>OY987245.1:7335965-8073167 GCA_963920765.1 Ulota crispa
AGCCCGCAGCGCCTACAAGGCCCGCAGCGCCCCCTCCTTCGCTAATTTTTTTTTTCGATTCTTCCTTCGTGAACTTTGCTTTGTGATGCAGTGCACTCGCGGTAATCCCACCATCCGTTGATCATCGCCAAGCATCATTCCCAACTCCGGAATGGAGGTTCATTATTTCAGGCATTGTACAATTTGCTCTACAATACGCTGAGTTGAACATTACACTCCTTTGTGACCAATAAATAGTTGGGTCGTGATGAATCAACCAAGGGATGCCCAAAAATAATGAGTATCTTCCTGTGTTGGTGATATCCGCCACCAACTTCTCTTAATGACTCCCAATTACGAATCAACCACCGCTTCGTGTGTAATAAGCCCGAAGTTAATCATTCGGTCATCAATCATCCGGACTTCTCTTAGTGTTCCCTTGAATTTGAGGATTGCATTGCACTCCTTTGCAAACATAGGATGCATGAAGATTTCTGTGGCTTCTGAGTCCACTAGGGTGGAGGCCGCCATGGAGTTGATTGTGGCATCCAACGTTACATGGGCCTCCGGATCCAAGGTAGCTCGTAGAGACAATGGAGTCAATACATTTCCCAGATCCTCGTGGATCACTAGAGGTTCCTTCTATTGCAAATATTACTCATGATCAAGCTCATCATCCCCCCGTTTTGTGCTTATGCTTTGCTTTGGAATTGTAGCCGCTGCCGTCTAGACAATGCTCGGGTACTGAATCTTCCCACTTAGTCCCGGGTTTCCTTTTTTCTCGAGGCTGTTTTTTCCCATCTTCATGGTAGCCGAAATTGAAAGTGGCCTAGAGGAATTTGTAGGGCACTTAGCTCTGATATGTTCTAGTTTGTCGCAACTCCAACATCGCCCTTCACGTTGATACTCTAGCCGTTCCGCTGCCATTTTTGCCAAAACTTGCGTGGCTCAAGTCGCGCCAAATTCCATATGCATTGGGCCCAAATTTGTTTGAGACCTTGCACTTGGATCACAAAAAGAGCGGTTGGAACTCTAACATTTTAGGAATCAGATTGTATCCGCCGATTTTGCCGTCGGCCCCATAGCCTCTCATCAATCTGGGACACCATTGCCATCCAATCTTAAAGTCTTCATGGTTGGGTCTCCGCGGTGGCTATAGAATTTAAGATCTCATCTTTGAGTCCTCTTCGAAACCGAGCCACCAAGCTAGTTTCATTCCATTCGACTTGAGCGACATATCCATTAAACGTAGAAATATATGATGCCGCCAAACTAGTTTGCCTAAGCCGACCTAAACGGTCTTTTGCGTTACTTTGTCTATCCAAGTCACCGTAAACCCCAATAATGGATTTTCGGAAAGCATCATAGTCCGTCAACAGCTCATGATCACGTCCTTCATCAAGGACTTGCAAAAGTGGCATCGCCCAATTTTGTGCAGCCCCTGTCATATATGAAAGAGCATAAACAACTTTATCGGCATCAGAATTATAAGTGCGTGGCTTATCTTGAAATACCAAACGCAATTGTGGAAGCCACCGGTACACCTCGTTACTCTTTTTCCGGAAAACTTATCCGGTTCCGCTACTTTTGATTCCTTGATATGAAATCCATCACCTCGAGGCTCTTCCATTCTTTTTGTTGCTCGCCCTTCTTCCCCGGATGTGGATGACGCTACCAGTCCTGGCTCCAACGTCGCACGCTTTGAAAATTCTTGCACCAAGTGGAGAATCGCCGCTTGAAACAAATTTTGAATTTGTTGTTGTATGAATGAGGCCAACTTCAACCCTACCCCTTCCAGCATTGTAAGCCCTCGCGGATCTCCGGCTACGTGCTCACGATTCATAATAGCTCAACCTAACTTCACAACATGACTTCTCCAACCTTCTTCACCTACCACAATCTTGCCATTGTAGACAAGCATTGTTGAAACTTGCAACATGATTTACTTGATGCAAGTATTTTCTAACCCTAACCTTATTTCATTTATGCCTCTACTTTTCTTTCCTTCCTAATCACTACCAATTAATTGGCCGTTATCCTACCTACCAACCACGGTGAATGCATCAAAACCTAAAATCACCTCCTTGATAGAACCAACAAACAATTCCAAGAACGCATTGAAACGTTGAGTAGAACATGTCAAAATTTTGGAAAAAGAAAACCGCACAAATTGTTTGCTACTCCTACCACCATAGAAAATTTGCAAGAACTCTTGAGCCTATTTACTTCACAATAATTTCCCAAAAGGCAACATCCCACATTTGTCAAAACCAAATACATCCCTATCCGGTTGCCTCCTCATCCGAATGTGGACTCTCAAGGACTTGACATTATGTTACGATACAAAATCAAGAGTCGACATTCCTTTCCTATTCTGAGATCATAACCTAATGTAGAAACAAACACTAAGAGACGCAAAGGTGACATTGAAAGTATTCCATTGTATTAAGCAAAATGTCAAGTGAAGAACAAACCTTCTCACTTGGTTTAAGAAGGAAAGAGGAAGGGTAACCAACCTCTAACCAACGTAACCGTCATTACAAACTAGTTTGTATCATACGGTTAGATCTGTGGTAGACATATGTATTCAAAAGTTTTAAAATTTCTCCCAAATGGCCATACAAAGGATTGCCCACCCTCAAAATTGACCACGGTCATTAAAGGGTTAACGTGACTTTTTGGGTTTAAGGTGGAGTACAAAATGGTACCTTCGCTTTTCCCAATTTAACAAATATGGTGTTCTAGCTACAATCATTTCACAACTTTCAAAATCTATTATTATATATTTTTATGAAGAATTTCTAAAGTGGATTTACTCCAAGCTATGGTGTATTTAAGGCTCATTTTCAAGTATTTTTTATACTAGAAAACCTAGATTGCAATGGACACCCTTGTACAAAATCATGAGTAGAAAAATCATCATAATTCATTTTTTAAATCAAAATTTTGATGTTGAAAACAAGCTTCAAAAAAAATTGTGTTGAATTTTTTAAAATTAAAATAGTAATTTGATAAGGTTCTATTCATCTTCAAAGATTTGCAAACACCTCAATTGGGTGTTTTAGGCATTTCGGGGGTCAACACCTTAGAAAAAGCAAACAACAATAATTGGGAAGAAAACTTATGAATATTGCAAGGTGCATGGGCATTGAGGTTTGTTCAAATAAACAAGTACAAGAGAAAGTCAAATAAGAGGAACGGATGTTGATCAAATGTCAAAAGATTATAAAGCACAACTTAGAATCAGCAATCAAAATACAAGAAACAATCCAAGTGGAAAAACAAATAGTCAACCAAAAACCCACAATTAGAAGAACCTGTTGAGAAGAAAGGCAAACACACAAACCTAATGAAAAGTAGAGAACATTAATAAAATAGAAATGCCATTGTATCCCACAAATATTTGGTATATACAAAGCAATGGCTTCTAAATATAAATGATTATAGTATATCAAAAACATCACACAACCCCTTAAAAATCCCCAAAAACAATAAATAAATGAAAGAGGGAAAATTAGAAGGTCCTTGAACCCAATGTGGCTTGGGCCCTCCCTCACCCAAAAATTTATATGACTAGTGGCAGTCACGTAGTCAAGAGGCTTAGTCATATCCGCTCCCTAAATCCAAGAACTTGTTCCCAATGATGTTCCCCTTGAGGTACCTAAAAAAATTCAGTCACATTGACAATTTTATGACTAGAGCATGACTATGACTAGGAGACCAAAACCACTTAACTAGTGGGTTGCCCATTTCAACCAAATATGACTACACAGTCATAGTGCCCTAATCATAAAAAGGCCTTTTCCTTATAGTGATATCACTAATGGATTGACAGATTATAATGTTTGATCATGAGGGTGTTAAAACTACAAAAATGACTTGAAGCCTTTGAATCCTCTTTTCACATGTTGGATCTAATAAAATGACCATCAAAAAAATATAAGGTTAAAGGAAATAACATACATAACCCCAATCACTTAATAGCTTTTCAAAATCTCTTCTATAATATTTTCAAATGAATTTTTTGTGTAAATTTTTCTCCAAGATCTAGTGTACTTTAGGCTCATTTCCAAGAGCTCTCAACACTAGAGAAAGTCAAGACCCTTGCACAAAAGCTTGAATAAAAAACTCATAATTGATCATTTTCAAAATCAAATTGTTGATCTTAAAATTAAACTTCACAAAGAATAAATCCAAAATGTAAACTACTAAAAGTAGTAACTTGGTTAGGTTTGTTGAACTTCATAGTATGGCAGACACCAAAATTTGGTGCGGCAAGCATTTAGGGGTAAACCCACAACACTTCCAACATCAAATGCTAACAGGTCTTAATTTGTAAGTACCCCACTGTACATATTTTGGACAATGAACAAGTATTAAGCGTTGTTCCTAGTTTTCCAAATAATGACATTTTTCATTTGTAATTGTCCCCCCTTCTTTTTGTATTAGTCAATTATCTCTTGAAAAATAATATTTGCTAAACTCATTTCCACCAATGTTCAATGACTTGTAAATTGAAATTAGAAGAACATCCAGTGCAAAAACATGCCTTTTTTGGTTAGAAAAGCAACACCAAAAAATGAACACCACAAACTACTATTTCAAAGTTTTCAAAAATTCCATTTTTCATCCATATTTGGATTTGAATAAACACGATGCATTTTGCAAGAAGTGAAATTGTTGATATTAACTTCTAAACATTCAAAAAACCCTTTATAACCCATAGAATACAAGGTATTTTTCTTGTATTTGGAATGGATCCAAACTTTCACTACATTTGAAATCAATAAAAAAGTTGAACTTCAGATCAATGCTTTTCTAATGAGTTATTTGAGATCTCAAATTAGAACATCTTATCAGTAGCAAATGCCAATTATATGGCTACATATTTATTATCCTCATGAGACGTTTAGAGCATCGATCTCCACCAGTTTGCCAAAGACAAGGTTTGAGCGGGGCCATGAGCTACTATTCACATTTGGATCTCCTCTAGTAACACGTCAAGGCCAAGTTCTTGAGCAGCCTCTCTAAGGGCATCTACACCCCATTTCCACAGGATCAACGCAACCGGAGCTCTAAAGGGCCAGGATGCGGGCAACTTCAAGTTCCAGCTCTGGCCTTTGAGGAGCACTCCCACCGCGCTCTCACGCAACTCTTGGCACTCACATTACTTCATCTTTTCACCTTTTCCTCTCCAGAGCACCTTTCACCTTCTTCTCCTGTTCTTTTCCCAATTGCCATGTACATTCTCACTATAGTTTTGTTACAAGAAAACATAACTTTCTAAACTTGAGCGTGCTTATAATGTAGGTGCTGATTTGTGTTTGGTGCATCATTGTTTTCTTTTTTGCAAATCTTTCAAAGGCACCATTGTTTTAGGACTTTAATACCAAGACATTGTGGTTGGAAGTGAGGGTAGTTTGATTGTGGATTTTCAAGTTATCTAAGTTATTGAATTTATCTCTCTTCTCGTACACCAAATGATAGATTGAGGGTTTAGGGTTAGCAAGACAAAAACCTGTTTGAGAAAGAAATTAGGGTTCTGCAGTCTTGATTTTTGCCTGAAATAAAACAATGTGGAAATATCATTAAAAATACTTGAAACCCAAATAATTGCCTAAAAGGTACATGATTTTCAATGATGACAAACTTTAACTTTCATTATGCACGAATAAAAAAACGTGAGCTTTTCCACGGTCCTAAGCTCACAAACTTGAGCTAAAAGGAAAAATGACAAACTCCAAAATATTGACAAACTAACTTTCATTTTGCACAATGAAACAAATGTTAGCTTTTCCCCTCTCTAAGCTCACAAACAAGTTAAATTCATACATCAAGCAGTTAAAAATTGGAGAGTAAGAGAGAGTAAGAAATGGTCGTACATCACCCAAACTAGGAATTTGGGTCCTCCCGTGAGTTGTAGCGTGATTGCAAAAAACATGAAGAGTTGCGTGAACGGGAACTTGTAGCGGCTGTGCAGGTTATATATTAGCAAAATTTTGAGCCCTCCAGAAGGCCCTTAACTCCACTTGAGAGATGTGCATATAGAGAAAAAAGTTGCCATTTCTGACTATCAGAATTTGCCATGTATGACATCTGCAATGTGTCATATGATGTGCCATGGCGGTTTTAGTATTATTATTATTATTTTTTAATGTTTTGTTCACCTTCGTTATGTAGCACGGTAGAGTGCTTTAGGGGCCCTTTGGAGGGTTCAGCATTTTGCTAATGTGGAACTAGGTTGCGGGTGTGCAATGGAGGATTCAACTCCCGCTCCTACCGCTAAAGTACTGGTTGAGTGTCAGTTTCAATTTGTGGTGCAGATTCTTTAAACAAGGTCCAAGGATAGGGGAGCTGCTGGTACTTTGATGTTTCATAGTGCATTTAACCCTTAAAAGTTGCAAGAGCCGTTTTGTGGCTTCTAGATGACTAAAAAGTGCCCTGACAGTGGAATAACATGTTTTTCATCTGAGATTCCGTTCAGATATGAATAGTGTTAATCTAAAGCATGTAGATTGATAGCTTTTGCATGCATAAAGTTCACAAAAGGGTCCCACTTGCCAATTGAGTAGTAAAGATGCACCACCATGTAGTGTATTTTGAATTTTGAGGATCTTTTTACCAAAACTCAATATGAGTTAATAAAATCATGTGTTTTAGTTCAAGAGCATAACCAGCTATAGAAATTTTACCAAATCTAGTTTCTCCTTGTACTTTAAGATTTTAAAAAATTTGAGTTTTGAAACTTTTACTACTGTCACAAGTTGAGTACTTATTACCATGGAATGGTTATTTTTTCTAATTTTACCAACATGGTAAGAAAAATTCCATCATGATGATCTTCATCATGATTCACATTCACAATAAAAAATTTGGCATAATTGAATACATTTAATATTTAATATGAATTTCTTTAGCATTTGCTTCAAAAAATTACAATAATTTCATAATTTCCCCAAAATTTATGAACATTTTTTATACATGTAGTATGCACATACCTTCTTCTACAAAGATTATAATATTGAATTTTGATGTTGATTGCATTGCCAAAATAACTCCTAAAGATGATTGCAATTCCATGGAAAATCCATGGTTGTAGGCCTGTCCTTTAAGGGTTAATTTATAGATTGTCCTTGTCTTTATTTGCAACGTGCTTAAAAATACCTCCACCACTAAGCTATCCTTGGGCCCTATATGCTTGTGTGGCAGACAAAGCACATGCAGCTTGATAAAAAAATGCAATTAGGGCATCTCCACCGGTGGCTCGGGCTTGCTCAATGTGGATGAAAAGTAGCCAGGCCCCTCTCAAAACTCTCTCAAACTCTCTTATTTGGTGAGTCTAGCAAGCCACTCTTGAAGCCACTATTCATGCACTATTCACCCTAAGTTTAATGAGCTTTATCCTCTACTTCCCTAGATAAGTAGTCAACTGCTTATTTATAGGGTGTGTTGGAGTGTAAGGCCACCTTTTCAAAGAGCATGGGTGGAGATTGAGAGCCTTCAGGCCTTGCCAAACCCAATGAAAAACTTTGAGCAAGTTTGGACCGATGGAGATGCCCTTAAATTTTTTGCTACTCTAATCCCTGCAATCACCCAACGCGTTGGTATTAGAGTGAATTGATGGACATTGCAACAACTCTCCAAGCACTTTTGCCTCCATGGGCCCTCCCAAATTGCTTTGGCACGTCTGCTATTCTCTAGACGAGTGGAGATGCTCTTAGGGGTTAACCCCTAAATGCCCAAGGCACCACATTTTGGAGCTCCAAAAATTCCAAGAAACTATGAAATTATATTGAAGGCACATATTTTATTGTTTTAAGGTTTGTTCTTTTGGAGAAGTTGCGAGTTAAATTTAGCTTCAACGTTCAAATTTAATTTCCTCCATACCTTATTACAATTTCTTTTGGTGGAATCTAATTAAACTGCAAGCATGCCTTTTGTTTCATGAATAGTGTCACAAAACCAATGACAAATTGCCACCTTAAAAAGACGAGCATAAATTCAAGTTGAGAAAACGGGGAGGATTTATCTAGGGCACTCCCTTGGGCAATAAGGGCCCTTTATCTAAAACCTTGTCATCTAACAAAATCTAAAAGTGCTTTTGAACTAATTTCTTTTGGAACGTCTTTGTTATAGAAATTAGACTTCATTTGCCGTTGAATTTTCTTTCATTCATAATGATTTTTGGTCAATAACTAAAACTAAGAGTTTTCTTTGTATTAGACGATTGCATTGTGACAGTTGCGTTCCAAGCTCATTTGTGAAAATGTGGTCATGGATTTGGAAGGGGGGACATGAGTTTTCAAGTAACAATAATAAACACTAAAACATCCTTAGTGGTTGTTTCCCAATTTTGTATCCAAAAGTTGCCAATTTGCATTAGAAATTTTGAGCAACTTCAAAGAACACAAAAAATTCCAATACTCATCCACATTCAATCACAAATATATCTTAAAATTTGCATGATCATATTGGATTTTTTTTGGGTAGCGCCATCTAGAAGCCTTGAAGCTAAAGATTCTACAATTACAATTTTGTTTTGATGTTTACTAATAATCTTACAAGGAGAATTCCAAAACTTCAAAACTTCAAAACTATCTTCCAAAAACAAGAAAAACACCCTTCGGCATTTAGGGGTTAAGGATGTAAGCAATTTTAGAAGGGAATGTGTAATTTAACTTACGTCTTTTACCTTGATAAAATAGAGAACCTCACTATAGCAGTGAAATTTAAAAACACAAAATCTACAACAGTACAACTGTATTGTTCAAAAGCCAGTACAGAACTAAATAATCATTACTCTTATTTCTTGTTCGCAGTACAACATAATAATCTTTCCTGCACGTTGCTGTTCAGACTTTTCAATGCATCCTTACGTCACGTCTAACCAAAATATCTGCTAAAACAAGCGCAAGTTAGCTTTATTCAACTTACTAATCTGGACCCACGACTAGTTTCTTGGACTTTGACGCCGGTAACGAGTAGCGATGACATAACAAATCACCGAGCCACGTTTTCCTTCCTCGACGAGAGAAAAATCAGTAGAAAAGAGAGCACCGCACACGCCGAAGGCTGCATGTCAGGAATAGGAAATTTGAGCATGATATTGATTTGTACCGAAACCGCAGAACACGGTTGGGTTAGATGGCATGCCATTTTGTGGGCTAAGGTAGTTGCTCTAAAATCGTCACTTTAACCCCTAAAGGATCAAGGGTTGTTCAACAGCCACTAGAAAATTTGGGTAGGGTCATATGGAGTTGATTTTTATTAGATGTTTTCAAAACTGTTACACAAGGTGCAAATATGTATCTCCCAAGTGGAAATCTAATTTTTTCCCCAATCGGATGCTTGGTTCAAAAGTTACATTGCCTAAAAGAAATTGGGCAGTTTGGGCAATTTGAGCATCTTTGGAGAATCTTATGCTAAAACTCTCACTAACTTTTGAAATTTGGCGAGTATGTAACTAAAAAAACATGGTGTACAACTATCAAAAAAATAAACAAACTGAGTACTCATATCACATTCTAAAGGGAGTCAAACTTTGTTAACTATGTTTGGGCAGCTTCAAGAAAAAGAATTCCTCTAACTTTGAGCCCTATTATCTTTCAATCTATAAGTCCAAAGCTCTTGAAACTTTTTTTAACATATTCCAAATGTTTGTCTCCAACTTTTCACCTTTCAAATTTCAAATAAAAGACTTCCACATTGCACAAAAAATCATGAAAGAATGACTAATGTATTGCAAATTCACTAAACCTCTTTGCATTGGAGGGTGATTTAGAATAAACTAGACTCTATATTTGCATCTAAAAAATTTCATGAGTAAACATAACATCATATACTTGTGAATGGTCAAAAAGCTCAAATTTGTGTGGAGCAAAAAATTTACTCCAAAAAAGGGTCAAAGTTTGTTGACCTTATTTTGCAGGAATGAAAAAAAGCTATTTTTCTCACTTCAAATGTTATAATCTTACAATCCACATGGTCAAATGGGCTGGAATTTTTAGCGCACATTAAGTTTTCTATGTGACACACTTTTGTACAATTGGAATTGAGAAAAAAGGTTTTTAATTTAAATTTTGGGCAATGCCCTAAAAGTTGACAGTTTCTGAGATATTTTCTCAAAAAATACACCTGGTCCTTTAGGGGTTAAGGGTTGTTCTGGATTTTCATAGGCTTTTCAAGACATGAAGATTTTTTGTCTAATTTTCCATCAAAGAGAAATGGATGCTAAATGTAACCCAATTTTTTTCATATTTTTTGAAGCATTATTGAATTATTGATGAATTTTCAAAGTTTTTTGTAGTAGACACCTATTTGTGATTCTAGGTCTTCCATAAAACGTCCCTCTGCAACTTGTAAAGAGATCAAGTGAATAGAAGAGTATAATTGGCTCTTGCAATAAAATTCACCTTTTCTTTTAAGACTAAGAGAGGTCCATTCAAGAACCACCTCATATCCATTCTTGGATTACCTATGGAGCGCTTTAAATTTGAGTGATGGTTTTAGAGCAACTACCTTAGGCCGCTAGGGTAGAAAATCTCAGTTTTATGAAAGTCACACTAAAAATGTATTGTCATTTCAAAATGGCATTTTGTGAAAAACAAGTGGTAGCATTTCCTTCTCTGCATAAAAGTGAATTCTTTGAATATTGACGTCCCATTTTTTGGTTGTTTCAAATAGGTAGTTTTAAGTGTTCAGTATTCACAAACTAGCCTCTCCAACCTCTTATCCTAGAATGGTGTAGAGGTTAATATTTTTAAAAGAACAATAGATGAAACCTTCAAAAATTGATTACCTCCCAATTTTCTAAAAGTACAAATTACTTCTTCATGTATTTCTAATATTCTATTTTGGCTTGTGTGACCTTGGCATCACTTGCTAGAACATGTAAGATTTTTGATATTTTGCATCAAGAAATCAAACTTCGAAATTTTGAATTCACATTTGGTAACAAAGACCTAATATTGTTCAAACGCTCACAAGAAGATACAACTAACAAACTACACTAGAGGGGGCAAATTTTTACTCCTATCATTGTTTGTAAAAGAGGTTGAAATTTTTTGTTCCACAAAACAAGATGATTGTTATCTAAGGGGCTGTTCACACAATGTTTCACGTTCCATCTTCGCAAGTCTCACCTCAACATCAAATCCCAATTCAGTTAAGTTATTAAGGGCAAAAAATATTACTAAAGCCATATTCGTTACATTGGGAAAAACAAGTGTCTCACTTTGTTCTCCACCTTAAACTCAAATAGTTACCTTAAACCAAATTCAAAGGTATCAGATTCAGTCTAAGCCACTAAGATTTTTGCCCTTGTAAATTCCTCCTCTCAGGTGAGGACACGTGTACAAATAATAAACGCTGAGAAATGTTTTAGGTCACCTATAACCTTCACTTCAAAATTTGAAAGTCCCAAATGTACTGTTTTTCCCAAATTAACAAATATGGTGTTTACTAAAGAAAGTCCTGAACATGTTATGCAAAATTATTGATAGGACCTGTACTAAAAGGAGTATCTAGCAAAATAGTTAACCCAAACTTGGAGTAAAGTCCCGCCTTTTATAGCACCAAAACTTTCAAAATTGCTACCATGTAAGCAACTGAGACATGAGACTTGGGAAGTCATGTTAACCCCCAAAGGACCAAGCCCTTATTTATGCCAAAATCACTGAGAACTGCCACTTCTAGGGGATGAGTAAGAAGGTATATATATATATATATATATATATATATATATATATGTATGGGTAGAATCTTGCCTCAGACTAGAAGTACTTGTGGGAAAAAAATCAGGTCATTCTAGATGGATAGGAGGGAGATATTTACATCTTAAATGAAGGGGAAATGTTTTTTTCCTTGTTGCTAGTAAATTTCAGTAGCCTTTTACCACCTTTATATGAAAAAAATTGCTCTATCCAAAGTTCTGCTTTTATTTTTCCATATAGGAGATCAAGTCAAGTATATGTGGGAGAATTTTAAAATCAATTGGAAATAAAAAACACATAGGAAGAAAACAATAAGAGTAAAGAAGTAGAGATTAAGTAAAAACACTAAATTGTTAAGAATTTAATTATTAAAATGCAAAATGCAAATCCTAATGGTTATAATGTTGTGATAAACAATGATAAACAATCTACTTCCTTTGGCTTAATATTTTTCCAAAATATTGAAAATTGAGTAAAATAAAGGACTTCAAAGTTTATTTTAGAGTAGAGAATCCATAACCGCCTACAATCAAAAACCCCTCATAACTTTAATCTCATTGATTGAAATTGAATGATTCAAAGCTTCTTACATATAATAAAATCTAAGGAACCAATTTCAAATTTTTATTTTAGAAAAATGTATATTTTAAAGAAGTTTGTGGGTTGCCTGGATGAGCAATCCTCCCCAAATTTTCATAAATTCATGCATAGCTTCTTCATCAAATGTCAAAATGAAGAAAAAATGAGATTCCAACTTAGATCTTTGAATTCCCCACCTTCAATAAAAGTTTCAAAAAATCACACAAAATAGTTTAGCCATAGGTACATGCCCAAAGTCCAACTAGTCCCTTGAAGGAACAACGGTCCTTTACTTTGTAGGGGTTAACCCCCTAAAGGACCAATTGTCTCCTTAGGGGATAAATGGATTTTGGGCATGTACCTATAGTTAGTATACTTTTTGTAATTTTTTGAAACTTTTATTGAAGGTGGGAAATTCAAAGATTTACATAGGCATTTAATTTTTTCTTCATTCCAACATTTATTGAAGAAGTTATGCATGAATTTCTAAAAAAGGGCAAAGGCAGGCAGCCCAAAAAAAATTCAAAATTGTATTTTAAATAAACCAAAATCTGGAATTGGTTCTTTAGATTTTTACATACGTGAAATCTTTGAATCATTCAATTTTGATAGATGAGATGAAAGTTATGAGAAGTTTTAGTTTGCGATTAGGTATGGGACTCCCAAACCTCCATTATTTTTGCCCTTTGTAAACTTTGTTACTTTACTTTTTTGAATTCTTTGTGTTTTTTTTCTTTGACTTTTTTTTTTCCAAGTTGTAGTAGACTAACCCCTAAATGCCCAAGTGGTAAGGGCAAAACATAGATGCATTATAAAATGATATTTTTGTAACTTTGATGAAGGTTGCTTCTAAAGAGAAAATAAGAATCATGATGTTCAATACTTATTCTTATCGTCAAACATTCAAAAAAAAATTTGTACTCTTCTAAAATGATATTATAAGCATTTACCATTTAATATTCATCAAAATTTAAAAATTATTCATAGAGTTTAAAATTTGGTATGATTGGTTAAAAATAGACATTATATTTGAAAGTTCAAAAATGCAATAGTTTTGATGGAGAGAATATCATTAGTTTTCCAAAATAGTAAATTTTATAACACTAAACACCATATTCGTTACTTTGGGAAAAATAGGTGTCCCACTTTGTACTCCACCTTAAACTCAAAAGGTTACCTTAAACCAGATTCAAAGGTATTAGATTTAGTTTGAGCCACTAAGATGTTTTCCCTCATAAATTCCTCCTCTCAAGTGAGGACACGTGTACAAAAAGAAAACGCTAAGCTTGGTTTTAGGAGGCCTCCTAAAAATTTTAGATCAAAATTTGAAAGGCCCAAAATGTACCATTTTTCCCAAATTAACAAATATGACTTTACTAGCAAATATTGAAGTGTTTTTCTTTGAAAACTTCTCCTTGGTGGAATTTAACTTGGATTGACATGATTCAAATTGGGTTGAAATGCAGACCCAATTTTCTATATAATTTTTTTTCAAATTTTTCAAATTTTTTTTCATTCTGGGCAGCCCAAAAAAAGGGCAGCTACTAGAAAATGGTCAATTGAGCGTTTAGAGGCTAAGATTCCTTGGTTTTTACCATTTGGATGAAAGTAATTTAGATTCCTCAATTTTACATAAATCCTCCAACTTTGCCTAGTCACCCTAGTGTCTATGCAAATTTCATGGCCTTATGGCATTGTAAGATTTTACAAAGTATGATTCACACCCCCAATTCATTTGAAAATTCTCCCACAATTACCTAACTTGGTCTTCTACATGGGAAAAGTAAACCTCAACTTTGCGTAAAGCAATTTTTTTTGATATAGGAGCTGTCAAAGGCTTTTGAAATTTTTGGGCAGCAAGGAAAAGACTTTTATTTTCACTTCAAATGTCAATATCTCACTCCTTCTAGAATAAGCTAAAATTTTTCCCACTAGTACCACCCATAGTTTAGGGCAAGATCTTACGGTTGAATTTTCAAAAAAAACTTTTTGTCCTACCTTTGTACTCATTCCCCCAAAAGTGGCAATTTTCAGTGATTTTCAAAGAAAAAAGGCTTGGTCCTTTAGGGGTGTGCAAAGTACCAATTCCTAACTTTTGGCACTACACCAATCAAATCCTTAGAGTACAGTAAGACACGGGATGTAGTGTGAATTGCCCCTAATTTAACCCCAGCCCACAGAACACCTGTCCTTTTATTAGTAATTCACTAATTTTACAACACACTCATGTTTCCTTTTTCAGCAACTAAGTTTATGCCCATAAGGTAGCAGCATCCATAAGCGTTGCGTCCCCATGCCCGTCACCTAATAGTGGCAGGGCTAATCAATAAAAAAACAAATGGTTGTGGGTGATTGAGTGATGGTTAATTGGTTATGGGTGATGAGGTGATGGTTGTGAGTAACTAGCATGAGGTTTTGAGTACCCATCTCACTATTTAAAAACCAACAACCCTTGTGATCAGCATCTCTTACACATGGTTCTTACAATTTCAATGATTTTGGACTTTGAAAAATCTTTGTAAACAGATACTTGCAATTAGAACCTTGAAAGTAATACCAGTATTTTTGATTTCCATTTCCTAACTTAAAGTATTTTTTTCAAAGTTAGTCAATTGTTTTACCTACCCCAAAACCCTTATTGCCACGCTTATGGGTGCGCCTACCTTACCGCGAAACTCCAGGGAGCGGCGCCAACCAACCGGCAACGGCAACCCCTCGCTAGACGAAAAAGCTAATTGAAAGCCCAAAAGGATTTGAGTCACTTCCCAACGCAGAATTGCACAGAGCCACAAAATGCAACATGCCACGGCCCACGAAGCAACGTTCTCAAACTGAACAGTAAACTCCAATTATACAGAAGAAAAAAAAGTACTTCTCCAGGCACACCAGGGCTTCCATGAAAAGAAACTTCTAATTATAAGTTGAAGCCGGGACCGTTGAACTTGCAAATAGTTTTCAACGCGTTGACGTGCTCCTCATTGGATGCCCCATTTCTCCATCGCTGTCACGCACCACGCGTCAAACAGTCGCCACACTCCAATCTGCCTGCACCTTCTCGACCGTTCCACTTCCATCGGTGCTTTGCTTGCTTTCACGTCGTTTACGCGTATTGCATCGACCACGGCATCATCGACCGTGTCCCCTCCCTTGCTATATATCCTTCAGCCCATATTCTCCATCTCACAACACTCAAGCTCCAAGCATTAACTTACATGCTCCAGCTTCCCTCCAACATCGATATCGACACCATTGCTGTAGTTGCAACTTCATCAGCTTTCTGGAGATAGATATCTAGATTGCAGGACTCGGAGCTCAGGGTTGAACTTGATCTACACTTGATCTAGACTTGATAGAGACCTGATACTAGGGACTTGATTGAGACGTGATCGAGATGGCGATGACGATGAGGAAGATTGTGGCGGTGCTGGTTGCAGTGATGGTGATGATGATGGCTGTGTCAGTTCAAGACGTGAATGCTGCCAGGCCGATCGCTTCACCCAGTTATGCACCGGTGTATGCTCCAAGCTATGCACCGATGGCGGCTCCTGCTTATGCTCCCAGCTATGGACCCAGCGCTGATGCTGGTTCTCCCGAGTACGCTCCGGAGCCTATGTCCGGGGAGTAGATTGATTCCGTGGAGGCTTTCTGCTACTACTACTTCAACCAATTCTTGTGCATTGTAGGGATTTTTGTAGGAAAACGGTTCTGTGAGAGGCTTCTTGTAGAATTCGGAACGTCCTGGTGACTTTTAATTCTTCGCTTTTTAGCGTGTATAGACTATAGTCAATAAAACTTGAAATGCGTCCGCTCTGAAATCGAAGCGGACCCTTTCTGCAAGTGATTCGAGTTCACTATTCTTCTCACTGTCGTATCTCTGATTTACGTATGTGCAGTCACCAGCCTCTAGTTCTGTTTGCGGTAGGGGCCATTTGAGAAAATGTGAACGCATAATTCACATGCCTAATTTTTACTTCAGTATATTTGCTTCTAATTGATAGAACAATTGTCAAATTTTGGTACCGAACGGCTGTAACAATGATGCTAATTCCTATCTTCAACTAAAATAATGAAGCTGTCATTGTTGGATATGGTCAATGCAGTAGTCTCCGATTTTCTTAGAGTTGATATTTGTTATCTTGTTAACTCTTTTTCATTGAATGCTAGTGATAATCTGTACGCAAACGCGTTGCAAACATGTGCAGTGAACGTGCTGCAATTACGGCATCATAGTACGTAATCGGCAATGGCTTTGACGTAACTTCCAAGTTTCCATCTCTCAAATGCATTGTTGTCAAATAGCCTACCGTGTTACTTTTAAATAATGCTGAATACATGTAGTAGTAATAGGAGAAGTAGCTCTAATGTGGAACTCATTTGTGGAATAAACGGCGTGCTGAGCTGTGAAAAGGCTAAACCAGAAAGGCAACTCCTGGAAGATGCGGAGCTCCGTTTCTGTCTCAAAATCGATTGGAGTGCACCGAACAAGTCGGAACAACAGGTCATTTTAGAAAGACACTAAAAAGTAAGGACGGAAATATGGGGATTGTCAGAGGATGTGCCAGTTGTATAAAGTAAGAATATGTTAGGATCACCGTCCACAAACCAGCCCATAAGAAACAGTGCCTACACAGGAAGCATCATATACTGTGGGTGAAAAATTACAGGAGTTATAGGTAGGGTAGGGTTCTTATGCGAGGGCATTTTCATGTTTGAGCCACTGGGAACAAGGGCAAAGTCAGAGAGTAATTAGAGTTGCAAACAATAAAGTCCAGACATGAGGTTAGCATGTGTAAGGTAGTACGCTCGAAAACCACCCATCTAAGGGCTCATCCCTCTTTTTCATGGTTTTCCATGGATGGGAGGATTTTTATTTCATTTTTTAGACAAAGAAAAATAGATGCGGAATGCAACACAAGTCGTTTCATATTTTTTGAAGTATTTTTGAGTTACTTATGAATTCTCAAAGTGCATGTGTCATAAATACCTATTAATAACCTTAAACCTTCCAAGAACGGTTCACTTGCAAGTTGTGAAAAGATTTGGGGAAGTAAGGAGAATGATTGGCTCTTGCAATTAAAAACACATTTTCTTTCATGCATTTGAGTTGTAAGAGGCCAATGTAAGAAACACCAGTTCACCATTTCACAACAAGCTATTGGATGGTTCAAAATGTGCGAACAATTTATGAGCGTACTACCTTAAATGTTGTTTGAACAAAATATTGCCTTGTATCTTTTTTGCTAGCAAGAGTGATGTTACAAAGCCTAACACCACTTTGCAACTTTTGATTACGTTCACAAGTATAGGGCAACCAAAAGTGCAAAAGAGTTTGTTCGAGCAACGTTTATGTACAAATCTTGAACATAGTATAGTGGTGCTTGGTGAACATCAATCTTTGTGACAGAATCAATTGGATAGGATAACGGTCCAACTCCCCATTTGCCCAAAATGTGTATTATGAGTCCAGTTAAGGTCAAGTGCTTGTGTACAATTAACGCTTGCTTTTTATCAACACCCATTTTAACTAATGCACTAGAAAAGGGGTTTAGTTAGAGAACCAAAAACACAGGTGGGAAAGCACCTCTAGAGTTGCAACATGCAACAACTAGAACCAGAGAAAACAATGCAATGGAGTGCTTGTTTATGATCAATGTTTGGATACGTTTAACATTTTTTTCTAGCCCAAAATGTTGACCTTATCCAAACACCAATGTAGCCTTGATGCCACATTTAATTAGATATGGACTTTGTAAAGTCCATAACTAACAACAATAATAATAAAATAAATAAATATATGCAGTACATTGCGAGACCTCCCAACAGTTGTCTTATCATCTAGTAAATATCTCTTAATATTTTGCCTTGTTTAACAATTTAGAGAGTGACCTATCCATGTTTGGCATAATCCATAATTACATGACATTCCATTCAATGAAACATGACACCTAGGTTTGATTTTTGGTGTATCAACAATATGAACTTTTATGGCATATTCAAACACTCATCAACAAATACATGCTAAAAATACATTACTAATTAGATCCAATAAATTGATACCTTTGAATAACAAGAATTATGGCTTTTGAGGTGAAACACAGTTCTACCCTTTGGAATGTAGAACTTTTGTCAAGAAAAGTTTTGTACAAATGCTGGAACTCATAAGGATCTAATTACAAACGGATTAAAAGAAACACACAAGATTTCATATAGGTGAGATGTGTTTGTACATGATTCGAATGCCCAGCTCTTAAGAGAATTAAAAGCTTACCAAACAGCAAGTGCAAAAAAATCAAAAATGCTACAAAAGACTTTGCCTAGAAACCAATGAACAGAAGTATTTTAATTTCTATAAGGAAAAGGTTCAAGGCTGTCAAGATGCTGTTAATATATGGGCCTTTAACCTTATACCCTATTTTAGTATCTTTGTAATTACTGTTCAAACTCTAAAATACAATTGTAATAGTAGCTTGTTTTAGAATAGGAACTTTTTCTTTGAATTCATTTAAGACACAACATTTGATACTGCAAAATCTCCTTTCCTCCCTTTTCAGGCATATTGAAGTAAGATGACCCATAATTTGAGTGTGTACCTAAAAGCATATCCTCATAAATGTAGACAACATAAATACACAGTCCTTAAAGAAAAATTCAACACTCAAACAACGAAACTAACATATTTGCCTAATGGAAGTTGAATAACAAAATGACCACAAATTTACGCACACTTGGAACGTTCATCCCATGTATGTCTCCAAATAGCAACAGAATTAGAGTATGATTTTGGAAAGTCTATCAACCTTTGCACTCAATACACTAAACCCAACCATATATGTTGGCAAATTACATGCAGGTCCAGTGTCAGCATTATGAAAGAGCTAAGGTTATAATCAGTGCCTCTTATTGAGTTCCAACAACATTTTAGCTCATACTATAGTTAGTGCAAGACACCATAATGCAACAAATTATTGGCCAAAAATGTCAAAGAGTTGCCAACTTTGAATGCCGATAACTATTTTTTGACAAACAATAGTTCCAATCTGTTTTCATAAGTTTTATCCTAAGACCTTCCTGCTTTACAGTTACAAAGAATTACAGCTTATTAAGGGGAACTATGAACAACTCATATGGTTGTTAGGTACTCAAGGATCCAAGCTCACAAAACCATTGGTTCAAGCAGAGCCAAGCACACCATATACATAAACAAAAAGAGGAATACTCCCGGACACCAAACTTTCAATTTACACTTGCCAGAAGTAAAACACTGATTTTCAGTATGAAACTGTACTGCAGGTACCACAAAAGAGTACACAGAAACTACACTAGTAATCAAGCAAAACCTGTCAAGAAGTAGTAAAACGTCTTGAGGCATTGCTGAAAAAGCACACTGGGCGGATTGGGTGGCAGAGGTAGCCACTTCTCCGTTATTGTCATTGCTAGCTAGCTCTCAAATTGACTACTTATCAACAATCTGGTGCGCTCGGGTTTGTGAAGTTTTTACCTCAGATCTCCGGTTTCTCAATCAGTGCTGGCTGCGAGCTATGATATCTATATCAGCTTCACCACCCCTGGATTTCCTTTTCCGTCTCTTCTTCTCCGCAAATCTAATGAACCGCCCACATGCTATTTCAAGGCTTGATGGTGCCATTGATGCGTAGCAGACTCGAAAGAAACCCGGTTCTGCATAATGGCACGCTTGTCCTGAACGACAATGATTAGCAAGTTTAGTTGGCTTGGTCACTAGCAAAGAAAAGCAAACCACAGAGCAAAGCAAACCACAAAGAAAACCAAACCACGAAGCAAAGCAAAGCAAACATCCTATAGAGATATCAAAAATCTATAGAACTGTGGGAATCTAAATAAATGCCACGTTTGACTAAATAAGGACTATCCAAAAGTCCATAAGTAATAACCCTAAAACTACTTTAGTTTGCAAAACACTAATTGGTACCAACAAAACATTTTGAGATACTTGGGAAATCATCTAGAGATAAGTCCAAATCAGAGAACATGCAAAAGTTTGGGAAAAGCACATGCAAAATATTAAGAAATCTTATGTTCAGGATACTCCATATTTACATGAATAGTGCATATTTAGATAAATGTGGCATGGTTTGTGCTTACGAAGTTGGATCTAGACAGTTGCGCAACGACATTCCTTGCTAAAACAAGCACTTAGTTTTGCAGGTTTCTGCTCTATGGAATATAAACAACCGAGTGATAAAAAAATGGGTGTGTAAATACCTGGTGTAAGTACAATGCGAGATTCATCGAGAATCTCCTTCCAGAGAAGGTCTTCTGCCGCAAAGGTGGGCTGCAAAACAGGTCACACGAGAACCTTGTAAGAGTTGCTCGTTGCAGATTTTATAGTTGCTCTTATCAAAAACCGGTGTTTGTCATATTCCTACTGTTTAAAAGAAGTTCACATACCTCGGTCAGAAAAGTTCTTAAGTCAAGCCAGCAGAACATAGCTGCACATGCAGGCATGTACCGGAGACCGGCAGACTCAAAAGACTTGGTCAAAAGCTCATACGACTTCTTCAGTCGCCTGTTTTTGCGTACACAATCCAACTGCTCCGTTAGTATTTGCTGGCAAGATAAAAGAAAAAAACTGCCTAGTCTTACAACAATTACGCATATGTTTCTACTAGTACTAGTACTCGTACTACTACTACTCAATCAAACTCAAAAAACACGCACCACTGAAACTCCACGTGTACCCAAAAAAAGAAGAGAAAAAGCTCTCAAAATGTTTTTCACGACGTAAAAAAACACCAACCTTTTGTTCTCATTCACGTACGTATCGACGAAATTTTCGTCTTCCAACATGATAGCTAGAGCATGCTGAGTGTCGTTTGAGACTGCTGCAAACATGCCCATGTTTTGCCAAAACTGTATTCCAATACAAGAAAAAATATCAAAACAAATGTTTGCCTATTAACATAGGTAAAAAGGCATAGAAGTATCAGTTGCAGCAAAAAAATAGAAACTCCAGGTCAGAAAACTGGTGACTCCGTCCAAGCCACAATATCATACACCCATAGATTGCATTTATTTAAAAAATAATTCGGAAGAAACATCGCACCTCAAGTAGATCCTTGTGCTTCGTATGGAGGCAGCCAACACGAAAGCCATTCATTCCGAAGTCTTTGCTCATGCCATAGGCAGTATGGACAAGCTCCGCTGCCTTTTCAGTAGAGAGAAGACCTTCCGCCACAGCATTCTGGGCAACCTTTTCCAAGCTCACAAACTCATCCACCGAGGACCTAGATCAACAACGTATTTTTGAGTTGAAAAGTCTAAACAACCGGCTATTCTGTCAGATAAAAACATGACATATTTTCAATGCTTTCCAACAGCTTGAGCTCTTCGTTACCGAAGCCAACCTACCAAAGAAATCATGATAATCTAATGAGCATTACTAACCCGAATTTGGAATTCGCATAAATCTCATCAGAGAGCACATGTAGACCTCGTTTGACAGCCCAAAGTAGGAGCTCCTGCTCGCAAAACAAAACAAAACAAAACAAACGAAACCAGTAGTGAGCATGGGTTACGTACTAATCCCCTCCATTAGACTCGTCAATCAAGAGCAAACTGAAACAGAAACCTTATTTGAACCCTAAGTGACCAGTTCGATAAATCATAGTATGAAAATTATAATTCAACAGGGGTGTGGTTTTATGTCATTAGAATAAGTGAAGAATACTGCTTGTGTTTGTCAAAAAAACCAATGAAACTAAACCAAATAAAGTCCCCACATAACCTACTAAAAAGTGCCAAAAGAGTATATAAAGCCAAATCTGGGAGTCTAGATCCTTTAAGGGTAAAAACTTTACCTTGAGGGTTGCTTCTGGGTAGAGAGTACCCAGCGGGTTCCCAGGATTAGTCACTAGCAGCATCCGAGCATGGATGCCTTTCGACTCGGCAGCCAAAACAGCCTCTTCCATCTCTTGTGAAGTTGGAATGTAAGTGCGCGTATCAGTTGGCTGGACTGGGATTGGAATGACCTCATTCTGCAACAAGGGTTAAATAAACTCCAAGTAAGAAAAAAAAAATCCAATAAAAAAAAAAAAACTATACCTTGCATTTTCAGCAATAGAAATATATAATAAAAAGTTAGCATAATCAACCGTTACCTTTCAAAGTAGTATTTTCTAAAGCTTGGACACATCGAGTGAAAAGACGGAAATATCGAACATGAATTTCGTTGAACAGCAATACCAGGAAGTGTACTAAGGACTCAGTTGCATAAACAAACTTACCCGAATAGACATATCATTATCAAAGGCAGGGAAGTATGGTGCTGGTATCAAGCATCCATCGCCAGGATTACAGATGGCGAAGAAAAAGAGGTCCAGCACTCTGTTCTTGCATAAAAAAGCAAAAAAATGAGGTTCAAAACCTTATACATGATATGCTCTCTCTTTATAATCAACTGCTCTGAGCCCTCTAACGGTTTAACCTTAAACTTTGCACTTGTACAAACAGTAATGAAAATCAAAACTTCAGAACATACAATCGTGACGTGTGTCCTTACGCTGTCACACCACTAGAGATGCATATGTGGCTCGGATCAACCTGCAAATAATATAGCATCATGTGTTAGCCTCAGAAACTCAAATAGCTGAGCCAGTTCCTGCCTGCAAATCTAGGAGCTTCAAAGATTCCCTTCACTCAAGCTGTCGGTACATCTTGCATCTCAAAAAACCCTCCCCATTAAACTCACAAAGTTACTTCTGGTAAGTTTAATACTAAAAAAATCAGATCCATGACGTTACATTAAGATCAACTTTATGCTGACTCAGTGTTAACCTAATAGTTAGCAATATCGTATCAAGTTCACACCAATGACACAATTATTTTGACGTTAATTGCATTACACTAAAGTTAACTCAACAAATATTGATTTAACACTACCAACTTTCTCAATCTGATAGGGAGAATCTTTTGTGATGTGTGTGTCTATACTACTGAAATTCAAGTTTAAGTGCTACATCGACAGATATGATTCCTGTGATCCCAGTAACGCGAAATAGAGCAGATACCTTTTCAAGTTTTAAGGCAAAAATATTCACCAAGAGATTTTTACACGAACATACCAGATTTTTGATACTACAAAAAGCTGCATTTTTCAAAAGGTGAGGTAACAATACCTCAATGCCCATGAATGTCCTTTCCATCATTCGAGAAATGGCATTCCGTAGTCGCTCACTCCCTCGAAAGTTTCCATACAAACCAACTGTAGCTGGTATTTCTCTACAACCCCTGTAATCGACAACTCAAAAAAGCATCAGTTTGTTAAATTTCTACTTACTAAGCCGACCACATAATTGGCTTAAAAAACTAAGAGTACCTCAAAGAGGAGTATGATAGAATAACGAAGAGCGGGTGAAAATATATTACCGTATCTTATCATGGACGAGATCAAAGGACAGTACACTCTCGGCGGTGGCCATCTGCAAAATTCCAACACCACAGCAATACTCTCATTGGTTTTGATAGTAACCCGATTTTTTTATATTTCAAAGCCACCTCGTAAAGGACGCTATGCAACTCAAAGGCAAGCTCGAAAGGCTCCACCCTCATTAAGTTGTGAATAGCAACTAGATTTTTTGATTTCAAAGCTACATCGTAAAGGACGCTATGCAACTCGGGCAAGCTCGATAATAACCAGGATTATTGATTTCAAAGCCACCTCGTAAAGGACGCTATTGCAACTCAAGGGCAAGCTCGATAGTAACCAGGCTCATTAAGTTGTGAATAGGAATCAGAATTTATGATTTCAGAGCTACCTCGTAAAGGACGCTATGAAACTCAAAGGCAAGCTCGATAGTAACCAGAATTATTGATTTCAAAGCCACCTCGTAAAGGACGCTATGCTACTCAAGGGGCAAGCTCGGAAGACTCCACCCTCATTAAATTATGGACAGCAACCAGAATTTTTTAAGTTTCAAAGCTACCTCGGGACGGACGCTATCCAAAAAAGGGACATGCTCGGAAGGGGTATGTATGTATATACCACAAAGTAGCCGTCGGGGTTAGCAAGACTCCAGGGATTCTTCTTCGCATCGTTGACAGCTTTGATGTACGGAGAAAAAGGAGCAAGAGCGCATTTGCCTCGACACGAAAGATTCGACCGAGCACCAGGCTTATAATTGTAGTCACCCCCATCCTTGGATTCCCCATTCATAGGCATGGTCGTTAACTCTCCCCAGCTTCACATCTCTCTCCTCAAAACCCCTCCTTCACAGAAAAACTGAACCTCTTGCTGCACTTCCCAGCAAACTAATTGAAAAACCAGTAGAAAAAAATAGAATGGCAATCTCAGTTGTTGCTAAAACTCGCAACCAAAGCACCTAGAACACAAAAATGCATAAAAAGTGCCAAAAAAAGTGCCAAGAAAATGCAAAAAAAGTACATCGACCTCTCAAATTCCTTCAGAAAGATTCCTACAACCCTCTCGAACAGAATTTTTCGAGCCAGGTCACCCCCTTCTTGACGACGTAATCTGTCCGAGGGCAGGGAATATCGCCGAGCAAGCCTCGATTGTAAACGACGTGAAGAATTTGAACTACACGATGCAGGAATTATCTACGAGCGTGCTACATTTGCTGCCCGCCCTGCCTGCCCCTTATCCTGCGAGGTCTCTCTCATATTCTTCTTCATCGAGTCATCGCTCTTCAAGCCTCGTGGATTCTTCCAGACTAGGCTGGCTGGGATTCCCTATTGCGGTTTCTCTGCAGAAATTTGCGCTGCTGCACACGCACACGTTGCTCTTCACATCCTCTCTTGCAATCTCTCTCGCTCTCTGTCTCTTCCAAATTCTTTTGCAAAACTCGCATTGAGCGGCGAATTTGGAGACGGTAACCTCAAATTTCTTCTCCTGGATTCCCACTTTGGAGTAGCCAAGTTCACGGAGTTTGGAATTCCTCGACCTGTTGGTGCTGTGGGGTGGGGGCCTCGGGTTTGCCTCGGGATGAGGAGCATATCCACGGTTATGGGCGATGTTGTACACAAAGACGCGGGCTCTCGTGCCCGTGAATAAACCCTCAACCCCTTTCCGATGCTGAATTTTGGCTGGAGCTCCAGCGATCGATTGTTCCGTTCTTACCCAGGTGCGTGCGTGCTTAATTTCTTCAAGGTAATCCCCCATTGTCTTTGCAGTTGCATGAAGCCCCTACTCGATCAAAATCGTGATCTAAGTGCCAGGATAACCAGCTTTTAAGAGTTTGAATTTGCCAATTTTGGGCAACCGCGAATTTGATGATCTTGCAATGTTAAACTTACCTGCACGCCTGTCGTTCGCGTTAGGGTTTTTGTTGCAAGGCTGGTCAAAGAAGAAGAGGAATTAATGTACTGTTGGAATGGAGTTGTAGAGATGGCAAAATTGGCCCTGGGAAAACCTAATTTTGTTTGTGTCTTTCCTCCATAGCCGGCCTCTAGAGGCTTGGCCAGGACCAAATAAAAGCTCGCTAGCAAGCCAGCCTTGTTTCTAGCCACCATGACAATTCATACATAAGAAAGAGAGAGTCATTTTCGTTGTTGTAGTTGTCTGCAGCAGAGTACTGATTGGTCCTGCTTCTAATCCATGGCAAGTCGTATTGAGAATCTGGACTACATGCCTGCAGTCATCGGTAGCCTTTGTATACGAAAAGCAAAAAATTAGTACTCAAGTAAAATGTCTTGTTCTCAAGGTCATCCATCAAATACCAACAACTCCAGTGTTGCCTTCGCAGCAGCTCTTTTCCACTACCAAAAGAAAAAACCCTAAAACCTAGTCATTTTTCAAACCTAACCGATTGAGTTCCACTTTGAAACAGTTTCTATTGTAAACCTGCCAATTGTGATACGTCTAGGATATTTAGGGCTGGATTCTCTACCTAGTTTCTGAAGTTCAGCAGAAATTTGGTTAGGGTTTGGGAGACGATTAGGATTCCTTTGGAATAGGTCTAGCTTTTCTAGGGCTGGATACTTTACCTAGTTTACGAAACCCAGCAGGATTGTGGTTAAGGTTTGGGAGATCGTTAGGGTTTCGTTGAGTTTTGACGATGAGACGGCGATGTGTTTGCAGATGATGACTCAGCCATCAATTTATGAGAAGGCTTTGATGAGACGGGAAGTGTGAATATCAGAGTGAGCTTGGGTTAGGGTTTAGAAATGGGGGACAAACCACGAGGAACCGTGACTCCACTTTCGGAGTCCATTTCGGTGCAAGATGCAGAAAACGTGGCCAAGAAAGTGGCGGAGGCCATAAACTCGCAGATGCAACAGCTTCACACACTTCAAGGCTTTGCTGACGAGAATCAGTCTTTAACCAAGCTTCTTCTCGAACTTCCCGACCTCGTCTCTTACAATATTATGGTATGCCCTTGGCCTTGGCCATGGTTTAGGGTTTAGGGTTTAGGGTTTAGGGTTTAGGGTTTAGGGTTTTGTTTGTTCGGTAATGCTTTCTTTGAAGCTTTTTTGATCCAATATAGGATCTTGTTAATCTGAAGTTTTATGGCGTGGTTGCTGGAGTGCAGGTGCCGTTTGGAGATGCAGCATTTATGCCAGGACGTCTGATTCATACGAATGAGTTCCTGGTACGGTGTCTGATGGCTCTTATCTCAGAAGGGCTAAATTCTCACTCCTTCTGTTCCTCTAAATCCGTTCAAAAAGCTTCCATGTGAAGGATTAACTGCGTTTTTAGTCTTTGTGCTAGTGACACATGCATTCTAGAGTCAATGTACCATCTACCAAATGTATGCAATATCTCCAGTTTTGATGTTGCCGTTTAGGAACCCAAATTCCATGCAAAAAGTACCATATTTGTGCATGTTGCCAGCTCCTCATTATTGATGATTTGAAGATTAGTAGCAACAATGGTACCTCATATGGACAAAGCCAAGCTTGCTAGAAGAGCAATGCTCTCTAATCATTTAACTTGCCCCCATGAGATCGTTGAACATGGCAAACGCTTTCTCAGCGTTTGAAATCAGCAAAAGGGAGCTTTTGAGTGGCACAAGAAATGTGTCTGATTTGGAGCTTTTTTAGAGGGACAGAGGGAGTATTTCAGTTAAGAATGTTGTATGTATTGGTCAAAGTCCTAATTTTCTTGTGTGTAACGAAATCCTGGAGTGGGAGCTTCAGTGAATGGAGCAGAAAGTGAATATAAAAAGTGAGTGGGCATGGTTGGATGTGCATGATGTTGGCCATAGCTCAGGTTCTGCTGGGAGAGGGCTATTATGCTGAGAGATCTGCCAAGCAAGCAGCTGAAATCATGACGAGGCGTAGCAACTTTATCTCGACCAAAATCGATGCACTTAAAGAGCAAATCAAGGACCTTGAAGCTGAGGCCTCCTTTGCTAAGGAAACGGCTGCCGAGGCTGCGGTGCGTGCCTTGCAGCTACAAATTTCTCTCTCTTTGTACTTGTTTTTTTGTTTCGTTTCCTTTTGGAAGTTTTAATGCAAAAGTGACTGCTTCCATATCTACAGGAATTGAAATAAAACATTGTACGAAGTAACTGTACAGAAAGAGAACTCCATTTCTTACATTTATTGTATACATATTTGAAAGTTACTACTATCGACTATCAGCTTCCTAGTTTCAGCTTCGGGATCATTTCTTCTGCATCCAGTTGTAGAAGCTAGAAATGACATGTTTTGAATGGTTTTTTGTATGTACCCGACTGTGAAAAGGTTTAGCAAACATCAAGGGAACAGATCTTACCAATTGGTTCTTTTCATTTTACTCTTATTGATAAGTTTTTCTGTGTTTTCAGGGTGGTCTTGTGGAAATCAGGGAAGACTACACGGAGCCCTCTTTGCGACCTGGTTTGGAGACAGCAAAGACTAATGATAACATGGCAAATATCACGTCTACAGCAGGTGCCAATTCTTTTACAAGTCACATTGACGTTATTTCTAGAAAGAATCAATATCACGTTTGGCACTGAATGTTGTCTTTCTAAGAAGTTGTTTATTATTTACAAATTTTCAGTACCTCGCCATGGTCCGTCTCTTTGCGGGTTGAAATTCAAGGCATCTAAAGCTTTGGAGACTGAAATCCTTTGCAGATGACAAGGACATAGACAGTGATGATGAACATGCTCAAATCATGGCTCGACTTGCTGAATTAGAGATGGCTGAAGAAGCTGCTGAGGGCGAGGAGGAGGACGACGATTCAGATGATACAGACACTGATTTTCGGGCAGCTTTTAGGAGACCTAATCTTGGTGACTTGGATGAGACTGATGATGAAGACGATGAAGAAGACGAAGAAGATGAAGATGAAGACAGCGAGGAGGTTGATTTGGACGATAGAACAACAGCAAATACACTCCTCAACAGAAGCGCAGTGCGCTTGTCAGAGGTTGGAGGACAGGATACGAAGGAGGAATTTCAGAGCAGTATTTTGCAGAGCCAAGTCCAAGTCAGCGGACCAGGAACTCAAACTATGAATTTTCCTGCAGCCGGACCTAGTGGACAAAGACGGGTTAAGTTTTCCGAATTGGACGACTCTCCCAAACCATCCCCTCCTGAACCACTCCCACCTAAAGATATCAAGGCTTCCGCTGCACAAAGACGGGTATGGAGCTTTCTTATTCCCAAAAATAGCTTTCCTAAATCAACTCACTTACATCACTTCAAAAATCTAGCATCGCAGGTTGCTTTTCCTGCAAATTCTGTGGCATCGTTACATGCATAAATTTGATGTCAGAAGCAGCTCTGGGTTTCATAGGCTCTGTCTTTTGTTCATGAGATTTAGTAGTACTTTTTGTGTCCATTTGAACGTGCATAGAAATGCTCTATCAAGGTAGATAACGTAATAACGACAAATCACTGCTAGATGCGTAGATTTTGGACTGTGACGTACTTTTATAAATGAACAGCTGTGTTTTCCAAGGATCAAGTTCTTTAAACACTGCTTAATGGAATGATTCTGCTTTGCTGTATGAATCAACGGTGCAGAGTGATAACAGCATTGACGTTTGTTTTTTTTTCCAGGCTTTTACAGGCAGAGTCACGGAGCGAAACACCGAACTTCTCCCTCCTGTGGCGCCTGTAGTAGTGAGTTCCTCAACATTGAAAATATCGGAATGATAGTGCACCAGTACATAGAACTTGGTATTGTTATGAATGTTTGTACTAATTTTGAGCACTAATGGTGCAACGTTTGTTGTTTTCCAGGCTCCAGAGGCTCCCTCAAGTCGACCCGTGTCAAAGTTTAAGCAGCGGAAGGGCTAATGTGCGAAACGTTCTGTAGCCATCAATTGAAGGTTCAAAGCTGATTACTCAGCTTTAGGTCACATGAATGGTTTAGCGGCATACTGAACTGTCTTCTATTAAAGTGAATTTTACACAATTTTGCACTGATTTGCTCCCCAGCCTCTTGTCTGCAGACCATTCACATTTTCCTCTTTGTTCCCGTAATATTCATGCACAACTGTATGAGAAAGGCTCATTTATGAACTCCATTAGTGTTTTTGGAAACCCGCGCTTACCATATCGATGAATATCTATTAATACATACTTCGTATGTTGGATTGCGTATTGCTGTAGATGTTCAAAAGAACGATTTCGATGGGTTTCCTCGACTGAAGGAATACTAAACAAGCATACTTATTTCATCAGCGGTGAAGTTTAGTGTGAATGGTTTGCCTACTTCGTTTGTAAATTGTGTATACCCGAGCCTCTTTGATATCAGCTTCTCTTTCGTCACATGATCCCCTGTCTCTCACCACAACCTAGAGAAAACAGGTACCAGTTCAAAACTCATTCTGTATTGATTGTTGCAATATTACAGAACCCCATATTCTCATGCATTTTAGGCATCTAGGGTGTGTTAAGCAGGAGCCTTATCCAGAATGTTTTTTCATAAAGAAGTTTAGTTTCACCAATTTCTTCAGCCATAGTGTTCTAGAGAACCTTCATCGAATAGCCTCGAAATTGGCATGAAAATATACCTTGACACACAAACAACAATCCCGACACCTCTTTGCAAAGTTCGGCTCAATTCAAGTGAGCTTCTCAAATAAATGAACTATTATCTTCACATACAAGCACACGTGGGTTTAGAAAGAGTCTACTGTAAAATCGTTGCATGAACCTAATGTGGTTGCTGAACAGCTTCAATGGAGCATTCATTCAATGTAGCACTCACAACCGCATTAAAAATGGAGCACTGAATGCTAAACCGCGAAAAAACTCTAAACCGCAACATATTCCTAAGGACTGGGTGTTTCATTTTGGCAAGGAAATATACTAATGAAAGAATCCTGCACCACCATAACGCCAATTAACATTTCAGTTCTAACACTAAGTTTGCTGCAACTCTGATTTTATCAAAATTCACGTCATATCGATCCTGGCTCCAGTTTTGCCTGAATTGCTCTGATTGAATACAACCTTGCTCTAAATAACTTAACAGAACAGAGATGAACTGTTCTCAAAAGGTAATAAACATGCCAATGCAATTCAATAATGTCTAGATCCATGGCTGCTGAAGTCAGTCTTACACTGAGCTCAGATATAACCTGTATGAATTCACTGCAATCAGAGAAATGTCTCTATGGCCTTTCGAGGGTTTTGTCAACAGCCAATGCAATGTGCATCAAACTGGTTTGCAAGTTTCAATCTAAGCACCTGCCACTTGTGACAGATTAATTTCCCGGAGACTTTGCCGGAGCACCACCGTGTGGGGACTCGTAAGGAGACTCGGAGACGGGCGCCATCGCTGGCTCGGGCGAGAGAGCAGGTCCACGGATGTAGCCTGGAGCAGGAGCAGACACCGGAGACGTGGAGAAGTCCAATTCGAAGCAGCCTTGGTAGCAGTGGGATTCGTTCGTGGCCGTGTCGATCAAGCTCAGCAGCGTGTAATAAACGTAAGGACGGAGCTCGCTCACGGGGTTGGAGGTCTCGTTTGTAAGCGCCGTGCGCAACGTCTCCTGGCATTTCGACGTGACGGTATCGGCGAAGAGAGAACTGGAGAATCCATACCAGTTGCAACCCACTGGTGCCCCCGAGTCGACTGCTGTGAGCGTGGGCTCCGGCCCATACGACGTCGAGGGCGTGTCGGCGAAGTCGGCAGGTCGGGGCAGTCCGTCTTCGAGCGTGGCCGCGACACCGGCGACGATGCAGGCGCACACCAGCAATGCCGCCATTGCTCTCGTCATGATGTCAATCGATCGAGACCTGGTCTGCACGATCGACGCGCGCTTCGTGACAGACAATCTGTGTCCCGAATCTGTGTCCCGAATCTGGATCCCGAATCTGTGTCAAGAATCTGTGTCCTGATTCAGTCACCCTGAGCTGCAAATGCAAGTGCAACCTGCCAGTTTCGATCGATCGATCTCTCCGGAGAGAGAGGTCTTGATCGAACTGGAGGTTTGATGAAGAATGTTGGAATGGAACCCGAGCTCCGAGGAGCAAAGAGAGAGACAGACACCGCTACCAGTACCAAGAAATAGTGTGCATAGAATTCGGCGGTTCATGTGGCATCAGCTACGATACCGCTCGGCTGTTTTCTCCGCAAGCGCCAATTGCGTCGGGAATTGGTTATTAACTGCCGCAGTAGATTTTCAGTTTCACGAGAGGCTGGATCATTTGGTTTTGCTGATGAAGGCCCGTTCCCATTGCACAGTTGACGTGTTTGGGTGAGAATCTTTTTGGCTTCTTCCCTGACGTGGGTCCACCAACATGGGTTTGAAGTGAGTTTCTCAAACGTAGTTAGAATGCGTCAATAGAATAAGTTTTTTTGTATGACGTATTCCCCATTTCAAGCAATTAATGTGAAGGTTCACGTATGCCCTCAAAAGGTGGTAGTAATGATGTGGGACCTTCTTGGTGGTGAAGTTTTGAAACTTTCTTGTGCTTTTAGTCTTTACTTGTATATTTTTGTCCATGCACATTCCTCTCATGCATCTTTCCAATGAGAATGAGATTCAATGTGACTCATCTTAGAATAGTGAACACAACTAACGAATTGCTGATGGATGTCCTAGTGAGAATGGGGCATGAGGCGTACTAGGAAAAGTTTATACTGAAAGCTAGCCCCTCGATCTTGTAAATCACATCCTTTGTTTTTTCAAACTACCATGTTAGAGGTTGTTTTAGTCCTAAGGTAATTGTCCCCATACTTGAGCGGTCCCCAAAGTTGACCCCTACTTTTGAGGTGTTCACCACTCATTATGAATCCAAAGTGGAGTAATGAATGCTGCTTGCACAAGGGAATCCTATCGTTGGTTTGTGAGAGTTGGGATTGGGACTATCAAGTACATGTATAGGAACACATCCAAGTAATTACAAGGGTAGTCTAATTGCTTTTATGGACCCTTTGAGCTGTAATTTTGTCATTTAATATAAAATATTTTACTGTACTTTTTTCCACAAAAATAATGTTCCATGATAGCTTGTTGAAAGACTAACCCTACAGATTTTTTCCCTCTAAGTACCCTAAACCCTTAAATGCTTGAATAAGAGAAGGTTACTTACCTTACTAAAAAGCTTTGCTAGAAATAATAGCATCTCCTTTCAGAGTTGTGAGCTACTTATTTTTTCATAGTTGTACTGCTTCTTCTCTACTTTTGTGCTTCACTCAAGATACAGTAACTTACAATAAAGTTTGTAAATTGACATGGTAGTAAGTATGAAAGGTAGAGTATACGGTCGAGCAATGTGGACAAACGTTAGGCAACCGGAATGTTAGTGTCAATCCTTGGTGTACAACCTGAAAAGCCACTTGAGCAGCTGTAAAGTTGGAACACCATATCCGTTAAATTGGGAAAACAGAGGTACCATTTTGTACTTTACCTTAAACCCAAAAAGTTACTTTAAATTAGATTTGAAGGTATCAGATTTAGTTTGAGGCACTAAGATTTTTTCTCTTGCAAATTCTTCCTCTTACGTGAGGGCATGTGTACCCAAAAAAAATGATGCAAGCTCGGTTGTAGGTGGCTACCTAAAACTTTCAAAAGTCCCAAAGTGTAATGTTTTCTTCAATTTAATGAATATGGTGTTTTGGAGATTGATCATTATTGTGGACGGACCTTGACGTCAGCAACCAAAGATTTTATTTAAGCATGGGCCCCTTATCAACAACCATAGCATTTGCATTTTGTGACTAACCAAGTGTTACCCTAAAGTGCTCATTAAACTTACAATTATGGCATCACGTAGTGGAGAGACTAGAAATGATTAAGTCCCTCCACTCCATATAGAGTTTTTTTCTTCTTAGAGCATCTCTTGCAAGTTGCAACCCTTCAAATGTCCAAGTCCCTTTGACATTCCAATGCAAAGCAATCAATTCTAGCATGTTTTAGCCTCTACATTTACCTTCCCCCTTTAAATAAGCCTTACATTAGAAGAAATATGAGCTCTCCAGAAGGTTGCTAAGAACCCCTCTCAAGGGGTCTCCTTAATTGTTTTAATTTGTACTTTGGAGTAATAAAAATTCCTTACACCCTATTATGCCTTTGACTACAATCATGGCTCACATTGACATGTCCAATTTTCATTGGGCGTCACAATTACATGTACATATTACCATAGTCCTTTTTCTCTATATTAAAATCTTTAACCTAGTACTTATGAGGGTAACATTAGTTATGATTGTGTACAATAGTAGGAGAATAATTAAGAAATTGTGACATAGTATTAGATTGCCATTTTCAATTCATAATTTTTGTGATGTACAATAGGAAAGTCATAGAAGGTAGAGACACTTCACACACGCTTTTAATGTACCTGGCCTAGGCTCAACAAATGTTAAGAGTGTCAACTCTTAAGGGCCTTGTAGAGAGTTCATATTTTCTTTAATGTTTGGAGTTTCTAAAACCTCTACAAGTTATATTTTCTTGTTGTTATAGCTTATTTTATTGCTTTTGGAAATTTCTTGACTTATGATTGGCTTACACTATACTTAGCAAGTTGTACTATTGGTAATACAAGTGACCATCTCCTCTTAAATGGACAAAGAAAAATTGAAGAAACCTTGTCAATTGCAAGGTTGCAAGAAATGCTCTTATTGTTGCAATGTTTAATTGTTACTTCTACCAGTACACATACTAATAATAATGATAGTAATTTCAACAATTTACTAACTCCTTTTGCTAGATATTATATATTTGATATATTTTGTACTTTTTCATTTTTCTGTTTGAAACATAGGGAGGCACTTACTGCTCAAGAAGACCGACAGCCTTCTACGACCTAGCAAACCAAATGCTAAGGATGTTTTTAATGCTCCTGTACTGTTTCAAAAGAAAATAGTAAAATTCAAACTTCAGAGAAACGCTGCCGTGAAACTACCACATGATCCATGAAGAGCAGTCGGTACCAGACTGTTTCAATTTGATGCCGGGGCCACACCCAAAACCGGCAGTTTGAAACGGACAAGAAAAGATGATTGTCTCCCAATTTTTCAAAAATAAAAATTATTTTAAGTTCTCATCTAATGTTCACCTAAAGATAACCTCTTCATTATTCTAGGGTAGGAGGTTTGAGATATTGGTCTGTGAATTCTCAAAACTAGCAAATTTGAATAAATCAAAAAAGTGGGCCTTAGAAAGTCAAAGAAGCTGCTTTTTCACAAACATGTAAAATCCACCACTTGGTTTTTACAAACTGCTTGTTTGAAATACCAATTTTGGCTTGTCTGGCTCAGCCTTCAAACTTTGCAAAACTGAAAACTCGCCAACATGAATCCATTCAAGGCTGGGCCACACATGCCAAAACCGGCTGTTCAAATCAGCAGTTTATAAAAACCAGGAGGCAGAGTTACTGATTTGCATAAAAGCATATTCTTTGACTTTCAAGGACCCACTTTTTGGTTTGTTTAAAAATATGAATTTCAAGAGTTCACAAATTGGCAGTTCAAACCTCTTGCCCTATAATGGTGGAGGGGTTATCTTTTAGGTTAACAGTAGATGAAAACTTAAAAAAGTGATTGTCTCCCAATTTTTCAAAAATACAAGTTACTCTTCATCTGTTTCAAACTACCAGTTTTAGGCCTGTGTGGCCTCCATATCAAGGCTGGGCCCTAGAGACCGAAACCGGCGTTTCAAAACGTCTCTTTGTGAAAAACGGGTGTTGGAGTTACTGATTTTAGTAAAAGCGGATCCTTTGACTTTCCAAGGCCCACTTTCCTGGTTTGTTTAAAAATGTCAGGTTTGAGAATTCACAAACTGGCGTCTCAAATCTCCTGCCCTAGAATGGTGGAGAGGTTATCTTTAGCTGAACAGTAGATGAAAACTTGAAAAAGTGATTATCTCCTAATTTTCCAAAAATACAAATTCCTCTTCATCCGTTTCAAAACACCGGTCTTGAGCCTGTGTGGCCTTGACATCAGTACAGTTCCATAGCAAAACGTGAATACGTGATGCCCCGGCCCTGGATTTCACAGTGTGACGGTACTAGAGGTGGAGTCCACCATCATTTGTGTTCGGAGGAGGCGGAACCTCCTTGCCACCAAGGCTTGGTCTAGTATGCAAGACTGGGACTGTTACTTTTGTGGGTCCAAAGTGGAATCTCTCAGGTTTCTAACATGGCAGGAAACATTTAAAATCTTACCAACGGTAAGGTAAGCATACTCAACTAGTTTTCGACCACCTACCCACTGCCGTTCATATATTCTCAAAGTGACAATTATAGAACTAAAATCTAGGAAGGTTGTAGATAGCTTATTTTTTGTGTCATAAAATACAAGTTGTCTACAATTTCTTTAGATTTCAATTCTAAAATTTACCACATTGAGTACATATGAATGATGTTGGGTAGGCAATTGGAATTGGGAATGCTTAGCTTAGACTGCATTGGAAATTCTCAATTCATATTTGGATTCAAGGATCTAGCTTTGGTCTACGAGAACAAAGAGAGATATAATTGTCCAACTTCAAAATATAAAACACAATATTCATAACTTTGGGAAAAAAATTGATTTTGGAACTTTTGGATTTTATGTTCTTGAAAGAGTATTCAATAAATACTTGACTAAGTATGTAAAAACTCCAAAGTCCCAAAATGAAGTTTTTTCTCAAATAAATGAATATTGCGTTAAGGCCTTATGGGTAGTTTTTGCATTCTTATTTGTTTTCATTGTACAATACATTGCTCTTTAACAAGTTCTTGATTCTTTTGAAACTCACATAGGAAATAGTCATTGGTGAAGAATAGCATTTGAACACTTCAAGATCAATTAAATTGCACAAGATTGTAAGTTAACAATCTCAAGTCAATTATCTATAAAAATTTATTAATGAAAAAAATACTAGCAAGACTATGAGACTTTGTTATTGTTTGTCAATATAGTACCAACTAAAGTAGACACACCCATTCTAGACTGCTCCCCATTTCCACACCCTACTTTTAAGGTATTCACCATCTCTTGAACCTATAGTGGAGTAGTAAACATTGCTTGCACAAGCAAATTTTGCCACATGTCAATTTTTGAGCTGCTTTGAGAGCGTTGGGATTGGGACAATCAAGTGCCATCATAGGAACACATCCAAGTAGTTTTAAAGTTAGTTTAGAGTTGCTAATAGGGATCCTATGAACTGCAACTTTTCCCTCTAATAAAAAATACTCTACAATAAATTTTTCCACAAAAATGACGTTCCATGATAGCTTGTTGAAAGGCTAACCCTATGGATTATTTTCTAGAATTTTCCAAAACCTTGAGATATTGCAAATCCTTAAACGGTCGGATATGTGTCTGTCTACCTTATGTATGTGTTTGTGGGGTCACAATGGAAAAGCCCTTATTCACCATATGCTAGAAAAATGTAAGACTTTAGATATTTACAATCAAGAGATTGAATTTGGAATTTAGATTTCACGTTTGGTTTCAAGAACCTAGCATCAAGATTCTTCTTCTTGACAAATTGTTGCCTATATTTTACCTCAATTTGACACTAACTACCATTAAGAAAATTGGGTGATAAAGTGGATGAAAATTGTCTAATCCCTCCTCAACAAAATACAAAGTTTGCTAAAAGCTGAATGCAATTATTTAATGTTAGTAAAACTGGTACATTGAATATTGTATTTAGGTTGTTTTGACAATTAGGTTGCCTTACCCTAGTAAGCTACCTCATGACTCATCACTTGGTCACTTAGAAGTGCACGCAACCTTGTAGATACTCGAATTTCACATGGTTTACAATTCAAATGTCGGTAGTTTGATTTTCTGCAACTTTATATTGCCAAGCCATGTAGAAATTGTTTGTTGAAGTAATTTCAATGAAAATTATTATAGTAGCAAGGATTATTTAAATAGTGTAAAATGTCTAAAAACTAGTGTGGGGCAGCCTAAATGCAATATCAAGTGTAGATGAAGATGCACACAATGTTGGTTCTATCCAAATTTATCAGAATTTTCCTTACCTGCTTGCATTCTTGGATGCGGGTCGCTCTACCCTGCCCAAAACACAAAAATTAAATAAAACCTCTGCCCTGCATGAAGTTATGTCTAAACTTGATAAGGGGAAATAAAGACCAACTCCCAATAGGGACAGAATCTTACTTTTTACCCCGTCAGTGTAAAAACACGGAACTTTTTTCCACGTAATATGCAGATACCGAAACCCTAAATCCTAATTCAGCTTCACGCACGAATGCCGCATCGTAATATCGAGCTCTTCAATTCTTACCGTCCTCTCTTTCTCGCTGTTTTGCTGAGGAGCTTATTTTACTTTGCTTGGATTCGCGAATATCCTTGTAACTGGTAACAATTTTCTTACAAGCTTGAAACCATTTGTTTAATATATCGGTTGAAATTCAAAAGTTGTTGTAGCGTGAATGAGAAGGAATGTTCATTGCAATCGTTTTTTTAATTATTTTATCAATTGCAGGTTGTGAAGGAAAAGGACGGAGCTCAGTAAGCGTTCGCGAGGATTGCTCTCAAAATGCTTTGAGAATCGCGCGGGTTCAGCAGATTTGTTCCGTCTTCGAGAACTAACGCTTTTTGATTTCTTCACAGTCGTAAGTAGCGTCCCTTCCTTTTGGACTTCGACAATTTTGCTAATATTTAGGGTTTGGTAAGTAGCGTTCCTTCCTTTTGGAATTCGACAATTTTGCTAACATTTATGGTTTGGTATGATCGGAAACTGGCTCTGTGGAAGGTTTCTATTTCCAGCCCGGTAATGACCAAACTTTTCCGGTGCTTAGGAATTTTTGGTTATGCTAGATTAGGGTTTGTGCATGTTTGAGTCCATTGACAATATTTCTTGTCAATTGTAGGTATAAATTATACAGGTTTTGTGGAGGCGATTGATTAGCCATGGGACGGGAGAGGAGATCGGGTTTATCAGCAGTCAGTCCGAGGGATGACAAGCTGGGGAATTTTTTTCAGTGGGAGTTCGTTTTGAAGAACTCGTCGGACTTGAGCATCATCAAGAATATGATCAAGGCGGTACCAATTCCAGACGACGTCCCGCGCTTAAAGCAAATGATTTTGATTAGGGAGCTCACGTTTCTACTTTCCAAGGATCTTGACGTGAAGAAGGCACTGAACGTTCTCGAAGCTCTACATCATACCTTCGAAGACCCCCACCAGCATGAAGACACAGATTCTGACGACATGGTTTTGTCAAAACGGTTCAAGCTATCGAAATCTGTCACGGACAGGAGCCTGATTAATCAAAGGGGTAATGAAAAACTGGTAGGGGATGGACTTCGACAACCATTATTGAAACTAAAAGTGAAGCTGCGGAAGTGGCTTAATGGAGACGCAGATGCACCGAATATCAAGACCATTGAGAGCAAATTGTCGGAGTTGGTAAAAACTACTTGGGCTTTGCTTGGCCCCGCCTATCTGGAGGAGGCGGTAGCAGCTGTCATTAGTGGTAATTATAAGCCACAAGGAGTGACAACTTACTTACCGGTTGCTGAGAATAATAATGCTGGCACAGTGGACGACAGTGGAATCAAGTCTAGGGATGAAGATGAGCGTGGTGTGGATCGTGGAAAGGATGTCAATGGCAGAAACCAAGACATGGACCATGTGGAGCGTGGCAAGGATGTCAATGGCAGAAACCAAGACATGGACCATGTGGAGCGTGGCAAGGATGTCAATGGCAGAAACCAAGACATGGACCATGTGGAGCGTGGCAAGGATGTTAATGGCAGAAACCAAGACATGAACCAAACTCGACAAGAGTTGGCGGACGGCCTTGTGGAGCTGAACAAGGTTGTGAAGGATCCATTGCCTTCACTTCTGCGGAAACCTGATGCTGCAGGAGCTTCAGGTATGACTGCTATCATCCCTTTCAACCTTTTATATTTCAAGTAATGCAGTATGCTCTAAAACCGTCACTTTAAGAGCTGGTCTGCTTTGCTTTTTCATGGTCTTTTCTAGACAAGAAGATTTTTTGTTTAATTTTCAGATGAAGAGAAATAGATGCTAAATGTAACACAATTGCTTTCATATCTTTTTGAAGCATTATTGAATTGTAGATGACTTTTCAAAGTTTTCTGTAGTAGACACCTATTTGTGACTCTAGGTCTCCTGAGGAGTATGATTGGCTCTTGCAATAGAATACACCTTTTCTTCTATGACTTGAATGGACCGTCCTTTCAAGGACCACTTCATATCCATTCCTGATCTACCTATGGGGCGCTTTATCCAAGAGGGTCGCAATTACAGCATACAACCTTAGAGCATCTCCTACAACCCTTCAAGGTCCCTTCAATTCCTCTCTATCTGTTTTAGATGGAATGACCACTTGTATCCCCAACAGTGCAACCCGCTAATTCTAGTGCCAACCAATTACAAGTCAAGGAACTTTCAACAGTAAGCTATAACCACAAGAAGATATAGCTAGATATAGCTTGTAGAGGGTTTAGAGACCCCTTCTAAGTAAGCCATATTTGAAGGGGGAAGGTAAAATTTGAATGGGGAAGGTAACTGTAGAGGCTGACACCGCTTGATTGCTTTTCATCCGGATTTGAGTGGGGCCTAGACATATGGAGGGTTGCAGGAGATGCTCTTACATCTGGAGACTCTCTTCGGTTCAATTTTCTGTAGCTTTTGACAACGTGGCCCATCTGGACTTTTACATTTTGATCCATCGAAGTTGTCATTCTAAAACTGTGACTCCTTCATTGGTCCTTCAGGAGTTGTAAGACGCAATCTTATGGAGCGTCACCCATCGGCACAAGCTCAGGTCTGGGCTGAATCAGACGACGATTTCCAAGACAGTCCCACGCACTTGACGAATTCGTCTGCATCGAGACAGGTTCGATTGCCAGCCCTTCGCAGTCCCACTCGTGCTCGAGGTGTGTCTCCAGTGGCAGTGCAGGCAGGCAGCAAACCAAGACGGCCGATGAACAAGTGGACCGAGGAAGAGGTGGAAGTTTTGAAGCGGGGGGTTTCTGAATGTGGGAAAGGCCGCTGGAAGATGATTCTGCAAAAGAACTCAGAGGTGTTTCAATACCGTACCGAAGTGGACTTGAAGGACAAATGGCGGAACCTTGAGAGGTATGACCGTGTGTAAGTAATGGTTTTTGTGTACCTTTGTGTATATAGGAACATTTTTTGGGCCATTGCCAGTCATGAATTTTCTCTCAAATGGTCAACGATAAGGCTAACATCATGGTCGACGTTTACTCTATTCTGACATGAGGAAGGCAAAATAATAAGCAGACTGTATATACCCTCCTGCTCGGTTACCCAATTGATGCGCATTTTTTACTCGTCTCTTTTAGACTTTGTGATCTTTGTTGCTCCTCTATTTTTGGTTGCATTGGAAGATGCCTTTGCCGACCTAGGTCCCTTGAGTGCCACTCATTCTCGATTGTTTGACCGGACTGGTCCGTCCCATAAATTGCCATTGTAAAGAAGTATTACATTTTAAATGCAAGAGAAGGACTTTCTTCAAAGTTTTCGTCATTGTAGGGGTCAAACGTTGAGTAACATTCATGAAGAGGATTAGTGTGAGGTGAGGAACCTGCGAGTGATGTTGTGGTGAGGTGCAGCAGTTCTTTTTGTTTGACAGGGTAGGGAGTTCTGATTCTCAAGGAGTGAACTGTCTATGGAACTGTCTCCAACCTTAAGTTCTTTAGGAATGGAGTTATGAAGAAACTGAGAATATTTTAGAGAGGGGCGATTTACTGGAACAGCTTCGAATACGAGTACACTGGTTGAGGTTCAGCTTTATGGACAAGATTGGTAGCTCTACTCAGAGATTGTGCTCGTATACAGTTTTGAAGGCCATTGCATTTTGAGAAGCTCTAGATGGATGAAGAGGTGCAGGATGTGAGGCATCGTTGTCGTTGCTTTCTACGTGGGGGGTAATTGTCCTCTGAATAAAGCTTGCACAAAACTCTCTTAAAAGTTCTTTTTTCACATCGAATCTCAAGGAAGATAGAGTCGTGCATCAGTTTATCAATATTTATAATTGGACAATCTTCAAGTCTTTGATGATCAAAGTTGATCACATCACAATAGAATCTGTTTTGTTGAGTATTGTCAATATGAAGAACTTCCGTTAGTGCACAATAACTCCTGTTTCAAATTGTGGTTTATAGTTAAAAATCAACCTTTATTGATGGATAATGTGTGTAAGTGCATATCCTCCTCCGATCTCAGTTGTATGCAGTGAGGGAGGTTCTACATTAATCATGTCAAAATGAAGTAAGTTGCACAAAAGTAGGTATTGAGTGTAATGTTTTTCAAAGTTCTTTGCAACAGAGTGTTAAAAAAAAGTGATTTTTTTGGGATACAAAAGGCATGTAAACTTGGAACAAACTCAAGAAATTTCAATAAGTACATAGCAAGAATGTAGGAGATATTGGCTTGTGTGAGAATGGGTCTACACCAAACTTGTTTGAGAATAAAAGAATAAGTGTTGAGCTTTAGGGCTTACTCTAAACCCCTGAACTTGAAAGAATGTTGCTTTGTTTCATTAGCTCCTTTGGATATTGATCAACTATGATTATTATACCTTGCAAAATTTTCCTATATTTCTACAAATCAAATATTATTCATTATGTTTGATTGCGCATGAAGGGGTGACTCGTAGTGAAGAGAAAATGGATATTTTATCCACGTGAGCATGTACATCCAAAGAATCCAGTATTATTAGCAACTCATCCAGTGATAGTGGCAAACAAAATATTCAAGTGACTAATTCCATCCATTTTTCACCTAATTTTCTCTGGTGTTAAGGCAACTACACTAAATAGTACATTTAGGTTAGGTTGTTTTACCCTAGAATGTTACTTCATGACTCATTGCTTGGCCAGTTGGAGGCGCACACAACTCTCCAGATATTAGGATTTCACACAATTTCCTACTTGGATGCCAATAGTTTGTTTTTCTGCAACTTTCTTGTTATCTTAGGTCCTTTAAAATTTATTTATTGCAATAATTATTAATGAAAACTAATGTAGTATCAGTAAGTATTTATACAATGTAAAATGTTGAGGAATTATTGTGGGGCAACCTAAATGAACTATTCAGCATAGTGTCAAAATGGGGACAAAATTGCCAATCTTTTTCCTTGGTTGAGGTTTAGAAGGCTCTTAGGATCTTGGTCTATAGCACTGATTATCCACTGAGGGGCTGAGTACCAAACCTTCTCAGTGCAACGGTGGCGATGCACAAAGCTGCTCCCTGGTACTTGAGTCTGCACAGCTTGACCATCACGACCATCTTGACCATCTCGACCATCACGACCATCACGACCATCTCGACCATCACGACCATCTCGACCATCACGACCATCACGACCATCTCGACCATCACGACCATCACGACCATCGCAACCATCACGACCATCCCCACCGTCACGACCATCACCACCGTCACGATCATCACGTCCATCACTACCATCACAACCGTCAAGACCATCACGACCATCACGCGAGCATCACGACCATCACAACCATCACGACCCCGTCACGACCGTCACGACCATCTCGACCATCTCGACCATCACGACCCCGTCACGACCATTACGACCCCAACACCACCCCGATCACGACCGTCGCGGGTCTTCGTAGCACGACGACGGAGCGGTGCCCGAGAAGTTATCCGGATCATAATCCATATGCACCCCCACGCCAGGCGCCACTCCGCTGCAGTCATTCCCACTCAACCTGGCCAGCACCGTCAACGATGCCTGGTCCTGTCGGTGATTCGTCCTGTTGGACCCCTCGGGAGCGATGCATTGTCTCGTCATGGCGCACTCGTACCACGACCTCGCCAATTCCCGATACTTCCCGAGGGTGAATCCCACCGCCGATCCGTCGCAGTTACTCCCCATCATCTGCGTCGCCCGAAGGTAGCGGAGCGTGCCCGGGTGCGTCCACTCCGCCACCCTGCCGGAGCTGGTTCTGGATGCGAATCCGTTGCTGGCGATGTAGGCCAAGGTGTCTGCAAGCGAGCCTAGGGTCGTGAACCTGTCGCCGGCGTCTGTCCAGAGGACTAACCCTCTTTCTATCAGGACGGTGTGAATCATCTCCACTTTCCATGCGTACTCCCCCGTTCCGAACTCGTTGAAGCCGTTGCGAGCTTGTTTGATCCGCATCCACTCTGGGTACTGCCAGAATTTGAATCTGCGGACTTCCACGTCCAGTCCCCACGTCTCCTTCATCTCCTTCATATATGCCATGGCTCCACAGGTTTAGATTTTAGAGACTTGGCGAAGTTCGAAAGGGCTAGATTTAAACTGACTGCCAGTTTGAAGAATTCAGAATTGCAATCTATTTTTAATGCAAGCCTCATAGCTTTAGAGCATCCGCACCCCATGCACGCAACATGGAGCACTCAAAAGCAGGTAGGTGTGCAGGATGCATTTATAATCAAGGGCTCACTCAAATCTTCGATGCCCATCCTTGCACTCAAGTCAAGTAGGTACAAGCAAGCATTAAGTGCTTCGCAAGGAGGATAGGTGTCGAGCTTTCATCGAGGACCTCCTGTGTCAACAAGTTAACAAATTTTGATTGTTCCGGATTTGGGCGCGGTAACGTTTGAACGTTTCAGTGTTCGAGATACAATTGAGCGAGCCTTGGGTAGAATTACGACAGTTGCACGGCGCGCCGAGTGCTATTGAGGACCTGTTTAGCGTACAAGGGTGATGCTCTAAGACTCTTCTCGTTTCTGAAGTTTCGCAGACATGGCGGTCTGCCAGTTGAGATTGTGGGTTTTGTGTGCAGCCATACATACCTTCAGCACGCAGTGCAGATCAGTTCGATCTTTTCCCTGGAACTCTTCCATGGCCCAGACCACCACAGACACAGCGAAGCTCGCGTTCGCTTCCTTCGCACTCAATGCCGCCTTGGCGATGGAGCGCAACAGCAGCAATCCAACGGAGAGATGGTTGGCGCTGAAGCCAGTCACGATGGTAGGCCGAACGTCGGCCACAACCGGCACTGGAGCATCTTCAACGGCGTCGAAGTCCACGACGTGCATTCGCCGGAAGACGAATCGGCCTGAGGTCTGGTTTTCGAACGTCGTTGGCTGTGGAAGGTACTGACTCACCTTCCCCACCACCATGTGGTTGCAGCTCACCTGGCCTCCACAAATCCAATACACCGTGACCAACAAAACTGGAGCGATAATTCTAACATAACACAGCAAACTCTCGTCAATTTACTTGTATGGATTTGCATATGAATTTGGGAAATGTCACAGAGGAAAGAATCACAAAAGAAATACTCAGAAATGTTTAACCACTCACAAGAAAAATGTGAAAGAATTCCTGAAACTGACAGAGAGAAATTAACAAAAGTTTGTTGTGATAATTCCAACCCAAACACTTCAAAGAACACTCTCAAGTTACCGCATGTTCCAATTCTACAAAGTTCTATCAACCTTTCTAGCAAATATCAATAGCTTGTACAAGTACTAACATGTAGTGTCCTCTATATCTTGCAACTCTGCAAATTAACCCCCCTTTTGAAAATTGCATGCGTTACAAGAAAAACTCTCCAAACTGACAAGCCAGTAACAAAAAAATATCCAAATCAACATGTCCAAATGACAAAAAATGTCCAAATTGACAGTGTTCCCTTGCTATGATATATCATAGCAGTAAAGTCATGTACGAACTAGTCCATCTCTTGCAATTTTGTAAGAGCTTGAGCAAGTACTAACACTCCATGTCTTTTTATCTGTAACTCCCCTTCATTTTGAATCATCACATGTATGATCGGCGAGGCTGAACAATTGGTACAAGAGTACTTCCTTGCGGTTTTGCCTTAACACAAACTCGTAAATCCATTCCACTTGTATTGTTTTCAGTACTTGCAAGTCCGAGAGATGCTCAAGAACTGCTCAGTCTGAAGATCGATTGAGCTGGTGCAATTCTTAAACGACAATGCCGAATACAAGGTTATGAGGTATGAGTACCGGAGTTTCAAGTATCGGCATTTGCTCGAATTGCCAGCAACTAGCATCCGGTCCCAGCGCATCGCGCACCATTCTACACGCAATGCCAGGATAATCCACTCCCACACAAACAATCTTCGCTCTCCACGTCGACGGCATCTTGATCGTTCTCACGGTTTCTAACAGTTTCTGCAGAAGCGGGAAAGGGAGGGTCCTATTGCTCGCAGGGCTGGTGCCATCGTCACCCACATGCACCACCGCACACACATCGCAGTCCAAATCCAGGTGCACCTCGTCCTCCACGACGCCGAGCATGGCACTCTGAAGAACGTCTCGTTGAGAAACGATATTCGTGGACCAAAACGCGACGACGACGAAGACCGCGAGAGGAGCACAGACGACGTGCCACTTCGCATGATCGTCGCAGTGCAACAGGTTCGACATCACGGGTTGTTGCAAATTTTCCTGCATCAAAAGGCTCTGAACTCACTAACATCGATCGATTCTGCGGGATACTCGACCACTCGAACTGATGTCACCAGCAGCAGCAAGTTTGTTTATTTTAAAAGGCAATGTGCCATTGAAAAACGACGTAAAAGAAAATGCAAAGTAACGCTAAAAAGATATGTGTAAGGTAGGTACACCCAATGGCGTGGGTGTACCCAATGCCACTCACACCCAATGGCGTGTGTTCCCAATACCATTCACATGTCAGTCAGGAATTCATTTCTGACTTAAGATCTAGGCCATCCTTACATAGCTTACCTTCTAAGTTTCAGAAAGTAAGCCATCTAAGGAAGACGTAGATCTTAAGTCAAAAACAAAATGAATTCCTGACTGACATGTAAGTGGCATTGGGTACACCCATGCCATTGGGTGCACCTACCTTATGTTTGGTGAAACTGTGGACATGTCTTGTGCACTTCACAGTTTCACACCATCGCTGGACTCTTCTCGCGATCTCCTCGCTTTTTTCACGTAGCCGGTACGTGGCCGTTTTAATTAATGAGCTTGACGTTTTGCCTACTTTGTTGGAAAAAAATATGGTGATTTTTGTTGCGAGCTAGTTACAGTACAGTCAGTTGCGACTGATCAATGTCGCCTGGATTTTATTATGCGGTGCCAAGATTTGCATGGCAAGCACGATTTCAAGTTCGTTACAATTGGCTATGGTGCTGCTCAAACTTGCGAAGAAGACCACTCGACTGAAAGTAACGTGGGGTCACCCACAAAAAACCAGTTTCCACGGTATTGTCGATCCTGGCGTTCTGATTCCCTTTTTTGTTTTTTGTTTTTGTTTTGTTGCCCTCACAATTCCAACTCCAAAGTTGGAAACTCAAGTGTGAACCATCCATAGTTGGCAAATCTAAGTAATGTGTATATGTGATAAGTGGGGACCCAAGAGAGTTCCTTGTAGCAAGACAGCGGTTGCAAATTTCCAGGGGAAATCATGATGACCTTCAAAGTTTAGGAATCATGGATTATTGTGGTGACCCCCTTGAGCCATTTGTACTGCTGTCCAGTTGATTAGGCAGGTTTAACATGTCCTCAAATGTGTCTGAATTTACCAAAAAAGCTACCAGGTTGCGTTTTAGTTATTTTTGTTTGGGCTATCCTATTGTAGATATCCCAGTGTCACCTCGCTTCGGCTTGTAAAAATTTCTGATAATTTGATAGTCACCCCTGTATTTTGCAATAATTTGATGGGTATCCTTGATCTTTTAGAAACTGCGGGAGTATCCTTGAGAATATACGGGGGTTGTGGATGGTCAAAGAATGACTTGCTTGCGATTTTCGTAGTGCGATTTTTGTAGTCACCTTTTTGGTTGTAGAATTTTCAAATTTTTTGTTTGGCTTTAGCATGCGCACATCATGTTTTTATGCATACAGGTGCTAAGCAATACTTGTTATATGGCGAATAGTGAAGCTTGGGTAACTCTTGTGGCCACACCAAACATGCGTGGACGTAGCTACATGCACATGCAAGCGATTTGTTTTGTGAGAAATAGAAGTATTAATAATCATCCCCTCTAGAACTTCTACAAGAATATCTTGGTAATTTTCAAAAAATTAAAAATATGCAAAATATGGCTGTACCTAATAAAAATTTGGGAAAATATCAAATATGTCCCTCGGCTCTTTCAAAATATCAAATACATCCTATATTATTTGAAATATCAAAAATACCCCTAGTTTTGTGTCAGAATATCAATTATACCCCTAGTTGAAAACATCTAATACCCAAAGTTGAAAATATCTAATACCCATAGTTGGAAACATCTAATACACATAGTTGAAAACATCTAAGGTAGGAACACCCATAAGAGTTAGTGTCCCCATAACCGTCACCTCTAAAATCTTGGAAAATATAGTAATTACAAGGATATACAATATGTGAACATGAAAGCTTAGTGTTGGTTATGGGTGCAATGCCAGTTTGCTCTTTAAAAATTCACAACTTATTCTCACAATATCCAAATAATACATTTGAAAGTGCAAACTATTTTTTTTTGTTCTTGATAGGATCCTATAATTTGATAGATGTTTGTTAATAGTCATCATGTTCAAACCCCTTAGTTTGACGCTTATGGATGCTCCTACCTTAATACCCATAGTTTACTTGTATCTCTTTAGTGCAAATTTTTGTAAACATTGGAATGACAACTAAAATTACAAAAACTAGATGCAAGTTGAATGTAAGTCAAATCTTAGAAGTAAGTTCTTCAAGCTTTATATAGGGTTTTTGCATTTAAGTTTATTGTGGCCAAAGCCATTGCATTGATTGAACAACATGCTTTTTGTTGCCTGTGACTCAAATATTGTAGCTAAGTTTATTTCTCCAAACATTATACTTTGTTTATTTGATGGAAAGTTAGTGAAAATATTAAAAAATATATTTTACAATATTTGGGCCTATCACAAGATTCACTAAATCCTTTGTAGATCAATTTTTTGTTACTTAGGGGTTTTATTTTTAGCATGGGTGTGTGCGCATGCTTGTTTCCTACATATCCATGGAATCAAATCTCAAAAATTCATCAATAGTGTTTTTCAATCAAATATCATAGAAAACCATAAATTTCTTACAAAGGAATTCACCAAAAATGGAATATTGATTTTTAGGAACTAAAATTTGGTATGTTTGTTTGGGACTACAAAAGGATGCATTGATAATTTTTTGACAAGAATATACCAAATGTACACGACGTTTCACCAAAAAACTCAATGGCTGAAAAAGACAGTTGGTAAGATTTTTGTACCCAACTGTACAACATGATTAGTTTCTAGCTCCAAACTCTGTAAGATTCTAGCTTCATTTTTTCTTGTTGGGCCAAAAATTGTATTGAAAACCTAAGAATTGCTAAAGTAGATCTCGGATTTTGAGAAATATTTGAAATATTTTGAAAATGGTGAATAAATCACACAAAGTGCTATGCACTGTAGTTTTGAACGTCAATGTATGTCCTATGCTGAAAATGCAATAAAAAGCTGCCTTCAAAAAGCTCAAAGTACAAATAGCGTAAGAAATATTTTTTGTAACAATCATTTTCAATTAAAAAGGGGTACCTCAAAATTTTTCGAATTTTTTCACAAGAGCGAACTGAAGGGATACAAAAATAGTATGAAAATATGTTATAAACTTATAGTAGCCAATATTATTAGGTGGATATCAAAGTTGGAAACTAAATGCTCCAATTTTTCGTTCTCATTATTTGGTCACCATCTATATCCATGTACGTACACGGTAGCTTGCATTTGTATAATAAATATTTCTTAACACTCCGTTTGGGCTTGTAGGTAGCATGTTTTTTCTTCATAATAATTACAGCCTCTTGCAACCTTCGATTTTGAATAGAATTAACTGAATCACTGAACCACATAACTTCATGCATTTAGTTACATTTTGCTTTATATAAGTTTACTAATGCGCAAAACATCTCATAATTAATTTTTCTTTTGCAAATGCATGTTGTCAAAGACCACAATTTGGTTACGCTTAGAGCAAACTTCCAAAATGTCCCCAAAATCAAAAAATTCACAAACAATTTTTCATTACGAAAATTCAAAAATCCACACAAAATCTAGAAACAATAAATGATTTCAATCAATTTTGTGCTGCAGATTTTGAGTGACCTAAAAACAACAAATAATTTTACACTCCAACCTTGATTGTCAATTTTGAGTCCGGAATAGAAGTTTGTCCTAAGAAATCAAAAGGAGTGTAAGAAGTTTAGAGATATAGGGGTACTCACACCTCCGCCCCATTCTCAATCTGCAGAGAATGGGGTCATGGCAGCTTGTCCAAGATCTGCTAAGTCCCCATTCTTTGGAGATTGAGAAGTTTTTCTCTTCATCTTTGCAAGTGAAGGATGGGGTGAAGAAATCTTCACACGCTAAGTTTTTATCCATTTTTGTCTTGTTTTCACTCTAGTTGGTTTTTATTTACCGTTACTTTTCCACTTTTAGCAATAATCTTTTTGTTTTTAGAAGTTACTCTTCTTACTTTCACTTTAGATTTTTCCACTTTCACCATTCTCCATTCTTCACCACCCACAAAAGGGGTGTCACACCTTCTTATATGGAGAAGTGCTCCCATTAGGGGGGTTCAAACATAAAATTTGGCCTACAAGTTTCTCACCTCACAAGATCCCCGCTCACTAGTGAATTATTTTTTGTTCTTTAGCATGCCCAAAGTTTGATACACCCGTGAGTTTGCAATTAGGGTTTTGTGCACAAGTTGGGGGTCTTAGCATTGAGACACCAAAAAGGATGAGTCGTACAAAAGTAAGTTTTTGAAATTCACTCCTAACGTGCATTACGTTAGGAGTGAATTTTAGAAGTGAATAACCTTGCTGTTCACTAATAATTTCATTGAAGTGAATGACAATGTGCGTCACCTACAAAAATTGATATTTGAAGCCCCTATTGACTCTTAATTTCACTCCACCACTTATCATGTTTCATTCTCGGAGAAGGTGTGACTACGGACTACCCCTCGGGAGCCATAAACCCTAAACCCTGAACCCCTGCAGGGGCTTGCCTTCGAGGACCTGCATCTCCGTTACGCTTCCACCGAAATTCTACACGACAATGCATTTGACGAAGGGCTCACTTGCTCTGGGAACAAATTTCTCCGATTGGTAGCTGCAGGTGCGGATCTCCTTCCCTCTGCTGCAAGCGATCAAAATCTTTCATTTTGCAAATCTCTTTGACAGGTACTCAATCTCATCTGAACCACAATTCCATCAGCTTTCCTCGTTTTCAAGTTTCCAACAACATTGCAATTAATCGGCTTGAATTGTGTGTTTTTGCCCCTTCGTTGTTCAGGGCGATCTCATTCCAACCTTGATGATTCCTCGAAGCGAGGCGATTAGATTTTATTGAGAGATGGCACAGTCTTTGGTGTCCAGGTCTTCCAAGGCCTTGTACACGCGGCGACGATCTCTCATCAATAGCCTGGAGCTTACCCCAGATTTTCTGTTGAAAGCCGTGTCACCGGAGCTTCGTTCTCGTCTTGATGGTGCCAGCCAAACGGAAGCATTGTCGAGAGTGCACAATGGCAATGGGAGGACACTGGCAACTTCTGCGGCAAGTGTCAGCAACGTGTCAGCTACGAAATTCGTTGACGCCTATGATTTTGTTTCCGAAGAGCCCAAGAGATCGGAAGGGATCGGTCAGATGAAACGCGCAAAAGCTTCACCGGTGCCCTTGCACATCGTTGCAAACTCCTCCATTGGTAATTCACGAGCACTGAGAATCAGATTACTACTATCAACTCTAAACCCTAAAACCCTAAAACCCTAAACCCTAAACTTGAAGATTGAAACTTGAAGATTGTAACCTTGAAGATTGTAACCCTCTAAACCTTAGAGATTGTTTTCAAACCTTGAAGACTGTAACCCTAAACCCTAGAGATTGTTTTTCAAACCTTGAAGATTATAACCCCCTAAACCCTAGAGATTGTGTTCAATTGTTTCGTTGCTTCAAGTTGCTTCGTACCTGCACTTACACGTTTCTGTGTACATTTGGTGTAGGGCATATTAAGAAATTGACTTCGACTGTGGACCAGGAGGAGTGGGGCGCAAAGACAGGAGAAACCCTTCGTAATCTTCGCATTCCACTTTCGCCATTTCTCGTTGAAGACACATTAAGACGAATAAAGGACCCCAACTCGGCGTCCAAGTTTTTTGCATGGGTAGGGACGCAGCGTGGTTACATGCACAACGCCTACACTTACAACCTGATGATCCACAGGCTTGCATCAATAAAAAACCTTGAAGCTGTACAGGACATACTTGGGGAGATGCGACGGCGAGGAGTGAGATTATCCTTGGCTGGATTACGAGTCCTTTTACTCAACTTCGGCAAGGCAGGGCAGCCTTTGGTCGCACTCCAGCTGTACAAGACAGCTCAGACTTTGGGATGTCAGCCTGATCCCAACATTTTCAATGTTCTCATTGAGTTGCTCCTGCAAGGTGGCTACCGACACACGGCTGTACGCACATACCGACACATGGTAGCCCTAAACCGTAGTCCAACTGCGTATACTTACAGTTTACTACTTCACAGTTTTCGCCAGTCAAAGAAACACGCTGGTGTTTCAGCAGTTTTCCTGGAGGAGATGATAAAAAAAGGCTTCGATCCGAACGTGAGTGCTTACAATGCAGTGATTGATATGTTTGGGAAAGTTGGAAAATGGGAGGAAGCCAAGAAGATTTTCAGTGGTATGAAGGCAAAGGGTCAGCCATCGCCAACTGTAATCACATACAACTGCCTCTTGAATGCTCTTGCTAAGGCCGGGCAATGTGACGAAGCACAAGCTCTGTTCGAGGAGATGAAAGAAGCAAAATGGACACCGGATGTTGTATCTTATAGTTGTCTGATAAACGGACTCGGCCGAGCCGGGAAATGGGAGGCTGCACTTGAAGTAACGTCAGAGATGCAAGCGAAAGGTTGTGCACCGAATCTGTGGACTTACAACACGCTAGTGGACTGTCTTGGCAAGGCTGGACAATTCGACACGGCGTTTCGAGTGCTTACAGAAATGAAGCAACATGGATGTACTCCGGACGTTCGCACCTACAATTGCTTGATTAGTACTCTCGGCAAAGCAGGACGGCTGAGTTCAGCATTCACGCTATTTGAGGAGATGCGGGAGAAAGGTTGTGTTCCTGACACTTTCTCCTACAACTCCCTCATATATGCACTCGGCAAAGGTGGGCGGTCACAGAAAGCGCTGGAGCTTCTGGAGGAGATGGAGCAACATGGATGCTCCCCGGATGTCATGACGTACAGCTCGCTGATCTATGGTTTAGGGAAAGAAGGCGAGGCGGGGAAAGCCTACAAGTTGTTTGTCGAGATGAAACGCCGGGGCCGGAAGCCTGACGCCATGGCTTACACCGCCTTGATGGATGCGCTCTGCAAGGTCGGCCGGGTTGACGATGCACTGGAGCTTCTGGACGAAATGAAACAAAAAGACGTTAGTCCTGGCGTTGTCACGTACAATGCCCTCATTGCTGGGTTTGGCAAAGCAGGTGACTTGGTGGAAGCGTATAACCTCTTGGACGAGATGAAGCAGCACGGATGCAAACCGGACGTGGTGACGTACAGCTGCTTGATCACGGGACTTATTAAAGCCAGCCAACTAGATGAAGCATGCAAAGTGCTGAAGAAAATGGAGAAAGAGGGGATTGTTCCTGATGTTATTACTTACAACACCTTGATAAACGGGCTTGGCAAAGCTGGCCGGTTGGACGACGCCGGTCGCCTGTTCGATCAGATGAAGACAAAAGGCTGTGCTCCTGATGTCGTGACCTACAGTACGTTGATCTCCGTCCTGGGAAGAGCTGCTCGAGTGGAAAGCGCATGTATCTTGTTTGAGGAGATGGAGAGCGTTGGCATCCAGCCTGACTTGTTCACATACTGCTCGCTTATCACGATTCTTGGCAAGGCAGGTCGAGTGGATGACGCGTCCCAATTGTTTGCTGAAATGAGAAGGAAAGGCTGCACGCCAGACGTGGTCACTTACAACACATACCTGAATTCTTTGAGCAAAGGTGGTCGCTACAAAGACGCGTGTACTGTTTTCCAGGAGATGAAGCAGAGCGGGCTTGTGCCTGATGCTGCCACGTACGACTCGGTCCTCACAGGCTTGTCCAAAACGGAGGAGCTGGACGAGGCATGTGATCTGCTGAGAGAGATGATTGCGCAAGGCTGTGCGTTTGATTCACTCAAGTTTGACGAGTGCCTGGAGATTCTGAGTAGTTGGGGTAAAGTGAACCAAGCTTACGAGTTACTCCAGTTTGCAAGCAAAAGCGGTATTTGGCCTGGTGATAGCTCATACAACGCTCTCGTTGACGCTCTCTCAAAAGAAGGAAGAGTTGAAAAAGCATACAACACTTTTGAGGAGCTGAAAGAACGAGGAGGCAAACCTGACATTGTTAGTTACTCGAGCTTGATTAATGCGCTGGGAAGAGCGGGTCAAATCGACACTGCTTTTGAGCTTTTGGAGGAGATGAGTCAACGTGGCCTCAAGCTTAGCCCTCGGTCATATTCAAATCTGGTGCGAAAGCTTCAGGATTGGGGTACTCGAGCTTAGGACTTCTTAACAATTTCATCAACAATGTTGTGATCAATTATCCGAGCAAGGAAAGGCATTTTTATGATATCATCTCCATGCTCGAGGACCAGTTATACATGCCTAGTTCTGGACCCGGAGGGAGAAGACCGTCTTCAGCTATCTCCAGGTGAGCTTGTTTGCAACTGCCTCATAATTAAGGTTAGAACATGGCATTCTAGAAATCGTAAGGGTGTAAGAAACCTTTCTGTTTGTTGGTTCCTTTCTCAAACATGTCTAGTCGCATAGCGTGGTTTAAATGCTTCATGTTGTTAATGTGCAGGTGTCCTATACATTCAACCGCCAGGTTCCAAACCATTGCTTAAATGTAGGTTGGGAGATAAGTGAGAACGATTTCCTAGGCCATCAAATCGGAACAGATGTCTGGTAGGGTTTACGGCGTTATTTGGTTCGCAACAGCTTTGATTTGTACATTTTTGCTCGTCATTGAGCTCATATTGAAGAGTGCTGTGGGCAATTGCCCTCTCCCTCTCAACCAAAGAAAACTGGATACATTATTACAAGAACCATTCGTTGAGTTTTCGTAATTCTCTAAGTTGTAATTTGTCTACTTTGTAAGCTGTTGTACAACAACTGGCGTTGGCTTCATGGAGGGCAATCTCGAAATGTCATAGCACGGCAACTTTGTGTATCTTTTCAAAACTCAATACTGAAATGAGATTTTGCCTTTACCCGTTGATGGAGAACTATACTAAGAGATTTTGCAGACACGTCATGTAATTGCATTTCCTGATGTTGATCATCATATCATGTCACACGGACCGCAAGTGCCTAAATGACAATTCATATCATCATTGTCATGAGATAAGATTACGGAGAAAAGATCTGGATTGTTTTCTAGGTCACGAAGAATTTTTTTATTGCTCACAACGGGGAATGATCAATTTTTCCCTGATATGGATGAATTCTAGAGAAAACTTTTTATCGCTGGATGTTGGTGGATGATAACTATAGACACCCCTTCTTAGCAGGGTTCTTTTTAAGGATATCAACTTGTGAAAAGTACTGGTGATGATTTTTGACGGTAATTCACCGTGGAGTAGCCAGGAGTTGAACCCGGAACCTCGTCCCCGGAGGAACTAGGCCTCTGGAAGTAGAGGCAAGCGCTACAACTCCTACTGATGATATACGACGTAGATATCTATTATGTATACTAAGGGCCGCTTTACATATGGGGACTGGGCCTCCACTATTATAATGGCCAATTGTCTCATATGTAAAGGCTTTAAGGCCAAGGAGTTGGGCCAATTCAATAAAACTAAGTCATCTTTACATTAAATGTGAGAATTGTGACAAAAATCTCTTATGCGTTATGGCTTGTTTTCAAAAAGATAGCTTTTGGAAATAGTGGGTTCTTGTTGTAATGTAAAGTGAGAATAGGTCACAATATTTTTTTAAATGAATTAATTTCTTCATTTTAAAATTTTATTTTGAAATAATGACATGATGATAAACACCAAAAAAATAGATTTGGATAGAGGGGACATTGTCAACATGTGCGTGAACCCTAAACATGAAGTTTGATATAAACTCTTAAGTTTTTTGTTTGCATTATCAAGGTATGGTATACCAATTGTCTTCATTTATTTTCTTTTTATCAAACACAAAGCATTTATAATATTCTTGCCTATTAATTAGTTCTTCCAAAAATCAAGTTTTATGTAGATAATATTTAGCAAAATAAATACTATGAGTTATAGATCATCAAGAGTATCTTGCATAAAAGATGATACAAAAAAAAATCAACATGTCAACATATGCAAGGTTTACATAAAGATTTCATGAGAAGCATAGAAGTAAAAAAATGATTTGCAAATAGATACTCCCTTTGTCCCATTATAAAACTCCAAAAAAATTCTCCATGAGGGCTTAACTAAATTTTTAGTCATTATGCTAGTGACAAATGCATTCTAGAATCAATCAACCACCTACCAAATATCTGCAAAATCTCAAGTTTTTATGCTGCCGTTTAGACACCCAAATTCCATGCAAAAAGTACCATATTTGTGCATAGTTTGTGAAGGCTGCCGGCTATTCATTACTTTAATCTTTGTACTAATGACACTTGCGTTCTAGAAACAATATACCATCTACCAAATACATGTAAATTCTCCAACTTTGATGTTGTCATTTGGGCTCCCAAATTCCATGCAAAAAGTACCATATTTGTACATGTTGCTAGCTCCTCATGATTGATGATTTAAAGATTAGTAGCAACAATGGTACCTCATATGGGCAAGGCCAAGCTTGTTAGGAGAGGAATGCTCTTCAATTGCTTAACTTGCCCCCATGAGATCATTGAACATGACAAACGCTTTCTCAACATTTGAAATCAGCAAGAGGGAGCTTTTAGTGGGATAAGACCTATGCCTAGTTTGGAACTTTATATTGGGACAGAGGGAGTACAAAATATACAAGCCTAGTGTTTTTTATACACATAAGAACTAGTTAGTAAACCCATTTAGCAAGCTAAATACTCCATGCCCCCCATGCCCCCCATGCCCCCAATGTACACGGGTATTACAAATTTGATTTGAGAAACAATATATATTCTATGAAAAAAATAGTTTTTTAATGAAACTTGACATTGGCCACAAGGCCAAGAATCGGCCTCCCGTTTTTGGTACACCCAATTTAGAGAGCTCGGGCCATATTAGATCTTGTCTTTGTTGAATAAAAAATTCATTCCACCAAATTGGCCCTACCTCTAAGTGTAAGGGGGTTGGGGCTAATTTCAGCTTTTTGTCCAATCAAAAGTTAGTTTGTCCAATTAGAAGTTAGGATTAGTGGCCTTTGATGCACTGAGTTGGCACGGCCTGTAGGTGTAAAGTGGCCCTAATTTACCTTTGGTAATTCACTGAGGTGGCTATTTCGGAAATATACTCCAAGAAGCATGTTTTGTTTAGGAAGAAAAGTGAATAGAATTTTGGCTACTAATAGTTTTTTATTACACAAGTAAGGAGGCAATACAACATATTTTGCAACAAATATATTTGGTCATGATTGTAATTTAGATGTATTAGTATTTGACATTCTTGATGTGCCACAAAGTTGTTGAAGTGTGATAATGCATTAGTAGCTTGCCTTAATGTGTAAGGCAATGTAAGCAACAAACTTGTCCAAGTATTGGCAATCTAAGCAACATTCTTCTATAAGTACTTGTCTAGTATGTACCTCAATTGTACTTTGTCCTCATACAACTATAAATTAGTATTTCTAAAAAGCATTCCTCCTGCAAAAATAGAATAAACAATTGCATACAACTATCACAAAATTTAAAAACCCTAAACAAACAAGTGGTCATACTCATAAACTGCATAGCTAAGCATATGACTAAGGGAGTAATGGCACAAACAAAGTACATTGGCCACAACTTTTGAAAAATTACTACAAGTAAAATGTGAGAGATGAAGTATGTGGCAAGCAAGACACCTATATTATTTTGGTTGGAGATTGAATTGGGGATGCCAATCAACCAATAAGGGAGTATATATATAATCCTCAATCAAGGCTTGGCCATATAGTCATCAATCACAAATGAACATTGGCTAGACTTTTCATGTTTTTTTCCTTTGGTGATAATGAAGCACATTTTGTTCAATCAAATTTTGACTATATTTAGTCAATAAAAAAAATTGCTTCTCAGTCCTTGACCCTTAAACGACTAAAAGGCCCTTTGCGACTAGTACAACACAAGGTATTTTTCTTGTAATTGGAATGGATCCACACCTCTACTACATTTGAGACCAACAAAGAAGTTGAAAAATAAATCAATGTGGTTCTAGTGAGCTACTTGAGATCCCACATTAAAGTTTCTTATTGGTAGCAAATGACAATTATACGTTAGCCTATATACTATGCCCTATGGTCGTTTAACCCTTAACTCCTAAAGGACCATTGTCCCTTTGGGGAACAAATGGGATTTCAGGCAGGTACCTACGGCCTCAATTTTTGTCATGATTTTTTGAAACTTTTTTTGAAGATAGAAAAACACATTAGCTTTTGGGGAATATAATTTTTATTCCAAGTGATGCTAGGGAGCAAAAGTTATGCCCAAATAAGCACAAATTTGGGGACTAGGGGCAGCAAAAAAAATTCTTATAAAAACTTGGAAAAATAATTTAAATTTTTTTCTTATAGATTATAACTTTTTCTACATCTGAAGCTTTTATTCATTCCATTTGGACTAGTTATGAGAAAGTTATGGACAATCTTGTTTTTTGGGCAACTCAAGCATCTTCTTGAAAAAATAACTTATAAACTTCATTTTTGAATGCAATTTTAACATTTTTTCAAAAAAATTGTTGGAGAGGGTGAAATTTGCTTTCTAGAACAATTTTACCATTGGGATTATTGCATTTCAATTCCATTGTAGGGTTATTAGCAATTTAAGTTTTTGTTCAATCTCATACCTTCTTTTACCTAATGATTTTTTAAAGAATGAAAATTAAGTTTTATTTATTTATTTATTTTTTCTCAAGATTCCCAACTCAACTTCCCACCATGCAAAAATAGAATTCCAAACTCTGTGGAGCAAAAATTTTAAGTTAAAAATGTTCAAAGTTAAAAAATCTAGTCAAGCAAGGTGCAAAAAAAGCTATTTTTTACACTTTAAATGCATATATCTTCCAATCTGTGCGGTCAAAGTTCTTGAGTTTTGTATGACACATTCTTATAGTAGTCTAGCACAAGATCCTATGGTCAGATATGCAAAATGCTTGATTTTCAAGCTTTTTTACTCTTTGCCATAGAGGTGGCAGTTTTGAGTGTCTTTTGACAAAATAAAGGCCATGGTCCTTTAGGGGTTAAAGGACAGATGGATCACCGTGGCTTGCCCTGCTTGTAGCATTCTACAATGTTTTGCACATGGGCACCAATAGTATTGCTTCAAAAAGTTGGAAAAGTCAACAGTGCATGATACCCTCATGAAAATTGTAAGAAGGGCAGCTCGGGAGCGAACACCATGTATCACAATTTAAATTACAAAACAAAATGAATGTATCTGAAGAGATAATTTTTTACCTTCCATGATGCACTACGCGTTTATGATCACTTCTGAAAAAAATCAGATCAAATATGTCTTTTTCTGGGATACAGAGTCGTTTTCTGAGGCAAAGGACGTTCTTCGTCCGTGCCGACGTTTACGGGTTAAAGGTTAAACCTAGCAGGCCAAATTCTTTTGCGGGTTCCTACAGCACCTCCAGTGTGCACAAAGAGAAAAATCTCCTACGGAGGAAGAGAGCAAGACGGTCGAAGAGAATCGAAGAACAATCGTTCGTCGGTAAGCCCCAACTGAGCTTCACTTGATTTCTTCAATTGTTATTCTCACAACAACTGCAGAATTGTCCTCTCACCAAAGGCTAAAACACCTCTCTACTCCGGGATACCAAAAAGCTTCGTTTCATAGCATACAAAGTCTTTGCAAACGATAGCCTTGTTTCAAGTATATTCAAGGCATCTATAATAAACCCGGCCACCATCGCCACCGTCGTAATTCCATCACAGAGCTTGCTTGCATGGTCTAACGCTTTGTTTATTGCCAACAAACAGCCTCCCCTGCTCCAATTCCTCGGAGATCTTCTTCTCTACCTTGTAGACTTGGTTTGGATCATCACCGTCTTTAACTTAAGCCGTCCTGTTTCCTCTATCTCCTCCTTCTCTTCCTTCCTCTCGAGAGTGCGCGACTAATTCTGGTTTTGATTCTAGCGGTATTGTGAGAGGAGGAGCATTTTACGAGGTGGTAGTAGGGCTTTTGGTTCGGTCGGTGGTGGATATGTTGAACAGTTCGATTTGGTGGCATGGATGAAGCAAAAATCGGATTTGAGAGATCTGTTTCTTTGAATTAGGTTTGTTTTTTCTTTCTTTTGGTATTGTTTTCTCTACCGATGGTTCGGCAATTTAGCATTGTAACATCTGCGGTTATGCGTGAAGCATGAATTGAGCAAGCGCAACGAATCCTTGCAGTGTTGTGTATCAATTAGGGCATGGTTTTTGGTGTCGTAATCGCCAAGGGATCGCTTGGAGAGACTGTGGAAGATTGATTTTTCGTCTTGGCTTTAGGAGCGTTTAGTGTTGTGGAAATGGTGACTAGTTAGTGGAATCTAGGGTTTTGAGCTGTGGTTGGTTTGAGTTAACAAGCAAACCCTAAGTTCAGTACGATCTGCATCTTCGGAAGGTTGCAAATTGTCGGTGATAAGTCATTTCTGGAATGGAACTCGTGGCAAACATTCTAAACCCTAAATCTGCTCAAGGAGGTGTTTATGCAAAAGCATAGTGATGGATTTCGTTGTTGGTTATCTTTATCTTATTAAACATAGTACTTAAGATTAGTTAGATAATCTCGTCCATCTTAAAGTCAAAACATGCTTGCGTATTGGCTTTAATAGCGTTTAGGGTTGTGGAAATGGCGACTAGTAAGTGGAATCTAGGGTTTTGAGCTACAAGGAACGCACCCCTGGTTGGTTAGAAGAAAACCCTAAGTTCAGTACAATCAGCATTTTGGAAGGTGGCAAATTGTCGGCGATAAGTCATTTCTGGAATGATAATCGTGGCAAATATTCTAAAACCCTAAACCTGCTCAAGGAGGTGTTTGTGCAAATTAAGCAAAGAAACGGATTTCGTTGTTGGTTATCTCTATCTTATTAAGCATAGTACTTAAAGACTAGTTCGATTCTGCTAATCTCCTCCATCTTAAAGTCGAAATATACGTGCATGCTTTTCGTTCACCAACCCTGTTCCGTACTATCCTTTAGAGGCGGACAATTTGCATACTTGTTGTGCGAGTTACTAAATATCGTAGTGGATGTGCAGGAAGCAATTGAGATCGTTAGTTTCGGAGTCCTACCAAATTGAAGCTAACTTGAATTGAGGATGGAGACTTGATTGTTGAGGTGCTACTGAAAACACGTGGTGAGTTTTTGTACATAACTCCGGTTGAAAATGCCTACTTCAGGATTTGTATTGTACTCCCTCTGTCTCTCTAAAAAGTTCCAAATCAGACACATTTATTGTACCACTAAAAAGCTCCCTCTTGCTGATTTCAAACGCTGAGAAAGCGTTTGCCATGTTCAATGATCTCATGGGGGCAAGTTAAGTGATTAGAGAGCATTCCTCTCCTAGCAAGCTTGGCCTTGCTCATATGAGGTATCATTGTTGCTACTTATCTTTAAATCATCAATAATGAGAAGCTGGCAACATGCACAAATATGGTAATTTTTGCATGGAATTGGGTGCCCAAACGGCAACATCAAAGCTAGAGATATTGCATACATTTGGTATATGGTGTATTGATTCTAGAATGCATGTGTCACTAGCACAAAGACTAAAAACACAGTTAATCCTTTGCAAGGAAACTTGTTGGACGTTTTTAGAGGGACAGAGGGAGTACATAACTCCGGCTGAGATTGCCTACTTCAGGATTCGCATTGTAATTGGCCTTTAAAAGTGTAGTGTTTGTCCAGTGCAGTGATAAGGTGATCTCTGGAAAGATGTCCGCACTTACGCCCAGACCAGGAGCTCCTTCTACTTCCTTGCAACGACTACATCATGTTGAAAAGGTATGTTGATAAGAAATCGTGGTAAGTATTGTGTGCTTTTTTTTTTTTTTTTCTCTTATGCACTCTCTGCTCCCTGTAGAGCCCTTGTGCATAGTTTTTGAGGTAACCTACACTAAATAGTGCATTTAGGTTGTACCTTGGCAAAGTTACCTCATGACTTACTCTTGGTCACTTGGAGGGGCATGCAACTCTCTTTATGCTACAATAACCCCTAGTTTTGTCTAAAGTTCTAGCTTCTGTGCTCACTGGTTGTGGCGCTTGTTGCTGTGCCCAACCTTTGCTTGCTTCCTCCACTATTTATTACAATAATTATTTACAAAAGTTATTGTATGCTTGGTAAATATTCAAGTAGTGTGAAATGTTGAGAAATTAGTATGGAGCAACCTAAATGTACTATGTGGTTTACACCACTTACTAGGAAGGGTAGGTTGTTCATTTTGTTTGATTTGTCAGCCTTGAAGAATCCTCTGGTTTTTTGTCACAGAAAATTGTACACACTGTGGAGCTTGCTGGTGGCGTGATGGAGGAGTTGGCCAAGGCGGGCGGGCCTCGATCGGAGGTTGTTTCAGTTCAATGTCAAGAGTTCATGCAAGCTGTAAAGGTGTGCAGCCCCTTCATCCTGCACTTTCAAGAGGATGGAGTTACATTAAAAAAATCTTTGATAAATTCTTGCCTACTTCTTTTAGTAGATAATGTGCCTTTAAGATAACTTTTGTTCACTCTATGATATGATTTTTTTTTACTCCAGTACTGGGCGTCAGAGTTGGAACTTCCACCCAAGGATGAAACTCTGAGTTGCTACACTTGTCACATATACAAGAAAAATCCAGAAAAGAACCCCTGTTTTAGCTACCTGCAAGTTTGTCTTTTTTTCAGTGGCAAGTAGAGAGGTTCAACAAAAGAGATCCCAAAAACCAAAGTAGATTCTTAAATCCGGGCGTTCCCCTTGGTTTTTCAGAAAGATAGAAGATAAAATATTTAATGACGTGGTTGGTTATCCTGAATTTCAGGCCTAATTTTGAGAACCTAGTTTTTTCATCTTCCAGCATAAGTTCCAACTCTAATGCCCCCTGTTGTTAAGGTTTAACTTTTGATTTCGCTTTTATACACGTTCAGATCTTTTCCTTTACATACCCTGAGTCTCCGTCCAGTTTTACATGTCTTTTTCAAAGGACGTGGCATTTTGCATGCTTTTTTCTATGGACTTGGCATTTTGCTCTTAGTCATGGAGTGTGTTGGGTTGGGGTGAAACCAGGAAATCCAAACAACGTTTCGAGATGAGATCAAAAGCATGTGCGAGTATCGGCCATATGAAAATTCTGACTACCCTGCGAGGATAAGTTCAGAGATCAGTGTGAAGAAACTGGAGTGTGTTATCAGCCAGATTGGAGCCATGCGAGAGGTTGTAGCACAGTCTGACACAATCAAACCACCTGCGTAGGATTTCGGTTTGTTTGCACCCCCGGTAGTGTTCGGTTTTTCTTGTCAATTGATTTTCCTGTAGTTGGAGATTTTTATATTTTTTAATGTTTCTAGAGCTCTCATTTACAGCTTTCGAAATATACTTAAGCGGATACTATACTTCACACCCTTGGATTTTGCATGTAAATTGCCTTGCTCTGGAATTTTTTATTGTTCTATGCGTTTGATTTGGAATCACTCCTCATTTCCATTCTTTTGTTTTAGATTTTAGTTTCATATTTTTAAACAACGAAGGAGCGTTTAAGTGAGAATCAATGTATTAGCCACCTCAGGTGCCAAGCCGGTCTATTAAAGGAACGAAAACAGACCTAAAAGTCCCGAATTGTGGCCTAGAAGGACTTAGGCTGAGTGACGTGGTCGTGTAGGATGACATTGCCATGCTAACTATTCTCCTCTTTTTGTTGCGATCTTTACCAATTCTGGTAGAAACTTTGCTTTGCACATCTTTTGTAAGACCTTCACCTTGGGCCCATTAAGGGCGGTTTGGGGTTTGGGAATAAACTAAAAACTAAAATCAAATTAGGTGTTCAAGTAAAAATCCTGTGAAACAAACGAATATCTGATAAATTTGTTTGAGAAATAACCTTAGGTAGTTTTCCTATTAGGTAAGCCTTTTCTTTAACGTGCATTCCATTCACAAGCAAAATAACAATAACATTCAATAGCCCAGTTCCACCAAACAATCTTTCAAAAAACCGACCAATCCTGAGCTTGTTGCAATACTCTCCGGTACATTCTTATCACAAATATATCAAAGCAACTCTTCCCATCCTTTCAAGTTCTCAAGCAAGAATTGCTGGCTTTAGTTAAAGATCACAATGCTTGCTCTCGAAACAACCAATATTCAAGTCCTTGAATGCGGAGACTTTTGAGCTTCACCAATCCAGCAATTCCCACTTTCAACCATATTTTCACACACAAGCGCGCACCAGATATCACCTACATTCAAACTATGATTATACGTTTTTTGTAAAATCCAGCCAGTTTTTCTTGTCCTTACAAAATAGAACTGAATATTTTGAGTTTTAATCAACTAACAACACACGAAATGCCAGTTCTCCCAACGCATTGATTCAAGGCCAAAAACTATTTTCATTCAAAAACTCCTAAAAGGCAGCCGTCACAGCCACATCAGAACTCGACCCCAAGAAAAAAACAAAGTTTGCAACATAACATTCAGTAGCCTGAAGAGAGGCTGCCTTTCCCTCTCTTCAGGTATCATTCATGAACTTCATCTTGATAAAAAAAAAAAAAATTAATAATAATTTTTGACACGTCTGGCCCTCTCGACGTGTGTGCACTGAACTAAGCCTCCCTTTCATAAACTCTGACAAATTCAGCCAAGTGTCCCCATAGCTAAAGAAGGGTGTGGAATATTCCACACCATTCTCTTGGAAGGAGGGCAGCCATTACTAGTGCTACTGAATGTTATGAACACTAAGAATCCACATATGAAAGATTCTCCTAACCACTAAACAAAGCTTGTGAAAAATGCTTTGGTTTTGAAACAAAGTTTTTTGTACTTCCAAAGTCCAACTGATTTTTTTTGCATTTTTATCAACTAACTAATAACACACTAAATGCCAGCTCTCTCAATACATTGATTCAAGACCAAAAACCATTTTCATTCAAAAAAACTCCTGAAGGTATCCGTCACAGCCACATCAGAACTCTACCCCAAAATATACAAAATCTTTGTAAAACTAAAGAATCCGCATATGAAAATTCTCCTACCAAGCTTGTGAAAAACGCTTTTAGTTATGTAACAGGGAATAGTCACACCTCCAAGAACGAAACTTTTATGAAGAATGAGAAGTTGTAGGTGGAAATAAGAGCCAATGAGAGCACTTCCCCATGAAGAAGGTGTACCTACCTTTTTGTGGGCAGTAGAGAACGGAAAATAAGTTTATCTTTTTTGTAAGAAAGCGAGTTGCATTCACACACTCAACCAAGGTCTCCAACCAAAAGAAGGGTGAAAGCAGGACAAGCTAGATGAAAAAGAGATACACACATGAGTAAAAACTTCACATGCTAAATCTTCTTCATGCCCATTTTCTACACTTCTAGAAGTGAACAAAAAAAAACTTCTCAATTGTCAGAGAATGGGACCTCTGCAAATCAAGGAGATACTACCATGACCCCATTCTTTGAAGACTGAGAATGGGGTGAAAAAGGTGTGACTATCCCTAATGTTTCTGAAAAACTAAAAAAGAATTACAGCTACCATTCTTTGAAGATTGACAATGGGGTGAAATAGGTGTGACTACTCCTAATGTTTCTAAAAAAACTCAAAATAAGTGCAGCTTAGTTTACTTTTTGGCGAGTTTTTTGAGGAGCTCGGCATGAGGGAAGGCGTCCTTGTCGATGTAGTACAAATTGCCGTTGGCCTCGAAAGTGACGGCGGGACGCTGCGTGGCGGGAGTGCGGACGTCGGCGAGGCTAACGCGGCGCTGCAGCGGCGTGGCCATCCACGACAGCACCTCGATCTGCATCTCGTTGGCTCCCGGCGTCCACGTCAGCTTGCGCACGTACGGGCTCGCAAACCAGTGCAGCGCCCCCGTCGTGGTGGCGCTCAGCATCACCATCACCGACGCCATGGCTCCCTTTGCTATCACCGACAGATCTGGCGATGTGAAGAACGTCACAAACGGTCCTCCTGCGAAACAGCCACAACCATGTTGATTATTATTAATCAGCCAAAATGTCCAAAACCCTACCTAAACCCTCACAACACAACAATAGGGGTAGTCACACCTTCTCTCAAGAATGAAACTTCTACAAAGAATGAGAAGTTGTGGAAGAATGAGTTGTGGAAGAAGGAGAAGTTGTGGAGTGGAAACACGAGCCAATGGGAGCACTTCTATAAAGAATGAGAAGTTGTGGAAGAATGAGAAGGGTTTAGGGTGAAAACACAAGCCAATGGGAGCACTTCTCTGAGAATGAAACTTTTATGAAGAATAAAAAGTAGTGGAAGAATGAGAAGTTGTGGAGTGGAAACACAAGCCAATGGAAACACTTCTGAGAGAATGGGAGCAATTCTCCAAGAATGAAACTTCTATGAAGAATATAAAGTTGTGGAAGAATGAGAAGTTGTGGAGTGGAAACACAAGCCAATGGGAGCACTTCTCCATGAAGAAGGTGTGACTCCCCTTTTGTAGGTGGTGGAGAATGGAGAATGAGTTTACCGCAAAAATGGTGATGCGGTAAGAAAGCAAGTTGAGTTCACACACTCAATTAAGGTCTTCAATTACAAGGAGGGTGAAAGCAAGAAGAGTGAGATGATAAAGAGACATGCATAGAGAAACACTTCACATGCTAAATCTTCTTTCTGCCCATTTTTGTCCTCTAGATCTAAAGGAGAAAACTTCTCAGTGTTCAAAGAATGGGGCCTTCAAAAATCAAGGAGAGAGTGCTACGTCTTCATTCTTTAAAGATTGAGAATGGGGTGAAGAAGGTGTGACCACCCCTAATGTTTCTGTTACGAAATGCACATGCAATGATTCAAATCTATTTTGCAGCCTTTTATCAAATAAGAGTATTGATGACCACCAACCCCTCAATGCAATGGAATGCAAGACCAACCCCCTCCTCAATGCAAGGCTATACAACTCCCAACGAGGTTGCAAAATTTCATAACATCTTGTGCACTTTGAATAATGAAAACATTCTTCAAAAACCAAAACCGTCAATCCTTGAAACCCTAAACCCTAAAACCCGACACCACCCGCACGTACAATCTCGCGTTAGGTTTAGGTTCTTCACCAACAAAAATGTTGGATGCATATAATATCCCACTATTGAACTCTTTACTTCATAGGAATCCTCTTTGAACGTTACTCTAAAACGAACATATCAAGAATTTGAACATTGTGATAATATCACCTACAACAATGCTCAGCACTTGTTACAGTGCTTGGTTTTTTGTTGTACATGCCTGGAGGACTTTCTAAAATTTCTAAAAAAGTACCCTAGATAATCGAGAACAGGGATTTTGATACTGAACTTTTCAATATACATTTTTAGGGTAAGAATGGTTATAGAAACACTAATTTTGAGAAATCTTAAGTTTTTGTATGGGCGATTTCTTGATTGATGTTGTGTTTAGGGTTTAGGCTTTTTCTGTAAATTTTTGGAGGAGAGAAATCCGATTACAGAGCCCTAAAGAGGCAGTTTTACAGCAACGTGTAGTGATTTTCAGTGTATGACAGGGTTTGGAGTTGTGAAACAAAATGCCTTTAAAACCCTAAACCTAGTACTTTTTTTTGTATCTCATAGTAGATGAAGAAATGTACCAACAACGGAGAGACAGCAGGTGGTGAGCGAGAGGAGCTTGACACGCCGGAGAGTGTCTGCCATGACGCCCTCGTAAATGACAGGCGCCGCTTTCTCCATAGGCTTCTCATCTTCAGCATGCGCTGGTCGGTTCAAGCCTTTGTAATTGGGTGATATTTGAGTACTCCATCGTTGCTGACTCAGAGCGTTGGAAACAAGGTGAGTCGAAGGATATACCGCAGCTCTACTGTATGCTTGCCTCCAACCTAAACATCCACAAAAGCATTTGAATCAGCTCTTGAACCACCTTATAAATCAGCCCTTGAATCAGCTTATAAATCAGCTCTTGAACCAGAACACAAGGTAAAGCTTCAGGGTTTTGGGTTTCGACATGGCCAGAAGAGAAAAACGAAAAAAAACACGAGGTTCTCAAGCAAATCCAAACTGCAGAAACATCGCTAAGCAAAGCGGATGCAACGACGGATCTTCCAAGGTTTGTCACAAGAGATTGTTTCATGAAATTTACAAATAAGAAAGTACTGCTTGGAAAGCAAATTCCCTTTCTGATACAGCTGGAGGTCATTGACTCAGCCATTAAGCTTTACCAAATCCGCAGAGACATCAGCCATTTCGACATATACTTGTAGTTTAAGGTTTGGGGTAAAATTCTGCGACAAAAGCTATGGAAAACCATTGTCAGAATTTTACGATACAGAGACTATTTGAATCTATCTTCTTCAGGACAACGAAGCCAAAATCTAGTATCGCAAAGAACAGGGAGAAGATCCGATCACTACCGTTACTGAAACCCTAAAAACATATTGAAATTGAGGTTTGCCCCATCAATTCTGTCACATTCTGTTAAGAGGTAAAAGAAGTTACCTGCTCTAAGCAGAGCAGCACCCACCATCGCTGATTCTTGCATCGTTTGTTCGAAGTCTGGCAATATAACCCAAACTCTAGGGTTTTGGCTTCCACAGGGTTTTAGGTTGATTGACTAAGCTACGTGCAAAAAGCATCCCCACCGTTACTCCAAACCGGTACACTAAAATTCACTGTATATTATTAAGTGCGATCCAGGCCTACTATGGTACAACCCTTGGAATCTCCACTCATAACACAAATGATTTGAACGACCGAGGCATGAGTTCGGCCTGCGAGGGAAAATTATATCGGAGCTTGCGAATGCATGCAAACTGTTTCAGCAACTGTGATTATTGGTGTTGTCTGCCAGGTAAGATGTGAAAAGGTGCTACGCAATGGGAGCTCGCCACGTAGGACTGCAGAATGTGGTCACTCTGGTGCAAGAATCTAGCGCAACGCAACGTCGTTGCCGTGGGCAGAAGGGTGCCCAAGTTTGGAGTGGACGGCAATGGTGGTGGGGCAGGGCCCGTGGTGTCAGAAAGGATAGGAGGAGGAGGATCTCGGCAACAGCAACAAACAGGGGATGGCAAGGTGGGATCTCAGCAGCAAAAGCCGAAGCAAGGATTTGCCGAAGTGGTGGAGAAGAGAGAGCAGCCTGTGATCATGGCAGCCGCTGCCAAGGTCGCCAAGCGCGTCCCTCTCATCAAGTTCCCCAATCGCAAGGCGGGCGAGACCAAAACCGCCGGTATAATCAAATCTTTCCTTCTTTCTTCTCTCTGGAATCTTTCTATGGGTGTGGAGCAGTTAGGTCGCTTTCCAACATCAAAGCCTTGGTGTCATTTAGAATCCCGAACAACACTTTTTCGTTTTGAAAAGCGACATGGAGATGGTGAAGTTCGCTTTTAGGGCAAGCACGTAGCATTGGCTTTGTTCAATTGTGAGGAGAAACTCAAACGATCCAGGAACGATTTTGCTTTGGCAATTTTAGGGTTTGGGGACTTCTTATTTCCTTGATCTTTGCATTGCATTCCTTGCATTTCAGATCCAAGAATTTTTTTTTTCTAAGCTGCGCTTGAGGTGTCGGAGGTGACAGGGAATTTTAGGGTTGAAGCTACTGTACTCATCCTATTACAGAATTAGGGTTTAAGTTTTGGTGTTCATGCTTATCAACAATGATTAGTCTTTGTTCTCTTTGTTGTTAAACTCCTTTAAACTTCAAGGAATTAGCTACTAAAGCTTTAGAAGAACATGCACGATGAGGTCGCAAGGGATTGTTGTTAGGCTCGATTGACAAATGGAATATTTCACCCTTATATGTCGTAGCGATAATAGAGCTTCTGCTTTGCCAAAAAATTAGAGTTTTGCGTTTTTCTCGTTAGAGGAGCAACAATCTATATACAAGTATGAGTTTTTTAGGTGTGGTATAGTGGGAGATTGTTCTCTACTAAACAACTTTTCTGAGTATGCAACTGATTAGGTTTTGGAGTCCAAGGTAGAGAGCACTCCTCCTGTGAGTTTAAGCATTTTAACCAATATAAAGGAGTGTGATTGTCGAGAGATCAGTATAGAGCTCCGGAGGGATTACATTGGGTACAAGAGTCAATTCTGTAAAGACCAAAATTTCATCACAATGTATGAATTTCTTTATAAGATTTCAAAGGGGGAAGTTCCAGGTCGCTAGAAGTGACAGTACGTAGCCTCACTTCCCCCTTTCCCCATTTTCATTGAAACATTAATGGCCATAGACAATGCTTACCAAGTCATGCTTGCACCAGGTGCTAATAAGTCCAATCACGTGTATGAATATATGAGTTGCTGATGTCGGTAAGCTGTTGTCGGTAATAAAAGGTCAGTACTGGAGATGAGAGCAGGTCCCCAACGATTTTACCCTTCACTTGAGATCACTGGTGTATTTGCGTCATCCAGCAGTTTATACTGAACCATTGCTGTCGTTTATTGTTTTCAAGCTTTTTGTTGTCCTGCAAAATCTGATTAAGTTCTGGTATGTCAGCAGTTGCAGTGAACCGGGCTTCAGGCGGAGGAGCACCGGCTCCAGCTATGACTTCGTTGCCCTCTGGCACAGCTTCCAGTCAGCCTCCTCGAACAATACTCTCGGAGGCAGAGATTGAGTCCATTTTGGTATGTTGCACTAGCTTCATGTCTAACTCTCTAGCAGTTCAAATATATCATTACAAAACTTCAAGGGAACTAATAAAATTTCGGGAAAATTTCATGGATACCTGTGAAGTTTGCAATATTTACATAGATACCCCTGCATTTTCAGAAATTGCACAAATACCTTTGGACCAAAATTTTCAGGCGCTTGTTTCATTGGTCATGAAGGAAGTACGAGCACAACAAATAAACGCCTATAAATTATGGTCCAAGGGTATTTGTGTAATTTCTGAAAAAGCAGGGGTATCTATGTAAGTATTGCAAGCTTCGAGGGTATCCATCAAATTCTCCCTAAAATTTGCAAGAAGAAGAAAAAAAAACACTTCACATGTCTAACAATATAATAGGTCTCCAAAAGTTACTATAATTGATTGTTCGCTTCCAAAGCAAACACTTGGGTGCACATTTTGAACAGATTCATTTTGCTAACACCAACACAACCAGACTTTTAGCCCTAGTATTTGTTTGCTTACTCATGGCTTTTGCAAATTGGGTGCAGCTTGGAGGTGCAGCTCCCTGAGTCTCTTGCTCTTTTTGGAGACATTAGAGATGGAGGAATCTTTGAGATATTGATTCGTTTATGAAAATGGAACTTTATGGCTTTCCTGCTTTCCAGCTTGAGGAAGCAGTTGTGTTAGAGTAGTGTATTATTATTTTACCATATACACGTGGTGGACAAATTACTCTGAAACATGTGTTTGCACTTGATTGACTGGCTGGGCAAACTTTTATGAACTGGTGCCGGAATGATCTGCTGTTTTGATCCTTGAAAGCTATGCTCAATTTACACTTGGATGGCAAATATGCCTTCTGAAAATAGTATGACATAGCTGTGTTTTGGAGATGCTTGAACTGTTGATTAGATGGGTCTGTGAACCTTGAATTGGCTGTGGGTCTGTAATGTCAAGTCCAAGTTTCAAGGCAACTATGGCTGATTAGACAAATGGCGTTTGATTATTTCAGTCTTTGTTAATTAGTCTCTCAACTCAGTTCAATGATTTGGCATTACATTTGACTTTTACTTTCCATTGAGCTTGCTTTTAGGTCCACGTTTGTTGTTAGGATCTCATACCTTGCTTATAATTAGCCATTTCTAATCCATACTTCGGAGTAGTTGGGTTGAATTCATTACAGTGATCCTTGGATAAGGTCAATGCTTGGCAAGTAAATAAGGTTAACCGTATCTAAGCATGGATAGTAGATAAACACTCTATTGAACCCCTAAGCACCCAGAGTTGAAACAAAAAAAGCTTGACTTGTGTGCAATCAAAGTGTTCTTGTGGATTGAAAACTACAATCCACAAGATCAAACCATATGAATTGTACCATATGAATTGTTAGTGGAAAGCATCTCCATTGTGGTGGACTAGATTGGAAGTGGTTTCATCAAATGTGCAATGAAATTATTGAGATGACCCAGCTTTTTGAGAAACATTATGTCTCTCGGGCTCTCAAGGGTTAACTATACCCTAAACCCATTTAGGTTGCCTTAACAATTAGGTTGCCTTACCTTGGCAAAGTTACCTCATGACTCATCTTTAGTCACTTGGAGGGGCATGCAACTCTAATAATTCTAAATTTTGTTTAAAATTTCAGCTTCCCTACTCCTTAGATTTGACGCTTGTTGCTGCACCCAACCTTTGCTTGCTTCCTCCATTATTTATCACAGTGATTATTTGATAAAAGTTACTGCAGTTATGGTAAGTATTTAAATAGTGTAAATTGTTGAGAAATTAGTATGGGGCAACCTAAATGCACTATTTGATGTAGGCCCATAACACAAAAAGAGAGTGGGACCGTGACACTATCTTAAACATTTCTCAGTTGACATTATCCAAACATCACTGTACTTCATCTACACTATTATACCCCGATCATACACAACTTGAGCACTCTGGCACTACATCAAAAATTAAAAATAAATAAAAGTGCTGCTTCTGGCTCCATTATAAACCTTCAAATTCAAATGTGAAATGGCTCTAAGTCAAGGTCAGTCACGTTTCCATATTCCATTGACGAAGATGTGAATGAGGTCCGTTTGCGTACTTGCTTCCAATTCGAGTCGCCTAATTCGTTTTTTTCGTGCGGGTTGCGGAGACGATGACGAGATTAATTAACCCTAGATTCGAAGTGTACTCGCACAAGACGTTCGAAGGAGACGTTTCTGAAACCTCACCATGACCGTCCTTGGATTCTACACAATGAGAAGGTCCTCGCTTGCGAAATCCGTAATAATGTGTGAAGGATTGACATCTTTTGCAGCAACGCAAGAGATAATCGAAATCATCAATACGAAGGTAGACTGTCACAAGTTCCAGAGCTACAGGCACGTTATCACATGAAACTCGAGCCTTAGAAGCATGTTGACTGATGTAAAACGAAAATTGTTTCAGTGAACTCTTCGATGATTCGGTTGCCTCATTGAAAAGATTGCCTTGATTGACATACAAATACACGTCCTTCAAGAAAAAACCGAACGTCTACAGAAACTGCCAAACTAAGAGTGCCTATCCTACTGTGGGATTTCCACTTCTGAAGTCGGCTACCTCAATGGGCTCATTCACATCTATCAACAGGAAACGAAAACCTAAAACTCACCGGTAGATTGCGAAGGCGAAGAGGACATGTCGGGGGAGCACTGCACGGAGTTTGGCAGGGCTGTTTCACATTTACTGCTGCGTGAATTTGGCAAACTTTTGAACGGAAATGGCGCTGAAATGGCCCTGAAATGGCCCTGAAATGGCGACCTTCTCAAGCAGCAACAAACGGGATCACCAACAGCATGAAAGAAGTGTAGTCGAAAGTAGCGTTCCCAGACAGATTCTTATCCTGATCCCTAAACTTCTCAGTCAAACCCTTGACAATAAACCCGCACTCGACAAAATTGTCGTAACCAATGCTCCTGCTCCCACCGGTAACATCGTACTTAGACACAAGCATCTGCAAGACAGCTGGCGGGATGTTGAAGTTGAAGCTCAGCAGAGCCGCATGCAACTCCGACACTTCAATAGAACCACTGTTATCCCTGTCGAACTCGTGGAACTTCTTTTGCCACTGCTGGATTTCTTTCCACAGCTTCGCAAATCCGACGGTACCGATCCTGGTGGTGTCGTTTCGGTTGTCAGCGAAGAGATGGAGCATCAGACGGAGTGTGCGAGGAGAAAACGGAGGGCGTCCCTGGGACAACAATCTTCCTAGCTCGTAGGCGTCAATCGAGCCACTCCGATCCACATCCGCTTGCTGAAACATGTTGATCACGGACGGGTCCGTCCCGGGAGGAAATCCTGCACCGCCTTGCGCGGGGTAAGACGGTGGATATTGCTGAGGCTGGCCACCTCCGTAACCTCCCTGAGCGCCATAGCCACCGTATGAAGGAGGAGCTCCGTAACCCCCTGCCGTAGAGTTTTGCGTAGCGTACCCCGTCGACGACGCTGGCGCGGCTCCGTAACCCCCTGGCATCGAACTCTGCGTTGCGTACGCCGCTGACGCTTGCGGAGCTCCATAGCCAGATTGCGGCTGCTGTCCATAGCCAGATTGCGGTTGCTGTCCATATCCCGACGACACTGGACCATAGGGATTCGCTCCGCCCGGTTGTGAGCCATATGCGGGAGGAGCGCTTTGGCCGTACGCGGGAGGAGCACTTTGGCCATATGCCGAAGGCGCCGCACCGTAGCCCCCTTGAGGAGGAGCGCTTTGGCCATACGCCGCAGGCGCTGCACCATAGCCCCCTTGAGGATTTCCATAAGCCGAAGCGGATTGGCCGTATCCTGCAGGCTGGCCTTGCGATGGCTGCGTCTTTCCCATTTTGAAATGCCCTCACAAATACAAACCCTCGCAAGCACAAACCCTCGCAAGCACAAACCCTCGCAAGCACAAACCCTCGCAAGCACAAACCCTCGCAAGCACAAACCCTCGCAAGCACAAACCCTCGCAAGCACAAACCCTCGCAAGCACAAACCCTCGCAAGCACAAACCCTCGCAAGCACAAACCCTCGCAAGCACAAACCCTCGCTTCTCTGAGAAAACTCTAACAGCGAATAAAAGAAGCTACGATTCGGCTAGTATCAATCCACTGCACTGCGCCAAGGTTTGAGAAGAAAAATATTCGCAGGAACAAAGAAAAGCTCGATGAAATGGTTGAAAGGGTAGGATGCTACGCCATAGCCACAGCACGCAGATATATGCCACGGGGGGGAATGGAAACACGACGCGGCGATTTAGTCGGCATGGCATAACGCGAAGGGGCCGCCTGTACGGAAAACGCGAGTGCGCGCTTGCCGACGAAGCCGGACCGCGTTCGGTGCTTCCTTTCGTTGGGGAACTAACGAAGCCGCAACGAACGAAGTGGCAACGAAAAGTTATGAGCTCTGAGGGCATCTGCAATGCACTCGGCAAGCAGGCCCAGTATATCATGTCTATTTTTTTTAGGGAATTGATATGTGCACACCGGGATTCATATATGCACACCTTTCTGGGGATAAATTATAGTTTTCTACCATTAAAAAAGCTGAATTTGAGAATTTTGAATTTAGATTTGGACTTGAAGATCGTTATTTAGTCTAGAACTATGAAAAAAGTTGCAATTCAACAACACCTAATGAAAAAGCTTATATTTTTTTACAAACAAAAGTAAAATTAACACTTTCCCCTATCTAAACTTTTTCATTTGGTGTTGTTGAATTGCAACTATTTTATGGTTCTAAACTAAATCATGGTCTTTGAGTCCAAATCTGAATTCAAATTTCTCAAATTCAGCTTTTTGATGGTAGAAATCTAAAACTTATCCCAGGGGGGTGTGCATATATCAATTCCCTTTTTTTAACCCCTAAAGGACCACTTGTCCCTGCTGGGGACAAATGGGATTTTGAGCAAGTGCTTATGGCTAAACTACTTTGTGTAATTTTTAGAAATTTTTCTGGAAGATAAGGAATTCAAAGATCTATGAGGGCATCTAATTTTTTCCTCATTTCAACATTTATTGAAGAAGTTAAAAATGAATTTATAAGAATTTTTGTTTGGCGGGTAGCCCAGAAACTTCTTTAAAAATTGCATTTAAAAAAAATAAAGGTTAGTTCTTTAGAATTACATATACATGGGAAATTTTGAATCATTCAATTTTCATTGATGAGGTAAAAGTTATGAGAAGTTTTAGTTTGCATGTAGGCATAGTTTTAAGATTTTTCACACCTACCCGCAAACTAAAACTTCTCATAAGTTTCATCTCATCAATTAGAATTGAATGATTCAAAGCTTTGCACATATACGTAAGTCTAAAGAACTAAACTTGGATTATTATTATTTTTAAAAGCAAATTTTAAAGAAGTTTTTGGGTTGCCCGCCGAACAAAAATTCTCCTAGATTCATTTTTAACTTCTTCAATAAATATTGAAATGAGGAAAAAATTAGATGCCCACATAGATCTTTGAACTCCCCATCTTCCATTAAAGTTTCTAAAAATTACACAAAGTAGTTTAGCCATAGGTACATGCCCAAAATCCCATTTGTCCCCCGTAGGGACAAGTGGTCCTTTAGGGGTTAATAGACAAACTAAATGCCTGTATTGTTGTACAGTACCCTTGCATATCTTTACACCCAGCCCATTCTACCATTCCAAAAACTTAGCATTTGATATAATACAATTGGCAATTTTGTATTTTGTATTATTGGCCTATAATTCTTGTACAATCCTAATCAAGCGTACCAAATTTTGAGTTCCAAAAATCGAAATCCTATTTTTGGTGAATTATTTTAGATAAAATTCATGGTTTTACTTGACAATTGATTAAAAAACATTGGTGATGAATTTTTGAGATTTGATTGTATGGGTGCGTAGGAATCATCCATTTGCACATCTTTCCTTTGAACTAAAATCTTCAAAAAGTTTCAAATTTCCTTCTATAGAGATTTTAGTATTAGGCCCATCATGACCAAATTTAGTAAAATAGATATCTCCATTCTTTAATTAGTTTTTGGCAAAATAAACATATTGCTTTGCTCAAAGGTGCAAACTTAACCACAATGTATGAGTCAAGTTTTAAAATCTAATTAAAATATGGAGATATTTATTTTACTAAATTTGATCATGATGGGCCTAACACTAAAATCTCTATAGAAGGAAATTTGAAACTTTTTGAAGATTTTAGTTCAAAGGAAAGATGTGCAAATGGATGATTCCTACGCACCCATACAATCAAATCTCAAAAATTCATCACCAATGTTTTTTAATCAATTGTCAAGTAAAACCATGAATTTTATCTAAAATAATTCACCAAAAATAGGATTTCGATTTTTGGAACTCAAAATTTGGTACGCTTGATTAGGATTGTACAAGAATTATAGGCCAATGATACAAAATACAAAATTGCCAATTGTATTATATCAAATGCTAAGTTTTTGGAATGGTAGAATGGGCTGGGCGTAAAGATACGCAAGGGTAATATACATTGGTAGCAAGAGCAGCCAATTTATAATCACCCAAACCTATTGTATTTATTAATGATGCTCTCAATCTGTGGGGGCTAGGGTGTGAGCTCTATTTTCCCAAATTTTAAAATTTGTGAGAGTTACCAGATTTCCCATCAGAACAATAAATTTGGAAATTTTGAATGTCTATCTAGATTTGAACCGCAGTCAAGAATTGCATTAAACATCATCGGAAGAATGGGCAAAATACTAGTTTTACGCGGATATTTTCTCCCCTGGACAATAAAACATGGAATTGCAGTAAGAGGTATCCCAGGTACCATCCATTTAGGCGGGTGCAATGAGAGTTTGTTTCATCCCGGCTATGAAATAGTTTGATTTACATGTAAGAGATAAAAAATTCACTTGTTAAGTAGGTTTGAGGCACTAGATTAACAATTGTAAATGTGGTTTGAGTTGAAATGTATGACAGAACATTAAACAATAAAAGACTCTATTACAAAATGCTGTATATGATGTAGCTGCACAAAGCAATGCGATAACGGTTATAACCAAATTTTGCAAAACACCGACGAATTCAGAAAGATGCAAAACTAATCCAAAAATGTTGTACTGAGAGGGCACAAAAATGTATACAAAAACTCTGCAATTTAATTCAGATATATATTCACAAACTTCTCTAGATTACATTATTTTCATTCTAATTGCAGTTTTAAAACACCCTTTAGTTCACTACAGTTTCTCACATTTGCAACTTGTACCTGCAAATGCCGTCTACAGCAAGTTCTCTACAAAACATAGACAACAGAACTACTCGGGTCAATGCCACTGTTGGCCAGATCGCCTTTCTTGCCCATTTCGGCATATTTCTCATGATCTAGTTGCTGCGACGTGTTTCATACAAATACACATATTATTTACTATTCACATCATATTAACTCAACCCCATTAAAATGTCTCTTTTTGTCTGTCATCATTATTCTTATTTGCTACAAATATTCAAGATGAACAATTCTGTATGATTCCATTCAAAAGCGTGCTAAGTGTTTTAATCAACATTTAAGCCAAAAAATTTGAATATCAACTTCCATTTTTTTTACTTGAACTGGAATTGCAATGACGGTCTTTATAGTACGTAGCCGAGCGCTGGAAACTACTGCGGCTGCAAGACTGAAAACTGGTGCGGCTGCAAGACTAAAAACTGGTGCAGCTGCAAGGCTAGAAATTACTGCTGCTGGTGCAGAGCTAGAAACATGGCTGAAAATGCTGCGGATTTAGAAATTGCTTTTGCGAGGCCAAAACTTGCTATTGCAGAACTGGAACTTGCAAAGTTGGAAAGTGAGGGGCATAATTTAGAGGAATTACTTGCAATATATAGCCAAGCATGTAAGATTGAAATAATAGTAGACGTTTAGGGCTCCTCCTAATGGGTTGAAAAACGACTGAGAGAAAATATACGTTTCGTCCCCTTTGCCTTCTTCAACATCTGCACCGAGTCCACCTCCTCCTCCTAATCCTACAACGTTCTCAAGTTGTGCCCCATCCTAGGCCTATTCATTACGTTCTTGATCACCGTGTTGATCAACACGTAAAGGGTAGAGGTAGAGATTCTCATGTACCGCCCCAACTTGGACCTGTACTCTGTCCTAGACCTGTTGATCATGTTGATCATGTTTTGTGCACAACATTCAAGTCAAGGATTTGGTTAAATTAATAATTATTTATTATGCATACTAAATTAGTCATTACTTATATACAAGAAGAACACAAACCACATACCTTCGTGATAATTATTAAATTGATCATGTTGACTGAGTTGAGGATAAACATAGAGCTCATGTGTCTAATCCTATGCCACTTCATTGTCCTGAACCAGTTGTTGATCACTATATTAGTCAACACGTAGAGGGTAGAGGTCCTCTTGTGCCGTCTCATGTTGGAACTGAACTTTGCCTCAGACCTATGCCTTGCCTTAGGCTTGTTGAACACATTAATCATGGTTTGCCCACAACATTTAGGTTTATAATTTATATAAATTAGCAATTACTAAATATGTATACTAAATTAGCCATAACTTGTTATGTATACAAGAAGAACACCAACTATTTAACTTTGCAAAAGATGTTGAAGTGGCCAGAGAAGGCTAGCGACTTGAAATTATTTTTGAGACAAATACAACAATAATGCTGGGTTGTTGCTCTGTTGTAGGCCCCCGTATCTTGCATCTTGAAATTTAACACAATAAAAGACGAATGAGAAACTGCAATATGATATGGTAAAAGAAATATAAAGATGCACTTATAAACAAATTTATTTTTTCACTTCACATATAAATTTTTTACAATCTACACAACCAAAGTTTTTTGAAATTCCTTTCATTTATTTGTCTCTAATCTTGCAGAGCCACTCCATTCTTCAAAGTTGTTAGATCTTCAAAACATAAAGTCTCTTTGACATTTTTATACAATGAGCAAAATATTGATTTTAAGCAGTTGAAAAGAATTTTTTGCATTAAAAAAAATCAACTTTTGTTGCTTTGAGTTTAAAATGCTACTAACGTAATGGACTCTTTTACTGATATTTAAACCTACATCTTGCTCAACATGCAATTTTCTCATTCTACTTACTAACATATTACTAACTTGCACCGATATTGCTAACTTTGTAAACCCACATTTAATTAGAAATACAACAGTACAATGAAAGTCAAATCTATTACTCCATATAATTTTTACAATATCATCACAAGCGACATAGTCTACAAATACTTTTTAACTATTCAACGCAAATTCTACCCCTTTGCTTTTAAACCCGTCTTTTGGGTATTTTATTTCTCCAAAATCTCCATCCCTAAGGAAAATAAAAAACCAAATTCTAACGATATAGTATTTGTTATATCTATCGTAATGAAACAAATTGTAAAAATTATCTATGATATACATTAGAGAACTACCATAAGAACATTCCGTTATACAAAAATCATTGAATTTGAGTTCCTCTAATGCAAAAACTTCCGTCTTTTACCATATACGGAAGAAACCTCTGATATCAAAGTCTATTAATGCGCCCAATTTGTAATGGTCAAAACGTTGCATTGTCCATTTTTATTTGGACAATAATGTCCTAATGATATATCTTTAATCATTCTTGTATTTTACATAGAATAAGATTCAAATTATAACAATTTTTTTGGAATACCAATTAAACAACATTTAAGATTAACAATAAACATATTCTTAAACAATAAAATTGATATTGAAATAAAAATATATCTGCTCTCCAGCCAAGCGCATATATGTCTTCATTTGGTTGCGTCCATTTGCGGTCTACCAAACTAACGCATTTCTATATGCTCATGAAGACTTTACTCAAACTTTTGTACTCCTCAAGTTCAACATTATTTATCTTACCAAAAGGATGAAATTTTACAACCAACACAAAATCTTTGGATGATTCCTCTTAAATCACCGTGGTGCCACTATGAATCCAATGAAAATTGTTCGAAACTTTGCATTAAAAGGTACCATCAAGATCTTTTTTAATTCTTTGCCATTGAATATTAAATGCTTCTATGATACATAAACATTATTTATTAATATAAGTCATAAATATAATACCATCAAAAATTTCACTAATAAAAATCATTAAAAATTAATAAAAACTATACTACAAATTAGAATCCATATTCTTTTCAGAATATAAATCCAAAAACTAATGAATTGGAAATCAGAACTATTAAAAAAATAATAAAATAGAAAAACTACAAATTCATGGTATTATGATGGAAAAGAAATCAAATTCACCTTTGAGTTTTGTTTGAACATTTTCACATTCTTAAAGGAGTTTTTCCTCTTTGAAGCTTTCACGTAGGCCTTTCAGCTTTTTTTTTTTTTTTCAGTTTTCTATAAGTTCTACAAGCAGAACTTATTTAGTACATCTATAAAAAATCATTAAATTCAATTACTGAAATTTATAAATTTTCACGTTTATTGCAGAAATTTACTATTCAATGATTTGTTGATATGTTTTTGCTTATAAATTTCAAAAATAATTTGCAAAAAACTTAAGGGCAAATATTGCCATACTGCTTTGTGAATCATATTCAGTTACTGAATCCTAATTTTTGTTTGGTATTCACTTTAAAAATTTGCTACAAATAAAATTTTACTTTTTTTAAGTAGTTTTTGGTATACTTAATTGGAATTGTATAATGATGCAATGATAGTTTTATTTATTAAAATATATCAATTATACACTATGTATTACAAAAAAAAAACTGAATAACTCAAATAAACCACCCGTTAGCAATGCATTTTTTTTATGACACTGATTTTAAGCTTAGTCAAAGGTCGTCCTTCCAAATTTTGACGACTCTGACCGGGCTAACAAAGTCCATGTTGCCAGAAAAAAATGTCCTGCTCTTTAGGTTGTGATAGCAGACTGTACATTTTGGAGATTATATTATATTCATATAGTTGTCTTTGTCTTTGTAGTACTCCATATGTATTCTTGTTTTTCTTTCTCTCTTCATGTTCTTTTGTACGGTTCTCTCTTTGTGTTTTTCACTTCTTGTGGCACGACTTTTTCTTCGCATATGTGCACATTTCTATTTTCTTATTCTTCACAATTTTCTTTCTTGCGCAATTCTTTTGCAAAGTGTACAACCGCTCAACTTATACCAATACACCTTGAGTATTCCAATATTATTTTACAACAATAATGGTTGTATATTTTAACTTAAAAAAATTGAACATTTCTTCTACTAATCTGCTTGTAAGCATTAAATATGCGTACATGTGTTCAGTTAAAATTTTAATTTGTTGGCTCAAATCATTTAGTACAAATTGGTGGATTAAATTAATTCAAATCTAGAGCAAACATTATCTCACCATCAAAAGCTATGCTTTTTATAATGAATCTTTTTCTACATTTAGAATGATTTTCAAAAATAGTTCTAACTCATGGGCTTTTATAAATGACTGATGATTTGTAACATAGTCAACAAATATAAAACTAGATCTATCAAATCTAGGTTAAAGTAATTCAATCTAAAAGAACTCATATTTTTATCATTACAACTTTTATACTTTAGCAATTTATTTTTAGAAAATCTTAGTTCTCTACAATTACTTAAGTAATTATCAATAGCATTAATTATTTAATATTAAAAATGTTAATTTAAACAATATTTCATTTTCAATTGATAATAATATCAATTTTCATGAAAATATAATTTAAAACATAAAATTATGTATTTTCCTTCCATTGAATATTAAAACACAATACATAATGAACAAAGTTGTTTTTTTAAACTATATTTGGGCCAAATTAATATTACATTGCTATGTAATATAAGTAACATTTTTCATTGGTTAAGGTCATTTCACAATTAAATATTTAAATTAAAATCTCTACCAATATTAATGATATTTAAATTTCCTAAAATAATTTTATGAAACAAAATATCATGAAAATGATTCAATTTATAAAATTAGAATTGAATGTGAAAATTAGAAGTTAAAATGAGAAAGTAAATTTTTATATAAAATTATATATCAATAGAAAGTACACACCTAATTCAATTTATCTCAATACAATTTTCATCAATCTATTTAATTCAAATTTTTTGAGAAAATATAAATAATTTTTTAAAATTCATTATGTGGATATGCAATTGCAACTAATATTTTGTAATGTAAGAAAAAAAATTGGTATACATGGTGAAAATTTTAAAGTGATTATTGTATAAAATTTTTAAAAGAGCACAAGACTAAATCTTCCAACACCCCAAGACTTTATTAAATCTTGAAAACCACAATGATATTTAAAAAAAAAAAAACACAAAAATACAAAAATGCAGCAAAATTGTTGGCTAAATATATCACTAAAACATGTAAGATAGAAAGAAATGATTTGTTGTTATCAAGTTTTTTAACACTGAAATTATCATGTTTTAAAATATTTTAAAATATTAAAAAATATTGGAAAAGCTCAACTTAAGGCAACCAAACACAAAAGTAAATATCTCTTTATAAACTTTGTATACATCTGAAATGTTATGCTTAATAATACAGTATTAATACTTGATATTGATATTAATTTTAAAAAACAAAAAAATACAAGATTCAAAATACTTAAAAATTAGTATGTAATGTTGTTATTTTTTTAATTCAAAAAGTGAAAGTCGCTGACCTGTAACAATCTCTTTATACTTAACATTTATCAAATGCATTTATATTGTAGCTTTCTATAGTTTTGACTTGTTGACTATGTTGCTCTTAATTATTATTTTAAAATGTTCTTTTTGTAATAAAAATCAAATCACTTTACAATAACATATTTATCTTCAAAAATGAGCAAAAAAAAAATTTGTTGAATTATTTTAAAACTGATAAAACAACTTTTTAACCTTTTATAATTGAATAGTTACATTTTAATTCAACATTTTTGGCCTTAAGTTTTTAGATTATAAATTTTAATATAGATTATTTAAAATCATACCATAATTATACACTCCTTTTAACCATTTATCATAATTATAGCTTGAGCTATTTGTTCATGCTTTTCAATGTACAACAATAATAATAAAAATTATAGTTCTTATATAAATTCACAATTTTTAGAATTATATTTTCCTGTCTTTAGAACTTATTCATGTTATATATTGCAAGAATTAACATTAAACTGAAAATGATAAAATTGTTTCTACAATTATTAGATGTATAATTCTTTCAAATGTTTTTCCAATAACTGAAATTTCAATTTAATAATATTTATATTATTATAGTGTAGAACTTATTGATAATTATATTGTCTTTTAAATTTAGTTTTTGAATAACTTTTTTTAAATGTTTTTGCTATCATTATAAAAATCATAAATTTTCATTTCATTGCATCATTATTCTAAATTTTCTTGTACTTGACTTGCAAAAGTGATTTATTAAATATTTAATCAAGATGTTTAATAAATTCAGATTCAACACAAAAATAATACTTTTACAATGGGCCAACCAAAAACTCAAAGTAAAAGTAATAATTTTAGAAATCTCAAAAACATGAGTTTATAATATGATATGGCATCAATAAATGTACAAAAGTATATTTATTTTAGAATATTGACAAAAAATGTTTTGATGTTCACAAATAAGCAAACATGTTGAGATGACATTCAATTCATAAGTTGTAGAACAGTAAATGAGATCTCTTGTAAATAGTGAGCAGTGACAATTTATAAATAAAAAGCTGAAATAAATCATAAGTGGTGTTAACTCATACAACATAACACCATATTCATGAAATTGCAAAAACATTCCCAAGTTGTCTTCACCTTAAACTTGGAACTCTTTAAGGTTGTTAACATGAACCTAGTTAATGCCCAAAATATTCACAAATTCCCAATTTAATGAATATGGTGTTTCACATAGTTTTCTAAACTCTTAGTATGATTAATTATGATTGTGTTATACAATCTCTTTCTTTACATTTTTACAAAAAAAAATTCAAATCTTTGTCCATGATAATTTTAGTGGCTCAAGACTCTAAGTGAAGAAATCATAAATGTGTTTAAATAACCTCTAGTATTAAATTGAATAAATTATGAAAGGGACAAATCAACAATGGTCAACTTTGAAGCAAATGGTCTGAATTGTTATTTCAAATTGCAAAAGCTGCTCATGTGGATGATTAATAATTTTCTAGCGTATGTTTTTGATTTTTTAAATTTTGGGTAAAGTTAGATTTGATAACCTCGGAATTATTTATAACCTATTTAATATATAAATAGGTAAACTTCTTAGTAAACAAATGATTAATTAGTAAGGAATTTACAATACTTAATATTATTTTCAAAATTTAGGGTGTTTTATTAGTAAATTGCATTAATCTTTATCTATAAAACTTATTTGTTTGATTTATCTAAATTAACGCCATTTTAATTAACAAGTAACTTTCTACAATTTTATATTTATTGCTATTAATTTGTTGATATACAAATTTTTAACTCTTAGAGTGATTGACTTTGCCTCCTATCTATCTTACTCTTTTTTTTCAAAAATAGTTCACTACTTGAAAATATAAAAAGTTGCAGCCTTTCACCTTTTAGCTTCAACAGAAATTTGATGCCTAATAACAAAAACCTGATCATTACCAATTTCGGAACATTTGATCATTTGATGTTCTTGAGACAACTCACACTCTATTTTTAAAAAAATCACTATAATACCTTATGAATAAAAAACGTTATCTTCAATCGAAATAACGTAAATATCACCAACTATTAAGTTACAACATCAAAGTTTTGAATTAATCCACCTAATATTAAAACATTCTTTTTTAAAACTACGTAGTTTTTCAGTGAATTAAAAAAGTAACTTTTACTCTTATTAATATTAAATTTTTTCCAATCCTTTTTTTGGAAATAAAGAATAAAAAACTATTAGGCAAGTCAGAGTGGTCTCTAAACAACATGTATTTGTTATAACATGATACGATACGACCTCTACATTGGATTGATCTCAAAATTATTTGATAATTCAAATTTTCTAATACTATATGACAAATTAGTTTTTGTAAAATCATGTTGTAATTGAAATAAAAACAACTTGCAAAACCAACAACTAATTATAGCAATAGGTGTCTATTACATTACAAAATCTTAAAGTGTTTAAAATAATTTTTGCTTATTTAAAAAATCACTTATTTCATTATAAGCACTGCGCACGTAATACAAGTTGAAAAAATATCAATCAAAATATCTTATCGGAACTTAATTATTTTTTTAAAATTTTACTCAATAAATGCAGCGCTCTTTTTAAGTTAGCTTCATCATTTTCTAGCACTCCAGACTAAAGTTCTTCAATACTTCAATTTATACATGTAGCTGGACAAATTTTTTTGCCGCCCTCCATTTGTCACTTCTATGACTCACGAAGATTAGTGTTTTAGAAAATACAATTTGAGTTTTGTTATTTTGCATCATGGATGTTAAATTCTTACTAGTAATCCCAGTCACATATACCAAAAATCAACTTCAAAAAATCAAAACCTAATTTTTGGTGAATTATTTTGTATAAAAACTATGGTTTTATAAGAAGATTGATTGAAAAACATTAGTGATGAATTTTTGAGATTTGATTGCATGGGTTTGTAGAATATATCCATACACATATTTTCCATGCTAAAAAGGACCCCCTTATGTAACAAAACATCAATCTACAAAAAATTAAGTGCAACCTTTAATATCCCCAAATTTTGTAATATAGACATTTCTTTATAAAAATCAAAATTTTCTATTTGACTCATACATCATGACTAAGTTTGTACTTTTGAACATGGTGCTATGTTTGCTTAGTGAAAAGCTACTTAAAACATAAAATTATCTATATTACAAAATTTGGGGATATTAAAGGTTGCACTTAATTTTTTGTAGATTAAATGTTTTTTATATAAGGGGGTCATTTTTAGCATGGAAAATGTTTGTATGGATGTTTCCTCCATAAGGTAGGAGTACCCATAAGCGTCAATTTAAGGGTTATGAACTTGATGAGTATTAAATCACAGCTAGCAAATAATAGGATCCTCTTAGGAACAAGAAAATAATGAGTTTGCACTTTCAAATGTATTATTTGGATACTGTGAGAATAAGTTGTGAATTTTTAAGGAGCAAATTGCCATTGCACCCTCTAAGGTTTCATGTTCACATGTTGTACATCCTTGTAATTACATCTATGCATTTGCACAAATTTTCCAAAAATTTTAGAAGTGACGGTTATGGGGACACTAACGCTTATGGGTGTTCCTACCTTACCTATGCAATCGAATATCAAAAAATCATCATTAGTGTTTTTTAATCAATCTTCTTGTAAAACCATGGTTTTTATACAAAATGATTCACCAAAAAATAAGTTTTGATTTTTTGAAGTTGAGTTTTGGTATGTGTGACTGGGATTACTAGCATCCATGATGCAAAATAAAAAAACTCAAATTGTATTTTCTAAAACACTAATATTCGTGAGTGATAGAAGTGACAAAAGTGGGCGGCAAAAAAATTTGTCTGATTATTGTACTGTACAGTACAACAAAACAAAATTATCAATCAACACTAAACTTTTTAAACAATAAGAATGACCTCACTTTTGTCAAATGCCCCAAAATGTAGGATAAAGTTGTCTCATTAAAAAGAATATCTACTAATCTACATCTTTGAATTGTAACAACTTAAAACCTAAATGAAATGCAATTTTTTTCTTTTAAAGTTTCTCAACAATATTTTTTAAAATTTTAATGCTTTTAGAATTATTTTTTAAATGAATATAAAACCACCGAATTTGTAACTCGTTATTAATATTGATATACAAACATCCATGTTATTATTGTAGTATCATATCTATATATAGATATAGACTATAGATATATAATTCCTTTACTTCTAAAATTATTTAACAGAGTTTTTTACTTGCTAGTTATAACTAAAAATAATAGAATACAACAATAAAACAATTCTAAGCATGAGAAATCCTAATTAGCAATTAACAAACTTCATTTAACAATTCACAAATCAAATTAGAGAATCTTCGATTAGCAATGAAAAAATCTTAATTAGCAACCAAAAATTTTGATTAGAAATTCTATGCGCTTGTCATTTGAATCACAGTTCATCTAAAGAAAAGAAGCTTAATTGTTGCAAAATAATAAGGGAATTGATATAAGTATCACTCTTTTTTTACTATTCTACCACACCTACTATAAATGGCCAATATTTATGATATCAAAATAGGTGTGAACCATGCAAAGACATTGCTAGTTTAAAATACAACTTAACATAGAAGTTGCAACTTTGATTTTGTTCCTTAGCTTTGGATTAAGCTCATAGTATCAATTTAAAAAAATCTAAATTATACTTAAGTTAATTCAGATTTTTTAAAGTTGATACTTTGTGCATGATCTAGAGTTGAAAAACAAAATTAAAGTTACAATTTTATGTGAAATTGTGTTTTCAAATTAGTGATATTTTGCCTATGGTCCACACTTACTTTAATAGTGTAAATATTGGCCGTAGATAGTAGGTATGGTATAATAGTAAAAAGGGGGTGATATGTATAATATTAATTCCCAAAAAGTAATCAATTACTGCATTTTTTCATGCAGCAATGTGAAGTGGTTCGAATGCTAATTCTAGCTGAGCGCATTCTCTACTGATGGCAGCAATGCGTGAAACATCTAAACATGTGCCCAGGAACACGGGTATGAAGATATATCAAAAGCTCTTATCAGTGCACTCACCAATGCAGTTTATGCAGGTCGATGAAAGTTAAAGCTGAGAGTGTTGTGATGTCTGTGTATGTGAGTTGCGTTTGAGAGAAGCTTGGGGGGGGGCGGTTTATGTATAGGGCAACGCTTGACGACGAAGGCATTGTCCAACATAAATCACGAGCAAGAAAGGATGAAAATTTGAGGATGAGAATTGAGGTTGGAGGAAAATTCTGTAATGCTTGATTACGTCGAAAGACTAGCAAAATTGAGCATTACGGTGCAGAAGCCTCCCAAGAACTAAATGGCGAGTTTCCTGAGAGTGGTTTATGGGGGGATGGAGGAGGAGAGCAAGCGATGGGGGGTTGAAGCACGTTGGGAGAGGAACTGAGGTGGCGGAGAGGATGGTAAGAGCATCTCCTGCAACCCTCCAAATGTCTAGGTCCCTCCAATTCTTCTATAAGGTAACCCTCCCCATACCTGACCCTTTCCCAATACCAACCCTTATGTACTAAGGGTGTTCATTTCAGAATTGAAATGAATACACTGGGTACATAGGGGTTGGTATTGGGAAAGGGTCAGGTATGGGGAGGGTTACCTTATCCGTTTTAGAGGGAATGGTCACTTGTATCCCCAATAGTGCAACCCACTCAGTATAGTGCTAACCAATCACAAGTCAAAGAACTTCCAAAAGCAATAAAAAAGTAAGAGTTATGATCACCATAAAATATAGCTTGTAGAGAGTTTAGAGGTCCTCTTCAAATATGGCTTATTTATTTAAAGGAGGAAGGTAAATGTAGAGGCCAGCACCTCTACAATTAGTTGCCTTTTATCCATATTTGAACAAGGCCTAGAAATATGGCGGGTTGCAAGAGATGATCTAAGCAAGCAGACACCATGGGCTAAAAATTAGGGTTTTTTTTTTGGCTATCCCCTCCCCATTGGAGAATATCCGAAGGGAAAGAAAGACATTGGTTGAAATCTGTCCCAACTGGCAAATTTTAGCCAAAAAAACCCAAGGCTAATTAGACCATCTCTAGACTTCCTCTCCACGCGGAGCATCCCAAATGGGATTTCCAGTGCGATTACATATTTGTTGAGGCTGGCTCAAGCAAGCAGACCTAGCGTTTGCCGCAGAATGGGCTCACCACATGGAAGCTTTTGTCTACCTGGAACTAGATTGTAACTCTGCACCTGAGGACGCACGAGGGAGCTTGCTAGTGAACTAAAGAAGATTCTTTTTTTTTCTATTATAGGGAAGGTAGATATCCAATTTGCAAAAGAAGAGCGATAGTCATGCTCACTAGAATTTGCAGAGCCCACTGAGAACTGGCGTGTTGGAGCTCGTGCTTGGCGAGGCTGGAAAATTTATTCCGAGTGGCAGGTGCTTATTACGGCTGATTTCTGCCAGTGGCCAAGCCTGGGCCTAGGCTTGCAGTTGCCCGTGTGGCGAGGAAGGCAAGAGATGCTCTTAGTCATTAGAACACTACCACCTCTTTTGGGGCTTGTATTGTTGGCTTAACCCCTAAAGAACCAAGTGGTTGTTCAACAGCCACTTGAGAACTCGGGCAAGGTCATATGGAGTTAATTTTTGTTGCATGTTCTCAAAATTGTTACACAAGGTGCAAATATGTATCTCCCAAGTGGAAATCTAATTTTCTCCCCAATTGGATGCCCGGTTCAAAAGTTATGTTGCCCAAAAGAAATTAGGCAGTTTAGGCAGTTTGAGCATCTTTGGAGAATCTTATGCTAAAACTCTCATCAACTTTTGAAATTTGGCAAGTATGTAACTAAAAAAATATAATGTACATTTGTCAAAAAAAAAAAAAAAAAAAAATGAGCTCTCACATCACATTTTGAAAGGAGCCAAACTTTGTTAACTATGTTCAAGCAATTTCAAGAAAAAAAATCCTCTAACTTCAAGCCCTATTATCTTTTAATCTATAAACCCAAAGCTCTTGAAACGCTTTTTCACACACTCCAAATGTTTGTCTCCAACTTTTCCCCATTTAGATTTCAAATAAAAGACTTCCTCATTGCACAAGAAATCCTGAAAGAATGACTAATGTATTGCCAATTCACTAAACTTCCTTGCATTGGAGGGTGATTTTGAATAAGCTAGACTCTATATTTACATCTGAAAATTTTCATGAGTGAGCCTAACATCATATACTTGTGAATGGTCAAAGAGCTCAAATTTGAGTAGAGTAAAAATTTTACTCTAGGAAGGCTCAAAATCAATTGACCTTGTTTAGCAAGAATGAAAAGAGGATGTTTTTCTCACTTCAAACGTTACAATCTTACAATCCACGTGGTCAAATGTGCTGAAATTTTTTTGCGCATGTTAGTTTATTGATTTTACAAAATTTTGTATGGTTGAAATTGAGAAAAAAAGTTTTTATTTATGATTTTGGGCAATGCACTAAAAGAAGGCAGTTTTTGAGATTTTTTTCTCAAAAAACACCCTTGGTCCTTTAGGGGTTAACCACACTGCTGGCACTAATCAATAATACTAATTACATTAGAAAAACCAAAGGAAGGGTATATACATATAAAGTAGGAGGTTCAAAAACCAACCATCTAAGGGCTGAAACTGAATTTTGGGGAAGGTGAAACTTTTTGAAATGTTTTCAATAAACTCTCTTTGAAATACTAGAGGAATTGGCATGTGACCTAAATTGTTTCATATTTTTTGGAGCTTTGTGGAATTAGTTATGAAATTTTTAAGTTGAAGTTGCATAGGGCTCTAAAACCGTCCACCTCCTCAAATGTACACTACTTGTGCATTGTTGAAGGATATGAAAAACAACATGTACAAAGGGAGCACATTTGAGAAGGTGAAAGATTTTAGAGCCTAAGTAGAATATGAGCTGCCTACCTTATATACCAATATAGGGAATTGATCTAGGCACGTTCAGGGCTTGTTATGTGGAAACCGGGGGGAAAGTTGTAGATATTTACCATTGACAAGTTGAATTTGGAAATTTTGAATTCAGATTTGGATTTAAAAACCCTAATTTAGTCCAAAAGTTGCCTAGATAGTGGAAAAGTTTAGCTAGGTTGGCAAACTATTTTTATTTTTATCATGTTTATAAAAAAACTAAGCTTTTCCAGTGGGGTGTTGTTGAATTATAGCCTCTTATGTGGTTCTAGACTAAATCCACAAGGTCTCTAAATCCAAATTTGAATTTGAATTTTTCAAATTCAACTTGTTGACACGGGTGTGCCTATATCAATTTCCTATATATATACATACATATACGTATATATACTTGAGATGGTTATAGTTTGTGCAATTTGTTCTTGAGTATGTTATAATTTTCAACCAACTATGAGGTGGAAGATTTTATTTTTACTAATATAATTTTATAGCATCTTAAAATCCTTTTATTGGACATTCAAATGGAGTTAGAAACATAGAAATAACAAAAATAATTGTGAACAATTAAATCCCCCGCAAGTCTCACTTTCTTCTATGATGCTCAATTTACACACTAAAATCTATCAATTTCTTTTGCAAAAGACTCATTTACTAAAATCTATCAATTTCTTCTGCAATAGAATCATACTATCTTGAACTTGTATGGCATCTAATAGCATTCTTAATACAATTTTATGCACTTATTTAGGATTGCGCTCCATTGTTGCTAGCATACTTTTTGATACGCCAACTACTTTATGATTATCCTTAATGTACTTGTGACAAGCACAAAATAATTCTTGGCTTTGGCCTTCTACTTGCATTGAAGAGACGTAGTAGTACCAACAATTTTCAAGAGTTAGGTTCTTCACAAGAACATCTTGAAGCACAATTTGCAAATTGTGATTCATTGTCCGGTATATGTGACATGCTTGCCAAATCTCTACAAAATGCTTGTCAATTGCTTTGGTACACAATTGTGGCACTAGAAGTTTGTCAAAGATTTGATCATTAGAGGTGTAGAGGAGAAGTAAGAATTGCTCCAGACCATCCAAGGTCATATGAGTGATGTCCACAGTGGATAAGCAATGCCCCCTTTGTTTCTTGAAATATTGCGCAAAACTCAGGTGACACAATGGCCAACACACTTTGGTGTGCCTTAACCCCTGAGCGCCCAAAGTTTTTTCACCAAAATGAGGGTTTTTGGAAATCTACAACTTTGATACATTATATCTCAGTCAAGTGGATGATCCACAAAAAGTAACCATTGAAAACAATGAAACACCTACTTGGAAAAGGGCTTGCAAATTTTGGGAACAATTGACCGTGGGAGATGGGAGATTATAACATTTGATCAAACAATAAGTGATGGCAAAATCTCATTTTTTTGCATGTAATTGCTATTTGTTGATTTTTACAAAATTCCATAAGCCTTTGATTCATCTCAAATTTTGTGGGTAGCAAGATTAGATGTGAATGCACACACTTGCAAACTATCAAAGATTGTACTTTTTTGAATGCTAAGTTTGAGAGCTTCAAATTGCAATGGCGACGAAAACGATGTCCAGTAGAGTCGGTGAGAAGTACCTTGAAAAGGGTTTAGAACATGTTTGTACCCTTGCTAATGAACTCCTTGCTACCACAAAATACATTACAAGGAAGTTTGCAAGGGATATTGACTGATTGTAACTTATAAGATGCACATTGCCACCTCGCCGTGGATGATGTTCCATACAATCATGACTCCTTAACTACTTGTATAACACTTGACTTGACTTGCCATTACTGCACTAGCAAAAACCACTTAAATACCTTAATAATTGTAGTTTAGTTTAAAATCAAAAAATTAAATCTGATAGCCCAAACAGCCCAGTGAAATCCCGAGCGACGGGATCCCGGCTGTGGGGTGCTCACTGGTTAACAGAGCCTCCTTGGGCTACAAGGGTTACGTCCGCATGAAGACCTTCCCCTAACGTCTTCAATATCACATGGTCGTTCCATCCCACCTTCAAATCTACTTTATACTCGGGTGTCACGAATTAGGAGATGTCCATATTCATTGATAATTCCATAATTTAGACATCTGTATTGAGCAAATCCAATGAAATAGGATCCTACACAAGATCTCTTAGGTTGAGTAGGTAAATATAAAAGAGAGCTTGTTTAAAGTATACCGGTATATAACATTAAATGAAGGGGAAATTACAAATAGGGGTATGAAAATGAAAAATATTACAAATAGGGGTATAGTTTCAAAATAATTACAAATAGGGGTGTAATTTCAAAATAATTTATAAATTTTGGTAATTTTTTTTGGTTTGGACATTGATTGCTTTAGGTACATCACATTAAAAGTTAGTTAACTTTCAAAAAACTTAAAAGGCTTTTCCAAATCAAGCCTAAATAAAGAAATTTTAGTAAAGAGGATGGCAACCTTTGGAGAGAATTCAAAAAAAATTGAACGCTAGTTAACATTTTATGCAATGTATCTAAATCAACCAATGTCGAAACCAAAAATAATTACAAAAATTTATAAATTATTTTAACCTATTTGTAATTATTTTGAAACTGTACCCCTTTCTGTAATATTTTTCATTTTCATGCCCCTATTTGTAATTCTCCTTAAATGAAATAAGAATTGGGAGAAGTTGGGTTTCTATAACTAGAATTTGGCTCTAACGTAAAAGCAGCCTTTACTTTAAAGTAACTAGGAAGATTTTCAAAATCAAATCCTTCTACTTTGGTTTTAAAAAACAACTAAAAAAAGAATTTTATGTAAGGACGTTAGGATTCAAACTTTTTTTGAAAAATTAGAAAACTAGATTTTCAAAACTAGGCTTGAAATCTAGGAAAATGAAGTAGGTCATTGAAAGTTCCTTTTTCTTATTCTTCTAGAAATAAAAAGAAGGCTTTTGATTTTGGGCAGGTACATATGGCCTCAACTTTTGTCTTGATTTTTTGAAACTTTTTTCAAGATAAGAAAACACATTAGCTTTTAGGGAATATAATTTTTATTCCAATTTATGCCCACAAGTAAAAATTATGCCTAGATAAGCAAAAATTTATGGAAATTGGGTAGCAATTTTTTTACAAAAACTTAAATTTGAATTTGAATTTTTTTCTTCTCACAGGATGTAGCTTTTTCTACATCCAAAGCTTTGATTCATTCCATTTGGACTAGTTATGAGAAAGTTATGGACAATCTTGTTTTTTGGTCCATTCAAGCATCTTCTTGAAAAAATAACTTATAAACCTCATTTTTGAATGCAAGTATAACATTTTTTCAAACAAAATTGTTGAAAAGGGTGAAGTTTGCTTTCTAGAACAATCTCGCCATTGGGATTATTGTGTTTTAATTCCATTGCAAGGTTATTAACATTTTAAGTTTTTGTTCAATCTCATACCTTCTTCTACCTAATGATTTTTTAAGAATGAAAATTAAGTATTTTTTGTTTTGATTTTTTTCCAAAGATTTTCAACTCAATTTCCCACCATAAAAAGGTAAACCTCAAAACTTTGTGGTGCATTGAAGTTAAAAAGGTTCAAAGTCAAACAATCTAGTCATACAAGGTGCAAAAAAGTTTGTTTTTTACACTTAAAACGCAAATATCTTGCAATCTGTGTGGCCAATGTTTTTTTGAATTTTTTTTTCCACATTCCTATACTAGTCTAGTACAAGATCCTACGGTCAAATATGCAAAAAGACCAATTTTCAAACTTTTTACTCTTTACAATAGAAATGGCAACTTTGAGTGTATTTTGACAAAATAAAGGCCCCAGGGCTTTAGGGGTTAACTCACAAATGTCACCAACCTTATTCAATGTAAAGTCTTAATGTAAACCACCTTAGGGTTTCTCCACTTATGGCTCAAACACGCTCAAAGTGGATGAAAAGTGTTGAGGCCCCTCTCAAAACCCTATCAAGATATTTTGTCCTACCGTGTCTAGCAAGGGCCCTTTAACACACTATTCATCCTAAGTTTAGTGAATTTTATCCTCTACTTTATTTATAAGTGGTCATTTGAGTATTGAATTTATTTATGGTGCGTATTGAAGCGCAAGGCCACCTTTTTGAAAAGCATGGGTGGAGATCAAGGGGCTTGAGGGCCGGCCAAAATGGATGGAAAACTTTGAAAGAGCTCGGACTGGTTGAGATGCTCTTATGCATGTACTCCTCTCTCCATTTTATGTATGTACCCGTCTTTCCCTGTAAAAAGACAAACATGTCACTGGAAGTATAACCATGACACTCTCTTAGCCAATCAAAATGAGCAACTCAAAAGGACGTATTCTTTTATATATACAGAAAAGGTTGTAATTTTGGTTGTATTCTTCTATATGTAGAAAATGTTGTATTCTATTATATGCGTTGTACCAATGGATGCAATGGGAATATCCTTGCAATAAACAAATTAGACACTAGCAATTTTATTAGAAAATGTGGCCAATTAAAAAAAAAATTAAATTGGTTAACTCACAAACGCTAGCAACTTGATTCAAAGTAAAGCCTCATTGTAAACCACGTTACGCATGTACCTCAATCCCATGCTGGTCCTCTCATAGAAGGATTGCCACATTGTTGGGCCATGTGGCATGCAACAACGCAACACAAAATTGTTCATGGATGAACATATCCCTCTCTAGATAAAAAAAACCCTAATCAACAACCAAGGTTTTAAAAAGCATTCAAAAAATGGCATATCGCTTCATAGGTTGATAACAAAGTTCCACCACAACACTCTCAACCAATTTGAGTGAGCAACTCAAAAGGCTATATATAGGAAGAATGTTGTATTTTTGGTTGTAATCTTCTATATATAAAAAGGTTGTATTCTATTATTTGTAACTATATATATATATATATATATATATATATATATATATATATATATATATATATATATATATATATATATATATATGCATAATATATAATGGGAATTGCTAAATCCAATACTTTACATCATTGACCTAAGCAAGTTTGACACACTTCAAGCATGGATGATAATTGCTCCTCAAAATACTCTTGTGGCATTCCATCCCAATGTGTCAAGGAATGTCCCTTCAAAACACTGTTCATCCTAAAATTTAGTGAGCTATATGTGTACATTCCTCTTTAGTGAATCATGGTCAAATGACTACTTAGAGCATCTCTTGCAATCTTGCAAATAGCAAGGTCCCTTCAATTCCTCTATCATCCATTTAAAAGGGGATGGCCACTCATATCCACAATAGTACAACCAGCTAAATATAGTGCTAACCAAACACTAGTCAAAGATCCTCCAAAAACAAATAAAGTAAGATATGACAACTTGCTACTCCCAACTCCCAAGAGGGTTGTATGGGATAATCTTAGGGTGCAAGTTTGAAGTGCAAGGGTGAAGAACAAGAATTTTGAGGGCTCTTCAAAAATACGTGTACTCTCTTGAAGTAATAAATTTGAAGTGCAACGCTGGAGAAGCTCGAATCATGAAGCAAAAACAAACAAAATATTGCACCATGAGTCCATAAATCACTCAAGGGCGGTAGAGCTAGTGGCAGGATCTAGTCCACGTAGGTTTCTTAGTGTCGTGGCCAATACCGAGCTCGACTCTTGCCCTCCTGATTGGACGCTACTCGATGCAAACACGAGCTGGAAAGACGAAAGAACTAGGAAGAAGAAAATGACAAAAGCCCGCAGCAAATAGCATCCCTCCACGTGGCACATGCAACTAAACGCGCTTGTTACCATCTTCATCTCTGTCAACCCCGCCATGCTCTGTCTCTCCCGCCCATGCCATTCCATTCAACTCCCCCATTCCAACTCTGTTTGCCTTCACTTGGCTTCTCTTGTAGCGTCACAACTCGAAATCGAAGGTAAGCTTACCGCAGCTTCAAGTCTCTGTGCTAATTTCCAGTTTCCATTGCATGTTGTGGTGTTTATGACGTTTTCTACAGCATAGGTGAATTTCTGACAGTGGATTAGTTTAATTCTCAACATTTTCCGCATTAGATGTGTTTCTCTCTGCTTAGTACTGATTCAATCTTGTTTTCTGAATTGTTGTGTACTGTTTGCGGAGTTTTGTTAGCTCAAGTATCGTGCGGATTTCTGTTCTTGTTACTGTGCTCAGCATTATCTGTAGTTTTCTTGTCTGTTCGTATTCCAGGATATTTCTTTTCGGAGTTCTATTACGGTACTCGATTTTGGATCTTGTTTGCAGCGTCGCTATTCGAATCCAAGGTACCGCAGCTTCAAGTCTCTGTGCTAATTTCCAGTTTCCATTGCATGTTGTGGTGTTTATGGCGTTTTCTACAGCATAGGTGATTTTTTGGCAATGGATTAGTTCAATTCTCAAGGTTTTTCGCATCAGATATGGTCCTCTCTGCTTAGAATTGGTGTAATCTTGTTTTCTGAATTTTGAAATGGAGTGTTGTGTACTGTTTACGAAGTCTTGCTAGCTCGAGTATCGTGCGGATTTCTGTTCTTGTTTCTGCGCTCAGCATTGTCTGTAGTTTTCTTGTTTGTTCTTTTTCTTCTTGGATATTTCTTGCCGGATTTTAGTACAGTAATCGATTTTGGTTCTTATTTACAATTGTCTTTCATACGTTTTAGAATGAGAAACTAATTAGTTGAGGGATTCTTAATGGCGAGCTTCTTGGCAGTGATTAGTGGTTGGCTTTAGTATGTCTATGTCCGAGGATTGATGGTTTGGTGTAACAGAGAGTTGTGCAGTTTGAGGTGTTTCAATTCTGAGCGATTGAGGATTGAGGTTGCAGAGGTTTACTTGATTCTTTTTGAAGTTAGAAACTTATAAGTTGTGGTATGTTGCTTGGTCAGGTGATTTGCATTGAAGGTTTGGTGTAACTTAGAAGTGAACAGAGACTTGCGTTGTGTATGCCTAAGTGCGAGGTAAGTATGACGTTGAGAATTGCAGTTGCAGAGATGTGTATTACACTATTCGCGTCATTGTATGGTGGTGTTATTTAGAGCTGAGAGGTGCCTTCTATGCAATAGAATCAGCATAGGGCCATGGAGTTGTTTGCATCTTTCTAAGTTTCTAGGATTAATTTATTACTTATGCTACTCGTCTAATGTGCAGGTAGAAAGTTCGACAAAATGAATCCAGCTCAATCTTCGAACCAAAGCAGGATCGGACTGGAGGGACGTGGAGGGACTAAGTTTCCCGGAGACATGCTTTCAAAGAGTACCGGGAAGAGTACATTCCGATACGTTTTCGTTGGAGGCTTATTTGCTGCTGGTAATGCTCTGCTTCTTCATGGCATTCTTTTTTCTCAAAGTTCTCGTGATGTTTCTTGTCGGTGCTTCATTGTGCAAAAAGAGGTTCATGTAATTAGAAACTTGATTCCTTGTCGAGCTGTAGTTTGGTGGCAAGCAGTTAATGAGATCATCACATGGTTGGCTTGTAGGTCTTACCTGGTATGCTTCATCGCATGGCCTGCTCGGTTCTATCGGTGACAAAATGAATGCTGCAAGCAGAGGTGGATCCAAGCCAGTTATCACACCTGGAGGAGACCAAATAGATAATGCCCCTTCTGCAACTTCGGCTACCAAACCTGCGCACCAGGCTCATGGTGGTACAACTCAAGGAGTCTCGGAAGGGTTGAAGCCCAAGTAAAGTTTGTGAGACTCTTTGTACATCCGTGCATCAGCCACGTACTGGAAAGAGATATGAATCCATAGATAAAAAACAGGACAAATGTAGTAGTGATTGTCTATTCGAGTGTAGGTAGTGAAGCACAATTCCGACTTGTCAAACAGGTGGTGTTGCTCACTGAAGTAGGATACCGTTATATTCTTTTCATAAAGATTTAGAGTGCTCCAGCGTTATTCAAGTAGAGAGAGGAAGCACAATCTTCAAAGAGAGGGTCATAGGTCCAGCACACTGCCTGGAATACAAAGACATTGCACTGCTGTTTCTTTCATTGAATAGTAAGTTGATTCGTATGAAAACTTTTGCATATGTTCGTTCTCTCAATTTAACTGTCATTTCTTCGAATTCCCACTAATTTTGTTGATCATTGGCAGCTTTGAGGTTTCCAAAGTCTTGTGAATTTGACATTCTTGGACATAGGTGTTCAGTGGGCAGTCATAATAAATCACGAAGTAAGCCAATTTCTTAACTGTCAAAATTCTTGTTCTTTCAGCTCAATATGTCTATGCAGGGACATGCTGATCATTGTGAAATGCTGCCCAACTTGTCATAGTTGTCTTGTGGTTTTTACTTTCTTCATGAATTGCTGTAACTTGCTTTTGAATACTGATGCATTCTAAGGGGTTCGCCTAGTTGAAATTCATTTTGCAGTGTTCTTAGGCTCAATACCCGTAATGCCATCTTTAAATCCAACTCGTGGCCTTAAATAATACAACCATGGATGTCCTCAGTTCTATGCTCCTCTAAACCTTATCCTCACCCTTTGTTGGCGCTCTTGTCCCCCTAGTTCCGTAGGAACTTAAACTTCTTCTTCCTCAGTTTTTGAAGTATGTTCAGACTGTTGTTGAATATTAGGACATATAAGACTATTCATCATGGATTTATTATGAAATTCTCATATACCCATTTGAGATTTGTGACCTTGAAAATATAGAGTCTAAGCTTGTTTGTTTGACTTTTCCACGGAGAGATCTAAGTCGCTGAGATTGTGACATGCTATGTTTTGGAATTAGTATCTTTCAAACACCTACTTAGATACTGTTATGAACAAGAGTACTTAAGGCTAGATTGTTATGAAAGTTAGATAATGAATGAACATTTACAATGTCAAAAAACCTCCCATCATTAACTTAAATAGCACATGATGCATCAGAACAATATGTAAATAATAAAAATTACACAATATTTATCTTTAGGGAATTGATATGTGCATACCTAAGGTTTGCTATATGCACATTGGGGGGTAAATTTTAGATATTTATCATTAACATGTTGAATTTGGAAAGTTTGAATTCAGATTTGGATTTAGAGACCTTAATTTTGTCTAAAACTACAAAGGAGGTTACAATTTAACAACACCTAGTGAAAAGGTTTAGTTTTTTTTACAAAGAAGGGTAAAAGCAATAATTTGCCTTCTAGCTAAACTTTTTCACTAGATGTTGTTCAAATGTAACATCCTTTGTGGCTCTAGACAAAATCTAGGTCTCTAAATCCAAATCTGAATTCAAACTTTCCAAATTCAACATGTTAATGATAAATATCTAAAATTTACCCCCCCCTCCCCCAGGTGTGCATATAGCAAACCTTGGGTGTGCACATATCAATTCCCTTATCATAAATGTTTCAAATTTTAGGTATTGGACAAAATGCTTTGGAGTGTCATTTAGTTCAAATATCTTTTGGTTCATCAAAAAAATATTACACTCATAATATAATCTCCTTTTATGATCAATACATTAAAATGGGGGATTAGTACTGCATGTGTGTATAGATACAACTAAAACTGTGCAACAATCTAGGTTTGGCATATGCAATAAAGGATTATAGGATAGTACTTGATGACATTTTTAAGAACCTTGTTAGTACAAAAATGTGGATGCCTCAAATACATATTGGAAATCTTTGAACTAAGCTTATGTGGAACCCTTGAAATAGTACCGCCCTTATCAATTATATGCAAGAACTGTGTATCAATGTACTGTAAATTGTTTGCAAATGAATTTCAAAAGATCCTTGAAAGAAAAGTGTTTGGCACAATTGAAACAATTGTATCTAATTATACCATCACCAAATTGTGCCTTGCTTAGAAAATCATCCTATTTATATTGTAGAATAAACTTTACAACCTTTATTTATACAAACATGAGGGTAGATGTTGGGTAGGCTTGTTTATAATACTTTGAAAATTATGGTTTATTCATATGGTGTCTAAAACATATTCCAAACTAATTTGAAATCTCGTACTGACTAGTACAAATAAGACCAAAGAAAACCTCTTGTTATTAATCAAGAAAGACTATCCTCAAATTTTGTTAACATGACTTTGTGCGTTAGTACTTCAGTCAAATGCAAACAAGGTAAAAGCTTCTGCATCTTAGATCAAATACTATGTAGTAGGAAAGAATACTTGAATTAAAAGTCAATAAGGCTACATTTAACAAATATCCATGGTAGCTTAGAAGCAAAGCTAAAGAAACAACTTCAAAATAATGTCACACATCATCTCCAAGTGGGTTTCCTTTTGGCAATTGAGATAAGAATCATTGTGTATTATAAAATAATTGGAATACCAATGTTACGTTAAGTCATGTGTTGTAATAACCGTCACAAATGTGCTCAATCGTTCATCAAGATCTTCCAAGATTTTCTCTAAAATCTGCATTGTCACTCATGCGCTAGCCTTCAACATCAAACATGTGGATAACTGATAAGTTTCCTCAAAACTTAACTAAATTGCTTGCAAGAACTCACTAACTCAAGTCACCTCTAGAGTTGGAGTAGAAGTAAAACAGTAGGAGTAAGTTGTTTTATGCCGGTTGTTCGGTCTTTGGGCAGTTTGGCCTCTAGTTATGCACATATGCCAAGTTTGCCCTAAAGCTCAGCAAAAACATTAACCCCTGAGCGCCCAGAGTCAAAACAAAAAAAGTTTGACTTGTGTGTAATCAAAGTGACCTTGTGGATTGAAAAATACGATGCACAAGATCAAACCATATGAATTGAAAAATACAATGCACAAGATCAAACCATATGAATTGTTAGTGGAAAGTGTCTTCATCATGCTAGACTCAATTGGAAGTGGTTTCATCATATATGCAATGAGATTATATCGGTCAAAATTGAGTTGACACAACTTTTTGAGAGACATTATAATGTCTCTCGGGCACTCACAAGTTAAAGTCCTCTTGCCTATTGTTTGTAATTGTACTATATAGATGTACTATTGTATATTCATTTGGCTTATACCCGCCTTAGATATCCACTTGTATTGATTATCATATTCACAACATTTTCAAAGCCCAAACTTTAAAAATGATATTTTAAGGAGCTCTTCAGTTTGACCTTTCATTTGGGAGCGACTAGGCAGATACCTTGAGTTGCTATGCAAACACCTCCATAGCCCAACTTATTCAATCTGAGATTATTATTACGCCAAAATATGAAATTATTCAAAGCTATGCTTTAGCGTATGTTTGTGTCTATAAGCGTTGCAAACATACAACAAATATGTCTCAATTGTGACACAATCAAGAGTTAAAACTAGTAAATGAAGGGAGTAACTAGGTTAACTCCTAACCATGTCACAAATGCGCAAGCTAATGTGGCATATTTGTTGTGTTTGCAATGCTTGTAGAAGCAAATGTATGCTAAAGTATTGCTTTGATTTTATTTCATATTTTGCGTAATAATAATCTCAAATGTAAGAGGTTAGGATATGGGGGTGTTTGCATAGCAACTCAGGGGTGTCCATCTAGTCAATCCCTTTAGTTTAAGCTAACCCTTTCAATATATGTACAATTTTTTCACCCTTAGCAATTGCAAAGTCGTGATTTTGCCCTTCATTTGAAGGTCACTCATTTTCTTCTCCTTCATAGAGATCACCATATACAATAAATTGGGAAAAAAGGTATAATTTGGGACTTTTAGACTTCCTTCCAAAGTTTGAGGTGATCTCTTGACACCGAGCTCAGCATTTTTTTTGTACCCATGCCCTCACCTGAGAAGAGGAATTTGCGAGGGAAATTGTCTTAGTAGCTCAAACTATATCTAATAAACTATATCTAATAGCTTCAAATCTAACTTTGGGTTTGAGGGGGAAGTAGAAGTTGGGACACCTCTTTTCTCCCTATTTATTAAATATGGTGTTCTCCAATTAACTAAATATAGTGTTATCTTTTTTACAATGTTAAAGGCAATATTACGTTCAAAATACTCCACACTGTGGAAGATCCACCTTCATAGAGTCACTACTTAACATTCAGTATTTCATATCATCATATCATTACATTGAGCATATATCAGATTTCTTTCATGCCAATACCAAGTATCCAATATGTATGTGATTTGACATATTCAAGTAACCTAGTAAAGTAACGTTAACGCATAGAAATTATAACAATTCTTTTATGTTGTTGGTAATAATTTAAAATAGAAAGATTACATGGACATTTCGTAGTCATCTCTTACTTTTCGGGTTGGCAAACACATTATAAAGGAGGGTACAAGTTTAATTTATATTTGACCCTTTGTACCCACTTCCATGTACTGAAATTCGCGTTTATTACTGGAACGAATGTTTTAATTAAAGTATTTAGATAGTTCACTATAACAAGACTAGGTTGTATTTGAACTTGTTCATTTACTGTGAAAATAGAGGTGTGCATACAGTTCTACTACAAGAAAACTACCTCCGACCTAAACAAGTTGCATCGGTTCGAAAGTACAATAAGGTATACACAAACTCCGAAGCTCACTCCAGATGTATTCACAAGCTTCTCCCCATTACAACATTTCCTTTGTGACAAAACTCCAGTCACACCGAAAATCTTACAATGCCTCAGACTCTGAACTTGTGATGCACATGCCGTACACATCAGTTTCTCTACAAGATCTGGATAGCACTAATACATCAGAAGCTGTGGAAATATCCCATTCCCTGCATCAGTTGGTGAACTTCGATTCATCGATATCAATGCCCTGCTCTCCGGCAGACACTTCCGGATCAGCACCACTGCTGGCTAAGCCACCCTTCTTTCCCATCTCTGCATATCCCTCATGGCCCAGCTGCTCTGCCCGCGTTTTCCCTCCCTTGCTGCGACCTATTTCATACAAATACGCATATTAGTTACCTTTCATATCAAATCCACTGAATACCATATAATGCAACATTGCTCAGCTTCTTGATTCTCACTACTGCGGATTTCTAGATACCAGTTTCTGCAAAACCGGCTCAAACATCTAAGAACTGAAAGGAGTTATGACTAGTATAATGCACAAGAGCTGTCGATATCTCGATCTATAAAAAGCCTTACTAAGGCCATCTCCATTAATATCTTTACCTATTGTAAAGACATGTATACATTGAGCACTCTCTAAGGACAACATCCAGAGGAAGCAAAAAGGCTTGCACTAAAGTGTGCTACACACACAACATGCCTGAAAATGTGGGAATTGTCCAATTGCATACTTGCACAATACTGCAGGCTCTAGAGACGTATACAGAACGTGACATAACAAAAATGTGCCAACAAAGAGAACAGAGTAAAACTGTTGAAATATGGAACATTAGTATTGACAACTACCATGTGAGAAAGTGGACAACCAGCAATACTACATATAAACATTGCTGTTTCCAAAAAAGCATATATCTCTCAAGAAAAACAGTAATTGTAGTAAAGGTTCAATGCTACCTTCAGCAAGATGCTCCTGGGCTTCCACGCTCTTCCCTCCAGTTCCACCGGGCACCACAGTCTCGCCTGCCTGAGCCTTCTTATCCAACTCCTCCCTGGACGCCATTCTCAATGCCGGAACTTAGTCGCCGATCGATTAGCTACCTGACTTCTTCTCTCTTCCACTGCAATCAACATAGCAAATCACACATGTGAGACACACAGAATGCAGGAATGTGAAGTCGTTCAAATGCTAATTCTAGCTGAACGCAATCTCTACTGATGGCAGCAATGCGTACAACATCTAAAACATGTGCTCAGAAACACCAATATGAACACGAAAAGCTCCGATCAATGCACTGACCAATGCAGTAAATCTAGATGGTTGAAAGCTAAAGCTGAGAGTGTTGTGATGTGTGTATGTGAGTTGTGTTTGAGAGAAGCTTGGTGGGGGTTATTTATAAGGGGAGGGAGGAGGAGAGCAAGCGATGGGGGATGGAAGCCACGTCGGAAGGGGAAGAGGTGGCAAGGAGGATGGTAAGCAAGTGGAGGCCATGGGCTAAACCGTCATCAGCACGCTGCCACCTCTCTCGGGGCTTGTACTTACTTGGCTTTCCCACACTTAACTTGCTGACAATTGACCTCAAGGGTACTTAGGGGCGGCTCACATAATTTTTCCCACGTCCCAATTCTGCAAGTCCCAGCTCAAAACCAAATCCCAACCAAATCCCAACTTTGTCCCAACCAAATCCCAACTTTATTAGGTTATTGACCCCTAGGCGTATGTTCACACTTGGTGTATGAATGTAGTCTAAAGTTGTGTCTAAATGCATCTAAATTTCTTTTGCTAGTACCTCTCCTAACACCAAGTGTGGACTACCTTAACTGCCCAAGTCATTTTCACCAGATTGGGGTTTAGGGAGATCTTCAACTTTAATGCAATGTATTTCAATCATTTGGATAATTCACAAAAAGAAATTTGTTAAAAATAATGAGACATCTACTTAGAAAATGGCATGTAAAATTTGGGAACAAACTATTGTTGGAAATGGGCAATTATAACATCTCATCAAACATGTGATGGAAAAATCTCATACTTGGTAGGTAGTAGTTGTTTTTTAATTTTTACAAAATTCCAAAGTCCTCTATTTCACCTCAAATTCTGTGAGTAGTGAGATTAGATGTGAATGCACACACTTGCAAATTGTTGAAGGTTGTACTTCTTTGGATGTTAAGTTTTGAGACTTTGAACGGCTTTTGCTTAGAAAACAAAGTCTAGTATAGTTAGTGAAGATTGACACAAGAAAAGGTCTAGAACATGCTTGAACCCTTGTTGGCTACTCTCTTGCCACTTTGGAGTAAATCTAGGGAAGGTTACAACAAATATTGATTGCTTGCAACTTGTAAGGTTGTTTGCCATCATACCCTATATGGTGTTCCATTTAATCAAGGCTCTCTAAGCACTTGTACAACATTTGGCTTGCCCTTCCATTACTATACCTGCATAAACCACTTGAATGCCTTGATAATTGTAGTTCATGGCAAGATCAAAAAGTTAATTTTGGTATGTCAAAATGGCCTCTGAAATCAAGTGAGGACACTTTTAATCTTGTAGGGCGTTCAAGGGTTAAGAGCCAAAAGAAAAGTCATTCACCACGTCTTGCCACCACATCATGCCATCACATCTACCTTTTCCTTGTTTTCAAAGTATTAGACTCATTTTACTAAGTTTATCTTATAATAATCATAAGTGTATATCATGACATACATAATGACATCCAAAATATTGGCAACGTTCATAAAATCAACATTGACACTGCTCCAAGTCTCACACTAGCTGGTTTCAATTTTGCTCTTTACAATATGACTTGTAAGCATATCCTGGCTTCAATAGTGCCATTCGTAAACAAAACAGTTTGCAACCACGCATTGAACATCTGTATAGAAAATATGGTTACATTTCATAATCATGTCATTTACAATATTCATTCTTTCTTTTCTACCAGACTCTTCCTTGAAGGGGAACCAACTAAAAAAAGCCCTAACATCTAACCATCAAAGCACAACCTCGTTATAGAAAAAACATTCGCTGTCCATCCCACGCTTCAGCATGTTATTTTTCATGATAAAGCTCTATTTTTATGCTATCTAGACTATTGGTGATGGAATCACTGTCTTGAAGTCATTCTGCTATTGAAACATTTCTGTAGATTTTCACAGAAAATAATTCAGAATTCAGAGCCACAAATTCGTGATATGGTAAACCCTAACTCTTGATGACTCTTCGGAATCCCTAGCAAAGTTGCAGAACGAATATGATGGTGAAGGTAGCTGCCGGATATAGTTAGCATAAAAATACAAGAGCCTGTATAAATCAAGCTCAAATTAACCCGAAGTATAGAATCAGTTACCTCGGATAGTAAACTAATATACACGGCCAAGCAGCTCTTGAAGCCTGCAAGCTAAGCTACTTTTTCATCTGCTCCCCATACTCCTTACGTATCTTAAAAAACCCTCAAGGGGTGAAATTTCCACATGCCTAACTAACAGGAGGTTCAGGAGTTTCAGTCATTTCTGGCGCATTCACCATCTCCTTCTCAACAAAGCGCTCCAATAATGACAGTAGCAGCTTCTGGTCCAGAGGCTGTCACAGTAATGCAAACCACTGTCAGATTGCCTCATTAACTTAACAAAAATCAAGTCCACACAATACCAGCAATGCTCATCTCAACATATCACACTGCAAACACCCCGAAATGCCCAAACTAAGAAGAAGTCCATTTTGAAAGCTAATACAGTAGTGCCTGGTTAACATGAAGGCATCCGGACAGAATTTCTTTTCATCTTACGGAAGCATCCACCGTAGCAAAGCCATGCTTCTAGACTTCCTGCATGTGGGGCGCCATAAAGGTAAATTTCTCTTACGTAGACACTTTTTGTTCATAAAGCAGCCCCTGAACATTAATGCAAGAGGTGCTTTTTTCTTATGGAAACATTTTTTCTTACCTAGGCAAAGAACACGTGTTCCTGGTCTGACTAGGACAGGGACAGTCATGTTAGGGAAGCATTTTTGTTACATAGGTTAATCCTATGCAGGCACCACTGTAATTGATGATGGCAACTTTCAAACACAATTCAAAGTTGTAGAGTATGCTTTCTACTTCTATAGATACATTTTGTTAACTTTTTAAGTGAATTATTTCAAACTGACCAATTTGAGCACTTCAATCTCGAAGTGCGTAAGCTAAGCATGGGAAATTCACTTTGGAAACTGAGAGGCAGTTTTAGTAACTGCTAGTACGATTGTCGGAAGTGTCAGGTGTTTAAAAATACAAAACACGGTTTCTTCCTTTCGTTGAGGAGTTTCAAAGTCAGGATAAAGAAATATGTGCATTGAACAAATTTTATCAGGGATTATAGATTGCTTATTATGTGATAAAATAGCTTAATAATCCTTAATTTTATTGTCCACTTTTCCTCACAAGTGGATATGAATAACTACTCAATAAAATGTTGCAACAAGTAAGGTCTCTAAGAGTACGAAATCCTAAAACATGGATAATTATGACAGCACGTTATTGTCCCAAAGTCCAGAACATTAAGTTTGCTGTGCAGTTTTACTTCAGCAACAAAGTTTATTTTATCATAATAAAATATGTGCCAAATCAGATAAAGTCTTTGGTGATATAAATTTGTAACATTGAAGCCCCGGTTGATATATGCTGTTGGCTTTTCTATAATTTGTTTCAATCCTATAGGTCTAGAAACAGCCACTTAAGACTTTTGGGCACTGAAGGGTAAGAGTGGCACTGCTAACCTTGGTGATGTAGTCGTCCATTCCTGCGCTGAAACACTCCGCATGAGTGCCTTTCATGGCATCTGCTGTCACAGCCACGATGGGCAGACGATTGTGCCGGCACCACGTGACATTTGTGTTTCGGCAAATGTCGCACTTCTCAATTTCCCAGTTGCGGATGCGACGAGTTGCTTCCCAACCATCCATCTATTGAGACAGTCACGATAGCCACACATAAGAAATTGATTCTTCAGTGCACAAGGATGCAATCATGAAAAGAATCTATGAGTTTTCTAATTCGGTTGAGAAAACATTCTTTGTTAATAGACAAAGTACAGTCGAATTTTTTATAGAACTCTGAAGTGGTGAATATACCTCGGGCATTTGGATATCCATTAACACAAGATCCAACTTGGCATCTTCTTTCTGGTTTAAGACAGCAGCTACAGCTTTAGTGCCACTGTTTACGCTTGAAACAGTTGCACCGTATCTCTTTAGCATCGACATCGCTACTCTTTGGTTGACCATGTTGTCATCCACCTGTAATAAAATGCACATCAGAGAACGGGTGTTAGTAACTGACGGTGAAATTTAGAAAAACCTTCCCACTATCCACTGAAAAAGCTGTACATCTTTCATTACAATGAAGATACTGACGGTAAAAAAGCTCACGGTGAGTATTAATGTGACATCGATGATATGGATTGTTATACGAAAGCATTGCGAGAAAAGGTGAAAAACTTAACCCATGAGCACTTAAATGGTCATAAAGTGGCTACTTTCATATCTATATAAATTTAAACAAATTATTTAGAAAGCTGCATGGACGATAGTAAAATATATGAATAAAAAGAAGAAATCCAGCTCAATGTGTTTGAAGAGTAAAATACATGTTCTAGTAGTTAATACGCTTGGCCATGAAATTTTCAAAGTAGATTTCCTAATTTTCCTTCACATACAAAGAGGTTAAAACGAAGAAGACATACCACAAGGCACCTCTTGCCGATCAGCAGTTTGACGTGGTCTAAAGGTTTCCTCTTCGGGGGTGCTTTCTGTGACAAACCAATCGCCTCTTGCAACACAGAAGCAAGTGTGGAATATCTGAGTGGCTTAGTTATTAAGGAGACTCCAGGATCTTTCAAAACTTTCTCGGCTGAAGGGGTCAAGTCTGCACACGGTATAGCTAGCACAGGCAAGGTTTTCAGGCTGGGTTTGTTCCGTATAGAGTTGGCCAACTCAATAACTGATGCTTTCGGTAACCCTTTCAAATCGACCACAACAACTTGTATTGCCGGTGCTCCAGTCCTTCAAACAGAAAATGCACATGTCAACGAAAATTACATTATCAGCTTTCATAATCTACAATAAAAGAATTTGGCGCCATTTACCTGGATATAACCTCCAAAGTGGGTTGCACATCTTGGACAAGCTCAACATGCATACCCAAATACCGCAAGTAGCTGGCTGTTATTTCCTGCAAAATGCAATGTTGGACAAAAAATCAATCGTCACAAATTTCAAGACGGTAATTCTAGAGCAAAAAGGATTGCCACCATGTACATGTTTCAAAAGGGAGACGAATCTAGTCACTGGCGTAGGATTCTCGAAAGGAACTGCAAGTAACTTAGACTCAATTACTATTTCAAGGAAGAATCAAATATTCAAGGTTCCTTGATTCGGTTAAATTTTCCTTTATTTTACACCGACCCATATCTCGAGTTCAAAAATGAAAGCATTGGTACTAAGACTTAATATATGCCAGTGCAGGTATTGCCAATATCAATGTAGCTAAGTGAAAAGGGGTGGGAAATCGCCACCACTGTAGAATGTTGTGGAACTGGAACACCCTTTGCTGACAAGCTGAGGCTAATTGAGATGATACTGCCAAAATCACAATACCTGTCGAACAATATCGGTGTCCACCAGAGCAACACCTTTTCCCTTCAGTGCCTTGTCGTCCATTGGAGATTGTGCGGGAGATGCCTTGATCTTGACAGAGTCGTCAAAGAAACGTACAGGAAGTGTGAATTCAATCACACTTCCTTTTCCTCGTTTGCTTTTTACAGAGAGATTGCCGTTCATTAGCTTTATCAGTTTCTGCAAAGTGAGTGCCAGTGCTCATTAATCAGCATACACTGCCAAATCCATAATATTAAAGAAAAACAAAACTTCATGTACTTTATTGAAGGAAATAAGGGCTAGAGCAAATCCAACACTCTACAAACTGGTCCGCGATATAAAGGTGGAGATCTATACCGACGAGAAAAATTGCGTCATGCAACACATCATTCTAGAGAACCCTAATGAAGCACCTCTGAATGAACATGAAAAGAGATCCATGATACCATGTTTTGCAAAATTGAGATTAATTTAAACAAGTCAAAGCTCCACAAGCCTGTGAGCAATTCTTTTCACACGTGAGCATAGTTCAGAGCATTGATTTTGCTTGGTTTGCTTTGATTAGGAATGACTTCGCCCTAGATAACTCGTACTTGACATAGTTCTTAAAGGGAGCCATGTGTCTATTATTCAAAAATAATACAGAGAGCATAAACTAACCTGACATATAGACAAGCCAATGCCAGTGCCCCCATATTCTCTTGGGATGTTGCTATCGGCTTCAGAAAAAGGCTGAAACAAATTATGCTCCAGAGAATTGGGAATGCCATTACCTGAATATGCCAATGCAATATAAAATAAGAGAAAAGTAAAGAAAGATCAGTAACTCCATACAACCAAAAAATAAAGACACGATAAGACAACGATATTTAGGAAAATGAAGGAGGGCTGGTACCTGTATCTTCTACGGAAACAATAATGATAAAATGATCAGGCGGTTGGCAATCCCTGCCTGATTTACTCTTCATTTTCCATTTCTTCCATAACTCAACCGTTTCCCTGCTACTTAACTCACTTCCTGACTGAATACTCAATCTGGGAGCAGTATTACCCTTACCCAATCCCAACCCATCAAATCCGCCATCTCGTGACACAGTATCATTAGGAAGAACCTGCGAAAGCTGTACGTCTCCAGGATTCGCATTCTTGTGGTCAACATTGATAGACGTGAAGTCTGGGTTGGTCTCTTGACTGGGATCCATAATACGGACACAAACAAGAATGCTGCCCTTCTCCGTAAACTGATAGAAAGAAAGAAAAGAAGAAAAAAAATAACGAATCATGAGAAACCATGCAAACTACAGACTACGGCAAGGTTTACCACTAAGTTATCAACCTAAAAATGCAAATCTCAATTTGGAAGCTAATGATCAACCATGGTATCTTTCGAAGCATATTTCTAACATAGAAAAATGTAGCGCATTGATGTCTTCATTCTATTGGTATACTTAAATACCTTAAACCTACCTATGTAGTATATTTCAACTCCTTCCTAAATGGTTTATGGATACAATAGCGGCTACTGCCTGTCATTTGGACAAATATGGTCAACGAATAACTAATCCATACCGTGTTATACCACAAGAACACTCTCAAACTCAAAATCGTCTTTTAATGCGTCTACTATTGGGATCGCATGTTTCTTCACAATATTTCCTGAAATCGTGTTATACAAACAAAAAGCAAAGGCAGCGCACCTTCATAGCGTTGCCAACAAGGTTGCTAAGAATCTGCACAAAACGAGTACTTGTATGTGAGATTTACAAATGAAGATACCTTACCTCAAACTAATCCATTCTAAGAAAAACATAGATCGCTTAGAATTAGCAAAACCACTTTTTGGCGATCAGAAATTTTCAAACTGTGCCTTAACCCTAAGCATCTTTCGAGCTCTATAACGCTAAATTGCCACATGATGCTGTGTGAAGATAAGCACCTGACGGAATCTTCCAGGGTCTCCAACTATGAAGGTTGGTACTGAGTCATGTATAAGCATCGACATCTCAATCGACCTCTGTTGCGCTTTGTCATCGAAGAGATAAAACACACTGTCTACTTCTTTACGGATGTTGTAAGGAACCGACTCAAGTTCCATTCTTCCTGCCTCAATCTTGGACAGGTCCAATACATCATTGATAAGAGCACTGCCAGCACAACAGGCATACATCAAGGAGAGATCTGGCGCACAAGAGCGGCATACATGCAGAAGTAATCAATAGTTCACACCATATTGTCGATGCAGGTACTAACTCAAATTCAAGTAAATCTCTAGACGAAATCATCAAGTAGAAAACGACCAACAAATACGTGAAACCCACCTTAAGACATTTAGAACAAATCAGAAATCAATATTTGACCATTCAGTGACTTTTACCCCACGTCAGATTAAAAAAAGGGATCAACAGCCCACAATAATCTAAGTTCATTCCAAATAGTGACGAAAGAGTCTAGAACTAGTTAAATATTGTGTAGTTGGCCCACAATACGTCTATCGAAAGCACAAGTAACGGTTACCTGTTTCAATAGAAAACTACTGACCTTCCACATCTTACCCAAACATAAGGTTTCACTCTACAGTAACAAAGAACGTAGGTCCGATCCCATGACAACTTTTCTTGTCAAATGAAAAAAACATGCAAGAGAAAACCATAGATGCTGCGTAAATAGGTAACATTTATCTGGAAGCAGCAACCATGATGAGTAGAGTTTTTAGCAAGAAAGGTTGCAAAGAAAAGAAACATACATAAGAGAGTTGCCACTGGTTTGTGCAACCTTAACATATTCAAGCTGTGTGACCGTCAAATCTGTTCCCATGAGCAAATTGGTCATTCCTGGGCAAATGAAACGCACAAAAGGAGAAAGTCAGTACATCTATGTGACTAGAACGTTTTACTAAAATCTGTTAGAAGATAGAGAATAATGTTCCACCAAGTATCTCTTTCCAGTATTGAGTTGCTCTACCCTCGACAAGTAACAGACAGAAGCCTTCGAAATATCAACATATTACAATGATCCAATAAACACTCGCAAAACGAGGTCAAGAAAGAACTAGTATCGTCAAACTGGACACAAAGGAATTGCTTAAATTCAGCTTTTAGCTAATGCGAGATAACGCATTCTAAAGCCTGGACCATAGGATACAACTCACCAATTACTCCGTTCATTGGGGTCCTGCATCACATACCCATAGAAAAATCTGCTTAGTAATATAATAAATGGCAAGTAAAACCTCTAAGAACCTGTCCGAACTAACCAAGAACCATGAAAGTACCGTCGATTCGCTAAAGAGAAGTTAAGCTACGTTGGGAAGTTGGAAGTCAACCTAAATTGCGCCGGCACTAGCAGGGAAACAAATGCAAGCTTTCAATTCAGGCTTTTACTTCAAGCTTAAGTGAGCTTCTTGGTACTTAATAGGTGCGGGTAGATTTGGCACTTGAAACCAGTGATACAGGCTGAGTTAACACATGTGTCCAAAATCGGGGAGCACTGACTGATGGAATGAATGTAGATTGATTACAGCTTTGGGCAGTTAGCATCAACTGGCTGACAACACAACGGCAGTGCAGGCTTATGGGAACCAACTCCAGCTAGCTAAAAGATTCTACATGGATTAAGCTGAAGGCGTTCGGTACTAGCAAGGCAACAAGGCAGGACTTGCAAAATGGATACAAAAGACACTTTAAGCAACCTACTCCGGAGGTTGGCCATGAGTACTGACCTAATTTCATGAGAGACAGTGGCCAGGAAATTGGACTTGGCCTTATCCGCAGCTTCGGCAGCTAACTTGGCGATCTTAAGGTCCTCATTCATCTTCTCCATAACATTCACTTCTTTCTCAATCGCCTGCATTCGCTTGAGCACCAGGTAGACGGTGATGGAGAAAAAGATGACCACCAAGGACATTAGTAGCGGCCATGCGATCACATTTCGCAGCGCCAACAGCTTCAAATTATGCTTGGGAAGACATCTCACTTCGAACTGCTGCGTGCCATATTCCCACTTCACCGCAGCCTTGCTAAACTCGGACACCCGATTGGCAGGATCAAATAAGGCCACGGCGCACACGGAACTGGTGGAGGAGCAATTGTATTGCTGGTAGAGCTCTACGTTACGGTTTACGAGGAAGACAGCAACCACGTCCATGTCGTCTACATCTGTAAACCTGCACAAGAGAAGAAGCACCTCACAAAATTACCATATCATTCTTGAAATCAGCTCGTCACACCTCATGCCCATCACCTGTCATTCAAAGGAGAATCATCGTGTCCAGATTCAGTGATCATCTAACATTCACTTTCTGTAATGCACTTCCGGTAATATGTTCAAGCCAACATACGAAAACAAACTTCTGGACTTCTAAGTCATCATGAATGATCCATTGTTCATGAGTTGCCAAATCAACCACACAGTTCAGTAGTTGCAATAATGAACAGTGTGCAAGCCAAAGGTTACTCAATAATGTTATGAACAAAGCAGAAAACAGAACAGAGAAGAATACACAGAGTAATCCTAATCAGACCTAGAGAGAACGCCGCGGAAGACATCGGTGACGTTCATGACAGTGCCGACATAGCCTATACAGGCCTGGCGTCGCTCCTCGACGCTAGTAAAGGAGGTGTAGTCCTTCCCCGGGCCATAGTACGCAAGGTAAGCGCTGATCTGCCACGAGATCGGCTTGCGGACGATAGGGGAGAGTGTGAAGAGTCCCGTGTCGCGAGCAGCAAAGATGACGCTTCGGTACAAAGGATAGGCTCCCGCATCCACAAACCTATAGGTTACGTCTTCTGTCAGGAAAAGGACGGGCGAATACTCCGTATCGTTGTGAGGCAGGACAGATAACGTGCCATTCGTGGAGTAGAGAATGCTGCTGTTCCACTTTCTTTCAAAAGCCGCGCGATCCTTTGCAAGCACGCGTTGGTTGTACAACAAAGTCCGCACCGTCGAGCGCAGGAACAGCGTTCGCTGTGTAAAGGACACCCACTGGTCGTCATTCAGCGTCGGCACGCTCGCCACAAGCCCCATTATGACGAACGACGCGTTCAGGTTGTTCTCCACTTGCGATTTCAGCACCTAAAAATTGTCCATGGCCCTAATTTTGTATCAGAATCTTACGTATAAACAGGCTAATTGCAATTCAGTGTGCTCAAATCCACATTGACCTTACAATGGATTCACATCATTTCCTTACAAGCGACAGTGAGACCACAAGGATTAGTCTACATAGGTATCCACCACAAGATTAAGGTCCATTGGACGCGAGAAGTGGTGTTAGCAAAGCCAATCCAGTCAAAACGTAAATCTAATTCAAACCTAGCACATACCTAGCCCCTGGCTTTAAACATTCCCAACACCAAGTGGAAATGAAACGTTACAATCACATATACAATATGATAGGATTTTAATTCAAAAAGGCATTCACGCAAGGATTTTGTATGTATTCCCTCATCGGATTTACATAAGTATCCACCAAAAGATTAAGGTCCATTGAATGCGGGGAGTGATGTTAGCAAAGTGAATCCAATCAAAACGTAAACCTAAATTCAAACCTAGCACACACCTAGCCCCTGGCTTTTAGCATTCCCAACACCAAGTGGAAATGAAACGTCACACGTACAATATGATAGGATTTTAAATCAAAAGGCATTCACACAAGGATTTTGTATGTATTCCCTCATCGGATTAACCTTCTAACTACCTACTTGAGCTCATGTATGCTTGAATTGCGAAAATTATCACCGCCACAAGAGGATTATTTGCAATTCTCTTTGTTAAACTTTACCTATTCCCCTTGCAGTGCCAAAGCATTTAAAGCATTCCTTGTACTGTACAGTACGGGGCCAGTCTGTCTCAATGGAGAAAGTGAGACCAAAGCTATTTTTCTAGGGTTTTACTAAATAAGTACACAGGGATTACACTTGTACACAACATGAGGATGAAATTTTGATTCTCCCAGGGGAGTCACACAGGGATTTACATGTATGAATCCTACTGGTACCGTAAACAATATCCCTGTGCTAGGACAAGCCTGAAATTGCAAAAGCCCTTTGCATATAAGTATACTAATTGAGATCTTTTTACATTTCGAATCTTATGACTTCGAGAAATTCCAAAGGCATAGATAGATAGAAGCTTTAACCTGAAAAAGGGAAGAACAAGAACTAGAGCTGGCGAATTGAAATTTGCCTAAATACTAGAAGTACTCTCTCACCTCCTTGCGATTCTCGCACTTGAGCAAAAAATCATTCTCCATGAACTTCAACGCATCGCGCCACAATATGGCGCCCACGCCACACGCCAGAAGCCATCCCAGAACCACGACCACCACGCGGACGGGCCCGTAGCGAAAACAGACAGACGCTTTGCGGTGCCATTTCTTCTGCTCTCGCTTCCATTTCCACATCGCATCATCAGGCTGTTCCGAATCCAACGTCGGCCCTGCCGGCAGAGCTCGGGTTTCCCCGGCCACTTCCATTTTCTTAACCCTCACCTGATCTCCTCCATGTCAAAATCGAATCCGAGCTCGTCGAAGCTCTCAATCAAGCTTCCCGAATTCTCAACCAAATTCCGTGAATTTCTCCTCGACAGAGCTTCGAGAAATCTCGGCCAAGCTGCTCACTCGAGTGGCAGGCTTGTGTGAAGTTCGTCATGTTCGTTCCCATGCCGACATTGCGGACGAAGTGAAGGAACTAGCTCGTTGCTGCGAGGACGACGCTGGTTCAAAGTTGCGCGCAAGGTCGACCTAGAAAAGGCGATCAAATGGATGAATCAGTTCGAAAAGCAGTACTTGGAGGTGCAAGACGATGAATTTCTGTAGATGAATTCGTGTCGATGGTTTGATGTGGATAGGTTGATGTGGATGGTTTGATGTGGATGGGTTGATGTGGATGGTTTGATGTGGATGGGTTGATGTGGATGGTTTGATGTGGATGGGTTGATGTGGCTGGTTTGATGTGGATGGGTTGATGTGGATGGTTTGATGTAGATGATTTGATGTGGATGATTTTCACGGTTTTAAGGAGGTGGATGCTTCTGGAGACGAGTTTGAAGTTACGTGGAGTGCCAGTTCGTGGGGGTTGGCGTGATCCGTGTGCTGACATGTACATTTCAGTACAGTAGTTGCCTGCGGTGGCGCTTTGTGGGATTACGGTACTTCTTTAAATTTACTTTTTCGAATGAAGGGTGACTCAAGATTTAGTATTAAAACTGTTAATTCTTGACTGCCTGGGAGTGGTTGGTCACGTGCGGTCAGAAAATGACCCCTGCAAAAAAAATAACGCTCTCACAATTTCTTTGATTCGGCTCACATGGACCGGGCCTAAGGCCCGGTTCAAGGCCTGGCCACACAGACCGAAAACGGCGTTTCAAAACGTCCGTTTGTGAAAAACATGTGTCCAAGTTAATTATTTCAATAAAACAGATCCTTTGACTTTTGAGGGCTTATTTTTTTGGTTTGTTTAAAAACATTGGTTTTGAGAGTCCACAAACCAACGTCTCAAACTTCCAACCTTGGAATGGTGGAGAGGCTATCTTTTAGCTGAACAATAGATGAAAACTTGGAAAAGTGATTGTCTCTTAGTTTTTCAAAAATACAAGTTACTCTTCATCCGTTTCAAAACGTCGGTTTTAAGCCTGTGTGGCTCTGGCATTAGCTAGCAAACAAACTGAATTTTCTCAATTGTCATTGGTTGAAATTTTTGTTTTTTTTGCTGTTGTTGGAGTGTTCACACTTAGGATTTTGTTCGATAAGGTAGTTTGCTCATATTCCGCTCATGCTCTAAAACCACTCACCTCCTCAAATGTACCCTGTTGGTACATGTTTTACTCATAGCCTTTCAACAATGTACATGGGACAAACATTTGAGAGGTGGGCGGTTTCAGAGCACCTATGACCTTTCCACTTCAAAATTTCATAACTAATTCCACAAAGTTCCATAAATTATGATAACACTTGGGATAGATGTCAATTTTCTTGTTTTTCAAGGAATATTTACTAGAAAATTATTTCAAAAAGTCTCACCTCCCCAAAATTTAGTTTCAACCCTTAGATGAATGGTTTACGAGCACACTACCTTACTTTAATTTGCCATGTCACTAACCAATATAGCCACATCAATGAATAAGATAGTGAAGATTTGGGATTTTCTCCAAGGGTGGTTCCAAACTTGTTTAATAGAGGAACATTCTTGTATGGCACACACAAGCACTGGATGACTTGGAAAAATTCCTATTGGATGAAACACTAGACTAGGTGCCAATTTTTGTGGTTTTAGGCCGCTAAGGTTGTTACGTAGTACATCCACACCAGCCCCTTTAAGGCTTTGGGGTACCTCAAGGTCTTGGAAAATTCAAGAAAAAAATCTATAGAGTTAGCCTTTCAATAAGCTCTCATGGAATGTAATTTTTGTGGAAAAGGGTAATGTAGAATATTTTATATTAAATGGCAAATTTGCTACTCAAAGGACTCTAAAAGCAACTATAAACTAACCTTGTAACTGCTTGGATGTGTTCCTATACTAGCACTAGATGGTCCCAATCCTAACCCTTCCAAAGCAGCTTAGTAACTAAGATGTGGCAAAATTTGCTTGTGCAAGAGGCATTCACTGCTCCACTTTAGGTTCAATAATGGGTGGAGATTGGAGAAGCCCTCAAAAGTAGGGTGCAAAATTAGAGAGGGGTCGGAGAAGGGTGTACTTAAGGTAGTCGGTTCTAAAACCGTTTGGTCATTTTAAACTGCCCATGTAGACTCTATTGAAATGGTCAAGAGGTGGTTCTTCAAGTGTCCTCTTATAGTCATTGAATGCATGAAAGAAAAGTTGTTTTTAATTGCAAGAGCCAATCATTCTCCTTGCTTTCCTCAAATCTCTTGACAACTTACAAGTGAACGGTTCTTGGAAGGTTTAGGGTCATAAATAGAGACTTATGAAACATGCACTTTGAAAATTCATAAGTAACTCAAAAATGCTTCAAAAAAACATGAAACAATTTGTGTTACATTCCAGGCATCTCTTTCTCTTTGTCTGAGAAATGACCTAAAAGTCCTCCCATCCACGGAAAATCCTAAAAAAGGGGAATGAGCCCTTAGATGGTTGGTTTTCAAGCCGACTACCTTAGAGCATCTGCAATGCAGCAGGTATCGTTGACTGCATCGGTATTGTACCGGTGTTTCAATTAACCCCTAAAGGACCAAGCCCCCTTTTTGGGGACAAATGAGATTTTGGGCATGTACCTACAACTAAACTACTTTGCGTGATTTTTTGAAACTTTAATGGAAGATGGGGAACTCAAATATCTATGTGGGCATCTAATTTTTTCTTCATTCTGACATTTATTGAAGAAGTTAAAAATGAATTTCTGCAAAAAGGTTTAGATCAGGCAGGCCAAAAAATTCTTTAAAATTGCATTAAAAATAAAAATAAAAATGAGATAGGTTCTTTAGACTTATGTATAGATGGGGAGCTTTGAATTATTCAATTTTCATTGATAAGATGAAAATTATGAGAAGTTTTTGTTTGCGGGCAGGTGTGATTTTGAGAGAAATCATACCTACACACAAACAGAAACTTCTCATAACTTTCATCTTGTCAATGAAAATTGAATGATTTAAAACTCCCCACCTATAAATAAGTTTGAAGAACCTATTTTATATTTTTATTTATTTTTGATGCAATTTTTAGGAATTTTTTGGCCTGCCCGATCTAGACCTTTTTGCAGAAATTCATTTTTAACTTCTTCAATAAATGTCAGAATGAAGAAAAAATTAGATGCCCACGTAGATATTTGAGTTCCCCATCTTCCATAAAAGTTTCAAAAAAATCACGCAAAGTAGTTTAGTTGTAGGTACATGCCCAAAATCTCATTTGTCCTCCAAGGGGACAGTTGGACTTTTAGGGGTTAATTATGCAACCCAATGCAACCTTCACAGGCACTTGCACATCCAGGGCCTTGGCATTCAAAGGGCCAGAAACAACAAATTTTGTTGATTTGCATGTCCCTAGAAGACTCTCATTACTTTTGCCACGACCAAGTTGATAAGAATCTTTCCTAGCCTTGTTCCTAGCTTCCACAAGTCATGTAACACTTGGTCAAGTTTTCATGTGCAGACCAATATACAAACTTTGCATAAGAGTGTTGTCTAAAAAAATAAAATGAAAACTTCAAAGCTCTCTTGAAACAGCCCTGTTGTTTCTCGTTAAAGGGCTGTTCCTAAGGTCTGCATTGTGGATGCCCTTAGAGCATCATCAATGTGTACACTGCAAATGGGATTCGGAAGTGGCCGGTCCTGCGTTGCTCCCCGCCCCTTAAGTATGCAGTTTCTTTTACCGGTCGAATACTCCCAATGTTGACGCAACTTCCATTGCAGATTCAAGCACGGTAAACACCATATTGAGTAATTTTGGCCAAAACGGTCATTTTGGGACTTTTGAAGATTTGAGAAAATTGGGGTGATCAACCCTAACCAAGCTCCTTTGGTACACGTGTCCTCACCTGAGAGGAAGAATTTGTGAGGGAAAAAATCTTAGTAGCTCAAACTAAACCTAATACTTTTGAATCTGGTTTGAGGTGACTATTTTGGATTGAGGTGGAGTACAAAATGGTACCTTTGTTTTTCCCAATTTACCTAGTATGGCGTTGGTAGTAGAAGAATGTAAGTACTTGCAAGTTGTTACTGGGAAATTGCAAGCTATTGCAAGCTATTGTAAGCTATCACAAGCAATGTGTCACTCCATCAGCAAATGCAGTGCCCATTGGAAAAACAAGTTGGGGCACGGGAAAACGAGACAATATGCCACTTCAAGAGATAGTTTTAATAAGGTCAAGTCTTGTGTTACCGTTGTGGTGGCAATGTTGGAGCCCTAAAAGTACCTATAAGGTAGAAGGCTCAAAAATTGACCATCTTAGGGTTGAAACAGAATTTTGGGGAGGTAGAACTTCTTGAAATAATTTCCAATAAAATTTCCTTTGAAAGATAAGAAGAATTAACATCTAACCCAAGTTATTTCATATTTTTTAAAGTTTTGTAAAATTAGTTGTGAAATTTTGAAGTAAAAAAGTCATAAGATTCTAAAATGGTGCACCTCCTCAAATATACATGTGCTGCACATTATACAAATCTATGAAAAAATACATGTACAAAATAAGAACAGTTTGGAGGGTGAGCGATTTTTGAGCCTAGACAGTTTTGGAGCCTTCTACCTTAGTTCCCATTAAGGTGGCCCCACCCAAAGAATTGCAGGACCGGCCCATTCCTCAGTGCACACATTGATGATGCTCTTACCTTATTTTTGAAGCGGCCTAATTCTGTTCTCGATGCCTCCGTAGGGAAGTACACAACTGTAACTGCGCCTTCGCCGTGATGAGATTGCTTCCATCTGTGGGTTTCACCCGTCGGTCGGTGGTGTGGGAATTGCGTCAATTTGCGTGCCCTGCATCCCGAGTTCCCCACTCCCGACAGTTCAACACTTCATACCTTACCTTACTTACACCGAGGGTTCTGACTGGTGCGAACACTTGATAAGTTACACCGAGCAGAGCTGAGCAGAGCAGAGCTGGAGCTAAGACTTGGCTATGGCAGGAGCCCGGCGTCTGGGTGTGGTGGCCCTCATCCCTCTCCTCTCCACCCCGCACCATGCTCTTCTCTCACAGGCCAGTAGCACCCCCACCGGTATGAAAACTAACTTCCATCCAGTTCTCCTTCGTTTCTGTCAATTGGGTTGCCGTTGTTGCATTTAAAATCCTCGCAACGCAAGGCTGGAATATATTTGTATATGTAGTGTGATCTTTAAACTGGCAAAATTTCGCAGGTTTGCTACAAATAAATTATGCAGCTAAAGAACTTTTGAACTTTATAGTGTTAAATTTGAAAATTTTAGCTTTTTAGCAGTGTTTTTAGCCACTTGAGCTAATAATATATATCATGTTTGGGATCATATATATATATAGGGAATTACTACTGCAACACCCTAAATTGCTAACAAGACACCCCCTTTGAGCATGAAATTTGATAATTTAGTGCTATTTTTGATTTATTAAGTGGTCCATCATTCATTCAATCACAACATTATCACCTCTTTGAGAGAAAACATGATAAATACCCAAAAAATAGTGAAATATTATTGCACCAATACTATTTTTTGATATACTTTTGCTTTATGTAATTCAAAAGTATTATATTTTTAGTTTGAAATTTAAGCACACTTATTATTATTTTTAGTATAGCCTTAGAATGATAAAGGTGAAACAAATATTTTGATTCAAATTAAAAAAATCAGCAAAATGAGCATTAAAAATTGCATTTTCATGTTCAGAGGGGGTGTCCCATTAGCAATTTAGGGTGTCGCTGTAGTAATTCTATATATATATATATGAAAATGAATATGAATATGAGACTCTTCTGGTTTTGCAAGGAAGGCCGGATGCCCCTGTGTACGTGGGATTCAGTTCTCACTCAATTTATCCATATCCATTCAGACATGAGGGGTTTAGGGTTTAGGACGATGATCTAGAATGCGAATGCGAATGCGAGTACTCTCTGTGACCTAATTTCTGGAGATTCTCGAAATGAAGGCTCTGATTCTCTAAATTATTTTTTGGGATTGGGAAGGCAAGACCGAGAGGCTCTTGAAAAACGCGTGGGTGCATAATACTCCCTCTGTCCCTCTGTCCCTCTAAAAACTTCCAAAAAGCTTTCTTGTCAATTGTGTTTTTAGTCTTTGTGCTAATGACACATGTATTCTAGAATCAATATTATACCATCTACCAAATGTATGCAAAATTTTCAGCTTTGATGTGACCGTTTGGGCACCTAAATTTCATGCAAAAAATATCATATTTGTGCATGTTGCCAGCTCCTCTCATTTATTGATGATTTATAGATTAGTAGCAACAATGGTACCTCATATGGGCAAGACCAAGCTTGCTAGGACAGGAATGCTCCCTAATTGCTTAAATTACCCCATGAGATCATTGAACATAACAAACAAACGCTTTCTCAGCATTTGAAATCAGCAAAAGGGAGCTTCTTCTTTTTATTGTAGTGGTACAAAAAAATGTCTCTGATTTGGACGTTTTGAGAGGGATAGAGGGAGTATGTGACTGCAACGACCCGTACATTGCCCTGGACTTGGATGAAATGGTGAATAGCATGGTTCAATGCAGACAAATAGAGGTTCCATGCAGTTTGGATTTGACGACATGGATTTGGCATAGCAGGCAAGGTTGTGATGGAGCCTTTTACTGGCATCGAGTTTGAGGAGCAGAAGCAGATCGATAACAATGACTATCATTTGCATGCAACTGCAGTTCGTTGCATGTTGGGCCAGGTATCATGATCTACATAAATCTTGTTGTTAATTGATGGCTAAGGTGTGACCAACTGACCATGTGTAGAAAACTGGTGCAGGAAGTAAAAATATTTCAAATAACCTCAATGAACCGTTCAGTTGCAGGAATGCAAACGAAGGTCTCAGAGCTGAGTGATGACTGAAAACTTTTCCCCAAGGTTTGCAGATGCGTGTTAAGGTAGGAGGCTCATGAATCGTCCATCTAAGGGCTGAAACTGAATTTTTGGGAGGTGAAACTTTTTGAAATATTCTTGAAAGACAAGGAATTGACATCTAACCCAAGCCGTTTCATATTTTTTGAAATTTTGTGGAATTAGTTATGAAATTTTGAACTTGAAATGGCATAGGGCTCTAAAACCACCCACCTCCTTAAATGTGCATTGCATGTCCATTGTTGAAAATTATGAAAAAGAACATGTACAAACAGAGTACATGTAAGGAGGAGGTGGGCGGTTTTAGAGCCTGAACGCAATTAGAGCCTCCTACCTTACTGCTATTCTCTCTACTTACATCCTAGTCAGTATTATTTCCCTCAACCTATCAGACGGATGATAAGATGGACAATGAATCATGCTAATTAATATCTTATGGGATGTTGGGGCAACAGTGCAAGATGGCAATGGCCAGGGCTTACGCAGTTGGGCTTTACACGGATGACAAACAACCTGTGAGTAACAAATTCACTCTTTGGCTGTACTTGACTTTGGTGTTGCCTAAATCATGATTGCTGCAAGAACACATGATATTCGTTGATTCGGGAAAAATACTTTCCCGAAACGGATACTAAATTTTGTATTTGTGAGAATATTTTGGTGTTCTAAAGTGAGTTTTTTTTTTGATAAATCCTTCAAGATACTTCATCATTGATAGCAAGGTCTTGGAAGAAATCATCATAAAGTTCATTCTTAATCACCTAAAAACCCTTAAAATGAAAAATTCAAGAGTCCCAAAACTTGGGGTTTTCCCCAAATTAACGAATATCGCCATCAAGAGATCATTACCAGTTATTAGAATCCCTGTTCTTACTTAATAGTAACATGTTTGTTTTATTAGTATCGAAGCGGAGTTCATGCGTTTCCCTTTTTTTTCATCATGGAGGCAAAGAGAATCTTCTCTTTCATCGAAGTGTTGGTTACTGCACAAAGTCTGCCCCTTTTGCTATTTTATGATCACATGTAACTTAGTCCGTGCGAAAAAAGATAATTAGGCGCTTGGTTTTGATGGCTCAGTTGCTATGGTATGTGTTCCAAAGAGTCTTTGAATTGTATTTCGAAATCTTCAGAAACTCATGAAAGGTAAGTCTGTGAACAGGTCAACGAAGCTGCAGTGCTCACTGGGGCGATGCGGCGCAGTCTTGTCCTTGTAATGGACAAGGATGTTGCAGGCCATCATATTGCCAAGGTGTAGTTTTCACCTATAATTCAAGCTCAAGGCTTCTATATACAATTTACAAGAACGATGCTTCAAAATCCAGAGAAGTGAATGCATGACTGATTATTCCTGAAATTTATTATTATTTAACCTCGATCCTTAGTAACTTGGTTCGGCTGAAAAACATGCGGTGGTGGGATGCCTTAACTTACTTGAGTCGTGGACTGTGAACAGGGCTTTGACAAGTCATTGTTGCCAAGAATTCGAAAAGCACAGGCTGGGTCAAAAAGAGGAGCTGGCAAAGATGCAGTAAGTGGACGACTTTTACTGAGCGTACTAGCTAGTTGATGCCCCTAGTTCATGAAATTTGCCAGACTTTAATGTCTTTTTAGACTTAAAACTGTTTCTTTTTTTGCGCTTTCTCCCTCTGAATTTCTAGGAGACCTCAGCAGGATGTGATTATGATCATTTTATTAAGCTAGTATTTTGGAAATCAGTTGCGAGACTTCACAAGTTGTTTCAACCGGCAGAAGACATTGAAGAAGGGTTCGGAAGTTGCTCTGGTTTGTAAAGTTAACCCTCCTTTAGGACGAACACCAACATCTCTCTCTGATTGCCGTAGTCAGATTCAGTATGGTGAAGCACGCATTTTGAGATGTGTCATATGCATGAGTTTTTATTTTCTACGTTTCTTGTAAGAAGAGAGGATTTGTCGATGTGCAAATAAATTTGCTGAATAACATTTGGAATCGTTGATGTTTGATGTGGATATTGAACAGCTATGGACGCCAGACAACAAGCTTGTCGTCTACATTGATAATCGGTTGGTTTCAATTTCCTCTGCTCTCACGTGGTAGCTATCATGAATTAACTTGTCCTTAGGGAGGAAAGTCAGATGCTTGTTTAGTAGTAAGAGGCAACTTGCTCAATTAATGAGAATATATATATATATATATATATAAAATAAAATAATACATGCTCATTTTGATTGGTTGAGAGAGTGTCATGGTGCAACTTTCAATGAGAGAGTTCATGGTGCAATTGTCAGAGACTTGTTTATCCTTTTACAAAGGAGAGAGGGGTACATGCATAAAATGGTTTACAATAAGGCTTTTTTTCGAATTAAGTTAATGGCGTTTGTGAGTTAATTGGTCTCTCTTGGTTTAAAATTTTAAATTGGCCACATTTTGTAATAAATTTGGTAGTGCAAAATATACTTATTGCAAGGATATACTTGTTGCCGGGTACCTAAACTTGTGTTGATATATTATATTTCTTGGCTTCTAATCGAAATGCGTGGGTCGTAGTGTCATGTTGGAGCCTAACATGATTTGTATGTGTGTGCAGGGTGCAGGCAGTGATAGATTCACCCATTTTGTGTAGATCTGTGTTTGACATGTACCTAGGTTTGGATTCAGTTTTCCGAAAATACCGGAACATGTCATTTACTTTCCATGACAATGCCACCTCTGATACGTAAGTTATTCTGATCAATTTTGTACTTTAGGCTGACAATTTTTTTGCTAGTATGCATTACACTAAATAATGAAATTAAGGTTGCCCCTGACTAATTTCTCAATATTTGACACTATATAAATATTTGCTTTTAATGCACAAGAATGCACTACTTTTGAATTAGATATTGTTGTGATTCAAACTCATGAACTTCCATGTGTACAAATAGAAACATCTATAGAAGTATTTGATGATTTTGATGGCTTGTGAAGTTACTTTTGGGGGTAAGGCAACCTAATTGGCAATCTAATTTCATTAATTTCATTATTTAGTGTAGGGCTCAATTTTCTATTTACTCACTCCAAGTATCTCTTGTTGATCTAGAAGATTGACCTCTAATGCCATTGTTGACGTTCCATTCTCTAATGAACCCTTTGTGACATTTTTTTGTAATGTTCTTTTTCATAATGTATGCATGCATATTATGTTGCTAAAAGTGTTTGTACTTTTAATGTCAAGGATTGGTTTGGTCTTTCTTGCTTATCATGTTATGCTGAGGCTTTAAATCTCATAACAATTCAAAGGTTGCATCTTTCTATTCTTTCAAGAATTCAAACAATGCGTTATTTTTTAATTTGGGACAAGGCTTACAAAGTGGGACTTCTGGCTTTTTTGGAAGAGAATGCCATGTTTATTAAATTGGGAATCTGTTGACTATTTTCTAATGAAATGAGATATATATTTTCCAAAAAGATGCTTTTTTTGGACAGAAAATTCATTAACATCTAAAATTTTGGACAAAAAGTTCATTAAGTAGGTTTCAAGAGGCCTCCTAAATTTAACAAATATGGTTCTACATAAATTAAGGTGACAATCTCATATTCAGGTGAGTACAAAATGGGATCCCTTGTTGTCCCAAATTAACAAATAACGCATTACATGCTTGAAGGGTCAAATCCAAATTTTGTATAATTCTTGCTTTTAAAAGCCTTTGTGCTTAACTTAGTTCCAGTAACTTGCACTTTGTATTTTAAATTTTTCTTCAAAATTGTTAAAATTGTTAAAATGTTAAAATTGTTAAAAATGTTATTTTTGTGACATTTTGAAAGTAAAATCCTAAAAGCTTAAAATACACCACATTTGAACTCTTCTATTGTATTTCTCCTTGAGCAAAGTTCAAAAAACTCACCAGTTATACCATGATGTTTATTCTTGTCATCTACAATTTTTCTAAACAAATTATGCTATTTTAAGCATTTTTGTAATTACTATAAGTTTTACAAAGATATTATATTATAATATTGCATCAAGTTCATTTTTATGTTTTTAATTATGAAAAGTCAAAGATTTTTTTTGTATATATCACAACGAACTATAGAGTGTATAGAAGAATGGAAAAAGAAATTGACAACGTTTTATGCATTGGTTTCATGATGTTGGAAGAGTCTATAAATTTATTTTTTTGGAAGAAAATAAGGCTATTGTTCAAAAATGTTGAAGAATGTCGTATTTGTTCTTTGATCTCAATGATCTCAATCCACTAGTTTCTTCTTTCTGGAAATTACTCAAGACCACTAAGAATGTACAACTTTTAACTTATGAAATGTTGTAATTCAATTCTTAATCTTCATAAATACTCTAAATATTAAATTAAAAAATATTTTTATAAAAATGCTATATATTACTCATGAATCTCTTTTTCTAGATGTCCAACCAATTAAATACATAGTTTTTATAAATTTTCATAACACACCATATTTTTGTCACTTCCAATCATATCTTTGACATTTTTAAATTAGAGTTACCCATATGAATTCAACATTTGCAAGTGCTCCAATTGCACATATCACTGGAATCACAAAAAGGCAAGAAACTTAAAGCACTGCATATCAAACTTAATGACAAGCCTCCTTCAATGACAAACCTTTTTAGATAGAGTTGTATTGGCACCTCCTAGGATAGTAGCCACGGCAAAGAAAACAAAAAGTATTGAAAATCCAAATATCTCAAAATCCTTTATTTAAGGGATTATATCTTTAGCATTTTTATAAGCTAGTAACATCCTATTAGGATAAAGAATAAAAATCCTAGCATCTAGTCACAAATCACATATAGTGAATGGATGGATGCAACTTCTTAGGATAAATGCAACTTTATTGTTCAATGGCCACATTTGATGTTTAGATTTAGCCCATACATGGTTGCGTTATGAGCCTCCTCCCTTACCTTGTCAAGAAGAAGAGCTCATTCTACAAAAAAGTGCAATTTAAACCACTAACACTTCGTTGTACCAAATTTTCCACTCCCAAATAATATTAGATGTTGATCAAGGTTTCAGTTTTTTTTAAATGAAATAAAATTTGTTCCAAAACTTTAATAAAGCGTTACCTAATTTAGTGCATTATTAATATACAAGTCAACTCATTATGATCTTGAAAACACATTGTTTGTTCTTGATGAAACTTCTTGAAGAAATGTAAAAAATGATTATTTTGATGATCCTACCATTCCTACATATGTTATGTTTGACTTCAAATTGCTTACCTCCTATGGCTACACGGCATAATTACTATAACCACTCTAATAGGCAACTCATTCACATTGGTGAAAACTTACAATTTATATTCCTTCTTCTTTTCCAATACAATAGTCTAAAATTAATAATCTAAAATGCACATAGACTCTAGGAAAAAATATTAGAAACTTGAGAGGAATGAAATATTTTCACCTTTAGGAATTAATTTGCAAAAGATGAGTATTTCATGATTCTCATAGTAGTCAAGCCAATTATGAGCAAGTACTTACTTACCATGTCTATGTGGCCTAATCACTAGAATCATCCTAGTAGGCTCTTCATTCTCTTCATTCACTTGAATGTAAACCTATCATTTTCCATTCCTTTTTTTTCAATAGTATTTTTTAGGAAATTACTACCACAACACCCTAAATTGCTAACGAGACATCCCTACGAGCATGAAATGTGATTCTTAATGCTGATTTTTTTAATTTGGATCAAAATATTTGTTTCAGCTTTATCATTATGAGGCTATACTTAGAAAAAAAGGTGTGCTTAAATTTGAAACTAAAAATATAGGACTTTTGAGTTACAGGAAGCAAAAATACATCAAAAATTAGTATCGATGCAATAATATTTCAATAAAAATTTGTATTTGTCATGTTTTCTTTCAAAGAGGTGGTAATGCTGTGATTGAATGAATAATGACCACTTGAATATATTAAAAATAGCACTAAATTATCAAATTTCATGCTCAGAGGGGGTGTCTTGTTAGCAATTTAGGGTGTCGCTGTACTAATTTCCTATTATTTAATGTAAGCAACTACAAAGCATTTACAATATTAAAAAAAAAAAATGTAGAGGAATGAAGCATTTCCATCTCAATGGAGGGATAAAAACAATCCCACTACCCCACTCCAAATCTCAAACAAAATAATTCTAGCCCTCTCAAGTTTGATATATTTTAACTTATGCCCATTAGAGGAAAAATGAGCTCAAGAGAAGGCCCCTACACCTTAACAAACCACTCTATTTATTGAGGTAGGAGAGCATAGGTAAGGTACCTACACAAGAGTCTCTACCTTGTGTGAAGTACTCAAATGTACCATGGTACATAACAAAAGGATTGATGATGGAAAACAATATCATAGCATGATAATGACAAATGCAAGTACCTTTAGTAGGGCACAAGAATAAATTAGGACTAAAATTCCCAATCAACTCATCAAACAAAAAACATATGATATATGATATTGTATAAAAAAATTACTGATCTAGAATATTAGTATTTGAAAAAAACATTACATTTAAATGCTTTTAACCCCTCCAACCGATTACCATAGGGGCCTTCTCTTGAAGCTCATTTTTCCTCTATTGAATGTGCCCTAAAGACTAATTTTTTCCACACGAGGCGTTAAATTTTAAATCACTACGTGCGAAGCTTTACCGTCGAAGCTGTTCACTGGCGCCGTAGAAGGCGGGGTTTCGAGGACGACCGGAGCTTTTGTCTTCGGAGAAAGCTGGCCTCGCGCATCCAACGCTCCCACCGATCGCCTCGCCCACCATCTCCGCCATTCGAGATTCGCATTGTCTCCACCACTCGAGATTCGTGCTACAGATCCTACTCTCTGCAACATCCGGAGTGGATTTTCATTTCAGCACTTGAGGTTCCGTATCGAGTCCAAACCGACGATTAGGGTTTGGCCGGTAGGAGAATCGAGTATGAAGCCCGAGGAGGTGGCGTTGTCGCTGCAGCACTTGTAGATCGAACCGGCAGGTGGAGATCTGGATCGAAATACACGATGCTGAAGTTTTTGAAAGGCGTGGTAGGGTCTGGTGGCGGTATCAAGGATTTGCCGTACAATATCGGGGAGCCTTACTCGACTGCGTGGGGTGGATGGACGCATTGCCGTGGCACGTCAAGGGTGAGTCGCTTGTTTTGATGTTCTGGTGCTCAGTTGTGTTGGATTCAAGTCACGTTCGAGCTTTCTAGCTTAGCTTCAGTTCGAACAAATTTTCCAAGGTCTCTTAATTAAGTCTGAGAGATTAGAGCGGAAGAACGCAAAAATAAATAGAGGAAAACGCATAATCGCAATCTGAGAGGAACTTGAATCTGAGATATTGGATTGTTTGTTGTAGCAAGCTTAGTGGCTGCATTGCACCTAATATTTCGGGTTGGCTGTTTAATAGTTTGCATTACGGTTTTGAGCTTTGTTGTGTTTTGTGCTGGAGCTCAGTTTTGTTGGGTTCAAGTCACTAGGAACGGCATTCGAGCTTTCTAGCTTAGTTTCAGTTTGAACAAATTTTCCAAGGTCTCTTAATTAAGTCTGAGAGACTAGAGCGGAAGAATGCAGGACGTTGAAAATAAATAGAGGAATACGTATAATCGCAATCTGAGAGGAACCAGAATCTGAGATATCGGACGTTGAGGATAAATGGAGGAAGACGCATAGTCGCAATCTAAGAGGAACTTGAATCTGAGATATTGGATGTTGAACATAAATGGAGGAAAAAGCATAATCGCAATCTGAGAGGAACTTGAATCTGAGATGTTGGATGTTGAGAATAAATGGAGGAAATCGCATAATCGCTATCTGAGAGGAACTTGAATCTGGCATATTGGATTGTTTGTTGTAGTAGTGGCCGCATGGCACTTAGTTTTTCGAGTTGGCTGTTTGGTGGTTTGCATTACAGTTTTGAGTTTTGTGGTGTTTTGGGTGCAGGATGACAACTCCCCTGTTTCCATCTTTTCGTACAGTGGGAGCAACGCTCAGGACGCTAGATTAGCTGCTGCTCGAAATGGAGCGAAACGTCTCCGTGTGGTAAGATTCTATCTATTTCCCGGTGGTTGTGCGTTTAGTCTAAGATAATTGAACCTCAAACCGATATTTGTTCTAATCTCACTTTATCAGTGAGTTAAGTAAGGTATGGTTTCATAATGAAACAGAATTACAATGCAAGTCGTTTCAGATTTTTTGGACACTCACAATATGTTCTTAAAATATTAAAGCTGAGATTAAAGGAGAACGTACTCCTAGTGATATTAAGCTTCCCTTGATCGGACACCCTTGCTATGAACTGTTCCAACTCGTATTTGTTGCTTGAAAATACTGTTTGATTTTACTTTTGAACCGTGTGCTAGGTCTAGAGAATATAGAGTTTTCATAGTGCTGTTCTAAAGCCAGTTGTTGCAAAACGAATGGTGTTACAAATGGGTGAATTTACATAAGTGAACGGATAGTTATTTGGAGACTCTGTTGAGCGTGGACGTGGGATATGGCAGGTGCGGCATCCCAACGTGCTAGTGTTCTTGCACAGTACTGAAGCGGAAGTCATGGATGGGGGTGTGTTGAAACCCACGATATACCTCGTGACAGAGCCGGTCATGCCTCTGGCTGAGAAAATCAAGGAGCTGGACTTGCAAGGCACCCAAAGGTACACCATGGTTTCAGACCACGTCAAATAAGGGATAAATTGTCACATGTATCATTTAAACCAGGTGCATGGAAGATCAGCGTACTTCTAGAATCTGTCACCAAATGTAGACAGCTTGGTGTCACATTTGCAAGTCGTCTATTTATCGCAGTTTTGAGCGGATCCATGTTGTACATCTTTCAGTCCTTGACCTAGAAGTATAGTCAAGCCCACGCTTTGCCGTTGTCTACGGAACCTTTTCACTATTTGTGTGGTATCGGCTGTGTTGCCTGCCACATTACGACTTTGTTCATCTTTTAACAAGGTTTTCATTTAAACTAGATTCTTTCTGGAACTTGTAGAACCTTTAGTAAGTACCTCAAACTGAATCTTCTCCACAGGGCGGTCCTTTCTGATTGTTCCATTGGGAGACCTCTCTTGGATCATAGAGAAGATTCTTTTTATGACGATGTCTAAAAGTTCCTGAAACAGTCAAACTTTGCTGAAAAATTGTTTCTTTGATATGATGGAATGGCGAATGATAATTTAAGACACTTCAATTAGAGTGTACGCAGTTAGAATTAAATCAAGGACCAGAGAGTTGATCTTCGAAAGCACACTCTGCTTGCCATTCGGGGGTTTTTGAGGTGATATTCCTCAATGACGATGGAGGTTTTGGCAACTTTGTATTTTTGAACTGTCGTGCATGCATTGGACTGAGTTTAGAGAATCTCAGGGAGGAGTATTATGCATGGGGGCTTAATCAAATTGCAAGAGCGGTTAGCTTTCTCAACAACGATTGTAAACTGGTAGGGTGGCTGTCTACTGTTCTCCCTGTCTTCTTTTTATTTGAACAATGTGTTATCATTTGACTTTTTGTTGAGGGACATACTGTGTGAGTTTGGGAGATCTCTCATTTTTAGGGCCGTTTTATTGAGGTTTGTTATTACTCCTTTTCAAGTCTAACACGATGTCTCCACTTAATTGCAGGTGCATGGGAATGTCTGCCTGGCTTCAGTGGTTGTTACTCCTACTCTAGATTGGAGGCTGCATGGACTGGATGTGCTGTCTGAGTTTGATGGTGCCAATCCAGCAGCTACTGGCCCTATGCTTGTGAGTACACCTATTTCGTTGGCTTAATCTATAATGTTATCTTCAACACTTTCCAGACAGTAGAGGTACAAGGTATGATTTCAAGCTGAATTACTTGAGGTGAACGTTTTTGCAGCAATATGAATGGCTTGTGGGAACTCAATTTAAATCACTGGAAATGGCAAAAAGTGATTGGGCTATCATACGCAAATCTCCTCCCTGGGCACTGGACTCTTGGGGATTGGGTGAGTTCACTACTTCGCTCTATTTGTAAGTGGATACCTGCATGGAGTTACGTAGGGCAATAAAGTGGATAATTTTTATCATTGTGGACTGGTATCTTTACTTACGTTCTACACATGGATATCTTGTACTCTCATGCAAATTGTTGGCAGTTGGAGCTATTCACAGTAGGTCCATGGGTTGTGAAAGTCATGAAGTCGTCTTAGGAATTTTTTGATTTTGCCATCAACAGGATGCCTTATTTACGAACTTTTTTCCACTACCAAGCTTTTGAAGACGGAGGATCTACGGAATACGGCTCACATTCCGAAGGTAACAGTTGTGGACTATATTCAGTTCTATGCTTTATCAACCTTATATTGTGCAGAGTACAACAATGCTTATGCCTGTAAATTCTGATGGGAAATTATTGATGGAAGTGCTTGTGTTGTGTTTTACAGGCTTTGCTTCCAAATTATCAGAAGCTCTTAGCTTCTTCTCCAGCAAGAAGATTAAACTCTGCTAAACTGCTAGAGGATAGTGGTGAGTGTGGATTTTGTCCGGGTACCAACCTACTAGTGGTGTTAATTGAATTTTCTGTTCTGGGTTTTGGGTTGATTAGTTTCAGCACGTGGTAGTGTGCTTTTCTTTTAGGATTTTCTGGCTACTTGCGCGTTTAAATTGCAAAAAGGATGACAATCTTCTTCCAATGACGAGCAGAGTTCTTTCACAACAAGCTCGTGGAGACTATACAATTTATGGAGGTCCTAAATTTGAAGGACAGTGTAGAGAAAGACGTTTTCTTCCGCAAACTCCCTGCTCTTGCGGAGCAGCTTTCTCGACCTATTGTCACAAAGAAGGTTCTATTCTGTTTTCTTGGATTTTTATTAAATCCTTTGTTACAAGCATTGATTTGTTCACATTTCTCCAAATTTTTCCATGGAAAGCTCGGGAAACTTTGTTGAATCACCGTTCCATTTCATGCGCTTTGCAGCTGCTCCCTTTGCTTGCATCTGCGCTGGAGTTCGGGGCTGCTGCTGCACCTGCTTTAATTCCTCTACTGAAGATAGGGTCATGGCTGCCTCAAGATGAATTCAATGTGAAGGTGGGAACTTCTTAACCAGTAGTTCATAGAACTTCTTAATCAGAGTAGTTCATAGAACTGTTCTTACTATGTAATGTGACTTCTTGTCTCTTCGTTGCTTTTGGTTTGATTTCTTTGAAGTATTTAAAATCTTGTGTGACCTGGTTTTGCTGATGTCGCTGTTTTGACTTTCAGGTTCTGCCCACGATCGTCAAGCTGTTTGCTTCAACCGATAGGGCCGTTCGGGTTGGATTACTGCAACATATTGACTCTTTTGGGGCTGGTCTGTCCACACAAGTGGTTGATGAGCAGGTTCGCAAACATACTAAGCCTGTGATTTTTCTGGCTGCCTTTGAGGCATTGTGCACCTGGATGAGTGTACGTCTTCTTTAATTAACCTTTTTTTTTATTGGACGTAGATTTTTCCGCATATTGCGACAGGCTTCGCAGACACATCTGCTTTCCTTCGAGAACTCACCTTGAAGTCAATGCTTTTACTTGCTCCCAAGGTAAGTTTATGGATCCCTGTTCTAGTACGAGTTCGTTTGTTCTGGATGAAGTTACGAAGCTCTCTGATATAGCTGCGGATAGGTGTTTGTTCAATTTTTTAAATTTAAAAAGCGTTGGATGTTGTAGAATATGTTTGTAATTGACCAAGTTCTAATTGCCATTGAAGTAGTACGCTCATATATTGTGCTGTGCTACTAACATCTTTTAGTGTTTCCAGTTGCTTTGTTGTAAGGTAAATATGTTCACTCTGGCACACATTAGGCGTCGTTGTGAACTATCTCATTGTACACCAGCTAATCGTTACTCTGGGTTTGTTTTCTTTTGCAGCTAAGCCAACGCACCATCACAGGTTCGCTCTTGAAGCATCTCTCAAAACTTCAGGTTCGTGCTCCACTTAATCAACCTTTTCGGTAACTTCACATTCACGAATTGTCCTGTTTTTTGAAGAAAGTATATCTTATTGGTGCTTAATGCAATTTGATTGGCTTCAGGTAGATGAAGAACCAGCTATCCGTACCAACACTACAATCTTGCTTGGCAACATTGCTAGCCATCTCAATGATGCGGTAAGACTTTTCTGTCTTGTAACTCTACTTTCCACCTTGGTTTACTAACCATATGCTGGGGTGTTTTGTAGTGGATTGTTTCTGGAACTGGTATTGATTAAGGTAGTGTTTCTGTGTGCAGACTAGGAAGAGAGTTTTGATCAATGCGTTTACTGTGCGGGCTTTACGAGATGGTTTTCCTCCTGCAAGAACTGCTGGTACATCAAGGCCTGCCGTCTTTCTAAGCTGTTTTTCAACAATTGTAGATTATAATTTTCCATTTACTCTGGAATGTATGTCAGGTCTGGGAAATAACGTAGATGTCCTATACTCAATGACTTTGACGACTTTTCAACGATGTTAAGCGTGACGATAATTTCTTATTATTCTGTAGGGAACATGCATTTGTGTTGCGAAGAGCACCATTAGAAAGCCAGTTCAATTCTGAGCCTAGCAAGCCTTAATATGCCTTTTTAAAAGCTTCCCGGTGAATGATAGAAATGGTTGAATATGATGAATTGGACTCACGAATCCTGCATAACATTTATGGTTAAATTTCATCGGCAAGCACTTCACAGGGTAGACTGGACACGCATGTGAGTGCACGGTTGCGAGTTGAGGTCTTTTCAGCCCTGTATTTTTAGTGTTATCGATGGCTACTTAGCAGCACAAACTTATTCAAATTGTGCGTCCACATTTGCAGGAATTATGGCTCTCATGGCAACTGCTGAGTATTACGATGTAGCAGAAATTGCCACTCGTATTCTACCGCATCTCGTGGTTCTAACAGTTGATGCAGATGGGTACATCCCCTCATCTGCATATTTTCTACTTCATTTGTTTCTGTGCTGTACTGTGACTTAGCCTCTCTTCTTGTAACATGTAGCCTTTTGAAGGTTTTACTGCTCGTCTTATTCTCATTCAAGTTCTATTTCGCACGGTGATTGGGCCTGATGATAGAGATTGTGTGCAGTGATGTACGGACAAGGGCTTTTGAGGCCACAGAGCAGTTTGTGCAAGCTGTGAAGACTTTTTACGCCAAGGTATAGCATTGTAAATATGCTCTTCTATCTGAATAGACAGATTTGCTGTTTGCGGTTGATTCATGTGGTTCTGATTGCCAAGTGGCAGTGGTCTATAAGATTGGAACATTTTCCACTTGACCCTACGTGATATTATGATGCCATTATTTGTATAACCATTTTTCTAAAATCTTTTCAATGTTTCCTCTCGTGGTCTAACAACTGGTGCACATAACAGCAACAATCAGGAGATTATACTGGAGGTGTTGCTCCAGCTGCAAATATATCTGCATCTACCGGCTCAGGCCTATTAGGGTATGACCTTTTCTGACCTGAGAAGGACCCATTCACTTCAACCATTTGTCAGTGTGCATAACTTGTTACCTTATTAATGAACGTCAGTTATTGACAACTTTAAGTAGGTGGGGCGATGCTCTCAAACTGCACTCCAGGAGTCCCCTCTTTCTCACTGAATCATGAATTGGAATTAAAAAAGGAACTGTGTGCCGCATTCCTCACACTGTATATATTCCCCTAAAGGTGGCGTTCCAATGTTTGTCACTAATTTTTTATCTAGTCACTACATGAAATAGTATTAAACGTAGCTCTTTTATGTACCCCCATAGGTTTCAGGGTACCATAGGACTTTAATAGATTTTAATTTTTATATTCTTGCAACAGGTGGGCAGTGGGCTCTCTGTCTGTGAAACCCAAGGCTTCAGACCTTTCATCTGCTGCTTCTGCTGAAATTTCTTCCGTCTCCTCAAGTTTGACAGGTGGGTTTGAATTACCTGTTCAGTTGAATGGAGGTCTTTTGGGTGCAGTTTCTTATTTTGATGGTGTATTTGTTTCATGCTCTTGACATTAGGAAACAGTTTCTATGGGTGAACTACTATTTTGAGTGTGGGAATTGTTCAGAGATAATGTGATGGTCTAGTTAGAGGTGGTTTGTTCATACTCGGAATCCTTTCATGTTGAGTCCATTGTCACCTAGATCATGGCTTTCTCGTCATAACTATCATTTTCCTCCATGCTTTCATAGAGCTTTAGGTCTCTAAAATTCGATAGTTCTGACAACTATCTTGGGCCTACCGACCCTCGACTAGTTATCTGGTACATAAAATAGGTCTCAGTGATAACACATGTGGTTGACTGTTTTTCTCTCTTGCAACTACGCAACTCAAGTTCACATTCATGTCTGTTTATTACAGCTTCAGTTCCGCAAGGCGTAAGTGCTCCTCCATCTGTCCCAACACACACTGGTGCCCAGCTCCGCCTTCACGCAGACGAGCCTGCCTCAGCATCTCCCACGTCAACAGAGGGGTGGGGAGACGCACAGGAACAGGCTTTTGCAAACGACGACGAGGAGAAAGATGGATGGGGAGACATGGATTTACCTGCAGAACCAGCACCAGCTTTAGCAAGAATACGAGCCGCGCAGCAGAAACCCGTCACAACACAGCAAAAGCCTGTTGCACTGCAAAAGCCCGTTTCCACAACAACATCCACCACCACAAGAGTCGTGACAAAACCTGGTGAGTTAAAACTTCCTTTATTTCCCAGATTCAACCCTTCGTAGATTTGCTAGGCCTCGCCAGCTCTAACTAAGTTGCGCCAATTTGCTAAATGGAATTAGCTACTAAAATACCCGACGTACTGTCAGTTAGAAAAATGTTGCTAATTCCAACCAACTAACTTGCACCGAATTCACATTCATTTCTCTCAGTTAGCTCCCTGATTTTGGACAATTAAACCAACTGTGCCTTCACTAATGGCTGAAGCGCTAAACTTACCTGCATCAACCAAATACATCATCTATTCTGTCCACTGTATGATGCATTTTTAATATAGGTCTATGATCGCTACGATTAGTGTACCCATTGATAACCACCTGTCATTGAGCCATAACAGCCACTTGTGGGTAGAGTGACTATCTACTCACAAGTTCTTAACTGTGGTTCCAATGTACGCAATTTAACAAATAGAAAATTTTCAGATGTTTTAGTGTTGCTTTAAATCATGGAGCACACGTAATAATATAAATGATATAGCTGAAATTAATTACTTGTCTAGCTAACTCGTTTGTGCGGACCGCTTTGTGGGGGATGTTGACGTTGGTGATGGTTTTTGCAGGTGGAGAGAGAGTAAAAGAAAGCAATACCAAAACTTCGGATGGTTGGGCAGACGATGATGATGATCCGTGGGCAGCCATTGCAGCACCTGCGCCTTCTTCCTCGGTGCGTGCCTTAAATCCCTCTGCACCGAAACCCAGTGCTCTTGGTGGACCGAGACAGCAAGCGCAGCACGTGTCAATTGGTGGTACGTCTAGAGGTCGAGGTAGAGCAGCGCCTATGAAACTCGGGGCTCAACGTATTCAACGGAGTGCAGAGTAGTATCTTTCGTGTTCATATGTTTCATAGAGTGAGGCCATTGCCTCTCGGTTGAGGAATAAAGACCGCTACAGTTGGTGGCATTATCTTTATTCTTAGCACTCCCCTAGCTGTCCCTTGTCTGCAACGTTTCCTTTCTGGTTTTGTTGCATCGTCTTTATTCTTAGCACTGAGTGTAGGTAAAGAGGTGAATGTAGCTTTTTTGAGGTTCATGGTCACAGTTTTCTTATTCCGGGTGTCCCACTATTAAAAGCGCCTATATGTGCAACGGCTTTACTTCACTTCGATCTAGTTCCATATCAGAATCCTTGATTTCACACTCTTTGCTTTTCTCTAGTTTCGTTTCCTCATTCTTGGCATTCCTTTGTGGAGATTTATTGGTTTCTAAGGAGTGGTTTAGGGTTTGGGCCCATGTACTAATTTGTAAGTCTAAGATCCACTTCATACCCTAACTTGGCTGAGTTGTGAAGGACAAAAGGAAATACCACTGTGTGCTAAACTTGAGTCCTTTGTGCATAACTTGATGGAAATAGGCGCCTAAGCTGGATTTCTGTTTCAGTTGGACCCACTTCCCTCAATACTAATGGGAAATGTTGGCATGAACTCTTTTGCCTTTGGCAATGGAACCTCTTGGAACCATGGATGATTGAGAGCTTCATTCACATTGATACGCTTCAATGGATCATATGTAAGGAGTCGATTTAGTAAATCAAGGCCATTTAGAGTTATGGTAGGTTCTGCATTAAAAGCTGTGCCTGGGAAATGCTCACTTAGCTTATTAAACGGTTGGCTAATCATATTAGTTGGTACTCGGGCTAAATTACCAAAACTTGGCCAAATTCTCTCACTTGGTGTTCCAATAACTTTGCAGATCTTATGGATTTGATCAAGCCTTGAAAATCCTGGAAATAGAGGCCTTTTTAATAACAACTCCGCCGCAATGCATCCTAGAGACCACATGTCAATAGCAGTTGAATATTCTTTTGCTCCAAAAAGTTCTGGTGCTCTATACCACAATGTAACAATCTCATATGTATGCTCCAAAGGTTGACTTCCAAACCAACGTGCCATTCCAAAATTGCATATCTTCAATTCTCCACAATTATTAAACAATAGATTTGATGGCTTCAAGTCCCTATGAACCACTCCTTTGTTGTGCAAAATTTTTACACCATCAAAAAGTTGCAGCATCAGACATTTCACTTCACTTTGGCTAAATGGGTGTACCATAGTCCTTTCCATAAGGCCTTGCAAATCATGGTCTATGTACTCCATGACCATGAACTTGGTGGAAGGCATGCTTTTGTTGACCGCAATTTCTTTGACATTAACAATAGATGGATGATGTATTGATGATAATATTTGGTACTCCACCATTAAAGTAGTGTCTTCTTTCCCTCGTTCTATCTTGAATTTTTTCAAGGCCACTATTTCTCCGGTCTTCTTGTCACGAGCACGGAACACTACTCCATGTGACCCATGGCCTACCATATTCAACTTTTCAAATTCATGTACAGATCTACACTTTGCAAATACAACACCCTCTGTATCTTTATCAACAATTATCAATGGGGTGTCCAAAAATTGCCCTTTTTCAATCTCTTCTTCTGTATCTGGAATCCCCCAAGACATTTCCATTTCTCTATTTATTTTCTCTATAGATGTACCAAATACGTTACTGTGGCAAGAGTTTTATGCTAGGAAGTCACAAGGTTTATTTTGCAAAAAGTTTGATCATGAACATTAAATAATGAATAATAAATAATATATGAATGAAGAAGTTAAAGCTCTCAACATACATATATATATATGTGTATTATTTCATCATAAACATAACATAATACTCACATGATAATAATGAACACCTTCCCTCTTACCTTTATAGTCATAGTCTACTTTACTTTTTCCTTTTACCTTTCTTTTATTTTTTTCTAATTATACTACCGTGGTACTAAGGATAACTTTCAGAAACTTCCATGTTTATTGCCATGTAGACTTGTGTTGCTCAATACACCAGTGGTAAATAGCAGTTACTGAATTAGAGATTTGGCATCAAATAGAGGAGCGAAAGAAGAAGACACTCTATATGATGAGTGAAACTGATTACCTCACAGCTCTTCAAGAAGAAAAATAAACCCAGGAATCATATAGTTAAAAAATTTATGGTTCCGAATCTATAGAAGTTACAAGAATCAATGCACGAACCTCTAAAAGTTGGACAAAGGCAAGTCCAACCATCGATGAGGTACTTCTGCACTTTTCCTGCGGTAACTTACAAGGTGGTAGATGCTGTGAAGGAATTAACACGCCTCCCGTATTCATCGTTTTTAAAACCGAGCTGCAGATAATCAATCCCATCCCGACTGCTTTGACCACCAATATGTAATTACATGTGACTGTACACGCTTGAGAAAAATACTCACCGTCAAATTTTATCAGTCGATACATTATCTAAAAACCGCCCATCAGATTACTAGTAGTCTAATTTTACCCGCTGCTTGATTGTTTGATTTGTTATCGTACTGGGAAAAACCTGGAAAGCAGAGCTAGTCCTCAGTTGACAGCTGCTGGTGTTTCACTAGATACAATACCAATTCTTTTGAAATAGTCATTTTCCTGCAAGCTCAAGCAAGAATATATCAGACCCTTAGTGTACTGTACAAACGGCTTTGTGCTTCGCATATGATTCAGAGGCAGCTTATTGACATTATGAACGTAAATATCCAGAACTAAACATGAAGCTCATTGTAGCAATGTTAACACGAAGTACTTTTAACCATTACATAATAACGACATAATTTATTACAATCTCAAACACGGGTATTACCAGCATTCTTTTGTACAGATCGAGCAAGGTTTCGCGCTCAACCTTGGTGCTGGCATATCCCTCCACCTTGTCCATGGCCTGCTCAAAGTCACAGCCAATATTTTCAACCAATTTCTATCGCTGGAGACACTTACGACGCAACTTAAAAGGCGGAAGACCAACATAACTGCTAATCCATTAAGCAGACTTAACATATGGACATGAGATTTAAAGTTGGAGCTTCTCATTCCGAGATAACTACTCCGTACATGTACTTGAACATAGTCAAGGTATGTTACCTCAAACCATTTTGAAAGTTTTGGTCGGTCAGCTGTGATGTTGTAGCCTCTAATTCCGCTAAATGCGATTTCAAATCTTTCGAGAAAAGGAACATACGCGATGTCCACCTGTTTGAAGAACAAAAATGAATTTAACTCCAAAGAACGACAGAATAAAATTTATTATTGTGCCACACTTCAAACTGAAAGATTGAAGAAAAAAAGGTCAACTCACTAGTCCGAAATTTCCCAAAAGGAAAGGCCCTTCACTTGAGAATTTTGCAAGAGCGTTTTCCAGGTAATCGAATGCAGGAGCTGTACAAGCCAAAAATCGAAATATATATCAGAAGCAAGCAGGGCCGCTTCAATTCAATTACTATTCTCACCGACACCTGCAACTGTGCTGTGAACTTCGGGTGTGGGGATGCAGACAAGCAATCATACCATATTCTTGGATGCTACGGAGTAATTGACGTCAGATAACATACCTACAACTGCACCGATTTCATCTGGAGTTGAATCCTTCATGCTCAATCCTGTGAAGCCTAGTTTGTTAAAAGTATCAGTGTACTCTAAAAGCTCTGCAGCTGCCTGTTTCTGGCTCTCTTCCTGCTCACATTTCACGTCGACAAACATACCATCAAAAGTAAACACTGCCAGATCAATAAAAGATCCATGAAACCTGCAGAAGTAAAGAACCAAGATAAGCTCAGGTTTCGAAGATTGCTTACAGTGGGTGCAAGTTTCGGCCCGTCAAAGTGTTCATCCAAGTAATTAAGCAAATCCATACTCTCACCAATGACTTTACCATCGTGCTCCAGGGCTGGAACCTGAACGCCCCAGCCACATATTACGAAGTAAGCAATGAACCGTTCAAACAAGGGTGCGAGGTTCTTTGATACAAAAAACAATTTCCTGAATCCGAGATCACTGAACACCATCAAAAATGAAAAATGAAGAAACCAAGGATGCGATCCTCACTTTACCAGCGGGATAAACCTTTTCTTTATACCATACAGGCTTATCAGAGAGGCTAATTTCAACGCACTCTATTTTATCCAGACCCTGCACCCATCAACCGAATGTGAAAGAAAATGTCGAGATTTTGTCAGACAAGAAATCAAGTGACTACATTGAATAACATTCTGTGGAATATACCAAAGTCACGATATATGAGGCATCTGATATCTTAAAACATGAAAATCAATGACAATCATCAAAATTAGAGTGCCGGTTGTGACCTAATTAAGCCCATGTCAGATATTGCATTGTTGAACATGATTCGCCTCACAGGAAAACACCGTGTCACAACTTTCCTACCGTATCAGAACTAATCAGGTCTTTTAAGAATGAAGACAACTCAACCATATTCCACACCAATTTCGCTTTTACTACCAGGAAAGAGGATGCCAAAAATCACCTTGTATTTTACAGCAGCCCAAACTCGCTGTGCGTACGGGCATCTGGAGCTGAAGTACAGCCTACATTCAATCACCCGGAAAAATATCGAATTAACCAGACAAACAACAAACCACACGCATCCCAGAATATTTCATGAAAATTCCACCTAATAAAGCAATCACAAATTGCCTATCTCATTTTTCCTCATCACAACTGCTGGCAAAACTTTACAGCTCACGAGTCTAAATGGAGCATGACAATCTAGTGAGGCACAAAAGAGGAGAAAAAGGCACACCTAGTTGTACCGTCGAAAAGTGCCGGGCTCGAGGATTTCGAATCAAGTATTCCAGAGTTCTCGAAGCTGCAATTCCCCAAAATGAGACATCAGAGAGCACACAACAGTCGTAAATTAAACTCATTCAACCATTTAGTGCCACTAGCAAGGTCATTACAACAATAAAGTTCAAATTAACACGCTCTAAGATCTACCTGGATGCCACAATGCGCGTTGCAGACACAAACTTTCTTCCTGAGTTCGTGCTCAACCTCGAAACTCTGCCTGACAAGGATGAACAGCGTCTCCCAATCCTCTCAAAGGATGGCGAAATGCGAATGCTCGAAACATCTATACGTTGTATCCTGCTTCGACACATCACAGCCAATGAAATTATGTATTCCAACACATAGTTGACAGCATCCTCTGTTCACTTTTCTAAATAATAAAGTCCTCCATAAATAAGAAAATCAATAATACCGCGATCTCGGCAAGCCATCAGTCCTTTAATAAACACAATATGTATAACTAATCACCACTTCAAATCAATTTGTACATCCTATTGCTACGATTCTGAAACATGTTTCAAATTTATTCCTTACACCTGCAAGCTTCAGCATCAGCGAAGAAATTCCGTTATATCAATCTCATCACAGCCAATGAAATTATGTATTCCAACATATATCCTCAGTGTCGGCAACATCCTCTGTTCACTTTTCTAAACTAATATATTCCTCCATAAATAAATAAAATCAATAGTACCGCGATCTCGACAAGCTATCAGTTCTTTAATAAGCACAATATGAATAACAACTCACCACTTCAAATCAATTTGTACATGCTATTGCTACGACTCTGAAACATGTTTCAAATTAATTCCTTACACCTGCAAGCTTCAGCATCAGCGAGGATATTCCATTCTATCAATCTCATCACAGCCAATGAAATTATGTATTCCAGCACATATCCTCAGTGTCAGCAACATCCTCTGTTCACTTTTCTAAACTAATAAAGCGCTCCATAAAATAATAATCAATAGTACCGCGATCTCGGCAAGCCATCAGTCCTTTAATAAGCATAATATGATTAACAACTCACCACTTCATATCAATTTGTACATTCTATTGCTACGACTCTAAACGTAACTCAAACTAATTCCTTACACCTGCAAGCTTCAGCATCAGCAGAGATATTCCGTACTATCAATCTTGCTCTTATTATAATGACGAAAGAACATAATTCTACGGCGGAACAGGTGGAAGTCGAGGCTTACGAGCGGTTTTGGCCACTGGAATTGGCCGCGACAGTAACAGAATTCCACGCACGAGGAAATGATGTCATCAGCGTCGCCATATCTGCAAATCTCTGTCAATCCTGGTGATTCTTGTTGGCGATGGAGCGGCGACGGAGCTACAATTGATTGTCGCAACAAAAATGAAACATACGGCACTTGCTTTTCAAGAGTTTTGATGCTGCTGTGGTGCACTGCTCGCCATTGCATTCCCCGCTCAAGCTCTCTATTGGAGACAAGCCTGGATGAATATCATCCCATCTCAGCTAGGAGTCTAGGACAGTCCAGGATATGGATGGTAAAATGTGGGATGAATGACATTTTCTTCACCGCTCTTCAGTGACGATGACGGATAGTTGGGAAGCCACCTAGTCTCTGGTCAGGTGGTTCGACTGATGTACCTAAAGATGATTATCATCCATCTTTTGTATGATAACTTTCCGGTGGAAGGCTTCTCATTCTTACGGATGAGGTTAGTTTCTTTCCTCCTTCACTTTCTAGAGGAATATTCACACTTGGTGTTAAGAGTGCTAGTAACTAAGGATAATTAGATGCGTTTGGACACACCTTTTTCAGTAAAAATTCTACATTTATTATTTTTAATTGGTTTTTTTAGTACATGCATTGGATAATGCCTTTATGCTTAGGTTATAATTAGAAGTTTTCAAAAAAATTAAGTCGGTTTTTAGCCGGTTGATTCAGATTTTAACCCATGAACATCTATGGTCGATTATGGGGGTGGGCAATCCTTTGTATGGCCATTTGGGGCAAATTTTAAAACTATTGAATACAGATGTCTACCACAGATTTGATCGTACAGATGGAAGTATCTTGCAAGGTTTAGTGTTATGCATCATGAATTATGCTCACTCTCTAGTTGGTATGGCCATCCTTTTGCATTTATTGGTGTATTTTCAGCCAGTACTCTTTTAGTTTTTTCAACCGTCTAGCCACATGCCACCTTTGATTGGTCTGGTTATTGTCCTAAACTCTTCACTTTCCAATTCCCTAAACCTGTCCCCTTTGCCATGTCATCAAATTCCTTGACATGCTCTCTTTACAAATTGAAAAGAGCCAAAATTGACCAAAAAATAATCGAAGACATTAATGGGTTAATTGGTTTATTTCACATTTCATTCGGCTGACTTTCTATTGTTTTTCGGCTCTCCCCATACATTGCTTTAGACTACATTCATATTCCTAATATCCCTCCTAACATCAAGTGTGAACTTACCTTAGCTATTTTTTTTTATTTTCATGTATATGAAAATCATCCAGTTTGCGGAAGGAGTATGGATGAAGTCGTCGAGGAACGGATGATATATGTTAGTGAGTGAATATCTGTTCGTTATGGAGAAGGTGGACAATCTCGGAGAGAGATCTGCACGAGGCCTTCCTTCGACGTTTCTCCCTTTCAAGAAAGGCTTTTGCTTTTTGATTAACTTAGAGTCGACTTTTTGTTTGTTTGTATAGAATCGGAGGAGAGTTTGCGTTCTACGGCGAGCAAGACGGTCAATTTGCAGAAGTTTTTTACATTTCTGGGTTTTTTTTGCTGTTTTGAAGCTGCCTGTATGTAATGGAAGTGAACAAGCATGTTTTACGTTGAGCATTCTAGGAGATAGCCAGGCGCCTAAGTTGAGAACCGGAGACTTCAGTATCGGTTTTTGATTCAGAGAATCGGAGTGGAGTTTCTATTTTACGGCAAGAAGGCTGGTCGATAATTGAGAGATTTGTCGACTTTAGGTTTTCTTGCTTGTTAAGGTTGTGTGTAAAGCCTTCCTTGAGTGTGATGGAACTGAAATAGTATACTTTATGTTGAGCATTTCGGGAGGCGTATGATCGTCTAGGGTTAGAGCCGAAAGGCTGAGATTTCTTTAGCGATGGGCGGCCATGGTGGACTCAACATTCTGCCGCAGAAGCGGTGGAATGTGTACAATTTCGACAACCGGGAGAAGGTGAAGCGGGATGAGGAAGAGGCGGCTCGTCAGGAGGCGATCGAGAAGCAGCAAGATCGGCAACGAGAGGCAGAATCTCGTCTGGAGAAGATGCGTGAAGCTGCTCAAGCGAAGAAGCGAGATCCAAGTGAATTACGAATAACCGAAGGAGCAGAGCAATCACTTCCGGAAAGTGAACGTGAGGATGAGGATTCTGAGGCTGTTGTTGTTGTTGAAGCTGCACGACCGCAACATTTCAACCTCTTTGAAATTGCTGCTGCTGATTCAAGTGAGAAAGCCAAGGGTAGTAAGGATTGGATAAACGACCTGAAAGTGCACAACAGAGGAGGTCTTGATAAGCAGGACATTCGCGACCTCAAAAGGATGGAAAAAGCGGTGCGTGCTCCTGAAGACGAAGGATACGAATTCGGTTGTGGATTGGTTGGAAAGAGTGGGAAGAAACCTTGGTACTCTACCAAACGTTTCATGGTCGATAGAACGAGTGGCCAATCCGACAACAGAGTGCGCAAACGAAGATCAAACAGCCCTGGTATCTCTTCTTCACTTCTTCAATTAGGGTTTTGCCTCAGATTGTGTTGAATTTTCTTTCTCACAGCATTGGAATATCCTGGGATCCGACGTTCTTTATCTTTTTCCAGTGCATGTCTTGAAACTCTAAGGCCCATAATCGTCAAATTAAGGGTTTTGAACATGATGATTATTTAATAAACATCTAGCAAATGATAGGATCCTATTAACAAGAGAAAAATGATGAGTTTGCATTTTTGAATGTGTTATTTGGATACTGTGAGAATAAGCTGTGAATTTTTAACGAGCCTACTGCAATTGCAGCTAATACCAACACTAAGGTTTCATGTTCACATGTTGTACATCCTTGTAATTACATCTATTCATTTCCACAGATTTTCCAAGATTGTAGAGGTGATGGTTATGGATACAGTGATGGTTCTGGGTGTTGCTACCTAAACCTTACCCATCCCGTCCCATCCCGTCCTATCCAGTCCTATCCCGTCCACTTTTCAGCTGTCCTGCCAATATGTAGTGCTGTGATTTCTAGTAGATCACTGTTTATCTGCAGAGAAACTTTAATCACAAGAGCCAAATCTGTGGAGACCAATTTTTTCGCTGTATGAGTTTCTTATACAATTTTAGAGGAGGTGGTTGTAGACCACTGAAAGTGACAGTAGACAAACCTGTTTATATTCAAAGATCAGTGACCAGAGACGTTTAGCCAAGTCATGCGTACTCTACTTGCTGATAAGCCAAATCAGGTGTTTGAGTGGGTGTTAGTAACAAGAGTCAGTAGATGATTCCAAACAGATTTAGTACCCTCTCCCGTATGTTCAATATAGCTGGCTGGTATAGCTCGCGGTCATCCCATATGTGTTGAGAAGATAATTTTTTCCCCTGTATGCTGATAGATCAGTTTCATGTGCTGCAGATGAGGAAAGATCTGAGAAGCGAAGCAGGAGAAAGGAAGAGAAACTTGAGAAGCATGCGAAGAGGAAAGATAAGAAAGCAACGACTGGACGCAAGACGATGGAAGAATTAAGAGCTGAGAGGGTGCAACGGGAGAAGCAGGAAAGAGATAAAGCTCGCAAGGTGGTAATCACCAACAGGAACATGAATGGTGGCAATGAATATGGCCATGTTAATCCCAGTGGTCGCCCATACTACCATCAAAGCTTCGGCAATGCAAGGTGATTTAGTTGCAACGCCAGAGTAAATGGGGTTAGCAATCACTGCTTTTTCTGCTTACGCTTTGAACTGGGAGCTCTTTGGCAGGAGCAACACCCAAGGCGGGCTTCTTTTTGTACATATTGTGACATAATGGACATCCTAATTTCAGTACTGTAACCGACATTCGGGGATCTTTTCAAGTGTTATTGTGGAATCTTACTACTGATTTTGACCATGAATGGTCCTAACATTATTTGTTCACTTCTTTCTTCCGCTACTATTCATTTACATTGATTACTGTAGCAGCCAATTTGATTGTATGTTACAGTAACTTCGAAGTAATAGTATGCATATGAATTTGACAAAATGAGTTGATATGTGTTGGTATTCCGTGTCGTTTAAGTCATGTTTTCGTAGTTTTTTAGTTAGCCCTTTAGCTCAGAAGCGTGAGATCTTACCGTATAGAGTGATTACGAATTTGATTTGAAGTTGAATTTGAAATCTTTGAATAAGTTGACTGTATGGAAGAATGGATGAATGGAGAAGATATGACTATATGTATGTAGTGCCTCTGCAAGCCTTGATTCAATGTGCTTTTTTTTCGTTATCGTCTCTCTCGAGAGTTGCAATCATTTTTTCTTTCTGCAGAAAGTCTCATCTGAGATTTAGAGTTTGTGCTACCAGTGCACCAATGCTTTATAATATGTACATTGGGGTATATGGTGCTTACCAATTGCCTATTTCAGCATTCAGTTTTTTTCGTGAAACATGGAATATAATTGGAATATTTTTGTTAAAAAAATTATCATTGAATCCTTATATAATACCAAGCAAGTATACCAAATTTCAAATTTCAATTCCTAAAACCCAAAACTCAATTTTTGGTGAATTGTTTTGTAAAAAATTCATGGTTTTACTTGATAATTTATTGAAAAACATTGGTGATGAATTTTTGAGATTTGATTCCATGGATATTTAGGAAACATCCATATGCACATCTTCCATGCTAAAAAAATCCCTTAACCCTTTAAGGACCACACGACCATATTTTGGTCACTGGGAGTGGTTTTTGGCCTGTAGGTTGAAATCACTCAATACTTTGGAATTTGGTCTTGAAGTACGCATGTGATCACAAGAATTTTGCATCCATCTAAAAAAATAACAATGCAATCAGGTATGTCAGTTGACAAATAATGATGTTTATACGGCATGGCTTCAAAATATGTATCCAATTTTTGTCAAAGATGAATCAAAGCAACAATACAATACATCAAGTATGCAAGAAGAATGTCAAATTTCAATTGCACAATTCTAAAAAATTTCAAATTGCTTAAGAAATATGCTTGTGTTGTTTTCATATACAGTAGTACTATAATTGTAGTATTTGAAGATCTAATGAAAAATTGTTGTCATTTTGGTTTTAAAATTTGTCATCCTACATTTAAGGCCAATTCTTGATTGTTTTCACCAATTGGATTTTTGGGAATAATTATCAAATTTCTTGTAGAACCATTTTAGGGTAGCAAAGAAAGCGGGTTTTTTGACCCTTTTTGTCCACTTTGCTACACCTTGTGATTGCTATTTTTGTCTATTTTGTGTGAAACTAGTCTTGTTGGAAAGGTGGAAAACCCTACTTTCTAGAAATGTAAGGCTCTTCTCAATCAAAGTTTGCATGAAAGGTTAACATTCAAAACTAAACAAGAATGAAACACAAGAGATTTTCTGCATACGGCTCACTCAATCATTATAATGTTTCACCTCCAACGATAGATCTAGCTGAAATTTTGGTGCTTTACAACAAACAAGGTGTACTTCCCATTTGTACGGTTGGATTATTGAAAATGGGTCCATATTTGAATCAATTCCAAATCTAAGCTTACAGCCTTTGTTTTCAGTGGATTCTGTGAAAATGGGTGCGGTCATTAAAGGGTTAAAGAACAAATACTTTATCTACAAAAGATTCAATGAAACTTGTGATAGGCCCAAGTTTTGTAAAATATATATTTTTATTTTTTAACTAGGTTCTCATCAAGAAAACAAAACATCATGTTTGTAGATACAAACTTAGTTACAATATTTAAGTCAAACAACAAAATTTGATTTTCATAGAAAAACATATATTTTACAAAACTTGGGCCTATCACAAGTTTCATTGAATCTTTTGTAGATAAAGTTTTTGTTCCTTAAGGGGTTTTTTTTTAGCATGGGAGATGTGCATATGGATGTTTCCTAAATATCCATGGAATCAAATCTCAAAAATCATCACCAATGTTTTTCAATAAATTATCAAGTAAAACCGTGAATTTTTAACAAAACAATTCACCAAAAATGGAGTTCTGGGTTTTAGGAATTGAATTTTAGTATACTTGCTTGGTATTGCATAAGGATGCAATAATAATTTTTTAACAAAAATAATCCAATTATATTCCATGTTTCACCAAATAAACTGAATGGTTGAAATAGGCAACTGATAAGCACCATGTACCCCACTGTACAAAATCCTGCAAAATAGCATAATGAATACAAAGAACTGAGTATCTTGGGGACCAAGTGACTAATGTCCCTTTCATACTAAGGTAGCACCACCCATTCCCGACCATGTAACAAACTCGACCCCCTGGTACACAAGGTTTTCATTTCAGAATTGAAATGAAAACCTTGGGTACATAGGGGTCAGGTTTGTTACATGGTTGGGTATGGGTGGTGCTACCTTAAGTGATTTTAAAAGTTCAAAGACATGGAGTTTGTGCTATTGGGTACCAAAAGTGACATGGCAATAATTTTGATAGTTCATAGCTCTGCTACTGTTGGTGGAACTACTATGGTGCAATTAACAAGAGTAGGAATTTGCAATTTTTAAGGAAAAAGTCCACCCCAGATTAACCCCTAAATGTCCCTAGGGCTTTGTATGCATCGCTGCATACATTATGTTTACGGTGGCATATGTCATTTGGGAGGTCAAACCAAGGATTCTCATGAAAATCAAACCATGCCAATGCATACGCATTTGGTTGGCAACGTGCTTGCAAGATTTATAGGAAGATTGACCGCATATTTTGCAAAGCCACGGATGCATTTGAGGTTTACAAAACACTAGGTGACCCAAAGAACAATAGATTACAAGACAAAATACTTGCCACCGTGTCTGCTACTTGTGCCAAGGACCGTACTAGAAACGATTGGAAAAGTGTTGTTATCGTGGAAGATGGCGGTTAGTGCATCTACTATAGACAACGTGGGCTACCTCGTTGGACAATTTTGAATCATTAAGCAAGCAAAATATAAAACCAGCTTGCACAGGATAGTCTACCGTGCTAACTTCCAACAAGAGCGAGTATCCCCTACAGGGACTGACTTTGACCTCCACACGTACACTAGTAGAAAATTCAGCACAAAATCAACAGAATTTCAATAAAAAACTGTTGATTTTTTTTGTGAATTTGGTCAAGTTGATTTGGGTACTTTTCTGTTGATTTTCTGTTGATTATTTACAGTTTTTTGTTAATTTGTTGTTGATTTCTATTACGTCTTTTATGTTGTTCAATTCTTTTTTTTTTTCATTTTTAAATTTTTTTTCATAGAATTTGTTATTATTTTTACGAAAATGTGAACTTTTTAGGGGGATGGGCAGCTGCCCAAACTTTTGGGCAGCTGCCCAAACTCCCGGGCAACTGCCGGTAGCGGGGTTTGAACCTTCCACCTCTCCTCTCACACTCCACAACCTTAGCACATTCTCAAAACCACTAGAGAATGTGCAAATGCACATGCATACATTGGTATCTTGATTCTATTTGTACATTAAATGTTCATGTCTTTAGTAATCCAGTAGACTTTGGAGGCTATTTCCGCCCATTAAAGGACTTTCTTTCAAAAAACTTAGAACCAAGAAAAGTTGGTAAATGTATTTTATTTTTACCTCCATCAATTTTTTTTGGATTTCAATCTTTTTATCAAAAGTTATGAGCTAAAATCAGAGAAGGTGTTTAGAAATTTTAAATAAATTGTTTATTTCCATCTTTTTTATTTTGTTTATAAATTTTTTTTGGAATTTGCAAATCTCATAATGATTATTGCAGGCACAGGTTGGATTCATTAATAATTATTTTTTAGTGCTAGTTTTTTTGTAAAAAGAACCTTCTTTTGTTAAAATAGCCTCCATAGTTTGATAGCTTCAAATAACATGAAGTCGTGAAAAGTTACGGAATTAAAACCTTGCAATTATAAAATCAAAATTCTATTGACTTTTGAATAGTTTTGGATATTTTGTAAGGGCATTAATATATGAACCACACCGTACCACACCTTTGGAGTAAATTTTAGATTTCTACCATCAAAAATTTGAGTTTGAGAATTTTGAATTCAAACTTGGACTTAGAGACCATGGTATTGTCTAGGACCATAAAAAAAGTTGCAATTCAACAACACCCAATGAAAAAGCTTATCTTTTTTTACAAACAAAAGTAAAATTAACAATTTTCTCCGTAACTAAACTTTTCATTGGGCGTTGTTGAATTGCAACTTTTTTTATGGTTCTAGACAATACCATGGTCTCTAAGTCCAAATCTGAATTCAAAATTTTCAAATTTAGCTTTTTGATGGTAGAAATTTAAAATTTACCTCATAGTGTGATATAGTAATTGGAAGAGTGTGGTACACATGTCAATTCCCATCTTTTAAAACTTATAAAAATATTTTATAAGATTGTTTTTTTTAATTCATTTGGTTAGTAATAGAAGGAAAATTACTAAAAATACCCTTTAAGTCTTTCAAAATATCAAGTTTACGCCGAAAATATGTGAAACATAAAAAATAGTCCTTACTTTTTGTAGGAATATCAATTATACTCCTATTATTTTGGAAAATTAATAAAAAACTCTTCTATTTTGAAGTGTTAAATATATCCTTGTGTTATTTGAAATGTAAATATCACCTTTGGTTTCTTGTAAGAATTTGCATTAAACTATACACTTGGTTATCATGTAACACAAAGATATTTTTGGTACTTTTAATCCTTAAGGGACATTTATGATTTCTTCAAAGAATTGAGGAGCATCATTTATATTTGTTTGTAAAGAAATTTTGGTATTAAAAACAACAAAATGTTGTACTTTTTATATAAAATTTTGTTGAATTAATGAAGTTGTGTCCAAAAGTATCTAGATCAACAAAAAACTGTTGAGTTTTTTGTTATTATGGTCATGTGTTTACTTGACTTTAAAGGCTGCTAATTTTAAATCTTACCAAATTGTGAAAAGTAAAGAAAATAAAACCAGTCAATGTACACTCAAACTTCTAAAAGATTCATTTTTTTTGAAAACTTCTTTTATTTTTGAAAACTTCAAAAAAATTTAATGAGGTCCAAAAAGGTTTTAGAAAGATTTCAAAAACAAACCTAAACTATTGTGATAGTTTTTTTGAAAGTATTTTGATGATTTACAAAAAGATTCCTAAAGGATTCTAATTCAGTCTAAGAGATTCTATTTCTATAAGTATTTTGAAGTACTTTAACAAATTCCATAAAGATTTTAAAAAGATTCTCAAAGATTCCAAAAAGGTTCTTGAAAATTCTTAGAGATTTTCAAAGATTTTTTGAATTTCAAAAAGGATTCTCAAAAGATTCCCAAAGATTCTCAAAGATTCTCAATTGTTCTCAAACATTCTCAAAGATTCCAAAATACTTAAAAAGATTCTCAAAGATTTCAAATGATTCTCAAAGATTTCAAATGATTCTCAAAGATTTCTAAAAGATTCTCAAAGATTCTCAAACATTCTCAATTGTTCTCAAAGATTCTCTAAGATTCCAAAAAAACTTGAAAAGATTTCGAAAGATTTTCAAAGATTCATGAAGATTCCTAAAAGATTCTCAAAGATTCTAAAATCTCAAAAAGATTCTTAAATATTCTTAAAAATCATGAAAAGATTCTCAATGATTCCTAAAAGATTCTTGACAATTCTTAAAGATTCACAAAAAATTCCCAAAAGATCTTCAAAAGATTCCAAAATTTCTGTTGATTTAGATAATGGTGTCCAAATCAACAGAACGTATTTAGTTTTTTACAGAATTCTGTTAAATTAATCTATTAGCGTGGGCAAGTGCCCAAATCAACAAGAAACTGTTGGTTTTCTGTTGTTTTGGAAGGGGTTTTCTACTAGTGGTAGATTCAACGAGTTTGTCATGAATGATGGGATTTCAAAAACTTTGAGGTACAAGAATTCCATTTTCCTGAGTAGAAACCATTGTCAATGTTGTCAAGATGTTCATGGAGTTGCCAGCTTTGGGGCTCAATGTAGCAGTTTGTGCTCGGCAGTTAGTCATGCATGAACAAGAGATTACATTGCAATACGTCTGGTCTTATGAGGTGAGCTTCTATGCTTGACCGTAACATTACTTCAATCAGCATTTTGACTTGAGGAAGTGCTTGCTATCGGGTTTAGGTTCATGGCCGACATCTTCCAAAAACCCCAAGTTGCCACATGGTGTCTCCGTTGGTTTAGATTGTAGCAACGCATGACATATCATTTTGCAAAACAGAAGCTCAAGTGAAATGAACAATTGAACTAATCGGGGTATGGGAAAAACCCCAAGCTGCAACATGGTGCCTTTGTCGGCCGAGCTTGTACATGCACACGGCTTGTCCACTCCCGCCATTATCCTCGCACCCAATGTCCACTCTTGCCATCATACTCACACGCAATGGCAGCGCAGATGGAAGCAGTCCACATCTCCACCTGAAGACCCGATTCTTCTCCGGGCTTGACCCCTTTGGCAAATATACATACACCATAGAGTGTTCAACGTATAATCTCCTCTCAATCTATGCAGACTTATTGGTTGCAAGCTTTGAGCATCTCAAAACGTTGAGGAGAGCGCTAAGACAAGCTCTAGAAATTGCTACCCAAAATCGTCAATCCAAACACCTCCAAATACGCAATAAACCTCTTGTATTGGTCACAGTGGCACACTAGGACGTTTAAGGGTTAACCTAAAATGACCAAGAGAATGTTTTTTTGTCGCTTGCATAACAAAAAATACTCTGTAAATGGGAATAAGCAGTTTTTCATTGGAATTCTCTTAAGAACTGACCATAGCATGGTGCATTGTGGAAGGCAGAAAACAACCTCACCAAATGTACTCATATTTTTAGGTAACCCTAATTTCTGAGAAGATTCAAATACCAAGTGTTGGGTCCCATGTTGCACCTCTTGCAACTTTCATGAGGTTAACATGTACTGTTGACTTTTGTAACTTTTAGAAACAATATTATGATGGGTGTGCACTTGCCACATTGTAGAGCTACTATAAAGGGACAAATATGGTGACTGGCTGAGTGTTCAATGGTTTAAGTATTTCATAGTACTAGAAAGTCAAGTTACAAAGCATTGGTTGGTATTAGGGGAGATTTTGAGCTCCTTGGTAATAATCCTATGTTTCTCATTTTCACCTGGTTTGTACCCAGTATTGTCAATACATTTTTATATAAACTAGTATAGGCACCTGTCAATCTGACGGGAGGCAAAATCATTTCAAGCCCAGTTATGCAATACAATTTCCCCCTAAGAAAATAATTCCTACTTTATATGCGCACTTCAATTCCAAACTTTATCCATGCTTTAAAACATTTTTCTTTGACAAAACATTCCTTTGCAATAAAGCATTTTTTGTTTAATACCCATAGAATTTTTTACTCATGCAATAAAAGGAACATCATTGCTTTCACACATAGAATTTTTTTGTTTTTTTTCACCTAAACAAAAAAATTACCCACATAGTAATTATTCAGGATTTTTTTTTGTTTTTGTTTTTTACCCTTGTAGTTTTGTTACATTTATTATTATTTACCCAATCATTTTTTACACATACAATTTTTTCCCCGTACATTTTTTCTCATGCGGATCAATACTTATGCAAATTTTACGTGCGCAAGTTTTTCACCTATGCAAGTTTTTACCCATGCAAGTTTTTATCCATGCAAATTTTATTTACCTGTGCTATAAAAGGACCATGGTAAAAGGATTGCCATTGTATTAAATCATATTCTGTTATACAGATAGATAGATAGAAGTTTCTCAAGAATCTAGCCAAGTTTTATGAGCTGATTTAAATTTCAACTAGTTTTTTTGACATTTCATTTGACCAACTTTCTGTTATTTTTTGGATCTACTTGTTCTAGGCTCAATTTATTGCACATACTTTGATGTGGGGCCAAGGCAAAAAAGTTCAAGTTTTCCACCGGCCAGAAAATGTCCAAAAAATGTGAGAGTTTAGATATTTACCATTGGGGGACTGAATTTGAGAATTTTGAGTTTATATTTGGATTCAAGGACCCTGTTCTAGTCTGGCAACCTAGAGGGATATACAATTGAACAACAACAAAAAATAGCGGCAAATTATTACTACTACTAATCCTTATTTGGAAAAAAACTTGAACTTTTTTGTCTTGGCCCCACATTGACATATGTGCAGTAAACTGAGCCAATGTTTAGGGAGAAGTTTTAGTTTCACCAATTGAAATCTAGCATTTCTCAATTTCAACTAGATTTTTACTAATACACACCAATTTTTTTTGTAAAAATTCTAAATATATATGGTAAAATATAATATTTAGGTTTTGTAGAGAAATGAACCAATTTTTCATCCGATAGTTTGAGGTTGCAACCGGGTTTTTTGCAATTTCAACCGACTGTTACTACACAAACCGTCGGTTCTCCCTGAACTCTGAATTGAGCCATCCCACAATCCCACTCTCTAGTGGGCTCCTCATAGGTGGTCGTTTTGGGATTGGACTATCCCACATATGTTGATGTGGGGTCACAGTGCAAAATGTGGGGCCATGGTGGAAAGGCTCAGCAGCTTTTGTTACAAATAAGGGTACAATGTTACAAACAAGGATATAAATAATAAGGGAATTGATATGTGCACATCAAATGGGGCAGATTTTGGATATTTATCATTAACAAGTTGAATTTGGGAAAAATGAATTTAGATTTGGTTTTAGAGACTTTGATTTTGATCAGAATCACAAAAGAGGTTAGGGTTAAACAAAACCTAATAGAAAAGCTGAGCTTTTTTTATAAGCAAGGGGAATTTATCAATGATTGGGATTCAAAAATGTATGTATGGAACAATTTGTACCCTAGAGTATGTATTCATCTGCAATACATCAAGCAAGATTTAAGCTAACATTTAAGTCTCTATTGTGACATAAAAGAAAGCCAACCATAACAAGTGCTTGAATGAATAATTAATCTATCAAAGGAAAATGACATAGACATTATGAAACATTAAAGGTGCCGATTGATCATACCTAGAGTTCAATACGTGTTGGCTCTTTAGGCAAGCTATTCAACTTTTCCAATGTCGGAAACAAGTATTACTAGTGACTAGTGTCTCTCTAAGTACCAAATAGGAATAGTAAAAATAAAAGAATTGTAGTAAAAGGATTGACATTGAGCCAAATTGTATTCTTTTATAAATGTAGATAGATATTCATCAAGATTAGACTTGCTAGAAACTAGGGTACTAATTGTATTTGGGATCAAGAAACTAGCCCTTTTGCTAGAATATAGAACTCCAACATCTCAAGAGAAAAATTCAAAAAGTGTACTATTTTTTCTCTAGCCTAGTATGTGCATTTGCATCAACGCTCGTTTCTAGGCGGTTTGTCCATTGAGTCAAACTATGCACTCCAAGAGTCAAACCGCTTGCCCCAAGAATCAATCTGTGTGCCCCAAGAATCAATTTGCGCGCCCCAAGAGTCAAATTGTGCACTCCAAGAATCAATTCGCTCGCAACAAGAGTCAAATTGCGCTCTCCAAGAGTTGTGGAAAAACAACACTCCCAATGATTGTTGTTGAGACAATTGATGCACCTATAATAGCACCAAGCATTGCCTCTGAAAGTTAGATATGGATACTCCCTCCAAGGTTGCTTTCGATGGTGCCTCCTTTGATGAAGTCCAAGCTTGCTCTTTCAAAACCTGCAAAACCTTTGACAATGCTTGCTTCTCAAATTTTGCCTCTGCAGTGTCAACTTTCTTCTATATGGTGGAGCTAAGAGCGCTTAAAGAATACAATTTTTTTTAGAATGAGAGTAGTTTATTGGGACTAGAGCCTTTTATTTATTTTTAATCAGTAAATGACGGGCCTACTACGACTAGGTTTAGATGACATACTGTATGATGGGACCGGAATGGCAAATTCTCCGTAATTGCTTTTGCAAATTGAATTGAGAGTAATATAAACCTTGGGTGTTGTGCAGTGGTACCTTTCTTCTTTGGGGTTGTAGACTTTAGACTTTGTCCCATGTCCCAATACTATGTTTCACGTCCCAAAACACATTATAATCTAAGAATCTACTTGGTGTAAAGCCAAAAGTTGTGTTACAAACCTCTCTCAATTTGTAACCTAAATCACCAAATATATTTAATAAATTAGATCAAAACATAGAGCTCAACCACCTGAACATAGAGCTCAACCACTTGACCATAGAGTAAGATTAATTCCTAAAAAGAATTAAACTCTTCATCCTCTGAGTCTCATTTTTTATCTTCAAAACTAGTATAGGTACCCATTGTACCAACGGAGGCAATAGCAATGTCCTTGCAATAAACAAATTCTATGCTAGCAATCTTATCACAAATTATGGTCAATTTCAAAATTTAACCCCTAAAGGCTTTTGACTATGTTATCATCAAAATTGCCCCAAAATTGCCATTTGTAGTGCAAGTATCAAATTTTAGATAAAAGTTATTTTTGAACACATCTAACCGTAAGATTTTATAGTACACTAGTATCCAAAGATGTGGAAAAAATTCAGAAATTTTGCGATGTGGATTGTTAGGTGATTGAGTTTGAATTGACAAAAAGTCGTTTTTTGTCCCTGCAAAAATCCGGGCAGCTGCACTTCACAAGGTCATGTTTGTATGAAAAAAGTTTCAAAATGGTTGTAATTTTTGGATTCATTCTTCAGGGCAAGTTAGGTACACACTTAAAAATTTTCAAATCATTTGGAAATGCATAACACATAGAAAAAAATAGTAAGTAAAAAGAAGTAGAGAATGATACAAAACACTAAATTGTTGAGAATTTAGTTATGAAAAACAAAAATTCCAATCCCAATGGTCAAAATGTTGTAATAAACAATCTACATACTTTAGCTTTATTTTTTTTCCAATATATTAAAAATTGAGTAAAACATAGGACTTAAAAGTTTTTTTTAGAATAGGGAATCCATAATTGCCCGCAAACAAAATCTCCTCATAACTTTCATCTCATTGATGGAAATTGAATGATTCAAAGCTTTCCACGGATATATTTATTTATCTAAAGAAATAATTTCAAAACATAAAATTCAAAAAATGTAATCTTTAAAGAAGTTATTTGAGCTGCTTGGGCTGCCCCCCGAACAAAGGAAACTACATATCATGCAATAAGTTTTGAACCATGAAATCAAAAGTTATGAAATTTTTTGGGCCTTAAAGCTACTCCTTGGACACATCATATGTGAAAATTTCAAAGAAAAAAAAATGAAAAATACATTTGTAGTGAGCTGTCCAAAATTGCTATGTTGCCAAAAATCACTATTTGGGCCTTTAGGGGTTAAATCATGGGTGACTAGTTAATTGACAAATGCCATCAACTTGATTCAAAGTAAAGCCGCAACTTAAACCAATTTATGCATGTACCCTCTCTCTACTTTATGCATTCCAAAACTGTTCAACCCTACTCACCAACCAAGGTTTTAAAAGCATTTAAAAAATTAAGCAAATCACCTTGTTGCAGTCAAGTACCATCAAAAGACAAGGTTTCTTGAAGGTAGCATAGCAAATGCTAGGCTTGCATCCCAAATAAACTAGCCCTCCTTCTCCTCATCAAATTTCAATGCATGAACCATTCTCAAAATAGGGGATTATTGGAAGTTGCACCTTTTACATTCTCTTTTGACCAATCAAAATGAGAAGCTCCATGACTCATGTAGTGGTTAACAATAAAGTATAATGGTTCATTGGAAGTTACACTACAATACTTTCTCTCAACTAATTAGGTTGAGTTGCTTCACTGGCCATTAACAATAAGTCACTAGAAGTTCTACTACAAAACTCTTTCAACTAATCAAAATGAGTGGCTCAAAATGTTGTATATAGAAAGGGCTGCATTTTTGGTTGTATACTTATATATATATAGATAAGGGAATTACTATAGCAACACCCTAAATTGCTAATGGGACACCCCCTCTGAGCACAAAATTTGATAATTTAGTGCTATTTTGATTTAGTAACTGGTCCATCATTCATTCAATCACAACATTATCCCCTACATGAAAGAAATCATGACAAATACAAAAAAAATGAAATATTATTGCACCAATACTATTTTTTGATATATTTTTGCTTTATGTAACTCAAAAGTCTTATATTTTTAGTTTGAAATTTAAGCACACCTTTTTTTTTCAATATAGCCTTAGAATGATAAAAGTGAAGCCAACCTTTTAATCCAAATTAAAAAATGAGCAAAATCAGCATTAAAAATCACATTTTCATGCTTAGAGGGGGTGTCCCGTTAGCAATTTAGGGTGTTGCTGTTGTAATTCCCTATAGAAAATATTGTATTCTATTACATATAACGATAAGAAAATAAGGTCACTGGCAATTGCTCCACGATTTTCTCTTGCACTCTCTTTTGACCAATTAGATTGAGTTGCTTCACAAAACGTTAACAACAGGTCATTGGCAATTGCACCACAACTTTCTCTCAACCAACCAAAACGCTCATGTATCTATATATTGTTATAAATAATAGAGTACAATCTTTTCTATATATAAGAGAACACAATCAAGAATAGAATACAACCTTTTTCTATATCTCATCATTGTATATATAAATGAATCCCATAGTGGATGTAAAATAAAATAGAGTAGAGTACAAGTTTAACTAAATTTATAAATGGAATAAAGTAAAATTTGGGAAGCATGGGAATAAGAGGAGCACGTGGATAAGGAGAGCACGGGGATAAGGGGGCACGGGGATAAGGAGAGCACGGGGATAAGGGGGCACGGGGATAAGGAGGGCACGAGGATAAGAGGGACACATGGGTAAGGGGCATAGGGATAAAGGGCATGGAGATAAGAGGGCATGTGGATAGGAGGCAGATGGATAAGAAGGGCAGAGGACTAAGAGGGACACAAGGATAGGGGGGGCAGCGAGTAAGGGGGCAAGGGGCATGGAGATAAGATGGCATGTGAATAGGAGGCACATGGATAAGAGGGACATAGAACTAAGAGGGGCACGAGGATAAGGGGGCAGCGGGATAGAAGGCACAAAGATAGGGGCACGAAGATAGGAGGCATGGGGATAGGGGGTAGTGGAATAGGAGGCACGGAGATAGGGGACACGAGGATAGGAGGCATGTGCCATAAAAGGAGATGTGGCATGGAGTTGATGCATCACCTCATCAACCCATTGGTACAACGGGTAATGTATAAGTTTAACCAAAGTATAAAATTTGGAGAAAAGTAAAAATACAAAAGTCATAAATGAATCAAGTTGCTAGCATTTGAGAGTTAACTAGATTGCATTTTTTCTTAATTGGCCAAATTTTGTGACAAGATTGCAACTGCACCCATTGATACAACCAGTACATATACTAGCATATAATAGAATACACCTCAAAAGTGTCCTTGGTGGTAGTCCTTGACAATTTTGCAACTAAAGACAACAAATCCGTAATCGAATTATGAGGATGTGAGTGCATGAGGTTTTGTAACCAAATTGTAGGGATGTAGGTGCATGCAGTTTTGTAACCAAATTATAGGGATGGGGGGCATGGACATTAAAGGCACGGGGATGGGGGGCACCAGTGTTTTATCTGAGTGATAGAGCCCGCTTCCGTGTCCTCTTCCGATTGGAAGATATCTAGAGGGAAGGGTAGTGAGTGGCCAGAATCTATCGGATCTGGCAAAAGATCGTCAGAAAAAAAAACGTTGGGGGGCACAAACATGGGGGCACGAGCATGGCCGGTGCATTGTGAATTTGATGTTTTCTATCGTATTGGGTCTCTGTGTTTCTCAAATTTTGAAATTCAAGAACAAAAAAAGGAGAGGCCAAGGTACAGAAAGAAAGACAATTTGTGTGGAGGTCCATTGGTACAATAGGAAGGAGGACTTGTTCTTTTATATATATAAGCAACTCTAGAAGCAACAAAAGAACTTTTCTATGTATTGGATTGTGTTTTTAGGTGTCAATAACTAGAGTCAAAAGTCATCCAATACCATAACATTCAGTAGCACTAGTAAAGGCTGCCCTCCCTCCAAGAGAATGGTGTGGAATATTCCACACCCTTCTTTAGCTATGGGGACACTTAGTTGAATTTGTTAGAGTTTATGAAAATGAGGCTTAACTCAGTGCACACATGTCGAGGGGGCCAAACATGTCAGAAAATTATTAAAAATAAAATAAAATAAAAATAAAACTTTTTTTTTTGTCAAGATGAAGTTCGTGGATGATACCTAAAGAGAGTGAAAGGCAACCTCTCTTCAGGCTACTGAATGTTATGACACTTGGCAAAAGCACACAATGACTGCACATTGAGCAAAAACCTACTGGTATGCTATATCTAATAGTGCATCAAGATTGCCGCAGTGGCTTAACATTATGATGCAATACTGCAATAGTATAGAAACGCTCTACTATGACTGCAATATTGATAATATATCAAAAGAATATTGTATACTACCTATTAAAGCAATAAGAGCACTACTGCTATAGTCCTGAAAAAGTTTTATTCCAATATTGAATAGTGTTTAACCCAATAACCCCTAAAGCTTTGAACACCCTTTTTTGATAACATAGCAATTTTAGGCAGTTTATTATCAATGGGGTTTTCATTTGTTTTCTTTGAAATTTTCACACATGATGTCTCCAAGGAGTATCTTTATGGCCCAATAATTTTCAGAACTTTTGACTTCATGGTTCAAAAGTTATTGCATGTTATGTTGTTTTTGTTGAGCAGCCAAAAAACTTCTTTAAAAATTACATTTTTTGATTTTTTTTTTTTGAAATTGGTTATTTAGATTTATGTATACTTGGAAAGCTTTAAATCCTTCTATTTTGATCAATGAGATGAAAGTTATGAGGAGATTTTGTTTGCAAGCAATTATGGATTCTCTACTTTGAAACAAATCTTCAAGTCCATTAATTTACTCAATTTTCAATATTTAAGAGGAAAAAAACAAAACCAGAAGATGTAGATTGTTTATTACAGCATCATAGCCATTGGGATTGGATTTTTTCATTTCCATAATTGAGTTCTTAATAATTTAGTGGTTTGAATCATTCTCTACTTCTTTTTACTTACTATTGTTTTTCCATATGTTTTACAGTTCCAAATTATTTGAAAATTTTCAAGTGTATACCCAACTTGCTTTGAAGAACAAATCCAAAAAAACACAACCATTTTAGAATTTCTTCATACAAATATGACCTTGTGAAATGCAGCTGCCTAGAATTTTTGCAAAGACAAAAAATGGTTTTTTGTCAATTCAAACTCAACTATCTAACAATCTACATGGTGAAAACTTCTGAATATTTTTCCACATCTTTTGATACTAGTGTAGTACAAGATCTTATGGCTACATTTGTCAAAAAAAAATTCTTCTAAAATTTGGTACTTGTACTAGACATGGTAGTTTTAGAGTGGTTTTGGTGAAAATTGAGCTTAGCGCTTTAGGGGATAAGGTCTGTGGTCAATTCTAGGGGTGGGCAAGGCCTTTTTTGGTGTTTTGGAAAAACTCATAGTAACAAAGAATACAAATGCGTACAAAAGATCCAATTGTACAGATGGCAATGTCATGCATGGTTTACTCGAGGGGTGCACTATACAAGGTTTACATGGGTAGCGTTGGTGCAAAGCCCTATTAGAGGTGGGCTATGTAGGTAAATTTTTGTCATTTACATAGGGCTGTATTTACCTAAATTTCTAAAGTCTAGTAATTTAAGGTACCCTATGCTTTATTTGAAAAAAATTGTGTGATAATTTAGGATACCCCATGTTTATTGTAAATACATGAGGACATGAATAAAAGTGCATACACCTAATTAAATACCAAAAAAATTGGATTAGGTTGGTTGAGACATGCAAAATGTGACTGTTCTTTTGTATGGTAAAAATGTTGTTGTTTAGGATTTAAAATACGTTGGAGTAATTGGGGGTATTGTAGAAGAAATTATACTTTTAGAACAAGGCATCATACATTTGAAACAAGAATTTTGAGTAATCACAAAACATGTACAACAAGAAAGTGCAATGAAACACAAAGCATGTTACTTAATTGCAAAAGCACATAAAGACATACTCTCCTGCAATCTCACAAGAAAACACTTGTGAAACCCTCAAACGCTGCTCTCACAAAAGGCAACGTCATCAAACTAAAATGCCCTAAGCCGCGTTCATTAGTATAGTGGTGTGCAAATTTTTGCTTCTCATCCATCCCCTGCAACAACACGTGTCCTGTCTATATATCTCTGTCCATATTACCAATCTTCATCCCATACTTGAATGATACGTATCCTATATCATAACCCCCCTTAGAGCTTTGCAATAGCTAGATGTAAACATGCATGGGATCTTGCTTTGAATACTCCACAAAGCTTGAATACTAAATACTAACTCGAGTTATACTGCAATTAAATTCATTGATTTTTAATTTTAATATTTGCAAGGCTATTGTAGAAATAAAATAAACCTAAATCTCACTAATAAACTCTACCCTTCATTATTTACAAAGACTCCAAACACATTACAACAATGGTAACTTATTTCCAAGTCATGTCAAAAATTTAGGACCAAGGCAATTAAAATAACCCTTCGTTTGATTGCATGTGTACCCAAAAAAAAGTGGGAGTGCGCCCCTCGAGATGGTTTATGGGGATGCATCATTTTTTTATGTTAAATTTTGTTTGCAAGTAGGTTTAAATGTGCATGTGTGCGCTTTTGTTCAAATATGGTGGTCTCTATGGTGGTGGATTGTGTTTCTTTATGAATTGTTCTTTCTTGTTGCGTAATGGACCACGTGGCAATTCTTTAGGGTGTGGTGGGTTTAGGAAAAACCTGGAATTTTGGGAAAGTGTACAAGTATTTGATCTTTATTGATTATGACCATCTTTCTACCTTCATTCCTGTATTTTGGCAACCAGTAGTTCTTGAGTTTTTTCAATGCCTTGACCACGTGGCAGCTAAGCTAAACCCAAATTTTGTTCCAAGCTATGGAGTTCCTAATTGCCTATAGCCACCCCTTTGCCGCATTCTCAAATTCCTTAACATGCTCTCCCTACCAACTAAAAAGAGCCAAAATCAACCAAAAATTAGTCAACCGGACTTTAACCCGTAAGCGCCCCAACGACGGGATCATGTCAACGACGAGATCATGTCGTTGGGGATCCCAAGTTTATCTCACTTTTTCTCTCAATCCATATTGTGAAAAAACACGTGATTGGTCCCCATCAGCAAAGAAGATAATTCTTTTTCAGACCCTACGGTCACTTTTTCTGGATGTAATTTTCCAAGCTATGGTGGCCATTAAACCCCTCATTTTCTCCTAAACCCTAAAACAACTCTGGGCGCTCCGGGGTTAATGGATTAAATGGCAAAAGTACGCATCATTGCACTTGTAAAGAGACTCCATCCACTGCACTTGTCGGGATCATTCATCCAGTGCACTTGTCGGGAACTTGGGATCATTCATCCAGTGTACTTGTCGGTATCATTCATCCAGTGCACTTGTCGGTATCATTCATCTAGTGCACTTGTCGGTATCATTCATCTACCGCTCCGGCAACAGCATTCATCCAGCTCCTCTCTGATCAGAATTAGGGTTCCAGCAATGACGACAAGAGCCTGGAGCACCACGGCTCCGTCCTTTCCCTCGACAGACTTGCACTGCTGTTGTCGAAATCCGAAGTCACCGCGCCAGAGCGATGGCGAAGCCAACGAGAGCAAGCAGGAATAAAGACCTGGTGCGTGGCATCGGTCGCAATGGCAGATCCAAGACTTATCACAAGCGAGGACTTTGGGCAATCAAGGCCAAGAACGGTGGCACCTTCCCTTCTCACCAGAAGGCCGCTGTCGCTGCGGCTCCAGCTGTTAGAGCGCTGAAGTTCTACCCCGCCGATGATGTTCCCAAGCCTCTGCATAAGAACAAAGTCATCAACGCTCCCAAGCTAAGGTACAATTTTCTCGTGCAATCTCCACTGGTGCTATTAAATTCTAGGGTTTTGTAAATCCGATGCATCTCGGCGAGTTCCCTACACCAAATAGTGCGTTTAGGTTGCCCCACACTAATTTCTCAACATTTTACACTAGTTAAATACTTACAGCTGCTACAATAATTTTCAGCAATAATTATTATAATATAAGCAACTTTTAAAGGCCTTGGCAAAAACAGCACACCTACAAAAAGATAAATTAGGAAAAGATAAATTAGCTGTGTCCATGTGATAAACTATATAAAATCTTAATATTTAAAGAATTACATGCACCTCCAAGTGGCCAAGCCATGAGTCATGAGATAACTCTTCATCATAAGCCAACCTGATTGTTAAGGCAACCTAAATGCACTATTTAGTGTACTTGTTTCATTTATTTATGAATCTTTTTGAACCCTTTTAAGGTAGCAGCACCCATAACCATCAAATTAAGGGTTTTGAACATGATGATTATAAATAAACATCTAGCAAATTAGAGGATCCTATTAGCAAGAGAAGAATGATGAATGATGAGTTTGCACTTTTGAATGTATTATTTGGAAACTGTGAGAATAAGTTGTGAATTTTTAAAGAGCCAACTTCTATTGCACCTAATACCATCACTAAGGTTTTATGTTCACATTTTATACATCCTTGTGATTACATCTATTCACTTCCACAGATTTTCCAAGATTTTAGAGGTGATGATTATGGGTACAGTGATGGTTATGGGTATGGGTGTTGCTACCTTATTCTCCGAGTTACCAGCTGGTAGCTATGAGATTTTTTAGGGTTTTGAAAACTTCCATGTATTTCATGTAGATCATTGAATGCTTCGCTCGTCGTACTTCTTTATAAATTCATGTGAAACGTTTCCATTTTAAGAAAACTTCAACGATTCATTAAAAATTACGAGATCCATCAGATAGGGGCATCCTAAATCACCGCTTTTGCTGTTGAGCATAAGGTCCTTCTACCTCATTTGTTAACGTTTTATTGATATTCTTATGAGCGAATCAAAGAGGCTTTCAATGCACCACAGAGTGCGTGATTTGGATACCTTTTATATACAGCCAAACTTTTGTTGTTAGATGTTCTTTAACAATCCGTATGCATTAATGAAGGGGATGCATACCAGCTGAATATCTGATCAAGTTGTGCTTTGGAATTGCTGATGATATCGGGTGTTCCTACCTTATGATTTAACTTGGTATTAAATGTGTTCGTGAGGCTCATTTCGGCACTGTTTCAATGTGACCTGCGGATAGAATCTGCCACTGTTAAGCAGGATTTGAATCAAGTAGTTATGTTTTTGCTACGCATACTGGTATCGTTACTTTTAATAAGCCCAGTTGGGCTAAACTGTGCTAACCTTATTGAGGCCGGATGAATTTTGAACTAGAATATATTTTACTTGTGCAGGACAAGCATTACTCCGGGGACTGTTCTCATCTTGTTGGCTGGTCACTTTAAGGGCAAGCGTGTTGTCTTCCTAAAGCAGTTGGAATCTGGCCTTCTCTTAGTTACTGGTGGGCAAACATCACTCTCACATGTCTAGGCGTTAGTAGCTTGTCATTTCAATTCAAAACACATGCCGTGGTTTATTGCCTATTTATGGTTTCACCTAGTTTTAATAACCCTTTAATTAATGTTTCTATTCCTGGTGGTAAACTCCAACATATTCGTTGATGATTTTTCTCTGAAATCTCAAATTGTTGTTTATGAATTTTGGATATTTACTGAGCTAATATTCGGAAGTTTGCTATTTTATAGTAATACGGATCTAGGCATCCATTTGGACTCGTGTTTGAAGCACTGTGATAGCAGTACATAATTTAAAAATAGAAAAACTGCGTTGACAGGTCCATTTAAGGTCAACGGTGTTCCTTTGAGAAGAGTGAACCAGGCCTACGTAATCGCCACCTCAACTAAGATTGACATCTCCTCCGTCGATGTTGCCAAGTATTCTGATGCTTACTTCAAGCGGGCGGTAACGAAGACAAAGAAGGGTGAATCTGAGTTCTTCGAAGCTGAGAAGGAGGTACGCATTTGTGACAGGCTGATTCATGAATTTTGTAAATTCAATGCAAATTCTTTGTCAAATCCATTAAGCCAGTCAAATTTGACACTCGGGTTCGCCATTGTAGAAGGAGGAGGTGCGGTTGCCGGAGGAGAAGAAGGAGGATCAGAAGGTTGTTGATGCCAAGCTGATCCCTCTTGTTGAAGCAATTCCTGAGATGAAGACTTACTTGAGTGCCAGGTTCAGTTTAAAGTCTGGTGTGAAGCCACATGAGCTTGTATTTTGAGCGGTGAGTGAGTAGTATTTCATCAGATTTTTCTCGTGAGGAAGTTCGTCAAGCGGAAGCTTAGATTACCTCCTGGAGGAGGTTTTTGATTCTTAAATTTGTAATATGAGTGTTGCAATTCACATATCAGAGACTGCAGAGAGTTGGTGTAGCATTTATGCATATTCTTATAGCACGACATGTTGAGTATTGAAAACGTGAAATATCAATAACTCTACTTGGTCTTTGTCTTTCCGTCTCTTGTAAAATTTGAAGGCTTTTAAGTATGACCTCAACTTTTGCCCTCAGCTCTCAACATAGCAAGAGAAAAGGTCCCATTCTACTCTATTTTTTATTTCAATGTGAGCTTGCCGCAGTCTGCGAGACCGTATGTACTGAAATTTGATTACAACCAGCTTCTGGTTTTGAGTGCATAGTGGCCCTAAGCTATCTTGCTTCTTGCTTCTGAAATTAGCTTGTTTGAACAAAACCTGTTTGTGCTGTTATGGTCCCCACTCCCCACTTTATGGGAAGATGCCTTTATCTTAAAAGCTATGTGATCACTGGAAAAAAAGAAAGTCAATTTGCATGATTTGTACTGGAGTAGTTACTATAGCTTCAAGTTTTTCTCAGAAGACCTTATTTTAAATCTCGTGGATTTGGCTGTATGATTGTATTGTGTTGGGGCCTGTAAAATTTGAAAGTACTTATGAATAAGCGAACAAACCCTATCCAATATTGTTATTGTTGTTTGCTCATAGATATGAGCATACTCATAATATTGTTGTTCTCTGCTGAACACTTGATGTTGATTTTCAACTTCCTTGTTGCTTGTTAATAAATTTTGACTAATGGTATTTTCAAGAACCCCTCATTGATAATGCCACTCACATTTGCGGGCATTGGATATTTTCTTGCCACACTTTCCATAACATATTTGATAATCAATAACAATTTCTCATAGCCTTGTAGGCAAACCTTCTTTGACCAACCAACCTATCAAATAATAAGAGTTACAATGTTGTAAGTATGCCCCCATATGTAAGTACTTCCAAATTGTACCCTAATTTATAACTGTTTTTGTGATTTCATGCCTCTTCTGTAAATCCCGCTCCCTCCCCCTTCTGTATGGATGTATCGTGTTGGAAAGATATATTTTTCAAATCTTAGAGAGTTGTGGGACAAATGCAGTGAATAGTTACTATAAATATAAATTTGAAACATGTATATCTGAAATGTGTACATTTTATATCGGGGTCATCTACTTCGTGTACGGGTACACATGTTTATATTCCAAGAGTTTGTCCAAATTGAGTCCATTATATTGTTACAGTAATTCAGCTGGATTACTTTGCCCATATTTCCACTACTACACCAATAATAATTTTTAGTGTTATGGTACTTATAGTGTTACTTATAGTGTTATTTACACTATCATTTGACTCACTTTGTCATCACTAAATATTATTATTAGTGAATTGGGAAGTGTGGAAATGATACTTGGGATTAGGTCTTTTTTTTTTTTGGCGACAGAGTGCCAGTTGTCCCCTCCACATTAGAGCAAAACTAGAGGGATGGAAGTCCAGTGGCAGAAACTGGCACCAGAAAAGAAAGCGGTGCTTGGAACCACATGTCTCTTTTTGAATGTATGATGAGCCATCCTCTTGCAACAAACACAATGGGTCAAGGAATTGCAATTGAGTCATTAATTTGGGGAATTGATATGTGCACACCGGGGGTTGATATTTGCACACCCCCTTGTGAGGTAAATTGTAAATTTCTACCATCAAAAATCTAAATTTTGAGAATTTTGAATTTAGATTTGAACTTAGAGACCATGGTTTATTTTGGAACCATAAAAAATTTGTAATTAAACAACACCCAATGAAAAGCTTATCTATTTTTACAAACAAAAGTAAAAGTAACACTTTTTCCCCTAGCTAAGCTTTTTTAGTGAGTGTTGTTTAATTGCAACTTTTTTTTATGGTTCTAGAGTAAACCATGGTCTCTAAATCCAAATCTGAATTCAAAATTCTCAAATTCAGATTTTTGATGGTAGAAATCTATAAATTACTTTGCACGGGGTGTGCAAATATCAACCCCCTGGTGTGCACATATCAATTCCCTTAATTTGTTGCAATTTAAGTTGGGTTTGCTTAGATAGATGTTGAGAAGTTTAGATTGAGGAATAATAGATGGTCCAACTAAGTTGTCAAATAGGTGATTGTATCTCTCTATGTACATATGTTTAAATATCTAAAACTGTTTACAATATATAAAAAGATGCACCTTGTAAAGGGCTTCTATCAATACAAAAGTCTCAAAGCATACTATTTTTGAATACCATACCTTCTTGTACTCTCATGGAGAATTCCAAAGGACAAAATCTTTGCACTCTTAGAGTCTTACACATTTTCTAAAACTACACTCTTTAATCATGACATAGCTATGATCTATTTGTGCAATGCACAACAAAATTTCCAACTCCTATTGTGCTTCAAGATTGTGCTTTATGACATACTTTTTTATTCTTAAATTTGAACTATCCAAATTTGGTTAACGTGACGTGAAGTCTTTTTTTAAGTTTTTTTTAGTGAAATGGCATTTGTAGAAAACAAGGCTCAATCATCAAACAAGTCATCAAGTGATCCTAGTAAAAAGAAATATGTCCTCATTGACAAAATTATGTACAAAGCGCCCAAGGCAAGACATCCAAATTAGCAAAGTAGTGATGATTTGAGTTTTGATTTCTAGTAGTGTGGCATATTAAAAACACCATTGTATGACACTCTCTACAAGTGTCTATCATTGTAGGATATTTTCTAAGTAGAAAAAACAAAAACCCTTAGCATTGTTTTATTTTATGCAATATTTTGCTCAATAGTTTCAATTTTTGTTTTGAGAGAACATTTGGCAACAAATTCTTCCTTTCCTAGTAGATAGAATTGCTAAAATGTTCCACAATCTTGAGATGAGGTCACTCCTTTTGGATGAGTGTGGACTATTTTGACAAAGAGGTGAATTTTCATCCATATTTTGCATATGGCATAGTCACATCCATGGATGTAAATAGCTTTGTCACTTAACCCCTCATTGCCTAAGGTCCAAAGAGGCCTAAATGCATCTTTGTTTTTCAAGTGTTGTAAGCCAAAATTCAAGTGGAGTATGAAAATCTCAACCATACAATCGTGTAGTGTGTATGTTGTAGATGATGTGCATCAAATTTGGGGTCATTTGACCACATAGATTGGAAGATTATAATGTTTCAGTGTTGAAAAAAGATGTTGAAATTTTCCTAAAACACACACTTAAAGGTGAATTTTGATTTCTAAACCTACTCAAATGAAAAAAAATCAAAATGTGAATTGATTCAAACCAACACACAAACACATTGGTAAAAGAAAATATCAATCAATATAATCACTTGGTTTGCAAAAATTTTTGAAATGTCAAAAAGCAGTGGAAAAAGTAGCAAAAAAGCACATCTATGGCTAAAGCTCCATCTACAAAAATGCTTCTCATTCACTCATAACTTCTTGGATTGATATGAAATTTTAACCACAACAACTAGACTAGTATGTGCAACTTTTCCAATAACAAATGTTGAATACAAAGTTTTTATGAAAAAGTTATAAGCCACAAAAGTTCATTGTAATGCAAAAATGTGTAGATTTTGAACTTTGAGTTGCTCCCAAACATTCAAGAAAACTTGGATTGACATGAAAATTCTACTACAATTACTAGATTTTAAGGGGAACAAAACCCAACAAATTTTGTTGAAAACAAACATTTGATCAAAAAGACACAAGCCCCAAAAGTTGCAACCATCACAATTGTGGTGAACTCAATTTGACCTTGTGAACTTTGAATGACTTTCACAAATTGAATATGTCTTAGATTGATCTGAAAATTATGTCATAAAAACTAAACTAATTTGCTCAACTTTGCTGACAAGTTTTATTGTATTTGGATAATTTTCACAAAAACTACAGCAATTCAAAATTGCTTGATGGACTACTAGGGGATGGAAACCGTCCCCTTAGGCAATGAGGGGTTAAGCACAAGATTGTGTTTTTGCACTACCAGTAATTATGTGAAAAATAGAATTAAAAGGCTGAATTGCATTGGGCAATAACCCTTAAACGCCCCAGCAACAGGATCCTGTCGTTGGGGCCCACAACTTTACCTCAAATTTTTCTCTTAATTTGCACAGTGAAATTAGTCATGACTGGTCCCCATTAGCAGCGAAGGTAGTCATTTTTCAAATCCTATGGACACTTTTTCTAAATGTAATTTTCCAAGCAGTGGTGGCCATTAAACCCCCATTTTCTCCTAAATCCTAAAATAACTTTGGGCGCTCAGGGGTTAATTCCAAGCTATAGTGCCCAAATGTACAACCCATTATTTCTTTGGCTATGCCTAGTTTGCCAAGATTCATCAGGAGGAAATGCACTTGCTTTGTGGCTCCTCAAGCATCCAGATTCATTTGATAAAAATTTTAAACTTTTTTTGGTTTTTATTACTTCGTAAAGCAATGTACATCCTTGAATGCATGTCGTTAAGGATAAAGTGGATAGAACCATCCACATGTGCAAGGAAATCCATTATTTTTTTCGTTTTTAACAATTTAATTTAACCTTATAAGTAGAATAATTTTTTCTTTAAGAGAGATTAGGTGTTTTCACCCATTTTTCCCAAATTTTTATGTTAAAGTCTTTAAATATTTCCACAATTTTAATGCTAAAAACTCTTTTGACCAAGCATGTTTGACAAGTGTTGTATATCAATATTTATTACTTCTCTACGTAGGAGAAAAAGACTAAGACAAAGTTTGAAAAAAGTACAATTAGATGAATGTGTCTGAGACAATTGTGTGTGTCACTTTTTTTGGTAAGACCTTCTACAATAATCCTCCTCAAGGATAATAAATTTAACTTTGCATCCAAGTTACTTATTTTGGAGCACATGTTTCCACAAGAACAAGTACAAAAGTCAAAGAATTGATTCTTGCAACCAACATTTTCTTGGCAGATTTTTGATGAATCATAGAATTGTCTCCATATCATAGGTGACTTTATAAGCTTTGACATTCAAGCTTCACATTGACAAATGACTTTGAAAGAAGCTAGGTAAATAAGATAATTTCTTTAATTAGCTTGTACTACATTTTCAAAGATATGTGGCACGAACATATAGTAGATAATTTGATTTGTACTCATACGGGCGTTATTTTATGGAGTGTTGAAGAGAGCTATCAATACAAATAAATGAACATCTTTGAGATATTAGGTTTTGATAAGAGTCTCTCATTCTATTCTAGACAATTTGTTTATGGAAGGGGAGGGAAAGACATTGAAATTGGACATGAAATTTTGAATTTTTTTTTTTATGATTACAAGATAACCATTACAAAAGAGTAAGAGCAAGCCATTTAAATCTTAGGACCAAATGCATTTAGATGGCAGTGGAACCAAGAAATTGGTAATCATTTGTGTGGGTTATATTCTAAAGTTATATGCGCTTAGACTTGTTTTATTATATAAACTCAAATGTTGCAAACATTACTACACAAGCTAATTTCAAATACAGCACCTAGTACCAAATGACATTAATTTGCACTGATTCAAGAAACAAGTGAATTTGCAAGGTGCACAGACAACGTAACTTGCAACATTGTGAGTTATAGTCTTTAAGTAATGTTTCAAAAATTGTGAATCAAGTGGCTAGATTTTGAAAACATTTTGTGAGCATGCACCAAACTAGAGAGTGCATGAAAGATATTGCATTACATGGGTTGCATCTCTAAATCACTTTTCAAGGAGTGGCAAAAAGTTGTGACCAATAGCTCTATTCAAAGAATGACGGTGGGAGGCATGGCTTGGTACACAACACATACATGTTTGTGGGCTACAAATGGAAAAGCTCAAAATTTTCACCTTAATAGGAGGGAAGGAGAAGAAAAGGCATTAACAAGGAGGATGACAAATTGTTGGAAATTCAAATTTTTTGTATATGTTTCAAACTCTCTATAGCATTGGGTGTCTCTACATTCCTCAAAATTTTGATATTCAATGAAGAGGGAGGGAGAGGAAAAGGTAAGGAAAGACTGATACAAATTCACATAAAAAAATCACGCTCAAAGTGACACGTAGCAAAGAGCGTGCAGACTGCAGAACATACTCGTTGCAATAACCTGTGTTCAAATTTTGAATACAAAGCCATGGAGGTACAGGTATACATTTGATTTGGAGCCATGAAAGAGATGTGATGCGATCGGCCGCAGACGTTGAATAGAGTCATAGAGTCATAGACCACCTTTGCCGCCATCTCTGTTGCCGGTGGAGCGCACTTTCTGAAGACGGCAAGGCCACTTGGTCTGCTGCAAGTCAAGGATACTGTGGTGCTTCAGTTTGGCTGGCCATCAATTCCTTGTGGCTACCGAGTTCTTGGCCAATCCAGCACAAAGCTTCCCGGATTTAGCACTGCTTCGGTGCTTCCACAGTTCCACGGCTTCATTCTCTCTCTATCCATTGCTGCCAATTGATTTGATTAGCTGTTGCTCTGGCGCTGCTAATCTCCCGTGTTGAAAATAAAATATGCTCCTATGCTTTGCCAGTTTGCCCTCTGCCCAATTTAGATCAAGTTTGAAATTGCCGTTGCCAATTTAGGTTTCTGGTTGAGCAAAGTTAATTGTGCAGCCACTTCATTATTTGGCGATGCAGGCCTGCCTGTTTGAATGGCAAATAGCGCAAAGGCAACATGATGCAGTTGATGGGAAATTTACCTTGGATTTTTGCATCGACCTACGGTTCCAATATTGCATTGACAAGTTTACACTCTCTGCTAGAGAGCAATATCCTGCTTCAATTTTTGCATGTAATACTTAAGTATGTTGTAAAAAGATAACGATTAGGGTAATGCTTGATGAGGGAAAAAATGGGCAGACATAAATAGCAAAGACTAAATCGTCAACTTATGTTTTCTTGTGATCCTTGCTTCATGACGCATTACCTGATGTAAATTGCTGCAAGGAAATGGTTGAACCCATGGACTTCTGGATGTAGAATTAGTAGTCCTCAATTACGCAAGTTCTAAAAAGGCGGGTTTTCAATTTTGAATCTAATTCTTTTGCGATATATTTTGTTCATTTATCATTCTGTTAAGGGCAGTGAGTTGCACCCCATATGCAAGAAAAACCGGCTGCTAGTTCATTGTTAGCCGGTGGAATTGGGAAAACACCGGTTATATTTTGAAATTGCTGGCAAAAAACCAATTAGATTTTACTAAAAATCTAAATATAGCATATCACTATGTAAATTTAGAAAAAATATCTGTCTGGAAGACAACGGGTTGAATGTAGAAAACGGCAATTTTAGCTAGTGAAGGCCAAAAAATTTCCCAAACACTAGTTGCACCTTCACTGACGTCCAATTCCTAATTTTTGCACATGGTCATAAGCACTTTATGTTGAAACTCCTCTATACAAAAGAGATAGAAAAAACAGTTGTTTTTAAAAGTTTCATATTTATAATTTCTACATCAAATAGTGCATTTAGGTTGCTTTACTTTGGCAAAGTTATCACATGACACACCCTTGGGCACTTGGAGGGGTATGTAGCTCTCTTTATGCTATAATATTTTCTAGATTTGTCCAAGGTTCTAGTTTCCCTACTCCCTAGCTTTGACGCTTATTGTTATGCCCAACCTTTGCTTACTTTCACCATTATTTACCATGGTGATTCTTGACAAAAGTTATTGTAACTTTGATAAATATTTAAAGTGTGAAATGTTGAGAAATTAGTATTGGGCAACCTAAATGCACTATTTGGTGACTTGTGTACATGAAATCCTATTTTTGCCCTTTTCATATCCACTTGCAGCATGTTTGTCATCCACTTGAGAGCGTGTTTAGACTGTATCTATCTTTTCTGCATGGACTCCATGCAAATAATACTGAATTAGGTGTTAGGCGAGTACTTCGGGGGACCTTTAGCATTCTTTGGATAAACGATGACTCATGCCTTAACTTAGGCGAAAGCAAGGTTTGTGCCTGCACTGCTGAGCACGTGCATCAGTTCAATGCATCTGTTCGCTGTTCTATCCACTGCTTTGGAATTGGATACTGTAGTACGAAACGCCACTTTCATGTTTCCCCCCGATCAGTGTTCGGGAAATTTTTTGGACTTCACCAGCTAAAAACCGGCATTTAAAAACCGGCATTTTTGTACTCAACCGGTTTTTTTTGCCATTTTTTAAAATTTACATAACAATATACTACAATATATTACATTTAGATTTTTTAGTAAAATCTAATTGGTTTTTTGTCGGCAATTTCAAAATGCAACCAGTTTTTTTCCCAATTCCATTGGCTAACAATGAACTCGTAACCAGTTTTTTCCGTACATTGCCCCTGATATAAATGCACCTTTAGGGGTGAAAAGGCAATGGCAAAATCTATTATTGATACGAAACTGAGCAATGTGCAAGAAGATTTTGAGCTTTTTTGATTAAAAATCTACATTTCTTATTTTATCCGATTTTTTCAGTGAATGCATTGGCTATTCACCATATATTTACACTATACTATACTTGAAAATTTTCCAAAAACTTAACTTGGTTAGCCGATTTATTTAGATTTCAATCGGTTTTTTGCACAATTCATTCGGCTGACTTTCTATTGTTTTTCGGCTCTCCCCGTTCATTGGAACCGAGTCACCGAGTACTAGGCTACTAGCTAGGCGGTACAACATGTGCATTTCCAATGTCAACGTCTGCAGCCTCGCTGTAACGGTGTAACCCCGTGTCAACGCGCAGTTCCACGTTTCCCCTCATGAAACTTGTTGCGTCGGAAGCTAAGAATCGAACAAGAGCTCCATTAACTGCGCTTTGTCGGCTAATTGTAGATGTCCGTGCTGTGGAATCTGTGATCAGCTCGCAAAGTGAGCTTATTTCTGCACGTTAAAAGTTGCAAGGATTGTGGAGTCCGTTATTTATTGTTAGTCTCCATGACTGGAAACCGAATTAATGGAAGCTGTGGTGATTGATACGTTTCGGGATGTTAGAGCCATTACGAACCTGGCGTCGATCGGTGATGGAGCTAAATATGGCGGCCGATTCGAGTGACGTGAAGTGAACATCGAGAGCGTGGCTAAAGAATAGCAAACTCCGGTGGTTTATTGTTAGTCTCCCTGACTGGAAACTGAATCAATGAGAGCTGTAGTGATTGATACGTTTCGGGAAGTTATAAGCATTACGAACCTGGCGTTGATCGGCGTTGGAGCTGAACATGGCGGCCGATTCGAGTGACGTGAAGTGAACATCGAGAGCGTGTCTAAAGAGTAGCAAACTCCGGTGGAAATGACGATGGATGAGGAGTTGCGCGTTTCTTTGGCGAAAGAGTGGAGAAGAGCACAAGCTATCACGTTCACCATCCCTAACCTCGTCGCTGCCGCCAAGCAGCAGCTTCGTTTCCTCGCTCGCGTGAATCAACACCCCGAGCTCACACAAATAGGACCTGTGCTTGATAGCGCCATTCGCAGGTATTGATAGATCTCGATCGTTATACCAAATCAGGTTTGTTGCGTCGTTTCTGAGGTGTATTTTACTGACATCGGTTGTTCAACAGATACGAAGAGTGCTGGCTTCCATTGCTCGCAAGTCAGGAGGATGGCGGAAGTGCTCTCGTTCCGCCGCTGGATTGCGCTTGGATTTGGCACTGTCACCGCCTTAATCCCGTAAGTGAACTGACGCTCCATCGCTTGTCCTGAATTTTTTTTGAGGATTTTTCTCTGATATGCTACAGTTGCACAGATGCGGTACGCAGAGGATTGCACGGCGGTGTACGGGGAAGTGTTAGCCGCCGCAGTGCCAGAAGCGCGGTTCATGGTGGCCGCTACGAAGAACACCGTGCAGCTATGGCAGAAGCTGTACCCGACCGTGCCCTATCATCATAATGGAGTCTCCAGCTTCGGACGGACGGGGAACACAAGCCGACGACGCATTAGTTACAATCTTGTGGAAGCCGTTCTGAGGCAGAGCTCGTTTTACTACCAGGTGAGCGCTCGCTCGCATTCATCGCAAACCTGAGTACCGCTTCTTTCTGCCTCTCTTCCCATGTCCGTAGCACCGATTTCTAATTCAGCATCAATTTTAATGTTTCTAAACGTTGTTCAAGTGTTATATGTGTACTTTAAGCTTAAGAACGGAGTCTTTAGAAACAAAATCGGGAAAGGTAGTGTACGGCAGTCAAAAACGCAGTAAAAAAGATTAGTATGAGAACTTGCTCGCTCTCATCGCAACATCAATTTTCTGCATCCGTAAACATTCTCGTTCTCCGGTTATTAATTCAGGAGCACATTGAACGTTTTGTAATTGTGTTTCAAGCTTTGTATAAGTAGTTGCGTCTTATGATCAGAGCACTTAACGACAAAGTTCAAAGAACGCCGTGCAAGAAACGCAATCGGAAAATTGTGAGAAAACGGATTAGGTTCGTTTGCCAGTGACAAGAAGTGTTGCGGCCCGTTTTGTGTTGCTATTTGACGGACGTGCACATGCTTAAATTGTAGGTTTCCGAGCTCCATGTTCGGGAGGAGTCCTTTCTCCATGCAGCTGAGCTCCGGTACAAAGCTTTTCTCCACCTGGCCGCGAAGTCGAAAGGGAAGCTCTTCTTAGTCCCGACCTACGACATCGATTTGATGTGGCACGCGCATCAATTGGACGTAACGGCGTACCGAATCGACACACTGCAAATCCTCGGGAAACTGCTGGATCATGACGACACAGGCACAGAGTCGAAGCTGAGCCTCTGTTTTCAAGAAACGAAGCAGCTCTGGGAGGAGACCTACAGCCTTCCGTTCGAGAAAGCCGGTGCAATGTATCGAGGCGAGGCGCCGACGTTGCTGGAGCTCACGTCTCCAATAGACTTGCGTCAATATGGAAACAAGACTTCCAGCATTTACAAGCGAGAGCAGGAAGCGCAATACAGTAACCTAACAGCGCGAGAGTCCATGCAGCTTTATTTGAACATTTTAGGAGCTAAGAATGTCAAAAGCGGTTCTCGCGTCTTTGTCCGATTGAAGGGAATGAAGAACTGCGGTAATTTTGAGCTTAATACAACCGAAGTGGAAGCGGAGCCACCGTGGTGGAAACAATCGGTGCAGTGGAGGTTGACGTTGGCGAAGTCCGTGGAAGGTATCATTCTGGAGCTGAGAATGCGCAAGTCGTGTCTGGGGTTGAAGAAGAAGTCTACAATTCTCGGCGAGGTGCACGTTCCTTTTCATATGCTTCTGGCATCGCCGACTCTGTCTGCTCACGATTGGTTGCCGCTCCATAATGATGATCAAATCTGGGACTTGCACAAGAAGCCTCCTGCTCTCGAGATTGCCGCTTCTGTTGCTCCTCCTGTTCCTGCGCCTTATCTTTTGCGAGCTATCAATGCCAAGACCACGGATGATGACTTTCGGGAGGTGCTGGAACGACGGAGTCACACGCAAACGGGCCGCTGGTTGACGAGAACTGTTTTGGATCACCGCGGGACCGCCGTTTATACCGTGCGCATCCGGTATACCTTCAATTGATGCCTCCTTTGAAACCTTTGCTGCATGTTTCCTGGAAAAGGAATTATTCCTCTTGTAAAACATTCTGATTGTGTCCTTCGCTGTCTCACTGCTTCTTCTTTTTCGAAATTCAAATTTTCAAATTTTGTTCGTCAGCTGAAATTAGAGTTACAAAAGACCTAAATATGTTAAAAATCGTTCAACTTGTTGTTGGATTAGAAACTGGAGACCGAGAATGTTCCTGCATGTCGTAACGAAGTTTTGCTGTCTTGATTCGATTTTTTGTTATCTATTGTTAGCACGTCTCTGAAATGCAGAGTGTTCCCCGAGCTAAATTTCGGTAGTCACCGATTGCGACTGATTGTTTGCAGGAAGTTGAAAGGCTCCAGAAGAGCAATCCCAGTGGCCGAGAATGAGAGAGTTGTGGATGTTTACCGACCGGAGCAGGATGGAAATCCCGGAGATCCTCGTAAGAAGCTTTGTTCTTAACTTGATTATCATCGTCGTGAGGTTCCAATTGAGGTGTTCTTGTGCAACGCTTGCTCTATCCAGGCTTCTAATAAGTGTTCTCCTTGCAGTTACGCTTGCCGCATCGGCGATGCAGCTGATGGACTCAAAGGATCGGATAGAGAATGCTACGCTGCAAAGACAGTGGACATTGTTTGAACCGAGCATCATCTTCACGGTGAAGAAGAACCGCGACCCTGAAATGGACGAATTCCCTGAGCTGACGGTGGCGGGGAGTGTGGGCTACCCCGTGGGGTTGATTTCCGGGCGGTGGCTGCAGTATCAAGTTGAGGACAGCCAACCTGAAGACGAGCGAGGATTTGTTACTGTCGTTCGCTACACTCCCGAGTGTCCCACGGGCAAAGCTACGGCCCTCTTCAACTGGATGTCTGCTGCCATGGAGGTACAAATCAGCTCGTTCCTATCCACAATGTTTTGCAAGTTTCTTTTTCTTAGAGCATTTTGATGAAGAAGCGCTTGGTTGAGGGCTGTGTCTTGATATGTGAGAGCCTCTCTGCAGGTAACTCCAGGAGAGAATGCAACATTTGTGCTGCTCTTATCGACTGTCACCACCTTAGCTGTTCACGACTTACTTGGCACGATGAGCAGTAAACCTACAAAGGTGGTCAAGAAAACGATGCTGCCTAATCAAGAGGAATGGGGTATACTTGCAACTCTTTACCTATATATGTCTTCGCTTCAGGCTTAATTCATGCACATCTCAGTTTTTGTCCATCTGGTCAAGGAGACCACCACATGCTTAAGCAACGTTGATTGCACACTCTGTCCATTTCCATTATATTGCCTTTTGGTTGTCATCAACAAAAATCTCCTAAAAAAACCGCTTTCGTTCTAGAACTCAACATGTGAGAGATGTTTGTGCAGGAGCTGTAAACTTTGAAAATGGAACTCAAGGCCAAGTTGAGCTTTGTCGCTCAAGTTCGGCCAACCGATTCTGGTGGACCATGAATGCTCAAATCTTTGCACAGGAAATTTACGGTACCGCACCAGCTGATTGTGGAGGTGCGGGCGCATGCGGAGGAGGAGCGAGTACAGCTGGCGGAAGTGACGGTAGCAGTGGTTGACTGGCAGCTGGTGGAGCCACCATCTCCGCCTCCTGATATTTCCTTTCATGTACCATGTTGTACAAATACACCGCAGGGCCTCCTTCCATGTGCTCCCGGTGAGCAAAACCTCGCACGACACGTCAATATTCCAACAAGTGAAAACCAAAGGCGTCGCTACTGATGCTCGGCGTGGTAGGCCCAACGATTGGTTGAAACCCTAACTTTCTCTTACATTATGTTCTGCAAACAGCTCGCTGGTTTCACATGGAAGTCGGCTTGGGCAGCCGGCGTTGGTGAGGTTGGTATTCCAGTACTGTCTGATGGTCACATGGAAACTCGCCCTTCTGTTATGACTATTAACGCTACAGGGCCTTTTTACGAACTGAAGGAGTTTATGACCTGCAAACAGACGTGCAAAAGACAGGGACAACAAGGCAACGAGATGATTGTCAGTAGTTTTATCTTGGTGACGCTCTTTGATGAGAATGTCGCAGGTAGTGTTCCTCTGAAATGAAATACAGTCGATGTTGTATACACAAGGCTGACATTCTGCACCCATAGAGAAAAAGTGACATAGAACTATTCATTACCTTTCTTGCAGTGATTGCATTGCAATTGTATAACATTAAGTCGCTTTGTAACATACAAGGATTCTTACCATGGATAAGCCTAGTTTTGCAAATCTGTATTCTGGATTGCTGTATTAATGTGAGTTTTGAAAAGGATAGAGGAGAAGGAAGAAAGGGGTAGTTGGTTGTTATATACTTGTTGGTATGAATAGATGGATAGATGGTTGGTTGTCATAAAATTGCAACGTCATTATTGCCTAATGGTGGTTCTCCTATTTGATCTCCTAGCTTTAGCTTTACATTATCATTGAGAAAATCAGCTAGAATTTAGACGGTGCATAACATTTTTGAAAATCACGGTTGAGCACCCTTTGAATTGGTATGAAAAAGAAATATATAAGCACCTTGCTTTGCAAACTTGTCTCAATATGGAGTGAAACTTTTTCAAGCTTAGGATCCACCATCTTCACGTGTTGTTAAGTCGGAGCACTACTTTTGCTCTAAATAACTCTGAGTTGGTAGTCTTCTCAAAAAGTGCCACGATATCCAATTGTTACTGTTATACAAAGATGCATTGAATCGAAACTAAATTGCAATTGCATTTGGGATGACCCTCAACACAAACCCAACACAAATGGCATGCAAACATGACAAGCCTCAATCCAAAGCTCACAGCATGCATCAACTCCCAGTCAATGAACTTTTTTGCACCAGCCATTTTACCAAGTATCTAGAAGAGAAGGTTTTTGATTAATTTCAGGAAAGGAGCTTCTGGAGGCAATTTGCTACAAAAATTTATAAAACGAACCAAGAATGTACCAACTCTAGCAAATATTTACAAAATTATCAAGATGTCCAAAATACTCTACAATAAAAGGCTGCTATAAGCTAAAAGTTGCACCAATTTTGCAATTTTGCAAATTTGAAAACCCGTAAAAACATAATCACATGACTATTCCTGGGTGAAAAAAAATGGTCCACTGTCACTATTCTCTAGCTCTTGTTGAAACAATAAATAAACAAAATAAACCCTAAACCTGCTGTGCACAGTGACTTGCAACTACCCCTGCTTGAAGCTTGTTGCCCAGGTGATTGTCAAACTTCACAACACTGAGACCAAGGGTGGCGGACATTGCAAGGCTGAATCAATTTGATACCACTTTAGCAAGATCGGCAAAGACTTGGCCTCGGTGCTCAAAATTTTTGAACTCGTCAAAGCTGGCACAGCCAGGACTCAACACAACAACATCTCCTGCAAACATCAGGTCAACACAATTGAATCAATAACTACTGTAGCCCTATGTAAGAATTTGTGGGCAGTTGACAATAGAGGACAAATTAACATAAAAGTCAGGTTTGCATTTGTCCAGACGAGCCTTGGAGACACAACATGTAAACGCATTGTGATTGGTCAAAATTTAGAGAGTGAAGAGCTTTACAATGTATAGATGATCATGAAGAAAGAATCTCACTAACGGATAATAAAATGACTTGGATGCAGACAAGTTCATTCAAGACTAGTTTGTGATTAAAATGTCTTGTTGTCTTGGCCCATGGACTTCAAATAGTTATCTCTCGGCCTCAACTCTTTGCTTGTACTAAAATTGATTTGAGAAGTGTAAACCGACCCTTAAATTCATTACAAGTAAAACAAAACAAATACAATACTTTATAGGGGAAAAAATTACAAATAGGGGCACAAAAATGAAAAATATTACAGATAGGGGCACAGTTTCAAAATAATTACAAATAGGGGCATAGTTTCAATTTTTTTGTAAATTCTTGTAAACTTTTGGCTTGGACATTGGTTGATTTAGATACATCACATTAAATGTTAACTAACCTCCAAAAGACTTATAGGCCTCTCCAAATTGAGCTTGAATAAGGAAATTTAAGTAAAGGGATTTTGGAAATTGTGCCCCTATTTGTAATTATTTTGAAACTTTGCCCCTATCTGTAATATTTTTCATTTCTATGCCCCTATTTGTAATTTCCTTTACTTTAAATGAAACTCAAAGAAGTAGGATGAAAAGACAATCCAGACAAAAGAGCAAAGCATGGAGCATATGCAGGAAAAAGGCCTGGTGAAAAGCTCATACCAGGTTGTGCAAGGGAGCGAGCAACATGAACTGCTTCTGCTAAATTTTCTGTATATTTACAAGGGATATCCAGGCCTGCACCGCGCAGTTCCTCCTCTATAGCAAAGCCAGATGCTCCAAACTACAATCAACACGTTTGATACAAAAAGTTTATCAAATCAATCTAAAGAACGAGTGTTGAGGGGTAGTCAGCAGTGTTCACAAAACTGGCTAAATTTAGCGGAACCTCTTCCAATTTTTGTTATGCCTACAAAAATCCTGAAAACCAGTGCTACTTTTGAAACATTAGCACATATAGCAGATTTTTTAAGCCACTTGAGCTAATTATGATAAAACACAATTGGGATCACTGGTAGTCAAGTAAACTCACAAGCACAACGGCTCGGTGGGATTGTAGGACTTGTACTAGAAGACCAAATTCTAGTCCCTTGCCTCCTGCTCGTGCCTGATTATGCACTAGTTGGCAAGTTAAAATAGGATGTTAGTACTTCAAGAGGTCGTCCATACAGAAACTAAATGACCCAAGTATAGTATAAATTCGAATATTTATGCATTATGCTTTTATAACGACACACCCGGCTCGCTTCATGTACATTTTATAACAATCCGGACTTCTGGAATAAAACAAAAAGGGTAATACAAATTGAAACTATTTCGAAAAAGGAAAATTACACTTAATTTTGCAAGGCCAATGTCCTCCAACGTAAAACATTAAAGTGTAAGATAACAACCTTTGCTAGGCCTCCAAGCAAAACCACTGCTTTCTTGCCTACAATTCCTGCAAGACCAACCAAGGTGGCATCCACATTGGTAGCCTTACTATCGTTCACCCATAACACCTTCCGATCGTCCTGATACACTGGCCAAATACGTGTATGAATCAGTGATTAGCTTGTAAGGGCTTAAATCCAAAGTACATTAAACCCTAAACCTTAATCCTAAATTTTCAGAACACACGTCTATCATTTAGAACGGAGGAAATGATTTCTTCTATATATATCGGTACATATTCTTACATTATTTGGAACTTCCTATATGATCGACTTTGGGATATAGAAGCGGCTACATGGGCACTCAGGAGGTGATACCAACATGATTGGAATTTACTGAAACGTGAGCTTCTAGAGAAAGGTTAAGCAAATGGACAACGTACCGATTTCCATGCGATGTGCAGGAGTTCTTAAAAGAGGAAGAGCTGCTTGAATATCTTCGGATTGCAGACCAATGTCTAAGGAAAGGGCAAGAAGTGCAGCTGTTCCGGCGTTATGAGCGTTGTGTGCACCAACAGTTTGTAGAGCACTTAAGTAAAGGCGTGCCTCTGTTCCTGTAGTTGGCACTACAATAATAGCCCTCCGCGCATCTCTGTCCAACTTTGAAACAAAGAACACCGCCCAAAACCATTATACAGGCTTTTGCAAAAAGTTTTGTGATTTGTGATTCCTTCAAAAAGACCAACATGGTAAAAAAATTCGAGGGTAACTTACAAATAAGGGCATCAAACCACAAAATATTTACAAATAAGGGCATGAAATCATAAAATATTTACAAATAGGCGTATAACTACAAAACTGCATTGCCTCTACACTATTATTTGTTAAGGTGACGGACCAAAGATGATTTGTTTCTAGAGCCAGGAGGGAGAAATGTACTTAACAATTTAATTTGTTGTGTGGAAAGTGCAAAGAGAAAGGATATAGCACTCAACGTGTGAACGGCAATTTTAGCGAAGTTTTATTGAAAGTACCAAAGTTGGAAGATCAACTAGTGGTTAGAAAAAAAGACGAGCAGTGAATGAAGGTAGTGACGGCATTGTGACGGTACTATGGGTGTGCCTCTCTTTGTAACTACTTTCAATCTATGCCCCTATTTTTAATTATTTTGCAGTTTTGTGGCCTTATTTGTAAATTACCCTAAAAGTGAACTTCTTGATTAATAGTTTGCGAAGTTCAGTGTACAATATTTGTGTTTCTTCTTCTACTTTAGAACATCTAAAAAATCTATTGAGCTGAATTTTTCATAGCAGTTGCGAGTCACTAGACACTCCAGAATCGTAGGTTGTCGAATCCAAGCAAACCGGAGGTGGAGGTGGAGGTGGACAACCAACACTTCATAGAAGATAATAAACAATAAAGTGCTATGAAATATTAGATTTAAGAATTTGAAACAGAATTGCAATGAAAATATATATATTCACCTGTACACCAGGAAGCCCTCCCATCCAAGCTCGGGTTGCTTGTGAGCCAGACATTGCAGCCATGCGCCTCAACACCTCATTAGCTGTCACAAAAGAGCTCCAGTTGAGAATGCTTTTCCATTTTCAGGACACACTTTCACACATCTGCAACGTTTATAACTCAGAACAGCAAATCAGAGAGAAGCCTCTACACTGGAACTGCAATCCATGTAGCTTTTTCAAGACTAGAATATATGCGAATCAAGTTTTGAAAGGAGGTTTTTTCATGTGCCTCTCACACTGAGGTATGATTGCCACGTCAGAAGATTCCATGCGGGAGAATACTCGGCATTTTGTTGTTCCATAAGCCTCCATGCTTTTATGTCTCTCCAAGTGATCAGGTGTTAAATTAAGAACTACCGCCACCTGCAAAGCAATTACTATGGACTCAATCTAGCACTATCACATACCAAGTGCAATAAAACTGAGACAACGTCCACAGTTTGGGATTATTGGCAATCGAGTTCAAGTCAAATGCAAATCACTATATGCATTCTAGGAGTTGCATTGTGTGGGATTTCTTGTGAATATGTGAAACTGTAAGCTAGATTCTTATTTATTTATTAGAGTTTAGAAATACAAAAAATGATAATTGTGGCACTTAGCGTCAAGGAATAGTAGAGTTGAATTTCATAGTTGGAACTTGCAATTTTCCAGTTTATAGGATACGGTGATGATGGCATTTACATGTGAACTCCTGACAACATCTTGAAATAGCCAAAAATAATTGGAAAAGTGATTTCTATCAGACATGATCTCAACAGTCTCTTAGAAATTTGAAAACCATGGATAATATCAGGTTATTTACAATTGGTCCCTAATAACTCAGTTCAATAAAACTTATCTAAAACAAAAAAACGAGATAATTCGGATTGTTCAAGTCACATGGAACCAATTGCAAAGGACTAAATTCAACTAGTGAAGTCAACATTAAGCTTAAAGGGAAAAAGAAAGGTGACAAAACAATACCTTGGGATGAAAAGAGCCTGGAAGTTCAAGCTGGTAACTGCTTACCTCCACTACTGCTACCTGGCAAAAGAATCAATCACAAGTGCTTCTCAAAAAAAAAACAAAGAATACGACCATGTTGTTTGTTGTCTCTATCTCAAGGGAAGAGATTTGGCTGTGGTTCAAAAATATATAAACCTTAGATGCCCAAACAAGATGAGACATGTACTAAAAGTAATTAGTGGCTTGCTCTACCAAAGAAATAATATCTTAAGTTGTGTAAAGTGGAATTGAGACTTGTGGTTATGAAAATAACAGCTTTGTACAAATGTCAAAAGTGTTACTGAACTGTTTAGTTCATAAGGATTGTATTGAGGATTATTCAGTAAGAAGCACATGAAAATCATATATTTCTATTTGGGGTAGATATATTGAAAATTAGTTGCTTGTTCACACATTCTGTAGTTCAACTAAGAATCTCATTTCTTCTCCATAACTTGCCATTTAGAAAAAAAAGAATCCATCCACAAGGTCGAAGTGAACTTGCATTGAAAGGAGGGTCCTCAGCAGGAAATGCAAGGCATTGCAAAACACCCTCTGAGAGTGAAGTACCAAGATTACCACCCACGAAAGTCCGCACTCCTGCACTTTTCAACAGCTGAAAAATAACAACCAAAGAGTAAGAAATATTCTAAGGAATATTGCTACAATAGCATAAACTAAGCAGCCATCTCCAATTGATGCTGTTGATGCTGTTACTAACTCCCAAAGGACCGAAGTTTCATGGTTTTGAATTCACTAATTTGACTGGTCATTTCTTGAAAAGTACAACTCGGGTGAATCTAAATTTAACATCACCAGAATCAATGAACAACGTTGCATGTATTGGTCATTTGTCCAGGTTTTATGTAATCTGTTTATTTGTTCTATGATCTACACCAAAATGCTAAAAAGTACGTGATTTCCAATTTGGAATTCTTAGTGCTTTAGAGGTCTGTCTAAGGACCAGAAATATTCAACCTGGCCAGTGAACGTCGTGACTGTGGACTTGCCATTAGTTCCTGTCACTGCCGCAACTTTGACATTCTCTGGCAGAGCAGCGGCTGCAAATCCCAGTTCTGAGAAAGCTGGTACTCCCTGCACGTCCATACCAACATTTCATTCCAGCAACGTGACAAAACTAGAGTACTGGCAAACGAATCTCTTAAGCCCTACCAGACTAAGGATATATGCTAACAAAACAACCGATTCAGTTAGTCATGCTGCGAAATCTATAATTCAACCGAGACCTAATTTTATAACACCAGAAACAGTGTAAAACTTTGCATGCGTGGGTCAAAAACTAGATAAATGACATTGTTACTAAGAAAATGCTCTATTCAGTACTCAAAAAAATCATACTCACAGCTTGAATAGCAGCAGCGACGTCAGCCTGTGTGAGGGGAACACCAGGTGAGAGGACTAGTTGTGATGCTTTGAGTAAAGTACTGTGTTTATGTGGTCCAAGCTCGGTATGAACTCGCTTTAGATCATATCCTTCAAAAGCTGAGTCTTCCTGCCACAATGCCAACCTCTCATTTTCAGGAATAGCTTGTGTATGTCATTGGGCTTTGATTACTGTATACCTGTGCACTTGGAGAGCAAAAACCCTAAACTCTAAATACTAAAGACCCCAAAACATTAAACCCTAAACCCTGAACAAAATGCCTTAAATACGAGAAAGGGCAAACCTCCAGGGGCAGACAGGAGGGGTTGGAATCCAAAGCCACCACATCAGCACCACGAGCCAAGGCCAATTTTACAGCTGCTCGTCCAGATGCTCCTAATCCTACCACCTGCAGTTCACACAATGGTTAATCCCAAAAGAACAAAGATTACAAAATAACCAACTCAATTGACCATACAGTGCAAACGATAAAATTCAAATAAGCTTAAATCCTAACATCACTACAATCAATGCAAAACATCGCATTTGTTGGTTCAAACATCTTACAAAAAAAGACAAAATAACGCTTTCCATATGACCATTCAAAACCCGCTAATGAGCCTACTTTAGCTTCCTGATCGAGCAGTTCCATCGAAGCTACTGTGTAAAGTATAATTCAGATGGAGCCGAATTTCATATCATTAGAATCAGTGACGAACATTATATGCACAAAAAAATATGAAATTAAAAAGGAGAAAGACTCCTGTTTTTGCTGTCAAAATTGCTGCAAAATAAAAAACATGAAGCCCAAAATTGAGTTCTCTTGCTCTCTACTACTCACAGCCACCGTCTCCCCATTCAAATCTTGGCGAGGGTCCCTTGCAAGGCAGCAAGTCACAGCGAATCTCCTCCTGCTTCGTCTCTCACCATACGGAGGAACTGGAGTTCCGTACACCAAACCTAAAATGTCAAATTTCAACATAAGGGAACCAAGAGCAGACGTCCAGCAAAGATATTAAGACAGTAAAGGATTTTGTTTTTCATGGTTTTCAAACAGTAAAGGTTGATAGTAAGAAATTTTATGACATGATTTTACTCCACACCCCTATAGAGATTTTTTTCTCAAAGGCAATGAATGTCATATGCAATCCCTCGGTCTCACATTCGCTCCATCTTCACCGGAAAAAAAACTTAGGTTTACAGAAATCGATGGTAAGAAATTCTATGACATGGTTTTACTCCACACCCCTACAGAGATTCTTTTTCAAAGGCAATGAATATCAGATGCAACCCCTCGGTCTCACATTCGCTCCATCTTCACAGGAAAAATGTTTTAGGGTTTAGGGTTTTAGGGTTCAGCGCAAAAACCTAATTGAAGAAGGAAATCGACATTTGCGGTTTAGGGTTACATGAAACTTACTTGACGAGGAATAAAAGAGACGTCGGTGTAGTGACGACGCCATAGCTGGGCAACCAACCCACTAAAACAGCACAAACTCTTCAAGCGCCATAGTTTCAGCAAAACAGGGGATAAGTTAGTTCGGGCTAATGAAGAATGAGAAAGAGATGGCGGATGAAGTCTGTTGAGAGGTCACTTTTTAGAGGAATGGGATTCTGCGACATGCCTTCCCAGTTTTGGGCTTGATTTCTTCATAGAATTTGGAGATTCAAGGTACGTACATCTCTCCAGTTAGGGTTTGTGGAAAAATCCTAATATGTTGGACATAATTTGGGATTTTATTGTAGCTTGCTTGCTTACAGTTTGCGAACTTCAAAGAGGGTGTTCGTGAATTGTTTAAGACTTGTTGATTATGCAAAGTACTTGCGTTTAGGGTTTAGGGTCAGTTGTCTCGCTGGTAGGGGTGGGTCGTAGGGAACGCTCCTGGTTTAGTCTGAATTTCGACACACAAGGGATGCAAAACGCTACGTGAGTTGCTTTGTGTGTCTGGAATTGGAGACAATTGAGGAGAAGTTTTGTTGTGCGAGAAAGAGCTTGAGGCAAGTGGATGAGATGTGCTCTGCTTTCTCCGCCGTGTTTCGTGCTTGGTTTTTCATTTTTCTGCATCTAGAAGCTAGAATCTGTGTTTCTTTTCTCTGGCATCTTATAAAAGGGCTCTCAGATTGAAACCCTAAACCCTAAAACCACCTCTTTTGGTCTCTTTTGGGAGCTGTACACCATTTGCTCTAGAAATGGCACTCTTATCGTGAGTTTTTTGCCTTTTTTGTTGCAGAAGAGTATCTCTGTTTTCCTCTTTACAACAATGGCCACGACAATGGCCACATCACTTGCTTCCACCGCTACCTGTTCTCGAATTGGCACCGTGGTTGACTCCAGCCGATCTTTCCAAAAGAGTCTTACTTATGGTAGTGCTCATGTGCATTTCGGAGCGAACCCTAGGTATGGGCTACTAAACCCTAAATTCATGCTCTCAAACAACTAGCTTCAAGGTCTGTAAACCCTAAAAACATCCAAATAGAAAATACTTAAGCATGGTTCCCGTCTCCTCAGATTGCTGTAATTTTTGTTGCATTTTGTTATTAGGGCTGTAAGCTTTTATGGCCAGATTCAGTGTTTACTTTGCGCAAAGCTTGCAATTAGGATTTAGGCATCGTATACTAGATCCAAAAGAATCTTACTTATGGTAGTGCTCATGTGCATTTCGGAGCAAACCCTACGTATGGGCTACTAAACCCTAAATGTATGCTCTCATAGCAACCTGCTTCCATATGCTCAAGGTCTATAAATCCCAAAAACATCTAAATAGAAATACTCAAGCATAGTTCCTATTCTCTTCAGATTGCTATAGTTTTTTATTGCATTTTGTTGATAGAGCTGTAAGCACTTATGGTCAGAATCAGTGTTTACTTTTGGGCAAAGCTGGCAATTAGGGTTTAGGCATCGTAAACCAGTCCCAAAAGAGTCTTACTTATGGTAGTGCTTATGTGCATTTCGGAGCGAATCCTAGGTATGGGTTACTGAACCCTAAGTTCATGCTCTCACACAACCTGCTTCCATATGCTCAAGGTCTGTAAACCTTTAAAACATCCAAATAGAAAATATCCAAGCATGGTTCCTATTCTCCTCATATTGCCGTAATTTTTGTTGCATTTTGTCGATAGAACTGTAGGTTCTTATGGTCAGAATCAGTGTTTACTTCTGGGCAAAGCTTGCAATTAGGGTTTAGGCACAGTAAACCAGTTTCAAAAAAATCTTACTTATGGTAGTGTTTATGTGCATTTCAGAGCGAACCCTAGGTATGGGATACTAAATCCTAAATTCATGCTCTCACACAACTTGCTTCAAGGTCTGTAAACCCCAAAAACATCCAAATAGAAAATACCCAAGCATGGTTCCTATTATCCTTAGATAGCAGCAGTTTTTGTTGCAATTTTTTGATAGAGCTGTAGGCTCTTGTGGCCAGATTCACTGTTTACTTCTGAGAAAAGCTTGCAATTAGGGTTTAGGCATCTTAAATCAGTTTCTGCAAGCTGATGAAGTTGGTGTACCGGAGCATGGTTCCTATTCTCCTCAGATTGCCGTAGTTTTTGTTGCATTTTGCTGACAGAGCTGGAAGCTGTTATGGCCAGAATCAATGTCTACTTTTAAGCAAAGCTTGCAATTAGGATTTAGGCATCGCAAACCAGTTTCTCCTCAGATTGCCGTAGTTTTTGTTGCATTTTGCTGACACAGCTGTAGGCTCTTATGGCCAGAATCAATGTCTACTTTTGGGCAAAGCTTGCAATTAGGGTTTAACCAGTTTCTGCAAGCTGAAGAAGATGGTGTGATTGGCACTGTGTGGCAGCAAGGGCGTGCACACGAGCTCCAGAGGTCGAGTGGGCGCGTTAGACGTCGTCATCAAGAGCACGTTGGACGTTCGGTGTCAAGGCGCGAGCACCATCGCCGAAGTCGAGAGCGACGTCGCCCAAGTGAAGAAGGCTCCCGTTCTGCCATTCCGTGTGGGTCATGGCTTCGACCTTCACCGTCTGGAGCCCGGACTTCCTCTTATCATTGGAGGAGTGAACATCCCCCATGACCGTGGCTGCGAGGCTCATTCTGATGGTATCCCAAACTTCTGTTCCCTCATTTGATTTATTGTGCAATGGTTTGGAAACCAAGCTTTGGTTTCGTAGCCTTTTCTTCACTCTCAAATACGTATGTTTTAAAGTGGCCTAACCAGCAGCTGAGCATGGGTCTTGTTAGCAAACTGATACCATGACATATCTCAACACGAATTTTTTCTTAAACTAGGTGAAAAACTGTGATTTTGCATTGGAGGTAAGGTTTTAGGCAATTAGGTGGAGTTTCAGATATACCGGAGGTTTTGATTTTGCTGCCAGCAATAGTTTGGAAACCTAGCTTTGGTTTCTTAGCCTTTTTTTTACTCTCAAATACGTATGTATAAAAATGACTTAACCCCTGAACGGCCCGAAAGCCCTTTGCGGCCGTATGTACGGCCGTATGTATAGACGTATTTGAGCTGCTCTGAGGGCCTTTCAAAAAAGATTATGCACCCACCATCATACAACTCTTCAATATATATGGTTGTAACACTTTATTTCCAGCTGATTCAAACTTCTGAATATTGGTTGCAACCGTATTTGGTACCGTATCTCCAGAGCCCAAGGGCCCTTCAGGGGTTAAGAAGCAGCTGAGCATAGGTCTTGTTAGCAAACTGAAAGCAAGCGAATGCCATGACATGTCTTAACACGAATTTTTTTCTTAAACTAGGTGAAAAACCATGATTATGCATTGGAGGTAAGGTTTTAGGCAATTAAGTGGAGTTTTAGATGTACTGAAGGTTTTGATTTTGCTGCAGGCGATGTGCTGCTCCACTGTGTGGTAGATGCCATTTTGGGTGCTTTGGGACTTCCTGACATTGGCCAGCTCTTCCCAGACAATGATCCCAAATGGAAAGGGGCTGTCTCATCCGTCTTTGTTGTGGAAGCTGTAAGGGCACCCTCTGATCTCTTCATCCTTTTTTAACATTACCTACTCTAAAAATATACACATTGTTTGTTCTCTCATTATAGCTTAGAGAACTGATGAAATCTCCCTGTGTGCTCTCACTTTCACACTCTCACAAGAAAGTAGTGATAATAAGGAGTTTGACAAGTGTGAAAACGATTCGAGGTCCTGATATTGCAGCCCCTGAGTATACTTCTTTCATTGTTGTCAATCTTCCATGCAATATTATTGAGCCACAATGTTCTAGATCCCCCGTTTGATAACCACATGCAATTTAAGCACCACCTATTCTCTGTGCCAGGCATTGAAGTATACTGTATTCTTAAGTATTTTTCTGAAATGTTCGTAACTATTTAGAGATGTTTATCGCTATAGAGAGATCGTTAGGTGCAAGTGCCAAACCTTAAACTTTTATTACTACGTATGCCCTTTTTTTTACACAAATCATTCAAAAGTGGAAGGGGAGGCTGTTGTAGTCTAGTATTGAAGCAGCTACTGTACACAACCCCATGTCCATTCCACAGACATCTATTTAGCACATTCTTTGTTCCTGTGGTTACGTTATAGATCCGGAGATTGTGAGGCAAAACAAACTATGACCTGAAATGATTCTAGATATAAGTTCTTCATTCCTGCAAGTTTTTTTTTCTTCTTCCATCTATACATTAACTAAATCAAAGCCTTGGCACAAAAAACACAAAGCACCTAAATATCAGACTAATCACACGGTTAAAAAACAAACAAAATTAGCTTTCTAAGCATACTTGGATTCACTTCATCCATTTCATATAACTACTATAGTAAGCTTTTGAAATCATTCACTGTCTATTCCATGGACAATTGCTCTTCTTATAGGTGAACTTGTTTGAAGTATAAATTTCTTCTATTTTGAATTCAACCAGAACTCTTTGCAAAGGTTGGCACAATCTTGTGACTAGGGTTAAAGTTTTCATTCTTTCAGTTATTTTTTTGTTTGTTTGTTTTGGTTTCGGTTTTGGTTTCAAACGTGCTAATGTGATTGTTTTTTATAAATACAGGTGAGGCGCATGAAAGCTGCAGGTTATGTGATTGGCAACTTGGATGCTACCCTGATTCTGCAAAGGCCTAAGCTGAGTCCTCACAAAGAGGAAATCCGGGCCAAGTTGTGTGAGCTCTTGGAAGCGGATCCTAGCGTTGTCAACTTGAAAGCCAAGACTCATGAGAAAGTGGACAGCCTTGGTGAGAACCGAAGCATTGCCGCACACACTGTGGTGCTTCTCATGCGCCAGTAATCAAGGCTGCCAAAATTGTACTGTACCGCACTGAACTCTACTGTACTGTAGTAGTAATAGTAGTTATCCGTTTGTAAATTTTGGTACACTTTCTGGAGCTTTTGTAGCCGTGCACTTCTTTTTTTATTTTTTTATTTTTTTCCTCTGTCAAAACGACTTCTGACTCAATGGAGTGTTTTCTTTAACCCTTGGTGTTTTGGACTCTATTGTCTCACTTGTGTTTGATGAATGGTACTAACATCTTTTAGAATGTAAAGTTTCTAATGTATGCTCACCTTATAACGTAAGGATGGGGGTGGGGTTTGTTTTTTGGTTGTTGTAGCACTAGCTTACTTTTTGAGTAAAGTCTTACTTTGGCGTAACATTCTTCACCAGTTGTAGAAGGGTCTTTTTTTGATTTGAAGAGAATCTAAATATGCAAGAAAGAATGTTTGTTCAACAGGATGAAGTGGCCTAACATCCTTTGTGGATCACGCATGTGGATGGCCTAACATCCCATTGTGGATCATGCATGTGGATGGTTACTTTTCTTTGAGCTTACATTAGTGGGCACACAAAGGATACTTAGTCTTTCTTGAGTTTACACCGTTGAATCTTTAACAATGTAATGTCAACTATGTTTGAACTTTACAATCAATATGGATATAGATGTAACTTTTGCAAATGCATGCAAGGCCTCCTTCCCTAAGGTCTAGTGTCAACAAGGAGTTTTGTTATTGGTGGTGGCTTTGTTGGCTTGTATTTTTGAGTGGAGGTTTGCTCAACCCCTGAATGTCTAAGCATGCCCTTGCAACTAGTACAATATGAGGTATTTTTTTTGAATTTGGAATAGATTTACACATTTCTCACATTTGAGATCAACAAAGACGTTGGAGAAGAGATCAAAGCGGTTCTAGTGAGCTACTTGAGATCCCAAATCAAATTTTCTTATTGGTAGCTAATGTCAATTATACGGCACCTTATAGACTATGCCTTATGGTCATTTAAGGTTTAAACTTCCTCATGTTCATTTGCTTTATTGATGCAAAGCTTCCTTCCCTTTGGTCAAGATACAAAGGTTGAGCCTTTGAAAAGGCCCCTTTTGTTTGAAAGAAATGAAAGGACTTTTGGTGTGTCAATGATGAAAATTGGAAATTATTTGGTTTGCATTCTCAAGGTTAAAGGTCTCAAGAAATGATCAAAATTTAGTAAAATTTTGGAATTTTCTTCTTCTATGTAAAAAGGATGTTAGTGAAAGTGATAGTAAGATTTTGTGGGTATATTTTTAAAATTTGTATTCTATTTTTTAATGTTCCAAAAGTGAAAAGCTTAGATATATTGATGATTATGAGTAGTTAACAATTGGATTGGCTATCACAACTTCCTAGTTTTAAAAGCAATTGTTTATATTGTATTTCAAAAATGGCTTAAGGAAGGTTACTTTCTATCAAAATAACACATGGCCCATTTTTAAGAATAGTTGTGAAATATTTCTCTTTCAATTTAGATAACAATTACATGATGCTTTGATAATGAATGTATTGGATCAAGGCTATAATATGCCAAAGTTGATAACAAATAGCAAATCCAAATTCATGATTCCATCTACATATATTGTGTTCTAAAATGTATGAACTCATGATTCACTACTTATACAAATGATATGTTCAAAATATAAAATCATTCTATCTTGGTAATTTAAAAATAGATGGAAAAGTTTACCCTTAGTTGTTATTTAAAGTGTGTGAATTGGTTCTTTAACATGTTATCACCACAAGTGACCTAGGATGGCCAACCTTTTAAAGAAAGCTAGTTCATGGTTATTTCAAATAAAAAATAGGTCTAATCAACCCTATCACCTTCAATTTCTGCACCTATTCAAGATGTTTTTTTTTCATGAGCATTTCTAAAATCCTTCAATGTTGCATCTAATCCAATGTTCTCAACTAGGTGTTTGAAGTCACTCAATTATATTGGATAGAATGATATTCATGAAAATACTTTATTTAAATGCATTGTAAACAAATCTTAAAGAATTAAAAGATGAGCCTAAGTTCTATTTAAGTGTTCTAATTCAATTTGAGCATTGCTTGCTCAATTCAATTTAGTTATGAAAGATATATAGTCAATCAATATTTCACATTTTCATGTTTTTTAGGTTGAAGTTCATTAGTCATAAAGCATGTTTGAAAAGTTTGATCATTTTAATAGTACTCCTCTTGCTTAGTATTATCAATGATTATAGTGCTTAATAGATGAAGTACACTCTAAGTAGAGTTGCAACATTATTCACAATACACCTTTTTAAAAAGAATATAAGTTTTTGCTTTTTTAGTCCAAGCTTTCAACCCCTAATTTACGAGTCTACTGGAGAAAGTAGAGAAGTGTTGTTAGGAGAAATGAGTATGTGATCCAAAAAAAAAAATCTTAACTTTATAGTTGATTTTTTATTTTAGAATATTCATTTAGGAGTATGTTTCAAATTTCAGTCTCTTTAACAAAAGACTTAGGACAATTTGTGGACTATATTTAATAGTAGAAGAAGTTTCATTGTGGATCATTGTAGTTGTATTCATTTTAAACTGCTTTCAAAAAAAAATTCAATTTTTTAATAATACTTTTACTCATTTTTTTCTGCACAGATACATATCACTATTTATAACAAATTATGTATCTGTCAATGTCTTCATAACTCTAAGGCAATTTTGTAAGCCACAACCTATCATTACTGTCAAGCAATAATAAATGCATAATATATAAATTTTTTATTAAACACATTTTCACAAAAAAATTAAAACCTATTAGAAACCAAATACCCAATTTGAAAAATTAGAATAACATTGCCATGTGATTTGATAACCTAAAACCACGTACAAATTGAGGTTTGTTTCTAAATAATATTGTAAACTGGTAGCAGTTTTGGCAGTTAGATGGCAAATTAAATGTTTTTTTGACCTCAACATACATTGTGGGTGGGTCAAAAAAACATTTAATTTGCTAGACTGCCGAAACTGCCACCAGTTTACACTATGATCATTTTGGTTAAGTGTTTCAAACAATAAATGTCACAAACATGATTCAAAAGTGTGTGCTTTTGTGAATGTTGTTTTTTTCCTAATACCAATTGGAAAATTTAGAGCTTAGCAACTTTCAAATTTTTTTTGGTTTTTAATAAAAAGAGACTTTTCTTCACCAAAAACAATATCTAAACAAATGTGAGGAATTTAAATTGGACATTGCTAGAAAGCTTTTAACACTTTGCAACAAGGAACAAAATCCCTAGGAGCATAGCGGCTTATGTTCTAATGCTAAATCACTATTTATTAGGCACACATAATGTATATATTTGTTAACAACTTAGATATATTTTGATCAAATTCAATAATTATTTTGAAGTTGTCAACAGCAACAAATGTCCAACAAATTCAAATTTTCCTAACCAAGCTCCTAACACTAGATTAGCTTCACAAAGTACCCATTGTTCCTTTGTCTGAATTTGTTATCCACAATAGCATATAATGATTTCATACACATTTGCATCCTTATTAATTATTTATTTGTTTATATTTATAGGTAGCTTGAGGTGTCTCACATCACATTTACATCAAAAAAGCAATTATTGAAATATTTGAGATCATACAATTAGTAATAAGTAATTTTTGAAATAATTTACTTTTTCCAAAAATGACAAAGATGATCATGTTTACATTAATTTGTAGTATTGAAGATATGGAGATACTAAACATTGAATTGTAGAATAAGTCAAAATAAGTTGAGATTATGTTTTAATACCATTTCATTTGTTTCGATTCTTAAGTAAAAGATGTCAAAGAAATTCTAAATGTCACTATCTTTTCAATTCCTATTAGTTTGAAACATCCAAAGCACAAAAAAGTTGTTCTTTGGATGACACTTTGGATTGATTTGTAATCAATTTAAAATAAACCTTAATACAAACTCAAGGCTTTATTTGGAATTCAAAATTTTGTTTTGCCATGACAATTTTTTTTAAATAGCAACAATGGTTGTTTTTTAGGTTGTCTAATTGACTTATTATAAGGTTGAAATTCTTTTGTGAATACTATTAATCAAATTGATAAAGTTGAACTTTACAAGTTCACCATAATTATGAAAGTTTCTCAACTCTTGCTAAATAACCTCTTCTTACGCTAGGGTATTTTCAGTTTACCTTTTATATCACAAACCAATATTGTCATGTATTAAATATTAATGCAAGAAAGAAGATTAAAATTTAATAAAGCAAGACAAACACATATACTACATCAATGAAAGATAACTTGCAAGATCAAGATGAATGTTTGTAAATTATTCACAAAGTGGTTTCTAAATTAGTGATGAATTCATTCATTATTGTTGAAAAGTCAAAACAATCATAGTCACAAACATCTTATGTTTGTTCAATAACGTAACTATGGGTAGTTTTTCAACACTTGTTGCATTTAGTAATTTAGAAAATAAAACAATTGCCTTACTATCCAATTTTTGAATAAGTAATAGTTTGAATTTTAAACTAATAGTTCATATGGCCATTGCATAACAAAAAATATGGCTTTTTGAGCATTATAGAAGGATGCAACAATAGGCATAAGGTATGATTCCAAACCTTGATCAAAACAACATTGGAACTACACAAAAAAGATGTTCAAATAGAAACATTTGCAAATAAATATTTCATAAGACTTGTATCAAATTTTTCTTCTATGGGCTCAAATCCTAAAAAGGGTGAGAAAGGTATAAATACAAATATATTTGGAGCAAAAGGAGCATATTTAAAGGATATAGGTCTTGCAGCAGATAAATTCATAAAAAGTGCACCTATGTCAAGACCAAGATCTCCAAGTGGGAGTGGATCATCAGATGACAACCACTTAGAATATGAACAAGTTCTAAGTGCGTTCCAAAAAGATGTACATGATGGAAAAGATAGATTGTTATCCATAATGAACAAGGTTGCGTATAATTCATCACAATCAATAAGCAATTTGCAAGAAGAAGCCAAGAGTCTAGCAAAATTGATAGAAGGGAAAAATGATTGGCTACAAAATATGACAATTGAGTTAGATGATCATGTATTAAAGCCACATGAGTACACAATTGATATACAAGATTCAAAAACTATTGTAAAAATAATTAGCCCAAAGAAGAGTCTATAGGCTGATAGGCTCGAGAGACAAAGGAAGAGAAAAAAGCAAATAGAATTGCATAAGAGATGGTTTACATCTTATCAATATGAGATAGGTATACTTTTCTCTATGTTTGGTGTTGTAGCAAAGAACATATGTTGTAACAAATATTTAGTCTTAAGATTCAAATTGCAACAAAAAACAAAATATTTTAATTTTTATTTACAAATAGTACTAACATACTTGACTATACTACTTATGATCAACGTGTCAATTACCTACACTTTCGGGTGAAATTCATAAGTTATCCATATAAGTTATCTTTAAAATGATTTGAAGTATATTTCTTGAATTGATTCAAAATTAGCACCATGAGGAGATAATACTTTATTCAATAAGTCGTTTCTTCTATGATTCCTTATTATGTGTAAACTACATGAATTTTGTTTTGAAGTCACAATTGAAATATCACAGAGAAGAATGAAGAAGCATGAGTTGTTTCATGCGTCCAATCAATGCAAACCTGTATTAGAACTACAAATATGAAAGACTACTGACGTATTCAAAATATCCTATTAAAAATTTGAGCAAGTTGTGAAAATAATGTGAGCACATTTCAACCAAGTACTAGAGATCTTTCTCACACCTTTACAAGACAATATCCTCCTTCGAGCAAAGTAACGACTTTTCAAGACAACTCACTTCTTAGGGCAAACTTCCATGCTCCATTGGAATTGGTCATGGTGACCAGCATTTTCCAACATTTGCCAATTTCCAGGAACTCAATTTCCCAAAATTTCCATGCATTTTGCAAAACACTTGCTAGAACACAAATTCCAATTTTGTTGTTTTCCAACACATTTCCATGCATGACTCCATAACTCCTTTATTGTTTACACAATTCTTCAATTCCAATGCAGCACGGAAGTTGGTCCTTATTTCTGAAGCAATTTCACCAATCTGAACAGTACGGGTTTCATCAAAAAGCCTCTTTCTGAACCGTCCAGACCAAAATTAGAATTAACAAAAAAATAGAAATGATTATAGAATTATCCTTGAAATCCTTAAAAACATGGGTGAATCTAGAAAACAATGCTGTGAACAGGTATTGGCAAGCTACATCTCTCATATACTTCGTATTGCTATTGCTTGTCTTCTGAGGACGAACAGAGTCAAAAATAAAATGAAAACAAAAAAAAGCATATTACTCAATGCAAGACAGGATCCAAAAGCAATGAAAAACGCAAAATCAGTGACTAGATCAAAATTTTACATAAATTGGGGCTCCTCTCTCTCTCTCTCTCTCTCTCTCTCTCTAACCTTCAGGAGTAGAGGAGCATTCTCAATCTACTACACTACATGCCGTTTTGGAGACACCACCTTCACCCCTAAAGGATGTTGCTGTAATTGTATACGCTCTCATGTTTGGTATACGGATGTGGTATTTGAGTAGCACATAAATCCCATTGGAGCTGTAAATTTTAAGCCAAATCACAAACATACTATTGGTCAACTAGGATTTTCTGAGGATTTTTTACGTTTGTCATAAAGTCATTTTTTCAAGTACTAAATGGTCCTTGTATGAATACAGCCAACACTTTTGGTAAGCAACATCCTTTAAGGGTTAAAAGGGTAGCTGCTTTACCAAACTATGAGCGACCTCTGCCTCGGCCTCTGCCTCTGAAACCTCGGCCACCACGCCCACCACCACGGCCGCCACCATCACTCTTGAGCCCCAACGACTGAATGCCTCGTTTTTTGAAGTCTCTGCTGCCCTCCTTGCCGTCTCCAGCTCCACCTCTCCCTCCACGTCCCCTTGCAAAACCCCCAGCCCCTCCTCTTCGAGGAACAAACGAGACTTGCCTGCTTCCTCCGTGTCCTCGCACAGCAACTCCTTCATCCTCAAAGAACGAGTCTCGTGGCCGCTTTGATGTTGAGCCACCACCTGCTGTTGCTGCTGATGCCAGCCTCTCCTCCAGAGGCCGACTTCGCTCCACTTTTAGAGACACCTTGTTCTTAAATGCTTGTGCGTGGGCTTCATCCTTTACCTCGTACAGCCTTCACACAAAACAACCACAAAAATCAGCAAACCACTCTTCCAATGCAGCTTCACCATGAATCCTTGAAAAAAAGCGGGTATATGCAAAGACGGGAAAATTTCATGGATACCCCTGAAGTTTGCACTATTTTCATAAATACCCCTGCTTTTTCAGAAATTTCACAAATACACTTGGACCAAAATTTTCAGGTGTTTGTTTTGTTGTGCATGTCACTTCCCTTCTTCCATTGTGTGCACATTGCTTCTTTTTTGTTTCATTACATTTCCTTCTTTCAACATTGGTTAGGAAGAAAGTATGAGCACAACAACTAAATGCCTGAAAATTATGCTCCAAGGGTATTTGTGCAATTTCTGAAAAAGCAGGGGTATCTATGAAAATATTGCAAACTTCAGGGTATCCATGAGATTTTCCTTACAAAGAATTAATCCAAAAACTGCCTCTGAAAGTTTGTAACAGATTCTGGTGGCAGTGGAATGAGATCCTGCAAAAAACATAAGTAAAGAAACGGTACCTCGGCTCTGAAACTCTTTGCTTCTTTCCAGCACCATCAGGCTTCTCGCTCAACCGCTGCCGTTTGTTCTTGGTAGACACTCTCTCCTCTTCCTCCGAAGACGAGCTGCCAGCATCTGAGTCGTCCCCACTTTCAGCTGATCGTTCTTCCTCACCATCTGAGACGAGATCAAAATGCTCGGCAACTAGAGAGGTTTTGCTTTTCTGCTTGTTAGGATGCAGAGCTCGGTATTCTGGAGCATCTTCATCCACTTCAAATGCCTGCCAGTAAAATCAGTGTTTAGTGAAAAAGCACAGCATGGAAAAGACAGAGGGAAATTACAAATAGGGGCACAAAAATGAAAAAGACTACAAATGGGAGCACAGTTTCAAAATAATTACAAACAGGGGCACAATTTCAAGACCTCTTTACGAAAATTTCCTTAATTAGGCTTGATTTAGAGAGGCCTTCAAGTTTTTTGGAAGTTAGCTAACATTTAACGTGATGTATGTAAATCAACCAATATCCAAATCAAAATTTTAGAGGAATTTACTAATTATTTTTTTGAAGCTATATGCCCCTATTTGAAATTAATTTTGAAACTGTGCCCCTATCTGTAATATTTTTCATTTTTGTGCCCCTACTTGTATTTCCCCAAAAAAACAAACGGAATCCAATAACGAATGTGCTCAGATGGCAGAGCATTGACAAAAAAAAATACTGAAGCAAAATATAAAATGAAGACGTTACCTCGTTTTTGAAAATTGCTGCAAATCTGTCATCTTTGAGTAGAGAAGTGTTGAGTTTCTTTCGTCGGCCATCCTTCTTCGTCCCTTCAGAAGCCACTTCAGTGACTTCTTCGTCCGCAACGTCGTCACCACCAGCAAGAAGACGGGCAGCAAGCTCTTTGTTGACCTTGGGCAACTTCTTCTTCACCGCAATACGAGCCGCCCGCTCAGCATCGAGTTTCTCCCGTATTGTTTTCTGCCGGTATTCCTCGTAAGCAAAAGGGTTAGTCATGGCCTTGGCCTTCGCATACAGGCGATGGTCGATGAAGAAACCATGCATGTAAGCTCGCAGCAAGTTGGTTCCCAATAAATTGGTTAAATTCAAGCGCTCCAGGTCTTCCCGTGTCACAAACTTGTAGTCCTCATAAATGGTGGTTTCGTTTCCTTCCTCCAGCTCTTCTGTGAGACCCTCGAGTGACGAACACCACCGAGGGGCAGGACCTAAGGATGGAACGAAAAACGAGGATATGCGGGGCGAATCAAGAGCCATAAAGATTAACCCGCTGTCCTTCACTACACAAACGTCGTTGATCTCGCCCGTTGGTGCTTCGATGGTTGTCACACCATCACCCTACAACACAACATCCCTCAGTTTCTTCTTCGATACACAAATACTCCCTTTGTCCCTCTAAAAATGTCCAAATCAGGCACATTTCTTGTACCACTAAAAAGCTCCTTTCTGTTGATTTCAAACGCTAAGACAGCATTTGCAATGTTCAATGATCTCATGGGGGCAAGTTAGGTGACTAGAGAGCATTGCTCTTCTAGCAAGCTTGGCCTTGCCCACACGACGTACCATTGTTGCTACTATTCTTTAAATCATCAATAATGAGGAGCTGGCAACATGCACAAATATGGTATTTTTTTGCATGGAATTTGGGTGCCTAAACGGTGACATCAAAATTGAAGATTTTACATACATTTGGTAGATGGTATGTTGATTCTAGAATGCATGTGTCACTAGCACAAAGACTAAAAACACACTTAATCCTTCGCAAGGAAGCTTTTTAGACGTTTTTAGAGGGACAGAGGGAGTAATGAACAATAATTCTTACTTCCCCTGAGTAGCACAAACGACAACACTCCACTTTTTTCTTGTAAACAAACACAGCAAAAGTGCAGAAACTACTCGATGATATTGAAAGAACTTGCAGAAAAGATGCAAAAAAGTGCAAAAAAGTGCAAAAAGAAGGATTTCACTGACCGTTTGTGGGTTCCATATACGCACGATGTGAGTGTCGGAGGTGATCAAATTCTTAGCAGCAGTACTCACAGTCTCATGCCATTTGATATCCACGATTGGACTACCATACCTGACAGCCGAGGATTGTTTGTTAACCAAAGCCACCAAACCGAGTAATATTATCATACTAGACACGCTCATCGCAGAAGCCTAATAAAGGCAATACAAGCAACATCTAATCCTGATCATCAGTGATGGTACTGTATATAGAAGTTGAGGCTCTGCAAACTTCTGATCAAGTTTAGAAAACAACATTTGTTCAATAAAACATATCGATGTAAAGGACTGCCTAGCTTCTGAAAACAATGAGACGAACTGAAGTACCAGTAATGCTTGCAGAATCACATACATCAATTAGCATGGGCATTGGTTTAGACTGTGGAGGGCAATAATAATACAGAGAAATTGCACAAAGTAAGAGAAGGAGGAGACGTATTACATGTGGTCTTTTGTCAAGATTGGGTTGGATGATCGCAGGTCGTAGAGTAACACCTGCTTCGCCAGACATCATAAAGTCAGAACAAGTGGTGAGCTCTAAACAACGACCGCTGGATGGGATTCGGTCAAGGCAGGCAATTATCATCAACGAAGACAAAACGGCACTGCTGCAAAAATACGCCTGTTGCCAGAATGGACGAGAATCATACCTGGCCACCACTGGTACCAACGGCGATTTGCATGCCCTCGCTTTCATCGAATCTTAGGGCCGTTACCTCCTGGTATCAGCAAAGCCAGGTCATACAAACTCTCTTACTCCAGGATTTTTCTCTTTGATCATATCCAATTTTCTAACCTTATCTGAAGTGGGAAAAAAAACAAGTACAAAAATGCTAAACTAACAAAGCACGGTCATCGTTTTAGTTGATGCAGTCAATTGTCTTGTTCCGTCTGAGATTAGCATGTGTTTGTGTGTGTACGCACGCATGAGCACGCAAACTACTCACCGCACCTCAACCAAACAAAAAACCAAATGACTTTCAAATAGCCAATAATACCACAACAAAAACATTCCAGCAACCTCATGCTAGGCAGAATAGGGTATTGGATAATCACTAACCTGGTCTTCATTGCCAGACCCTACAGCAAAAATCCTTCCCACGGAGGCCTTTTGTCTCAAGTCAAAACATTCTAAAAACCCGTCATCTCCTCCGCAAGCAATCAACCCATGCACTGGGCTATTATGCACAAGCAAGGCACTAGTTTCAGGTTTGACCTCATTGACAGCATTAAATGCACGCATACACGGACATTGAAGATAAGATCAAACACACAACCAAAGAATAGTACATGCTCACAACGACCTGCGGAAACTCTGAAGAAAGGCTGTAGAACAAATTATAATAAAACGAAGAAATAAATACCTTCGACCGAGCACATTAATCCCAGGGGACCGTGTTGTAAGGGGAGCAAGATATTGACCCTGCAAAATGATACAGCTTCAACATTTTATGCCTGAGCCTTGCACCAAGAGAAAGGCTACTTTGTGTAAATAATAACATAACTAACTACAGAAACAGATTTCAGCTCGCGCCAGCATGTGACGATATCCTTTAAAATACTCTCACAAAAAAATTGGATCAGCTAAAAAGTAAGAGAGACAAAAAAGTGTTATTGAGTACTCATGTCGTTTGCGTTGTTATTCAGCTTCCGAACATGACATTATATCCAACATATACTTGAAAAATACCATGTACCTGCTCCAAATTTAGTCGGTAGACTTCAGGAGATGAAGCAGAGACAAGCAGATCGCAGGACCAACGATCATAGCATAAATCTCGTCCCATTCTGAAGTTAAAAAGCCAGGCAAGAGATATCAGGCACCAATTGAAGCCTTCCAAAGGTTTTACACGTTTTTTGATAAAAGGAACGAGGACTAGCTGTACTCAGGTCATAACTCACCTCGGGATGCGTGTGCTGAAATGACTACCAAATTTAGCATGAAACCATACAGAACGATCAGCACACAGAAAAGCCAGCTTGGAATAGTCGTCTGCTAAAACCTGCAACAAACAAGCCGTGACAAATTCAAAACCAGGTATAGTAAACCCTAAAAAGCCTTAAACCGCGTTTATGCGATGAGTTTCAAAAATCTTTGGTGCGAAACATCAGATTGAGGTACCTGGAAATCAACAATCTCAGACGTCAAGTGTCGCTCAAACTTCAGAGACAGTTCACTGACTTCGAACACCCGAACCTGGGGTGGGTAAATACCTGTGAAACGATGTCAGGAATTCAAAATTCTACTTCTATCATTTCCAAGCAAAATTGAAAACTGGATGTTGTTTTAGGGTTTTAGGATTTAGGGTATAAAAGGTTTAGGGATGCCTGGACGAAGGTCTGCCAAACTACGGAAAAGGGAACAAAATTTAAGGAAGTACAACACTGGAATTTCATGATCCAGAAACGAACCAGAAGCAATTATGTACTGCCCATCAGGGGTAGCCTTCATGCGAGTAGCTGCGGTATTAAATTCCAGGTCTTGCACTAAATCAATTCGTCGTAGATAGTCTGCACAACGTTAGCAGCGATTTCAGCGTTTTTGCAGGAAACTCAAGTGGCGCACATATATTTGCAAAAATCACAATTAAAAGTAACCTGGATCGTCTATCTAATTCAAAATTTTCACCTTGATCTTTACGTAGGGCCTTCTTCTTGTTGGGCGTAAGCCAAGAGGCGTACTGGCGATGGCCAGAAACAGTGTACACCTTGACACCGTTCATGGCCGTCAGCTTCATGCCTGCCGGCCCAGCCATGGCGGCAGCAGGTGGGCGCCTGTAGAATCGAAGAGACAAAAGGCCAAGAAGAAGAAGTAGAATGACCCTAAACGCAGGTGTTGTGTTGTGAAGGCAGGCAGGCAGGCAGGCAGACAGAAGAGAGCGGATTTGCACTAAACCCTAAACCCTAAACCCTAATTCCCGAGACCCTTCGAGTTTCCCAATTTATCTAAACCGCTCTTCACCTCCCCCACTTGATTGCAAAACTGAGATTTACCCTGCAATGCAATTGCAACAAAGTCTATTATCTCCGCCGAACTTGAAGCAAATGCCCTGCAACGACCGCGTCTGACCACAAATACTTGCAAGTGCAGCTTGGTGGCTCAGGTTAAAGACTATTGTACCAACAGAGCAATCAAATTCTATTCGTAACTTCACACCGGGGAGGCAATGCAACGTCCACGAGATTCCCACCCCCTCCCCCGCACTCAATTCGTACGATCTAAACATACCAGACAAGCAAAGAGCGCGGAATGTTTTTCGGTTTTCCCCAGGTTGCGCGACCGAAACCCTAGAATTCACTCGTAAGTTGTGAAGAATGGATAGAACCATTTATATGTGTACGTTCATCCATAATCTACTATCTAGTAGTACTATATCTACTATACAAACAGAATACGATTCACCCTTTAGTGATCCTTTTACCATGAGGGTAAAAAACTCATGGGTAAAAATAAAATATATTGTGCTGCATGTATGAAGTGGATTGTGCGGGTACTTTTTTTTATTATATGGGTAAATTGGACTATGTTGGTAAAAATCTTTCATTGTGTGTAAAAACAAAAAATGAATCCTTTTACTGCGTGAATAAAAATCAAAATTGTTTTATTGCGTGGCCAAAAAATAAAAATTGTTTTATTGCAAAGAATAAATGTTTTACTATGTGAGAAACATTTTGTGAAACTAGGTTTGAAATTATTTTGCCTCCGGTCGGACCAACATGTACCTACACTAGTCAACTAATATTAGTACTACTTCATCCAAGTTTTGGCGCACCTCATTGATGCCAATACCATACATGCTTACAGCCAAAGCAATCTATTTGGAACGGATGAAGGAGTAAAATGTGTTGAGGATAACCACTTTGCTCAAGGTTTCATGTGTTGTTTTAGTAAAAACTAAGGTAAAAGGTTCATAAACCGTCCATGTAAGGGAAACTAAATTTCGGGGAGGTGAAACTTTTTGAAATATTTTTCAAGAAATTTTGAAAGACAAGAGGAATTGGCAACTAACCCAAGTTGTTTCATAATTTTTGGAGCTTTGTGGAATTAATTATAAAATTTTGAAGTTGAAGTGGCATAGGGCTTTAAAACCGTCCACCTCCTCAAATGTACTCTACTTGTACATTGTTGAAGCTTGTAAAAAACAACATGTATAAAGGACATACATTTGAGAAGGTGGATGGTTTTAGTGCCCGGATGGTTTTAGAGCCTCTTACCTTAGTGGTTGGTGCTTGCTATGCTACGCTTTCATCTTAAGAATTTTATTAGGATTTGCACCTGTTAGATAGAATCTTGAGGATAGAATGCAAAAAAAAAAAAAAAAAAAAAAAAATTCAATAAATCTTCAAATTGTATCTATGTGATAATATCACAGAGACTAGAAATGTGATATTATAGAGGTCAAGATGCAATATTACAAAGGTCATTGAGATTTTAGTAGTACGACTAGTATGCCTTGCATGCCCTTTGCTAAAGTAGCAACACCCATAAGCATCAGTGTATCCATGGCCATTGCCGACTCTTGCAGTGACCAATAAATGCAAAAAAAAAGTTGGTTATGGGTACTAAAGTGATGATTTTGGGTGACAAAGTGATGGTTGTGGTTGATAAATTGATGGTTGTGGGCGACGTGCCTGACAATTTTGACTGCCCCATTGCATTGTTTTTAGCATCTCTTGCACACTTCTATGCAATTTCAATGATTTTGGACTTTGAAAAAACTTTGTGAACAAATGCTTGCAATTAGCGATGCCAATGTTTTTAGTTTCCTCTTGCTAACATACAGTAATTTTTTCAAAGTTCATTGATTGATTTTCGTACTCCAAAACCCTTAATTACATGCTATGGGTGTCACTACTTTATGTCCCACTCTTAATTTCTTACAGCTTTTTGCCCTTCTTTTCCTCTTCTCCCTTCCCTCAAGTTTCTTATGACTTATCACCCTCCTTTTCCTTGCCTTTCCTCTCTCTCCTCTCTTCTAAATTTAAAATTTTGAATGACAAAAAGACACCCAATGCTTGACACTTGATGTTCAAATTTTTGGAGTTCATAGAGAATTTTGAATTTCATGTGCCAAAGAGATGGTTGATGTTTTAGCATAGAGAGATAATCTCTTCACCATTCAACGGCAACAATTGGAGATAATAGCAAGAGAAAACCAAAAACTGCCAATTTGTGGCAAACCAAAAAGATGAGTGTAAATTTGAGGGATATATGTTTACATAATAAAGTAAGTACCATCACTGGTTTTTTACAAAATATGGTTTTGAAACATTGAGTTACCTTGGTGTGGCCTTGCTTTGAGAAGGATTTGGCAATTTTATTTGTTTTATTTATCCAAACTTTAGGATTACGGTAGTTAGTGTCAAAGTGAATTAAGAGCGTGGAAAAAGTTTGCCCAAATAAAGTTCTTTGTTATATTGCATGAAACTCTACCTTAGTCATTCTTGGTCCATGATGCACTTGTCATGTCTTTGGTTGGGTTTTCTTTCCTTGCATTGATTTGATGGGTTTTCTCAATAGTAGAAAGTTAGTTGACATTAAAGAGACATGATGTGCATTTTAAAATCAAAATTGGATCAAAACATGCATATATTATCACTAAAACTTTTGAAGTCTTTTGAAAAAAATTGTATTAAAGTAAATTAGAAGTCTAGTTTGAGCATAACTAGTAAAACTCACAAGTGAATATGAAATAAATAATGCAACTAATATTACATTGTTAAAGAGCTTCAAATTAGTTCAATTAATAAAAAAATCACTTTATTAATTTATTTTGATAGTTTTTTCATTAGTCAAAAGACAAACTAAGAAAAAACAAAAGATTTTTGTTTATTGAATTTATTTATTTCGAAACAAATTTAAAGCTAAAAAGAACTATTCCTTTCTTATTTGATTTATCATTGTTTTTATTTATTTAATTATATTAGCCAATAAGTATTGAAACAAATGGCACCATTTTTAATGAGCTTTTTTTGGGCAAATAGGCAAGCATAAGGGCTACCATTAGGAAAAAATTGAGTCCTCCTTTGAAAGCCCCCTACAAAGTCTCTAAAGGGGTCTTAAAACATGTATTTACTACAACAAACCCAAGCAACAAACAAATCACCATTCACCTATTTCCACTCATCCTTTGAATTCAATGCAATCATGAAAACAACATTATTATATTATCCTATTGGACAAAAACTATAGGTACAAATGTACAAAAGGACCATAAATTCTACCAACTTTATTCTATTTGAATAGATGAGTGAAGTATTTAAATAATAAGTAGTGAGAACATATACATCTTTTATGAGTATAATGTCTTTTTTATTATTTTTGGATTGTGCATTTGGCTTAGGTCCTTCATACAAGGTAGCAAAATGGCCTCTATAATTATATAATTTGGCAAAATGATATATACTAAGGCATTTTATAATTACTTATATGGCCTAGAGGATTCTATTTCTTCCATGCTATTTTCTTAATAAAGAAAAAAAATGAATTGTCAAGCAAAATGATAACAGGAGGTTTTGAGTAACAAGTCCAAAAAAGACATGTAAATATTTGATGATTGAAGTTTAATATTGTAGGAAAATTAGATTTTTTTACATTTTTTTTTTGTTAAAACATTTCGGTTGGTGCCTATATTGGTATTAGAATTTTGCATTTTCTTCACATCCTATTTTTTTTGTTTCCTTTGTTATAGCAACTTTGTTTACACAAAATTTTGATATTTATTTTACTTCCCATTTTTTTGGTTAGACATTTTTTTGGGCTTAAAGTTATTTGATTTTGATACACTATTTTTTGCTATGATTGGGCTATGACAATTTGGCTGGTTTTAAATTTTTGAGTTTTTTTTCACTTCTTTTTATTTTTGTTAGGTCACATTTGTTATTTTTTTTTCATATAAAATAGCATGGCTCCTTAAATACCCAACTGCCTATACAAACCCATACTAGATACAATCTTCTGCATAGCATAGTTTCAAATTTTGTGCCTCTATATTAATTGTAAAAAAAATTAATGCCTTAAATTTGTTGCATACCTATATTATTTATATTGAATATAGCACTTTGAAAGTTCTTTTCTTTAATTGTAAATTTGTTGTAATGTTTATCTCAAATGAATAAAATCCATTGTTATATTATATTTCATGTCAATTTTAAAATGCGCTACATGTTCCACCCAAGCACATTGCATAGTAAAATTTATACAAATTTGGCACAATGCGTCCTTCAATTTGTAGGGCGAGGTGTAGCAGGCTCTGCAAAGAGTTCTTCCAGGATGCCATACACTGCTTGGGGATTTTGTGCCAACTCTGTCAAAAAGTTTGCTTGCAATTCTACAATCTCTTTGTAGTTCCTCATAATGTATTGTCAATAGGCAATTGATTAAACAATTTTCTCTCCTTCCATTTCAAACAATGATAGATAATAACTCAAGTAGTTTTTGGGATTGAGAGTTTTTCCAAGGCATCCACAAGCACAAAGATTAGTGCGTAATTGCAAGTATCATACTATTGACATCATTGTCAAATATCATGAAAGTGTGCACAAATGGCACTTGAAAAGTACTTCATCGTATAAAACTTTGTGAAAATCTAAGAAGTTGCCACATTATTTGCGGTATATAAAACAATCACAAATAATCCATACTTCAAATATAAAATCTGTAATATGCACCTCTTGTTTTATTTTTCAAAAAGAGCATGAAAAACTGGAGAAACTTTTGTCAAATTTGAGCGGTGGCAATGAAGGCAACTTCTATTGGCAACGTATTTAATATCAGTGTACAGATCTAGTTCCAACATCCGGAGGAGCACATGACTATTAAAGCCAAGATTAAGGTAAATTTCAAAATCCCTTGTCTCTTTTGATAGCATTAGGTTTACCTAATGCGTTATCTACTTGATGCAGCTTTTGCGGCAAATATATTGAACCACAACAATTTTGCGTGCTAATTCAAAGTTGCATACAATAACTTTGCGCGCTGATTCAAAATTGCAGCAAGCGTATAATACCACATTATTCTATTCACATTCTTTGTGTGCCTGCTTCTATTCAAGCGACCTCAAACACAAGGACTTGCAAAGATGTGAAGTTGCTTTTCAGATGTATCTAGAAAATGATGAAGAAGAGGGTGATAAACAAGACAAAAAACCTCAAGAGGAGCCTGATTCAAATGAGGCTATAGAGGAAGAAGTAGCATTAGCTGAAGATGATGCAAATTGAAGTTCAATCAAATTCTTTGGCAGAGAAACTTGAATTTTCTTTGTATAATGCTTACCACTGTACAAGATGACACACATGCTATTCATCTTTTGTCTCCCACATCCTTTTATCAAAACAAACTATTGATTAATCAATATGGTGGAGTTAGCGCTTAACTCACCTTTGCCTTATCCAATTTAATCTCTATGCTTAAGTTTAAGTTTCATGTTGCTCAATGTTTGTGATGGGACGAGTCTAAGAAGAATGAATTGTGCTCAACTAGCATCAAATTGTTTGCATTTTGGAATTTAGAAGTGTAGCACATCTAGTAACATTATTGTTTATTTGGTTTAGTACTATGTCACTTTCATCAAGTGCATGTATTATATTCTATTGAATCCTTTAGAGGTTTTGACCTAAATTAATGGACATTCACATCCTCGTACCAAGACACACCATGATCGGCAAATCCAACTTCCACATAGAAACAAAAGTGGTAATAAATGCACTCTTCTCTCAAACAACGCATTCCCTTGAATTTTGTGTATTTAGAATTTCAAAAGAAAAGGTTAGAAAATGACCTTTAACTATCAATGGTGGTTTTGTCAATAGGGCGGAAATATCCAATTCCGGGTTGCAACCTTACTAGAGCATACAGCAAGCCAACAGTGACGGCAACAAAGTCACGGTGTCTTGATGGAGATTCCTCCATCATGTAAATACTTGTTATTTATTTATGTTTGTGTTGATTTTATTAAATCAACAGTTGAGGCAAAAGGGGTGGTCGTGGTGAGGACCACGGTTTGATGACAACGCAGCGGCCATAGATTCCAATGCGCTGCGCCGTCTTGTCACATGCACAGCTCAGGGGGGTAGGTAGCGGGTTGGCTGGGCCAATTTCCTGCCTCACTAGTTGCCAAGCAGTGAGCCGCTATCACCGCTCGACGAGTTCGATGAGATTTGAACCCGGACCGGCGGGCGGCCAGAGACGACCGCTTCTCCAGCCAATCAAGTCCACGACTTGACAACTGAAGATAAACGTTTAACGCTATTATATGCTCGCAACGGCACGTGGCCACTTTACGATAGTGTTCATTTTATAGTTTAATCATTTTCACATGTTTATCTAGATATTTTGAAAGGCTCATATATTTTGCCTTTGTTTGAATAAAAATACTAAGGATTTAGAAGTCAATGGGAAAGGTGTGAAAGAAAAAAGGTTTTGGCATCTATGGTGGGGTTAGGATAAGGAGGAGCATGGGCTGATGTGCCCCACCTCCCTACCTTAGATATGGTCGAAATTATGGAAAAAAAGATTCCTTAGTTGTTGGAAGTTAGTGTATGAGTGTTGGTGGGAAGAAAGGGAAAAACGCCGAAACTTTGATGTGAGATTTTTTTCTGTGTATACATGATTTTGAATTGAAGTTTGAGGAGATTGTTCCTTGTGTGATTACCTTTCCAAAATGAATTTGCAAGTTTGATTTGGAGTTGTGATGCAAAAGTTATGAGTGTTTGAATTTTGAAATCAAAAAGCCAAACTATGAAGAAAGGCTGAGACTTTGACAAGCCATAACTTATGATTCGTATATCATTTTGCAACAAGATTTGAACAGAGTGTTTATCTTAGTATTGGCTTTTTAGAAAGTCTTTAAACTTGAGGTTTGAAGCTTGGAAGAGAAAGTTATAGAAGTGTGAAGGTTTAGAGGTGGTTGCCCTTTTGTTAGGAGAAGGCCGAGACTTTGAAGAGCTACGACTTTTGGACAGTATCAAATTTTCTTTTTAGATTTTTAGGAGTGATAGTTTGTTGTCATAGCTTTCCAAATTTTCTTTAATCATTCTATTTGGAATCTTATTGAAGAAGTTATAGTGGATAGAAGTTGGAGGTGTGGGTGCTCTCTAAAAAATTGAGACCCACACTTTGATTGACTAGAGCTTTCGGACAGAATTTTGTTTTGAAGTGAGAATTTTATGGGTTGTAGTCAGTGATATCATCTTTTTAAATTGATATCACGTTTCTATGGATGATGTATAAAACAAAAGTTATAGAGGTTTATAAAGGCAGTGTTTAGTTTGTAAGGAGAAAGAAGAGCCTCTATTTTGAACCCACATAACTTTTGGACAGTATCTTAGATTAAGTTGAAATTTGAATGAATGTTAGATGATTAGAAGAGCTTTTCAAATTGCTATTATACTTAGCACTTGAATCTTTGAGCCATCTGTGGCACTAGATAGAAGGTCGCTGCTTTTCTAAGACTTGTTATTTGTGATTTTCCCCATTGTTTTTATTAAAACATGAAGACTTGAAGACTTGAAAACATGAAGATTTGAAGATCTGAAGATATGAAGATTTCAAGAGGAATGTTTTGAGTTTATTTTTTATGTATGTGTGGGATGTGGCTTTGTTATTTCTAGTCGGTTTTGGAGGCTTGTTTGTCAATTCATTTCCATTCTGTTTTGTAAACCTTGTTGCGGGCAGTTTACGTTAAACCAAACTTAATCCCATTTATTGTCGTGGTGACAAAGTGGGATTAATCATCCACATGGTCGAGATTAGCTCTGTTCTCACGATCTGAAGTTTTAGCCAGCAGATCGTGAATTTGATTTTAGGATCTCGTCATACGGACGGCAGCTCGTGTCTGCTGTCCCGATCTACCCGTTTCGTATCCAGTGGGCTCTTATCCCTACCTTGACCCTTATACCTTTAGAGTCAGCCACATGATAGGTTAACGGAAGACTGAAGATTGAAGATTTGAAGAGAAGATCAAGATTAAAGACGATTTTAATCGGCAACGCACGATCGCAGCAAGACACCTTGCGTGTTTTCAAGGCGCGCTCCTCTCAACCCGACAACAATCCACGCCGTCAATAGTGTAATAAATGTACAAGCTTTTTGTGTGCGCTTCTCGCCAAGAAGGAATAGAAAACCACCAATAAAATATTCAAAGCGCCTTCCAAATCAGGGTCGCCTACCCTCGCTAAACCCTGCAATTGCAAATCCAACCGTGGCTCCTCGCACAGCACTTGTCTTGCCTTCATCCCTTGCGCCCGCAACATCTTATTCAAAATGGCCAACCAATTTTCCAAACCTTATCTAACACAAAATTCCAGACTGATTTTACAAATTGAAGAGACTCGCATCGGCATTCACCGTGTATTGGAAATATCCAGGGATTGTCAATGAAAATCTCAAAAATAAATTTGCCTCTTTCAATTACCATGGCATTAATTCAAAGGTCCGTCGCTTTTGCTTACCAAACCCTAAATTGCTCTGTTGTTTCCTGGGCTTGGTAAAGAAATCACCAAACTAGCACCAAAGGTTTGAAAAAATGATAGGGTAAAGAAGCTCTATTTACAACCGGTATGTGAAATTGAATAAATACATACACGTGTATCAAATCAAACGTTAAAAAATTGATAATAAATAATGCAAAGTTCAAGCAGGGATTTAAAAGTAAAATATAGAAAGTAATGGGATGAAAACATATAAATCATTTAAATATTACATAAAAATCCCATGCCTCTACACACCTCCGCAATAAAAAACTTCAATAACAAAGCCAGTGAAACCTCCCGGCTCTTGTTGTAATAACCTATTTGCACATAAAAATTTTAAATAATATTTATATTTGTATTATTTGCAAAAATGTATGATGAGAGTAGTATATCTAATCATTAACTACCAAAATATTATCAAAATAAATATGACAAAAAAATGAAATGTGAAACAAAAAAAATAACTAATAAAATATAAGTTGGAAAAACAAATAAAATAAAATAAATGACCTTCCAATTGAAACAACGTGGAATCTCTAGAAAAATACATGGTTTAAATATTTAAAGGCTTACGTGACTTATAATCACTTCTTTAGGGCTTTCTTTGGGCTTTCTTCTCGAACTGATTCAAAACTTTTTCTAGACCAAGGATGTACGCGACTTCGTTCTTGCTTTTTTTGTTCAGATGCTCTACAGCTAACTCCTTCACTTTTTTACTTAGAGCTGCATTGACCTGTAATGACGTACCAATCCAAGTGAATTCTTTATTAGACGTCTCAAACTCCATGGTTCCGTGGAAATCTTTCTTCTTCCTCCAAATCACCTGCACCACTCTAGAGCACGCGCCAAAGTCGACGTAGACTTTGTACAATCCCACAATAAAATGCCCGTCGGACATGTAGAAGCCATCTACCCGTCGCCCTAATGCGCCGCTATCAAAACAAACCAAAGTCCATATATTCAACGTATAGTCGCTGCTATTGTTATTCGTGTGAAAGCTGCTGCTAAAATCATCAATGGTATATGTGATGTTGCTAGCAAAGGCCAAATTATTAGTAGATGATCCTCCTGGCTCCTTATCTAATGTGAAGCTAAACTTAGGATCCGCCACGGCAGGCACGCTTGCAAGTAGGAAGTTGGCTTTGACTTTTTCAAATAGTTGAGGAGCCAATAAGCCAAAGTGCATATCATAAAAAAAAAAAACAGTCGGCCAAGTAATTATCTGCCGCTGGTGCCAATTCTCAAGCGTGGTGGGAGTCCGCTTCTATTCTGAGGGCAGGGAATAATGTGCAAAGGCTTTTTGAAACCTTGCATCCATAAAATTTATTATGTGAATTTAACTCAATAAGAGTTGCATGAAATATTTTTTGAAATTTCAAATTCAAACTAACTATAAATAAATAATTAAAAACACATAATATTTGATATTAACTTACCTTTGCGCCACCTTGCTGCATATATCTTTCTTGATTTTGTTGCGCCGTTAATTCCAATAAGACTGGCTCTAGACCTCTTTTTCATCAACGTGGTAGTGAAATTCTTGTAGACATCAAATTCGGACTTACTCAAGGTATCAAAAGGTAAGAACTTTGCCACGAGAACCACCACGGCGGTAGCCTTGTCCAATACCACCATCGTGTTCTTGTGTACCGGTTTGTAAGAATCAAGCAAAGAGTTCAGGCACGAGTACATGCAGTTTTTGACATCATAGTTCATCGATAAAATCATCACGTATGCACCTGTAAAAATAAATAAATGCTTTTTAAATTAGTTATTAACACAACATTAAATTCAAAACTAATTGAAAAAAAAAAAAAAAAAAAAAACTATCTATAGTATATCTTATTATCACTTTGTCTCTATTATCATTTTTCATCTTCAAAAATTCATAACTTTAAAAAATTTAGTTTCAAATCTGGATTTACAAAGATTACATAAAAAAATTTATAGCCATTTACTAGTATTGTAATTTATGTTTCATTCAACAAAAATTCATGAATAATATTGTAATAAAATGTTGTTTAGAAATATAATAAGCATCCACAACAATTTAGGTATAACAACATCAATTACAAATTAACAAAGATAATTGAAAGTTGTTCACTAAGTTAGAAGCACTTATAAATTGATTACAAAAATTTTAAAAAAATAAGACATTGTAAAATTAAAATGACAAAATGTAATCATGCACAACAATTAAAAAATTTATAAAAGTTATGAAAAATTGATAATAGAGCAATTTTAAATTTATGTGGAACTTTACTCTAAAATTTATTGAAACTTCGCTGACTAAGTCATACTTCACTCATTTAGAAATTTAGAGCTTGATGTAACATTTTGATTTTATTATCTTTAAATACTACCATGATTTTGACTTTAGGCACGTTGAAAAAAAAATGGTTTATATTTGAATTAAGACCTTACAATAATATTAAGGTAAACCGCATATAATGTAACTGCATGAAGATCAAACTTTTGAAAAGAATTTAGCGTAATGAAAAGATATCAAAATATAAATATATGCATGTATAAATGTACCTGTCATTTTATCTTTAGCAAATTGCCGTCGTTTACCCTTTCTTATTGTATTCAAAGCTTTTTTGTAGAGCTCTCGCTGATTCATTTTTTTGAACAAAAAACAGACCACAATAAAGTTGTCAGTAATACATCATTCATTGAATTGAAAAGTAAATAAATATGATGAGGCTTTTGAATTATTCAATTTTCTGAGTTTTTAGACGGTTTAGAGTGAATGTTATAATGATTTCTTTGAGATCCAAACAAAGACCCAATTCCAAAAATTTGACCCCTACATTGGATTATAACAATTCTATAGGCGAGAATTCAAATTTACCAATGGGTTTAAGGAGTAATGCACACATGCATATCCATCAAGAAATTAATAAAAATAGATTACATGTCTTGATCTTCTGACTAGAGATGAACCTCACTGTGTATGCGCTGAGGAACATCAAAGCTTTTATCTTCTGCTTCATTCTCCTCACACTTGTATTTAAAGAAAGAATTGGTTTCTTCCTCCTTGTTTGAATCCAACACGGCATCCCAATAATTTGAAATGAATTATGAATGTTAAGTGATGCTCTATGTATGTTACTTATTAAATTAGATTAGTTGCAAATTTCCACGAAATGAATATAACTTTACAAATTTTGCAAAATAATAGAAAATTATCAAATGATAGAAGAAACATGCTTTTAAATAAGGCAAAAGCAACTAAGAAAAATAGCAAGTATGTTCTATTTAATGATACTTGAATTCTTTGAATGATAATTCTAACAAAGCTACAAATAGTGAACTTGAAAAAAACTAACTTGTAGGATTAGACGCATCTTCAGCAGTAGCGGCAGCAGCAAGAGCTTGTTCAAATTGGCGTCGCCATTTGTATACCTTGACATGAGCATCTTCAGCAGCAAAAGTCTGTTTGAATTAGAGTTGTCGTTTATATACCTTGACATGAGCGTCTTCCACAAGGTTCACATCAGTTATTGGCCACGTTTCACACCACGTGATTAGGTCTTCACTTCCATATCATTGTTTATAGCATTCAAAGCCTTAGTATTGAAAGGTTTCAACAATCGAATACACCATGCAATCTGTAGGGAAAGTCCTTACTACCCTAAATCACTTCCTAAAAAGTAAGAGAAGACATTCAAACTCCAAATTGAAAAAAGAAGCTTCACTTTGAGTTGCTTTGACGACAATTTTGTGTAGCGTTGCAGACACCAAGGCGTCCATGGCATTAATGACACCAAGGCGTCCATGGCATTAATGACACCAAGGCGTCCATGGCATTAATGACACCAATATATTGTTCAATATGAATAGGCGTGTAAAATCTTTGCAAATTAGCTTTGTGCGTTGAAATCAATCAGATGTTACTTATATCTTCAAAACCTGGGTGGGGTTTACCGAGGTGTATGCTACAAATTTGCTTGACGCACCTTTGAGTTAACGCACTCCTTCAGCAGTTACCTGAGAGGGATCAATTTATGAGTTCAAGACGTGGAGCAGAATTGACATAGTTGTCAACATACCCTCAATCGCTGTCAGAACTATGACTGGCCATCTTTTCCAAAAACAATGCGATAATATTCCAAACAAACAAATTGAGAGAAAAAAACTAAAAATTATAATTCAAAAAGTCAAAACTGATTTGTACCTCTAGTTATCAAAACCATCATGTTTTGAAATTGTTTACAACTCACCTGTCTTTGCTTTAGCTGGAGCTTCTTGGAATGGATAGTAATTGTATTGATGTTCACCAACATTATCACCTAATATATATTCTTCAAACCACCAGGACCTACGTAGTAGACTACAGTACAATAGACACTTGTATGAGGTTTTATACATAGAAAACTGAGAAGCAATAGCCGGAGTTTTATAAAGAGCTTCATCATAGATCACAAAACAAAAGATGTTTATATAATATCCATGATACTTTCAATTTTAAGTATACCGGATCATTGTTGAACAAATCAGCATAGAATATGAACCAGATAGATCACAAGAAAAATAACAGATTTAACGAGTAAAAGATTTATCAAATAGCCAGAACGCTTGTCTGTTGTCAAGCTTGACAATCATTGGCAATGCTTGTCTTCAACCTCGCTTGGAGCTGCTGCTCTTGCTGCTCTACAGATTTGACTAAGTGTTGTAACACTTAAACAAAAGATTTTTTGAAAAGTATCATAGACCACCTATTCGTTTTTTTATCCCCTAAAAATACAAAAGGCCGTAGAATTGCAGATTGAAAGCTCATTGTAGATTAAAGACACACTTAACTCCACTTAATTAAACATGAACTATTTATATAATTTTGAATTTTTGTAAACGGCTTTACGTTTATATGACAGCTCACAATGTCTTGATGAAGATGCCTTTATCATGGAGATATACGTTGTTTATCTATGTTTGTGTTGATTTTAATAAATTAATAGTTGAAGCATAATGGTGGTCGTGGTAAGAACCACAGTTTGATGACAATATAGCGGCCATAGATTCCAAGGCGCTATACCGTCTTTTCACATGCACGGCTCAAAGAGGGTAGGTAGCGGGTTGGTTGGGCAAATTTCTTGCTTCACAAGCGTGCCAAGCCGTGGATTGTCATTACCACTCGACAAATTTGATTACTCTCGAATCCAGACCGGCGGGGGGTAAAAAATGACTGCTTCTGCAGCCTATAAAGCCCACGATTTGGCAACTAAAAAGAAGCGTTTGACGTTATTATATGCTTGCAATGACACGTGGCCACTTTACGGTGGTGTTTATCTTGTATTTATTAATTTTTATATGTTTATCTATGTGTTTTGAAAGGCTCATTTTTTTTCTTCTTTAAAATAAAATAATAAGGATTTAGAAATGATTTGGAAATATGTAAAAAGAAAAAAGGTTTGGCATCTATAGTGAGATTAAGATGAAGATGGGTATAAGCTGATGTGCTCCACCCCCATATCTTGGATATGGTCAAAATATAGTAGAGGAGATTTCTTAGTATGCTAGAGTTTAGTGTATGAGTGTTGGTTGGAAGAGAAGTAGAAATTTCAAAACTTTGATATGAGAGAATTTTCTGTATATTCAATATTTTGAATTAAAATTTGAAAGAATTATTCCTTGTGTTATAATCTTTCCAAAATAAATTTGCAAGTTTGATTTGGAGTTGGGATGCAAAAATTCATAGTGTTTGAATTTTGGAATTAAAAAGTTGAACTACAAAGAAAGGCTGAGACTTCGACAGTCTATAACTTATTATCTGTATATCATTTTGCAACAAGATTTGAGAAGTGTTTATTGTATTCTTGGTTTTTTTTAAAGTCATGAACCTCAAGATTTTGAGCTTAGAGGAGAAAATTATAGAGATGTGAAGGATTGTAAGTGACTGCCTTTTTGTTAGGAAAATGTCAAAACTTTGAAGAGCTATAACTTTTAGACAGTATAAAAGTTTTTTTTCAAATTTTTAGGAGTAATCAATTGTTGTCATAGCTTTCCAAATTTTTATCAATCATTCTATTTGGAGTTTAATTTATGAAGTTATAGTGTATAGAAATTAGGGGTTTAGATGCTCTCTAAAAAATTTGAGACCCAAACTTTGATTCACTAAAACTTATAGAGAAAGTTTTAATTTGAACTGATTTTTCAATAAGTTGTAGTCAGTTGTATTTTCTTTTCAAATTAATATCATACTTGTTGTGAGAGTTATAGAACAAAAGTTATAGAGGTTTGAAGAGGTAGTGATTAGTTTGTAAAGTGTGAGGAGAGCATCTACTTTAAACTCACATAAATTTTAGACAATATTTTAGAATTAGCTAAAATTTAGAAAAGTGTTAAGTGATTAGAAGGACTTTTCAATATGCTATTACACTTAGCATTTTGATCTTTAAGCCATCTGTGACCTAAGATAGAAGGACGCAGCATTTTTAGAGCGTATTGATTGTGACTTTTCCATTGTTTTTTTTAAAACATGAAGACTTGAAGACATAAAAATTGGAAAATTTGAAGATATGAAGATTTTAAGAAGAATGTTTTGGATTTATTTTTTATGTATGTATGGGATGTAATTTTATTAATCTTAATCGATTTTAAAGGCTAATTTGTCATTTTATTTCCTTTCTATTTTGTAAATATCGTTGAGAGCAGTTTGAACTAAACCAAACTTAATCGCATTTATTGTTGTGGTGACAAATTGAGATTAATTACCCACATGGTCAAGACTTGCTTTATTCTCATGATTTGGAATTTTGATCAGTAGATCGTGAATTTGATTTTAGGGCCCCATCATTCTAACAGCAGCTTGTGTCTATTTTTCCGATCTACCAATTCCGTATCTTCTGAGCTCTTATTCGCACCTTGACCTTTATATCCTTAGAGTCAGCCATAAGATATGCCATTGAAAGACAAAAGATTGGAGAATGCATTTCTACCTGACAACTCTAATCATTCTCGTTGTGGTATATCTAATTGCCATCGCTGGGGGCTCCTACACTGTGGTTATGAGTAGAATAATTGGAAAAAGCCAAAAGGCTTATTCAAAAGCCGCAAAAATTTGTAAAGAGATTTGTTCTTTATTTCTTAACGGTTTAGAGTTTTGGTTAAGGAAAAGCCTTTGTTTTCTTACCACTTTTAGAACTCAAAGTGTCCGTTAATTTGGTTATACAGAAATCTCATTTGGATGAGAGATAAAAGACTGTCAAATAGACGTTACTGTTCAAAATAGTTTTGGATTTCTTCTCTGATTCGCTGTTGAGCGTTAGATTTTGACATGCGATCTCTCTACTTCAGACATTTTATTCATTTATTGACAAAAATAAGATTATTGAAAAATAATCAAATGCTTTACAAAATAATATGAATTTGGGAAAAAATGAGGTCTGGTTAATAGGCTTGGCGTTGATCGCATATATAAACTTATCTTTAAAAAAATGGACTCTACTTCTATGGTATGCGCACATACTTATTTTCAAGGGAGTAACCGACAATTGTCAAACTTTCAAGACAATCTTAAATGTTATCATCAGTGAGATGTAAGTGTCTATTTCTTTGTGCCTATAATTTGTTCACTTTTAACGGTGTCATAATGGGGATCCCTCTATCATGTAGATACTTGTTATTTATTTTTGTTTGTGTTAATTTCAATAAATCAACAGTTGTGGCAAAACAGGTGGTTGTGGTGAAGACCACGGTTTAGTGACAACGCAGCGGATATAGATTCTAGTGCGCTGCGCTGTCTTGTCTCATGCACAGCTCAAAGGGGTAGATCGCGAGTTGGCTGAACCAATTTTCTGCCTTGCCAATTGCCAAGCCGTGGGTCGCTATAACTGCTCAACGAGTCCGATGGAGTTCAAACCTGGATCGGCAGGAGGCCAAATACAACTGTTTTTCCAGCCAACTAAGTCCACGACTTGACAACTGAAGACAAACGATTGACGCTATTATATACTTGCAAGGATACGTGGCCACTTTATGGTAGTATTTATTTTGTAATTTAATCCATTTTATATGTTTATGTAGATGTTTTGGAAGGCTCATATGTTTTATTTTTGTTTGAATAAAAAATACTAAAGATTTAGAAGTGAATAGAAAAGGTGTAAAAGGAAAAAGGCTTTGGCATCTATAATAAAGCTAGAATAAAGAGGAGTATGGACGGATGTGTCCCACCTCCCTACCTTAGATAGGGTCAAAATTAAGGAGAAGAGATTCTTTAGTATGTTGGAAGTTAATGTATTAGTATTGGTAAGAAGAAAGGAGAAATCTCAAAACTTTGATGTGAGAGAACTTTTTGTATATACCTGATTTTGAGTTGAAATTTGGAAGAATTATTTTTTATATAATTGACTTTTTAAAATGAGTTTGCAATTTTGATTTGGAGTTGTGATGCAAAAGTTATGAGTGTTTGAATTTTGAAGTCAAAAAACCAAACTACGAAGAATGGCTAAGATTTTGACAAGCCATAACTTATGATTTGTATATCATTTTGCAACAAGATTTGAAAAGAGTATTCATCTTAGTCTTTACTTTTTAGAAAGTCTTTAAACTCAAGTTTTGAAGCTTGGAAGAAAAAGTTATAGAGGTGTGAAGAATTGGAGGTGGCTGCTTTTTTATTAGGAGAAGGCCAAAATTTTGAAGAGCTACAACTTTTAAACAGTATCAAATTTTTTTTTCAAATATTTAGAAGTGATATTTTGTTGTCATAGCTTTCCAAATTTTCTTTAATCATTCTATTTGGAATCTTATTGAAGAAATTACAGTGGGTAGAAGTTAGGGATTTGGGTGCTTTTTAAAAAATTGAGATCCACACTTTGATTGACTAGAGCTTTCGGATAGAGTTTTATTTTAAAGTTAAAATTTTATGGATTGTAGCCAGTGATATCATCTTTCTAAATTGATATCACGTTTCTATGGATGATGTATAAAACAAAAGTTATAGAGGTTTATAAAGGCAGTGTTTAGTTTGTAAGGAGAAAGAAGAGCCTCTATTTTGAACCCACATAACTTTTGGACAGTATCTTAGATTAAGTTGAAATTTGAATGAATGTTAGATGATTAGAAGAGCTTTTCAAATTGCTATTATACTTAGCACTTGAATCTTTGAGCCATCTGTGGCACTAGATAGAAGGTCGCTGCTTTTCTAAGACTTGTTATTTGTGATTTTCCCCATTGTTTTTATTAAAACATGAAGACTTGAAGACTTGAAAACATGAAGATTTGAAGATCTGAAGATATGAAGATTTCAAGAGGAATGTTTTGAGTTTATTTTTTATGTATGTGTGGGATGTGGCTTTGTTATTTCTAGTCGGTTTTGGAGGCTTGTTTGTCAATTCATTTCCATTCTGTTTTGTAAACCTTGTTGCGGGCAGTTTACGTTAAACCAAACTTAATTCCATTTATTGTCGTGGTGACAAAGTGGGATTAATCATCCACATGGTCGAGATTAGCTCTGTTCTCACGATCTGAAGTTTTAGCCAGCAGATCGTGAATTTGATTTTAGGATCTCGTCATACGGACGGCAGCTCGTGTCTGCTGTCCCGATCTACCCGTCTCGTATCCAGTGGGCTCTTATCCCTACCTTGATCCTTATATCCCTAAAACCAGTCACATGATATGCCAACGGAAGACTGAAGATTGAAGATTTGAAGAATGAAGATTAAGATCAACAACGATTTGAATCAACGACTCACAATTGCAGCGAGACACCATGCGTATTTCCAAGGCGCGCTTCTCTTAAACCGACAATAATAGTAATTTTCAACTTGCTATTGTTGCAAATGTTAATAATTTGTTCAGATCTTGTTCACAATGCCTTAGATCAGGCAGCACCTAATCTGATAATCTTTGGAAAACTTAAGGGAAAAAAGTAGAATATAATATTTAAAAAATATGTATTGTCATTTGAGAAAGAATAAGTAATACTTAGAATAATGTACATTGTATCTAGTAGTTTGAAATTTAAAAGTGCATATGCAATCAATAATGTTCTAATTGATAAAAGAAGAGAGAACTTTGAAGGAGATAAGAAAAACCAAAAATAAATTTTAGGAGAACTTATTATGATATGAAATAGGACATGGCTTGGTGGCGTCAGATGGATGCTTGGATAATTTTTAAGGATAGAGATGTTCATAGAACACATCAAGATGGAAAAACTTTTTAGTGTTAAAGACAAAAAATATGTCTTCAATTTCTTTCTAATTTCTCAATTATAATGGAAAGGTGTTTTAAATTGATATATGAAGCATTTTTAATATACATTGATGATGTGGATAAATAAATGAGTTTTAGTTAATGTCTAGCTAAGTTTGGAATGAATTTAAAAGCATAGGTCTGGATGAAAATGAGGATTTGTCATTGGTTAGAGAAATATCAGAGACGAATTCAGAGACAAGAATAAAATATGGAAAATGTAGAATCAAGACAAGAACTCAGAAGTATACTTAAAACCAAAGCTATAAAAGTATATTAAATGGTAGCAATGCAAGGCAAGGCTAAGACTTGAAAGCCAAAGATTAAGGATAAAAGATGAATTGTTGAGACTGAAGAATTTCTTAGCCTCAACTCTTATATATATTTGAGGGTTGAGGCTTCAAATTCTCTAAAGGCTTCCAAGCTTCCAAATTTCTAGAAGCTTCCAAATTTCTAGAAGCTTCCAAGCTTCTAAGAGTTTCCAATTTTCTAAAAGCTCTTAGTCTTTTAAAAGCTCCTAATCTTCTATAAGTTCACAATCTTTTAGAAGCTTCCTGTCTTCTAAAAGCTTCCAACTTTTTAAAAGTTTCCAAAATCTTCTATCCTTTTAAAGCCTTCTAATGCCTTATAATCCTCTAGAACCTTCTAGAACCTTCTAATCTTCTAATGTTTTAGATCTTTCCAGAACCTTCTAGTAGTTTTTATGCTTAATGCGTTTGTCAATCTATTCATGTCCGTGACATCATTTTCTTTTCTAGCTCTGAGATCTTTCGAGGAGTTCAAGCTGTTGTTGCTCTTGGTTTCAATAAATGTTGACAATGAAATTTTTGGTTTTCAAATGTGCATTAGTTAAGTTTGAAGCTGGTTTCTACGTATGCTCACTAATTGGACATTAGCGCCAATAAACAAAATATTTAACTTTGCCTTTTCAAATTTTTGTATCTAACATTTTCTCAATTTCATACTTTATGATATCATCTATTTCAACGCAAGGCAGCGCAGATTGAACTCTTTCAAAAAAATTGGATTTCCTATAGGTTTGCAGAAATGAAACATGAAGTATTGAATATATCTTCATTGACGCTAATAGTTATAGTTAATATGCAACAGTATTGATTTATTTTTTCAATAGAAAATAGTCTAATCTGGCAGTAATCAAGTTTATTGTTTAGACGAGTTGTTTTGATACTACAACGTAACAGCCACACTTTATCATCTATTTGAAATTTTAGTTGTTCTTTTCTTCTCATATCGGTAGAGTCTTCATAACGTACTTGAGCTTATTCCAAATGAGATTGTATTGTTTTATATAATTCCTTAGATATATTGCTAAATTTTTTGCTCCAGGACTCTTCTCCTTCCAAGTTGGTAGTATATCAATTTTTTGGTGAAAATCATAATTAAATAAAATAAAGTCTCTTGAATTAATGCATGTTTGCTGTTGTTGTATATAAATTTGGCAATTGACAGGACAGATATCTAATTATTTTGTTAATAATTTATAGTGCATCCTAAATATTACTCCAAAACTTGATTCACACGTTTGGTTTATCCATTAATATGAGGATGAAATGCTGATGGAAGCTTGATATTTACTTGAAAAATCTTGAATAATGATTGCCAAAACTTGTAAATGAATTGAGGTCTTCTGTCCGACACAATGTCTTTGGGTAATTCATGATAACAATAAATATTATTGATAAAAAGTTTAGTTGTTGCTTCTCCTATAATTGTCTTCTTGCATACAGCAAAATGTGTCATTTTTGAAAACCAATTGACTATCGTGTAAGTATAATCAAATTTAGCCAAAATTGATAAATCTGTAATAAACCCATGGAAACAAATGACTATAGTTGCTTCGGCACTAATAAATGTTGTAAAAGTTCGTACAATCAGTGTCAAGGATTCTTTGAACAAAAAGAAGTATCGCAAGATAATACAAAAATTTTAATGGTCTTCCACATCTAAGGCCACCAAAAATCACAAGAAATGAATTCTAACGTCTTGTTAAATCCATAGTGTCTAATGGCTGAAAGATCGTAGCGTGTTTGCATGACTTGAAGGCAATGTGATTTGTGAGGATTATAAAGACGCTATTCAAAGTTTAAACATTCATCATCAATTTTAAATTTGATAGAACCCACCGTAGAGTCGCTGGAAAGTTGCTTGATATTAAGCACTAAGGTACTTGTAGTTGAGGCTGCCCAGATTTGAACAAGAAAACTAGAATCAACTGGAAACGAGATTTAAGCTGCTTGTAAACAAAAAAGTTTAGACTTCAAAAGCGTCGTCCGTTGTTGATCATATGTTGCTTTCTTTCATTTAGGCATAAGGTTAGATCTTTGAAATAAGACATCAAATAATCCTTATAACTTTCCAAATCAATGTATGATGTCAAAATCAAACCTAAATAAAAATATATTTTAACGGGCTTAATGACGGTTTCAAAATACAAGTAGATATGAAATATTTGAGGCTCTTGTGATTTGTACATACTTGTCACCTAATATGCGGCGCCTTCAAGTAAATGACATCATTCCTGAAAAAAATCCATAATAGCAAATAACTCTTTATTGTGAATTTTATAGTTGATTTTCGCGGTACTGAATTTTTTTGAATGAAAAGCAATTGAATAAAATTTTATATTTTCTCATTATTGCAACAACACTGCGTCCAATGCAAAATTTGAAGCATTTGTCTTCATAAAAAAAGGCTTGGAAAAGTCCAGATAAACCAATATTGGGGCCGTAGTAAAAAATTTCTTCAATGTTTAAAATGCTTTGTCTGCTTCTGGACTCCACTCCAATTTATCTCTGCATGTAAGCTGTGTAAATAGAATAGCAATTTGAGAATAGTTTTTGATCAAAATTTGATAGAAATTTGTAAAACCAAAAAAACACTAAACATTGCGTAACGTCTTTACAATTGTCCAATCTAATACAGCTTGATTTTTTTGGAATCCATAGAAATGCCGTTGCTTAAAATAATGTATCTACAAAACTCCACTTTAATAATATGAAAAACATATTTTTTAAATTTAACGTAGAGCCCTGCATTGCGAAGCTTTTCAAGTATTTGTTTCACATGTTTTTCATATTGAATTGTAGTATTGGAATATATTAGAATGTCGTCCAAGTAAAAAATAACAAAATTGTGCAAGAATTCTCTGAATATATCATTCACGTGATGTTGAAACAAAATGCTTATGCAGTTATAAGTCTAAAAGGCATAATGTTATATTTGAAATGGCCATAATTTGTTCAAAAAGCTGTCTTCCGTTTGTCACCTTCTTTGATTTGTATAAGATTATAAGCTCTCCTTAAAATAATTTTGATACAAATATTTGCTTATCCGGCTTAATCCAAAAGTCCATTGATTAGAAATAATAGATATCGATTTTTGATTATTACTTTGTTGAGACCGCAGTAATCTACGCACATACGTAAATTATTATTATTATTATTATTATTTTCACAAATAGAATAAATGTACTAGTTGGAGACTTGGAATGTTGGATAAAAGTTTTTGCCAAATTTTTGTTAAAACATTTTTTCAATGCAAAGAGTTCATTTTGCGACAAATTGTATATGAGACTAAAAGGTAATTGAGCATCCTTTTGAAAATCGATTGCACAATCATTTGGTCGATGCTTGGGCAAAATGTCCTCATTTTTCTTTTTAAAGTTGTTTTGATATTACTTATACTCTTCTAGAAGCAAAATTGTTCTAATAGTTTGCTCAAATATTGGAATTGCATAAGCCATAAATATATCAGCATCTTTAGCAGCTTACATTAACGCTCGTAATCCAAGAAATAAAAGCTTTGACATTTTCTGTTCAGAAGGATCTTTGATTGTAATCACTACCGTACTTGTAGAAATTTTTTCAAATTGAAAGGTAACAGTATAATTTGCTCAATCAATTTGAAGATTAAATTTTTCAAGCTATAAAAGTTTTAAAATCACAAGACTAGACAAAAAACGGATACCGTTGTAGACCACACAACTACTGTGATTTTTTGCTATTGATTGTAAAAGAGTTGTTTTATAGGTAATATTGCTAGAAAATAATGGTCGTCTATTAATAACTTCAACGTAAACAGCTTTTGATTTTTGGACAGTAAAAATTGTATGACGTGTCACAAAAGATTCATCAATGAAACAAGCTCAGGCTCTTCAATCAATCAAGGCTTGGATTTTAATATTTTTTGAATCTAAACGTATGAATACAATGAAGCAAAACGTAGGATTTGCAGATAATATGAGATCTGAACATATAGATAATACTGTCAAATCTAGACGCACGATCTCTATTATGGTTGGACTTTGTTGTTTTCTTATCTTGTGCTCTGAAGTTGCGTCATGCGTCATTACTTTTCAAGACAATCGCTAACCTTGTGTCCTTCTTTTTCGCAATAAAAACATAATCATTTTTTGTGTTGATGTTTTTTTTTTGCTCCGTAAAAGGTTTGAATCGAACTCCATTAATTTGCATGTCTTTCGCTTCCATCCGTTTGTTAACACTTGAAGCTGAAGAAAATGTACTGTAACTATTATTCGGTCGCGGCGTAGTCTAGCCTTGTTTATCTTGTTGTCGTTTGAATAACTGATTGTCGCATTTGATAGCTTGACTAATAGCCTCGTTCAATGTTATAGGGTATGGTAATGAAAGTAATAAATCCTTCGCTTTGTTCCGTAAGCCATAATAGAATTGGCTTATCAAAGCTTATTTTTCCCAATTTATATCGCATGCTAGGTAACAAAACTCTGAAACGTAGATCAATGCTGAACGTTGTCTTTATTGTAAGCTTTACATTTTTATTACTGCAAGACATATTTTGTCATATTTACCAAATGCTTTTCTAAGTGCGTCCCGAAATGCTTCAAAAATGTTGGGTATTAAAAAGTTCTACTCAAAAAGCGCTGCAAATCAAAAAAACGCTTATTCGAGTAACAATGTTTCCATCAATCCAATGCAAGCTGTGTTTGTTGAATATCATTGGGATTGAAAGAGCGTAATATGCCAAATTTAATTGACAAAAATCCACAAAATTTGGAATGCTTGCCGTTGAATTTATTTGGAAGGCTAATTCTGAATTCTTTGTTCTTGTTAGAACTTAAAGCTTGAAGCATAGAATCTGAAAAATTATTGGCTTGTATAGTCGATGTAAGTGCAGCAATAAGTTTTTGCTTCATAGATTGTTGTAGTTTTGCTTTAAGACTAGAAAATCTTGCATTGAAATCTTCGGTCTGCTTGAACATCTTTTGGCACTCAATATTCATGGAAGTAATTGCAGACATAATAGCCTTGAGCTTCGAATTGTTCATCACAATTTCACCCCTTTTCGCCATAATGAACGCGTATTAGTCCAGCAATATGTTGAAAAATAACCTGATTGTGAACAATTAGAAAGAGAAAAAATAAATAAGTTGTATTAGCAAAGCATTGTCAATCTAGAAGTGGGTAATTTATAACTTCTAAGATACCTTGCAAATTTCAAATAAATGAGTAATCCATGCTCTATTCAAAATTACAAAGTTATTGAAAATAGACATCATCATCAACTTAAAAGTGGGTAATCCACAACTCCTAAGACACTTTGTAGTTTTTAAATGGAAAGGTAATCCATACTCTACTTGAAATCAGAAAGTTTTGATGATGTTTGAAGGGAGTTTCGACAAACTGCTAGGGACGGACTCAGAAACAAGAACAAAGTATGGAAAACGTAGAATCAAGACAAGAATTCAGAAGTGTACTTAAAATTAAGGCTAGAGAAATATATTAGATGGTAGCAATACACAACAAGACTAGGGCTTGAAGGCCAAAAACTAAGGAAGCAAGATGAGTTGTCAAGACTGAGAAACCTCTCAGCCTTAACTCCTATATGTACTTTAGGGTTGAGGCTTCAAACCTTCTAAAAGCTTCCAAAATTCCAAACTTTTAGAAGCTTCCAAACTTCTAGAAACTTCCAAATTTCTAAAAGTTTCTAGTCTTCTGAAAGATCTTAGTCTTCTAGAAGCTCTCAGTTTTTTAAAAGCTTCCAATTTTCTAGAAGCTTCCAAAATCTTCTATCTTTCTAAAGCCTTCTAGTACCTTCTAATCCTCTAGATCCTTTTATAACCTTCTAGTAGTTTTTATGCTTTATGCATTGGCCAATCCGTTCATGTCCGTGACAAGAAATTGACCATATTATAGAAAGAACGATTGATGTGGTTTGATAGCTAGAGCACCATATTGACATTTGTTGATTTAAAACAATGAGCTTAAAAAAATCAATTGAAAGATTTGTTCAAAAAGATGATATATTAGATTTAGAGCAAGTAATTGAGTAAGTCTTCTTGGGGTGCACTTGTCTTCTTCGTGAAAAATAAAATAAAACATTGAGACTTTGTGTAGTTTATGGATGGTTTAATAAGTTAACGAGAACTAAATATCCTTTATCTAGGATTGATGATTTATTTGACTATATACATGGTTTAAAGATATGTATTATTTGATTGATTGCCATGGACATCTTTTGTTTGAAGGTGGTATTTTAGTTAATCTTTGAAAATCAAAAAAGTAATTAAGGAATAAACAAGGCCTGAAGAAAAGATTGAAATATTTTTTTTTATTTGGTCAGTTAATATATGCAATTTGTGAAAAGTCTATTCAAATAGAGTTTTTTACAACTAGTACTTTAAAGAAGGAAATCTAAATTGGTTAATTGGAATTGTGAAAAAGGATTGAATTCATTTTGCCTTAAAAAAATATTCAACTCCTCCACATATTTTGACAGTTATTGAACTTGTATTAAGAAATATAGTTTTATGTAGTGATGCTAATGATTTAGCAGTTGAAAATGTTTTGAATGCAAAAGAGACAGATGATGATGTGATTTTTAAAATTCACAAAGTGAAATTTGAGTATAACATTTTTGAAAGATACATAAAGTGGATTTGCAAAAGCTGCATGATAAGTTGTTTTGTAGGATATTGATAAAGTAGAAAGATTATTTCAAAGTTAGAGCTTCTCGGAAAAGATAAAGTGATTTTTGATAAGGTTACCCTAACTTTTTCATTGAAGACAATGAAAGATTTTAAGGGAGGAGTTGTGTCATGATCCTTAATGTACGAATGGTTGATGAATGAATGGTTGATGGATAAAGGATTGATGGATAAAAGATTGATGGATAAAGGATTGATGGATGAATGGTTGATGGATGAACAATTGATGGATGAACAATTGATGGATGAACTAACGCACAATGAAATGTGAATTAGTGGACAAAGAGAAAAGTCTTGAAGGCCGACATCTTTGGATGATGAATTTATATATTTGGAATTAGACAACTCCACTTGAATAACAAGGGTACTACACTTGAACACAAAGGTACGGGATGTACCTTTGAGGACAAGTGGACATGCATCTTTGAGGACAAGTGTACGGGATGTACAATTTGAGGACAAAGATATAATATGTACATTTGAAGACAAGTATCAAGATGACTTGATGATAAGTATCATGATAACTTGACGACAAATCTATAGAATGCATCTTTGAGGACAAATGTACGGGATGTACAATTTGAGGACAAAGGCATGGTATGTATATTTGATGACAAGACAAAGAGTAGAACTTGGAGCTAGACAACTCCAAGTAAAAGATGAAATTTGATATGAGTTACATTTAGAATATTTCTAAATGTAACTAAGACTTTTACCTTAGCAAAGGGTTGGAGATGAATGCTAAAGATAGAAAGATAAAAATAGTTAAAGTCATCATATTTTTATGAAAAGATTGATAGTATAAGATGGAGCTCTATGGATAAAGAGATTAATTCTTGTTGGAAATTAATCTCTCTCTATGGTTGAGTGATTGAGCTCTTTGTGGTTTTTATAGTTTATTAAGTGTAGATTGTTATTTTATATGAGTATTTGGATGATTGAAGTTACAGACCTATGGAGGTTCGTAACAATAGATTTTGTATTGTGCCTAGTGCTTGCTAAATTAGTTTTCAAATTATTACAAACGGTATTCTTGCTTGCGTATTCTAATTTGTTAGCTAAAGTTTAGCGTTCAAGAGCACAGAAAACCTACTAAATGCTTCAAGTTGTTATTTTGTAAATTCTAAAGTAGTACAATGTTTAGCTTACTATTTTTTTTCTATATCTAGGTTCCTGTCTTCATCCTTTTTTGTTTACACTTTTAAGTTGCATTTCACTAACAATATACTAGATATGAAGCAAAATCCCATTGAAACTTTATTCAAACTTGCTCAAATTTTGTAAATATTGTATTTCAAAATGCATTGCCAAAAAATCTTAATTACAAGGACCGAGCCATTTCATTGCATGTCTTTGGGGACAAAATGCTAGCTCATGCTCTATAAATTACATGAAATGTGGAAAGTGATGGTGCTTATGCTTGCAAAGTTGTCAAATGCCATTGACATGGACTTAGAATCGCAACAAAGCAAACAAACATTACTTGCGGCAAACTTTTTTTTCTCTATTTCTTGAAAATACAAGATCCTTTGCAAGAAGCTAGAAAGCTTCTACATGGTTCAACTATGGCCCTTGTCGACCTCTCTTTTCTATTGTTTCTTTTGCACAATGGTTGATCTTCTAGGTTCTCTCTTGCTCTTGATGCATGGATGAAACTACTGATGTAGAATGAGAGAGCAATTTGCAAAAAAAAATGTCTGATATTCAGCAGCTTGGCACTTCACTAGTGCGGCTCTTCAATAATTTGTTTCAATGACAATAATGCTTGAGTGGATCACTCTTTGTATGTTGGATATCCTCACTACGGCAAGGGATATATTTTAGGGAGCTATTTAACTTCCAAGCATAAATATAATGATCTTTAAAATTACATAATTTGGCAAAATGACTTATATTAGCACACTCTATAATTATTTATACAGCTTAGGAGATTCCATTTTTTCCTATGCTATTTTCTTTATAAAAAAAAAAGAATTGTTTAGAAAAATGTTGGCACAAGGTTTTGGGTAAGAGGGACAAAAGATGTATTTTGGTATTTGATGTTTAGATTTTAATATAGTTGCAAGGAAAATAAGTTTTATTTTTTGCACCAAAAGTAGCTTATTGTAAATGTTAAACGTGGAAGCTCTAACATGTTTGCATCCTTGGATTGCATGTATTATGAGCAAAGACATTGTCATGTTGCTTAACCCCTAAAGGGCCCTTAGGCTCTGGAAATATGATACCAAATACGGTTGCAACCAGTATTCAAAAGTTTGAATCAGCTGAAAATTGAGTGTTACAATCATACATATTAAAAGGTTGTATGATGGTGGGTGCATAAAAAAATTTGGAAAGCTCTCAGAGCACCTCAAATCCATATGTATATACGGTTGTACATATGGCCACAATGGGTTTTCATGCCATTTAGGGGTTAACAAAGTGATTCTAAAAATAGATCCAAGAAGAAATCATTTTTAAATCTATTGCAAATGGAGGATTGCAAATTTGGCTTATTCTTTTGGTTAGCCTAGGTCTACCATTGACATTGATGTTCTTAATTGGTGTCAATTTGCAAAACATACGTACCACAAAAGCATATGACATGCACTTTGTAGTGAATGGATGTAAGTAAAGTTGATACTACGTCTTCATTCATGGTATTTATCCACTTTGCAGATGCTTTGTCCAAAGTATCTACTTATTTCCAATTGAAAGGTAAATAACATTTATTCTAGCACCATGAGGTTGTTTGAAAAGATGTGAAAAATTACTTTGGTGTTCTTTAAGCTCAATTTCATATAGTTTACAACCTATGTTGACACTAGAGCATGTAGGTGATTTTTCATATCATATTTACATGTTGTATACTACACAACATAATATTGAACAAAGAGGGCATGGCAAGATATGATAAATGATAACATTGCAATAGACCTCCAAGAGGATCCTTGGGCCCAAGATGGTGGTGGGACTTGACTTGGTTCAAATTCAACCAAGGATTTTTAAGCTCTTGAAATCAACAATAAAACCTTGACTTATCTTTGATATAATACATTAAAGTTCAAATTTCACTAAATCAATGTTTTAAGCTTAGGAAATCAACCAAGCCGGAAAAAATCATGTATTATTATTTGACAAAAAAACTTGTTTAGGACATTATTGATTTAACCTTTAACCCCTAAACGCCCAAGGAGGTAAGGGCAAAACATAAATGTATTATAAAATAATACTTATGTAACTTTGATGAAGTTTGCTTCAAAAGAGAAAACAAGAATCATGATGTTTAGTAATTATCCGTATAGTCAAACATTCAAAAAAAGGATTTTTATTTAATGAATTTAGAAGAAATTACCATTTAATATTCACCAAAATTACAAATTTTATGCATAGATTTTAAATTTGGTGTGATTGGTTAAAAACATACATTCTATTGAAAACTTCAAAAATGCAATCTTTTCAAAGTAGAGAACATCATTAGTTTCCCAAAACAATAAATTGTACAACACTAGCATATATTGAAGGGTTTATCTTTGAAAAATTCTCCTTGATGGAGTTTAACTTGGATTGACATAATTCAAGTTGGGTTGAAAAGTATACTTGATTTTCTATTACAAAAAAACATAAATTAATAAATAAATATATACTTTTTCACCTCGGGCAGCCCACAAAAAATGGGCAGCGACCAGACTATGGTCGATTGAGCGCTTAGGGGTTAAACGTCAAGGACGGGTTTTGTCTAATATACGACAAGAAAATACTTTATATGATGGGAAAAAGCTGTAATTCATCTAATTGTTTTATAAGTGATTATGGAAACATGGTTACCATGGAAGGCAAAAAGCATTCTCACTAAAGACTCTCATATTTTTGAGTAATCCAAATTATAAGAAGATTTATAAACACGGTGTTAGGTTCCATACTGCACTTTTTGCAATTTTCATAAGTGCAACTTGCAATGTTGACTTAAAGCATCCGCTCCTCTGTAAGCAAAGCAGGCCCTTAATAGCACTTGGCTTGCCTCTCCGCAGACGCGTCAATGTCGTATGCAAGCCAAAGCTTGCTCAATTATTTCTCAAAACACTAAAATGTTTAGGGTTTGACACCCAAATCTAAGACAATTGAAACTTGTTGATTGGGCAACACAAGAGGCCCATAATTGAAGCTTGACACTTGTCCTCCTTGATTTGCTCTTAGTGCCTGCTTGTACCTGCTTGAGGGCAAGCGTGGGGCATCAGAAATTTGAGCAAGCCCTTGATTGTGGATGCACCATGTATAGTTGGGTACCAGCTCCTTACAAATCATTGATTTGAGCCAGTCGGCTTTTTTTTATTAAAACATGGAGTATAGTTGGTCCATTTTGGTAGGAAAAATTGTCATTGCATCCTTATGCACTATAAAGCAAGTATACCAAATTTTGGCTCCTAAAAACCAAAACTCCATTTTTGGTGAATTGTTTTGTAAGAAATTCATGATTTTACATGATAATTTATTGAAAAGTATTGGTGATGAATTTTTGAGATTTGATTCCATGGATATGTAGGAAACATCCATATGTACATCTTCCATGCTAAAAAACCCCCTTTAAGTAACAAAAACTTTACCAACAAAGGATTCAATGAAACTTGTGATAGGCCCAAATTTGTAAAATACATATTTTCCTATGAAAATCAAATTTTGTTGTTTGACAAATATTGTAACTAAGTTTGTATCTCTAAACATCATGTATTGTTTACTTGATGAAAAGCTAGTTAAAAAACAAAAAATATGTATTTTACAAAACTTGGGCCTATCACAAGTTTCATTGAATCCTTTGTTGGCAAAGCTTTTGTTACTTAAGGGGTTTTTTTTAGCATGGAAGATGTGCATATGAATGTTTCCTACATATCCATGGAATCAAATCTCAAAAATTCATCACCAATACTTTTCAATAAATTATCATGTGAAACCATGAATTTCTTACAAAACAATTCACCAAAAATGGAGTTTTGGTTTTTAGGAAATGAAATTTAATATACTTGCTTTATAGTGCATAAGGATACAATGACATTTTTTCCTACCAAAATGGACCAATTATACTCTATGTTTTAATAAAAAATGCCTATCGGTTCAAATCAGTGATTTGTAAGGGGTTGACACCTGACTGTACACCTTGTACACTTGTTTTTGAGTGCTTCAGGTTGCATGCAAGGGTGCAAATACTCTTATATAATTTTTGGGAACAACATGACATTGTATGGACACTTGCCACACCACCACACTGCCATAGGAAGGGGGAGCCGCAATGACAAACCTGATGTTAAAGGGTTAATAAACCCAAAAAAATTGAGCAAACTCAAAACAAAGAGGAAGTTCATCGATTCTCATAAGAAAACTTCATGGATTGTGCTCAATGAAAGCCTACCATAGCGTACAATAGAACTCCCTTAAACTAATATGCTTGGGAATGGGTGGGAACACTAGTTTGTGGAGGTTATACTGGGATGGGTAGTGTTGAAATAAGTGAGATATTAGTTTAGAGGATATTAGTATAGAGGAATTTTACTGTATCATGGGCCAATGTGGCAAGCAAAGGCGTGGATATTCTGTTTGCTATTAGAGCATGTAGTATTATAGGAGATTTGCTTATAATACAGATTCTTGTAGTAATAGATAACTTGGGCATAGTTTACAACTCACACAATCTCCTGTTCTAAGCCCTGGTTCTAAGTTACAGTAAGGTAGGAGGCTTAACCTCCGTTAGGGCAATAAAACTGCTCACTTCCCCAAATGAACTTTTTCAATACATGTTCTTATTCATAGCCTTTTAGTATTGTACAATGGATGTACATTTGAGGAGGTGGGCGGTTTTAGAGCCCTATGGCCTTTCCATTTTAAATTTCATAACTAATTCCAAAGAGCTCCAAAAAATATGAAAAAACTTGGGTTAGATGTCAGTTCCTCTTATCTTTCAAGTAAAACTTATTGAAAACTATTTCCAAAAGTTCCACCTCCCCAAAATTTAGTTTCAACCCTTAGATGGTCGGTTTATGAGCCTCTCACCTTACGAGCAAAGCAGAAGCAGCTTCAACATCCATCCCAAGGTAAGGTAGGAGCACCCAATTGCAACACCAGCCGTTCTCTGACATCTAAAATTAAATCTAAAGTAGACAGATTTGCACTCAAACAAGACACGAATGCACTCAAACAAGACACGAATGCACTCAAACAAGACACAAATGCACCTAAATTAGACACGCAAGTTGACATAATAAGGGAATAGAAATTGTGTAGGTGGTAGTTTTTGATTGGATGTGACATGTACATGACATGGTCTTGTTATTGTCGCTTTTTCAGGGGTCTAATGTTTACAATAGGTAAGTCTAGGGAGTTGTTTTCAACAATTCATAATTTATTCATATGATCTTAGAAAATTCCAAAAACAATTTTCCTTGCATCTGTATCCATTTCCTAACATGCCCATGCCATCAAATTCTTAGAAGACCCTCCCAATTACCACATCTGAGGTAAGTGTTGCATTTGGGTGCTTCTACCTCAGTTCTGTACAAACGCAGTCCAAAAAAACATAAAACTAACCAAAAATAAATGAATAAAAGGGAATTAAAAAAAAAAGAGGGAAGAATCCGGAATGAAAAGAGAGAATGGAAAAGAAGGGCAGTGCTCAACTTCCTAACAAGTCAAGGTTGACGCGTTCAAGGACCCCACCACGGCGAAGGGGACTGTCATAGTGTCATAGTGTCATGTCAGACTTTACCCAAGTATAGCACGCCACTCGTCACCCCCACCGAGCTACTCACGACCGCAGAAGCAGCTCCAGCCGCCACACCTCCCTCCGCACTTCCATCCAGCCCACACCTCATCGCCGACCTGGCACACCACATACAGTACTGTAGCTTACGTTGTGACGACATTCGAATCGTTCCCTTCCGCTCTGCACCTCGTTGTCAGCATCAAATATAAGTCAATTGTTCCTCTATTCCCCAGTTTTTGCACCGACCCCTACATCACCAAACCCTCACTTTTGCTCATTCCCCCATCTCCCCATTTCCCATTTCCCCTTGTCCCCATTTCCCCATTTCCCCATTTCCCCATTTCTTCCAAGTTCCGGTCTTGGGGTTAAGAAACTGTTGGGGTGCTCCGGTTTACTTGGGTTTTTGGAGCTTTGGTTTTCTAGTAGTTTGGGAGGGTTGAGGATTTTGGGTTTGGCAACCATGTCGGGGGCGACGTTGGCAGCGGGGCCGAGGATGAAGGGGCAAGGCCAGCCTGGGGGTGTGCACGAGACTGTGAACAATTTCGGAGGGTTAGGCGGAGTGATGGGGTCGTTCCGAGTGATCGAGATGCAACTCTTGGCGTTCATCGTGGTGTTCTCCGCGAGTGGGTTAGTCCCTTTAGTGGACATCCTGTTCCCGGTGCTCATCAGCTTGTACTCCGCGCTCATGTCGAAGGCGATATTCCCGCGGTACCAGAACGCCGAGCTGCAGGTCAGTAAAATTATTATTTTGTGCTAATTATCGCTTTTTTGAATTTTGGTGTGGCTAATTGTCCTATAGTATATTTTGAAAAAATGTAAAATATTTAGCCAACTTTTTTATACACGGGTTTGGGAGTAGTAGGAGCATAGTTTTCAAGGTTCCACTTGATGTCGTCTCATCCTACTCATGTGATATTTTAACTCTTAAAGGATTGAGCTACTATAATACATAGTATGTATGCTGCTATATAACTTGCATTTCCTATGAACATAAAGTTTTAATTTGAGATTTTGACTACCTGACTAGTACAACATTGATTTGTATTCTAACTTCTTTGTTGATCTTAAATGTAATAAAGGTGTGGGTGCACTTCAAATACAAGAAAAATACCCTATATTGTACTAGTCGCAAAGGGTTGCTTTGTCTTGTAGGGGTTAACCCCTAAAGGACACAGTTTTTCTTGTATTTGGACTAGATTCACACCTTTACTGCATTTGAGATTTACAAAGAAGTTGGAGAATAGATCAAAATCTTTCTAGTGAGCTACTGGACATCCCAAATTAAAACTTCTTTTTGGTAGCAAATGCCAATTATGCAGCAGCATACACGCTATGTCCTATGGTCCTTTAAGGGTTAATGTCTCACAATACCATCATGAGATTCAGCTTTGATGAAAGATTGAAATCGTCCAATTTTACATCTGTAACAAAATGTAACCATCCTTGCCACTCAACCATTTTTTGGTTCGAAAAAAAGCTAAGCTAAGATCACTTCATCCAAAATATTTTTCACTGATGCAGGTGTTCCAAGGGAACCGCGCCTTCCAGTTCTACGTCATGGCGGGCACGGTCATCGGCCTGTTCTTGCCCCTGTCGTACGTGCTGGGCGGGTTTGCCCGGAACGACCAGGAGTCGGTGCGCGCTGCCACGCCGCACTTGTTCCTGCTGTCGTGCCAGGTGCTCAGCGAGAATCTCGTCAGCGGGTTGGAGATTTTCTCTCTGCCCGTGCGAGCGATCATGCCCATTTTGTACAACACCCGTCGTCTCTTCTCCCTCGTGGATTGGACCGAGGAAATGTTCATCACTCGGCAACTGTCCAAGGATGCCACTGCCAATGTAAGCCTTGCTCTGAACCTCCATAGCCATTGCCATTTTTTTCTTTTTGAGGTTCCTCTTACACACCCTAACCTTCCTAATAGCAAATAACCCTGTATTTGATCAATATGGAGATGCATGTTATGTATGGAGTGTATCTGGACCAATGTAATGTATAGATACACTCCATATATAGCATGCAGCTCCATATTGATCGAAGATGAGGTTAAATCCTCTATTTTCTCTTTTAATTGCAATGAACAATGTAACTCAAACAACCTTTTTACACTTGCACACTCTAGTTTGTGAGGAGAAATTGCATATATATGTGATACTTTGTCCAACCATGCCACTGCCAATGGAAGCCATGCTCTGAACCGCTATGTTCTGAACCTCTATAGCCATTGCGATTTTTTTTTGAGGTTACTTCTACATACCCTGACTTTTCTAACCTTTCTAATAGCAAACCCTCTATTTTCTCTTCAAATTGCAATGAACAACGTAACTCAGTCAACCTCCGTACACTTTTACACTCTGTTAGTCAGGAAAAATTGCATATAAATGTGACATATCCAACCCTCTTTGTAACTCACACATTCCTTCTTCTACATCCTATTGTGTTCGCATCTGAGTTGACAAAGACTATTTGTCAACCTCTGAACACACATACGAGTTTGTATTTTAAAGTCTATGATAGGAGGCGCTAAAAGCAACCATGTTCTAAATACATTTCCTATCTAAGGATGAGTGACATGTTCCTTCAGATATGTATTACTGTCATTGATGAGTGTCATTGATTGATGAGTTAGGCAGGCTTAAATGGTTAATTTGTGGACCTCCTACCTCATAGACAGTGGTGTGAGCGAGAGAAGGGTGTACTCCCAGACCTTTTTAACATCTCTTTCTCTGATATCTCATACTCCGTTACTTCTCTCCTCTCATCAAACCCTAGAGAAGTAACGGACTCAATTGAAAAATCATACACTCTACACTTTGTTGCATTACTAAAATATTGCATACAAGTGTGATGACGAGGTGTTTCACACTTGTGAGAATAGTTTTAGACAACCTTCTTGACTCGTTAAACCTTAATTACTCGTATTCATTTTCTGGTACATTCTCTCCATGTAACACACACAAGGTGTTCCTGAGTAGCCCTCCAACTCTGTTTCACATGATTAATCACTTCTATACTTTAATACCTCCAATGAAAAAACCTTATACAAACTTCGCAATATCTCTAGGATCAAATGTTAATACTGGTATGTGAGTGGCACCAAATACAATAAATATCTTGTTTTGGTCATCTTACTAAATCTTTCTACCGACTAGGATTCCTAACCCTAGTTTTTGACATCAAATCAAAGAACGAAGTGTGAATAGCGTGTTGAAGAGAACGGCATATTACCTCGTAAGCTTTATAGTCAATTGTACTCAGTTGTTTCAGTTACGGATTTGGCAGTGACGTGGATTGTGAGGGTGTTGGATTGGATTGTGTGCAGGAAGCGGCATGGTTCTGGTTCGGAAAGACTTTGTCGGCTGCCAACACAATCTACTACACCATCAACCTGTTTGTGTTTTTGATCCCGATGTTCCTGCCACGCGCCTTCGAGAAGTACTTCGAGTCGCGTACGATGTACATGGACGATCAGGCCAGGATCAAATCTGAGGCAGAGGCAGAGGCTCAGAGGAAAAAGGAAGAGGAGATTGAGAGGCAGTCCAGGCTGCCCACGCCTGCTCGTCCTCCCGGCATGGAAGACTACGATCTCAAGAAAGGGCAGTAGTAAGTTCTAGAACATTCTTGGGAATGATGTCAAGAAAGGGCAGTAGTAATGGGAATGATGTCGAAAAAGGTCATCCTTGGGAATGATGTCAAGAGAGGGCTGTAGTAAGTTCTAGAACATTCTTGGGAGTGATTTCCAGTGCTAGTAGTATGTTCTAGAACATTCCTAGGAATGATTTTCAGTGCCAGTAGAATTAGGTTCTGGAACATTCTTAGGAATGGATGTTCAATGCCACGTCGATAGCTGAGCCAGTCCTGTGTTGTGGTGGTTTTTCTTACAGCCTTGTCAACTGTACAGCAAACATTGTTATTTTCCTTTTCCCTCACGACTCTGGCTTTTTTGTTGTGTGATCTTGGTTTTATTTGTATGTGAAGGGGCGGATCATACTGCCTCAACTCTGCAAGCGCAATGTTGCCAACTTTGTTGGTTGTAAACGGAGGGATAAACTGAAAATCTTTTCAGTAGGGGTAGCCACTGTGACCTTCTCCCCCATTTTCAATCTTCACAGAATGAGGTAGTGGCACTCTCTCCTTGATTTGCAAAGGTTTGATTCTTTTGAGATTGAGAATTTTTTTTCTCTTAACCCGCAAACGTCGAGGAGGACGAAAAATGTCCTCCAGCTTTGAAAAAAGATTTTGTGATTCAGAAAAAAAGTTGTTTTTCATCTGATTTTTTTTTTCAGAAGTGACCATAAACATATGGTCCATCTTGGAAGACAAAAAATTACAACTTGAAATGCATTCATTTTTTTGTAACCCAAATTGTGATAAGATTCAGAAACATGGTGTTGACTCGCAAGTTGCTCTTCTTGCAATTTTCATGGGGTACCATGCATTGTTGACTTTTCCAACTTTTTGAAGCAATACTATTGGTGCACATGTGCAAAACACTGTAGATTGCTACAGGCAGGGCAAGCCACGGTGATCCATACGTCCTTTAAGGGTTAATCTCCAAAGGAGAAGAATGGGTAAGAAGGAGACTTAGCACTTGAATTGTGTGTTTCTTTTGCATTTTGCTCTTCTTGCTTTCACCTTGTAGTTGGAGACCTTGGTTTAGTGTGTGAATGCAACTTGCTTTCTTATTGCATCACCATTTTTTAGGTCAACTCATTTTCCATTCTCCTCCGCCCACGAAAGGAGAATTACACTTTTGTCATAAGGTAGGAGCACCTTAAATGGACACGATTTGTTTACAGACACCTATAAAACAACCTGTATCGGATCCAGAAGTTGGGCAAATAGGACACGATCCTCGGGTATGAGATCCAATAGTTGGGCAAATGGGACACAAACCATGGGTATGAGTAGTCCTAGTGACCATTTTAAGCATTAAAGTGATCTATTCTTGGACTCTTTTGTCCACTCATTTGGTCTTCTCTATGTTTGTTTTCCCAAGGTTTATGACCGATGTACAACATGTCTAGGGTTCACAATAGGTGTATCTACAACCTTGTTTTCAAAAATTCATATTTTATTCATAAAACTACAAAATAATATGAGGACAATTTGATGCCCATCTGTGCCCCATTTCCTAATAGAAATTGTATTCAAAATCTCAATGCACCTTCTTGAATTGATTTAACAAAAATGTCCATTTAAGGTGCTCTTACCTTAGAGAAGTGCTCCAACTGACTCCTATTTCCACTCCACAACCTCTCATTCTTCATAGAAATTTCACTCTCAGAGAAGGTGTAGCTACCCCTAATGTTCTTTGTAAATTCTTTTTATGGGGCTTGGCTCCCAAGTTGTTTCTCCATCTTTAAGGGGTTGTCCACATTACGTCTCAATGAAATCAAAGAATGTGATTGATTGTTAGTCAAATCAAAGTTAGAATTTGGCAATTCACATTGTGTCTCAAGTTCCATGTCTTGGTTTGTTGCATGTTGCCTCCATGGTAGAACTATATGGAAGTTTTGGCGCTAAAGGTATGTTCACACTTTGATGTTAGGAGGGATATTAGCAATATGAATGCACTCTAAAAGTGTGTCCAAATGCATCTAATTTTCCTTTACTACTACCACTCTTAACACCAAGTGTGAACATACCCCAAATAGGTGAGATATTGGTCAAAATTTGAATTTATCAGTTTGCTTGTCCCAACTTTTATTTCATATTTTTTTTATAAAATTTTCATGGCTTTCTTCAAGATTCCTTTTTGCCCTTAATTACCCAAAATTAGAATCTTGTGTTGAGGTGGGACTTGTACACTTGGTACATGGGATGCAGCGTGCATAGTTCCTAAGTCGCCCTATTTTTCAGTAATATCCCACTTTGTTGATGCCAAAACTTCCAAAAAATGATACCATGTAGACATTTTCAAATAAAATGGGACTCGAGGCAAAATGCGAAACTACAAGTCTTTAGTTTAATATTTTACCAATCAGATTCTGGAATTTAATGGGGCTTGAGACATAGTGAGAAGCATTTTGGAAGGCCTAACTATAAATTAGTTTTCCGTTTCTTTTCGTAATATTTTCCTTCCTATGGTCTTTATTGGGCTTGACTATTATTATTTAAACGCTTACTAGTAATTTCATTGCAACAAAAAATGTGAAAGCGGCAAGGCTGAAATTGAAATTTTAGTAAATTTTGCAATGTTTTTAGCCACTTGCTCTGATTATGAAGAACATTCGGGATTGTTTGGGGACCATGCCAAGAGGACAATGGCATTTGAATGGTCAACCTGTTTCAAGTTCGTTTGAAAACTGGATGATTGGTTTCTATCCAATTTTGTTGTGAACAATTTTGTTCGTGATACACATGCATCATTGAACTAAATTCAAGTTATGATAAATTTTAAACACAGTATTATATAGTGTATTTTAGTAATTTTGGCTTTTTGTTCAAACTCTTAAATGTCCAAGGCACATTATTTTGGTGTTGGAATTTTTTTGAAGTTAAATAAATCTTGTTAGTATTTGAGTTCCTAATTTGTATTTACAAAAAGAAAAAAGTGAAGAGGTTAGGAGGTGGTGTTATGTTATCAACACTAGAATTTTCCTAAAGCAAAGGTTGTGTCTCAGGCATATTAATCTCCTGTCACAAATCCTAAAAATACACCAAATTCAATAAAGAAAAGAAGTTAGGCAAAAAGAAAGGATGTCAACTTTTGGTATTTAAAAAAAAAATGCCATGTCACAAAATAGCAAATGCAACTTGCTTCATTTGGTGAATTGAAAGTCGCTGAACTGAATCATTGGAAGTCCAACGAAGATTTTGTTTTCAAGAGAGGTTGTTTTTCTTGACTCTTGTCCTCGTAGCAATCTTTGGCTTTTCTCTCATATTTAAAGAATATCGTTTAGGTTGCCCCACACTAATTTCTCAACATTTCACACTATATAAATATTTACTGCTGCTACAATATTTTTCATCAAAAATCATTACAATAAATCATTTTTAGAAAGCCTATGAACAACAATGAAGCAACAACAAGACAAACTAGTGGCTTCCAAGTCACAAACCATGTGAAATCTAAATATTTAGTGAGTTGCATGTGCCTCCAAGTGACCAAGTGATGACTCATGAGGTAACTTACTGGGGTAAGGCAACCTAAATGCAATATTCAATGTAGTTTAACCCTTGAACGCCTATAGGGCATAGTATATATGATGACGTATAATTTTCATTTATTACCAATAAGAAATTTTAATTTGGGATCTCAAGTAGCTCACTAGAACCACCATTAGGAAAAATATGGGACCCCAATAAGGCCCTAAGTTTGGGGGGTCCCTAGCTATGGGAACCCGGTTCCCAATAAAATCATGCGCAGACTGATGTGGCATCATTGATGTCATGTCAGCTTTTTTGATTTTTAATTTAATAAATAAATAAATAATCAAAAAAATCAAAAAGTTTTGTGTTTTTTTCTAAGATTTTTTTGTTTTGATTTTTCTGATTTTTTTAATTAATTTTTTTTGGCCATCGGCAAGAGCTGGTTCCCCACATCAAGAACCAAAAAAATGGAGTGCTGGAATTGTTTATAAAGGCCTTCTTGAGGCCCCATATTTTTCCTAATGATTGATCTATTCTCCACTTCTTTGTTGGTCTTAAATGTAGTACAGGTGTGAATCCATTCCAAATACAAGGAAAATATGTTGTATTGTACTGGCCGCAAAGGGCCTTCCCGTTGTTCAAGGGTTAACCCCTAAACGCCCAATCGACCATTTTTTGGTCGTTACCCTTTTTTGCAGGCTGCCCAAAAAGAAAAAAAAAATATATATTTTTTGAAAAAATTAAAAATACCTCATATAGGGAATCAAGTCTACTTTCCAACCCAATTTGAATCATGTCAATCCAAGTTAAACTCCACCAAGGAGAATTTTTCAAAGAAAACACTTCAATATTTGCTAGTGTTATAAAATTTACTATTTTGGGAAACTAATTATATTCTCTCCATCAAAAATACTGCATTTTTTAACTTTCAAATAGAATGTCTATTTTCAACCAATCATACCAACTTTCAAGTTGTATGAATAAAATTTGTAATTTTGATGAATATTAAATGGTAAATGCTTCTAAATTCATTAAACAAGAGTTCAAAACTTTTTTTGAATGTTTGACTGTATGAATAATTACTAAACATCATGACTCTTGTTTTCTCTTTTAAAACAAACTTCTTCAAGCTTACAAAAGTATCATTTTAGAACGCATTTATGTTTTGCCCTTACCCCTTGGGCGTATAGGGGTTAAGGAAGCTCACAAATCATTCTCAACATTGAGAACCATTTGTTAGTACATTTGAACCCAAAAATTTCAAATGCATAATTTTGGAATCACCACCAAAAAAATTTGGTCATTCTTTACTAAATCTAGCACATTCGTGAATTTTGTTATAGATAACTGATTCAATCTTTTTGGCTTCTAAACATTTGACTCTTCGTTACAAAAACCAATTTTTTCAAAAGATTCCAAACACGCAAAGATAGAAGCTACCAAAGTAATTGGATGGATGCATATCTTTCTTCATGATTTGGAGGTTTGATGCCAATATGCAATGAGTAAAGGCTGCACATCCATGCATTTGTTACAAAGAGGAATTCCATGATCTTGTAGAAGAGTTGCTGCCTTCATCCACCTCTTCACTCCAATCAACAAATTCACAAGGTTGAGTGTTAAGATTGGTTTAAATGTGGTTCCAAACAATGAGAAATTGGTAACCTTACCTGAATCCTTCAAGTAACCTAAAATGTGGTTTCCTTGCATTGACCACCGTGGTTTGATGCATTGTTACTCATTGCCAACTTATGACAAACAAACACAACCCCAAACTAAATTGGTCATCTCTTTTTAACCCCTAAACGCCCGAGGGGTAAGGGCAAAACATAAATGCATTCAAAAAAATATTCTTGTAACTTCAATGAAGTTTATTTCAAAAGAGAAAATAAGAATCATGATGTTTACCAATTATCCATGTGGTCAAATATTCAAAAAAAGTTTTGGACTCTTCTTTAATGAATTTAGAAGCGTTTACCATTTAATATTCACCAAAATTACAAATTTTACTCATAGATTTCAAAATTTGGTATGATTGGTTAAAAATAGACATTCTATCCTAAACTTCAAAAATGCTATTTTTTGAAAGGAGGGAACATCATTAGTTTCCCAAAATAGTAAATTCTACAACACTAGCAAATATTGAAATGTTTGTCTTTGAAAAATTCTTCTTGGAGGAGTTTAACTTGGATTGACATGATTCAAGTTAGGTTGGAGAGTAGACTTGATTTTCTATTACAATTTTTTTTTTTTTTTTTGTCTTGGGCAGCCCAAAAAAACAAGCAACGACCAGAAAATGGTCAATTGGGTGCTTCGGGGTTAAGGTAGTTTAGATATTAGGGAAAATTTCATGGATATTCCTAAAGTTTGTCATATTTGTATAAATACCCTTGATTTTTCAGAAATTGCACAAATACCCTTGGACCCTAATTTTCAAGTGTTTGTTTGCACCTTCATGACAAATGCTAAAGCAAACAATGCAATCAAAAAGAAGTAGCCTACGCACAAGGGAGAAAAAATTAGCATGCACAACATAACAAATGCCTGAAAATGATGGCCCAAGGATATTTGTGCAATTTCTGTAAAGCCAAGGGCACCTATACAAATATGGCAAACTTTAGGGATATCCATAAAATTTCCCTAGATTTTATACCATTTTTAAAATTGGATTGAAACAGCTTTCCTACTTCTTTTATTGCCATCTCCTCCTCTGTGAAGTACAAGTTAGGGATTCCGCATCAGGGATAATTCTAGAATAATTATATTAGCAAGCAATATTTTGCTCATATTTCAAGGGAAAATTTCATGGATATCCTTGAAGTATTCCATATTTGTATGGATGCCCTTGGATTTACAAAAATTGCACAAATATTCTTAGACCATAATTTTTAAACAATTGTTCTATTGTGTATGCCACTTCCCTTCTTCCTTTGTACACATGTTACTTCTTTTTTGTTCATTGCATTCCCTTCATCAACATTGGTCATGAAGGAAGTAGCGTGCACAACAAATAAATGCCTAAAGGATATTTGTGTAATTTCTGAAAAAGCAGGGGTATCTATATAAATATTGCAAACTTCAAGAGCATCCATGAAATTTTCCCTATTTTCAAATACTTCCACCACAGTACATACACAAATACGTATGTAAATATGCACAGGGATACCTACATGAATACGTACTACAGTAGTATAAGACAAAAGATTCTCGGACCGATCGTAAAAGATTTTTTTTTAACTCTCGATCCCAACATCTCAGCTTTGTGCAGTTCTTCAGCTGATGTTGTCTCCGTCATAGGAATCTTAAGGGATTTCCATCTCACGTGGTTGCCGCGATTCCTTTCGCCCTGCACCGTGCCATAAACCCTGCTTTCAACAAACCTCTCCTTGTTTGCCCCCCTGCTTGCCTTCACTTGCTGCCAAAATTGCCTCTCAAAGCTTGCAATTCTTGCAAATGACTACCTAGCTCCACTTGGAAACAGGAATTTGCGTGTATCGTTTCAACGTTTTTTCACACCAAGATGGCATTCACGACCAGCTCTCCGATCTGATAAAAAAACCCTAACGCCTGCCAGCACGGTCTCTGATGTTGCACAGGTATTTGTACTACACATAAAACAAGTCTTAGAAAAGTGCTGAATTATTTAAGCTCGAAGAGTATTGAGTTTGTTATCTTTGTACATTCTGGTTTAGGGTTTGAGATGATGTGCTTTGAATGTTGACCGGCGTTTATCGTTTACTTATATAAGTTTTCTTGTGTAATGCCTGATTTTAGCTCACCCGCTTTCGTCTAATTTGCAATTGCTGGTGATTAGACAGCTTCTACTTTGAGGACACTTGAGCGAGCGACCATGGTCGCCAATGGCGATGCTGCTGGCGGTTACGAGTCCCAGCCACTACATGGTATCACGCTCTAAGGATTTCTTTTTCTTCCTTTGTATCATAATAGGCTATGTTTCAAGTCCCAGCCACTTCATGGTATTATGCTCTAAGGATTTTTTTCTCCCTTTATGTATTATAATGAACTATGTTTCAAGTGAGAGCAGATCGAAGTATCATCTCTTGAAGCTGCCAGTGTTTTAATAGTGTGCAGCTCGTGCTTAGTTATTGCCGTGATTTCTGCAGTAACTGTGTTTTTTTAATTTTGCCTGTGAGATGAGGGTTTTGGGACTTAGGGTTTAGGATTTAGGATTTAGGGTTTTTTGGTTTAGCCAGTGAGATGGTCCCGTTCTTTACCCTCCCTGGTCTCGCTCTCTTTGTATTGGCCACAGCTTTGTTGTTGAAGGACTTGATTATCGTCTTGGAGTTTTTGTCATGGTCACACCATGTCTCTTCTCTTTGTTAGGTCATCCCCCTCCTTCTCCTCCTTGGCATCAAAAGTTTCAAGACCCCCTCTCTTTGCATCATAACAGGCTATGTTTCTAGTGAGAGCACATCGAAGTATCGTCTCTTGAAGCTGCCAGTGTCTTAGTAGTGTGCAGCTAATGCTTAGTCATTGCCGTAATCTTTGCAGTAACTGTGTTTTGTTGATTCTGCGAGGGTTTTGGGATTTAGGATTTAGGATTAGGGTTTATTGGTTCAGGCAGTGAGATGGTCCCGCTCTTTACTTTCCCTGGTTTCACTGTCTCTCTGTACTAGCCACGGTTTTGATGTTGAAGGACTTGGCTAAGTTTAGGGGAAATTATAAATAGGGGCACAAAAATGAAAATATTACAGATAGGGGCGGAAGTCCAAAATAATTACAAATAGGGGCATAGTTTCAGGATCCCTTTACTAAAATTTTCTTATTTAGGCTTGATATGGAGAGGCCTCTTAGTTTTTTGGAAGTTAACTACATTTAGTGTGATGTATCTAAACAAACCAAAATTTTACAGGAATTTACAATTTTTTTTGAAATTGTGCCCCTTTTTGTAATTACTCTGAAACTATGCCCCTTTTTGTAATGTTTTTCATTTTTGTGCCCCTATTTGTAATTTTTAAGTGTTTGTTAGTCACACCGTGTCTTTTCTCTTTCTTAGGTCACCCCCCTCCTTCTCCTACTATGCCCCTATTTGTAAGATTTTTCATTTTTGTGCCCCTATTTGTAATTTCCCCTTAAGTTTTTGGTATAATCACACCGTGTCTCTTCTCTTTGTTAGGTCACCCTCCTCCTTCTCCTCCTTGGCATCAAAAGTTTCAAGACCCCGACGATGGTCGACAGCGTTTTCTGCTCGAACTTGAGTTTGTACAGCTTCTCGCGAATCCTACGTACATCCATCGTGAGTCCTAACTCACTTTTCTCTCACTTTTCTCATACTATTAAACAGGCACACACAAAAAGCGTGAGTTGTGCATGTATGGGTAATGCAACATTCAACTTTACAAAAAAACAGCATCTCACATATCAATTGATCTAGAATCGAATCCTAATGTGCGTTGTAGAAAATCAACATCTCATAACTGGTTCAAAAGCTAACCTTGATGCACTGTCATCTTGCTCTTTTTTTGAAACCAAAAATAGCAATTGCCTTCATCACAATGCTACTCTTTAATACTCCCTCTGTCCTATTATAAAACTCCAAATAACATCTCCATGAGGGATTAACTGTATTTTTAGTCATTATGCTAGTGACAAATGCATTCTAGAATCAATATACCACCTACTAAACACCTACAAAATCTCAAGTTTTGATGTTGATGTTTAGACACCCAAATTCCATGCAAAAAGTATCATACTTGTGCATAGTTTGTGAAGGTTGTTGCCTCCTCATTATTTTAGTCTTTGTACTAATGACACATGCATTCTAGAATTAATTTACCATCTACCAAATGTGTGCAAAATCTCTAGCTTTGATGTTGCCGTTTGGGCACCCAAATTCCATGCTAAAAATACCATATTTGTACATGTTGCTAGCTCCTCATTATTGCTGATTTAAAGATGAGTAGCAACAAGGGTACCTCATATGGGCAAGGCCAAGCTTGTTAAGAGAGGAATGCTCTTTAATTGCTTAACTTGCCCCCATGAGATCATTGGACATGACAAATGCTTTCTCAGCAATTGAAATTAGCAAAAAGAAGCTTTTTAGTGGGACAAGAACTATGCCTAATTTGGAGTTTTATATTGGGACATAGGGAGTATCTTTTTAGGGGGCTCTTGTCGTTTTGTTGATTTTCTAGCACATGATTGAATGGCATTTGGTGTTTTATATTTAGGACATCCTTTATTGCTTCAACTTCCACCATTAAGTTCTAGAAGATTTTGAAAAAGGACATGATTGGAAGGTGCTTGGTGTTCTATATCTAGGGCATCTTTTATTGCTTCCCCTTCACGAAAAAGTTCTAGAAGGATCACGGAGACAGAGAGGGTTAGGCTCCCGGTTAGGCTCCCACGTATTCGTATAGATTAGTATAGATAGATAGATTGTAGTTCCTCACTATGACTATGTTTCGCTTTCTTACGTTGGGCGCATTGTATTCACAGATTTGGCACAGAATCGGTACTTCGATGATGAGGCATTTGTAGGATATCTCAAGTACCTCTTGTACTGGAAACAGCCCGAGTATGCGAAGTTCATCATGTGAGTTTCTATACTAACCTCACTAGATGTCTTTTAGAATTTTGTCTGATTCTGTACATACTTTTGTGTATTGTGTTTTTCTTTTGGTTAATTTTGTTTTGTTTGGGATCTAGGAAGTTTTTAACACGAGTAACTCCACATTGTTGTTCCTGACGTTGAGGCCAATGTTCACAAACGTAGGCAAGTTTAGCAAAAACTCTACCAAACATTTTCAATGGGAAATATCAGTGTCAGATTTGGGTTTTTCGTTTGTTTAACAATGTCTACCAACTTGAACTAATTCTGCATATCACGTTGGGAATCACTGGTCGAAACTTTGATTCAGTTGTAAATGGACATCAACGTTGTGGAAGTTCCATGTGTTCCTTTTAAAATAAATCATTTGTTTGTTACAGGTACCCTCACGCATTTTTTTTCCTGGATATGCTTCAAAGCGCAAATTTTCGTGCTGCCATGGCCCATCCTGCAAACAAAGTAAGGCTGAGTTTCTATTACCTTCGTAGGTGCAGTATATTAAATATGTTTAACCTCCAGTGTTCCTACACATGCTTCCAGATGCAGTGTATTTTGATGTTCAATTTTTCAAATAGGTGATATATGCTTAAATTATTGAAAATATGTTTAATTTAAACTTGCATTGAGTACTTGGACCCATCCTTCAGCTGATCATTCTAGATAGGCTTACCTTAAGAACCAACCATTATGCAGAAGAAACACATCGCAACTAATTAATACATGGGAAAGAATACTCGAAGTATTGCACAACACTTCAGTGAGTCTGTCTTGCTGTTTTTAGTTGACTACTAAACTCTCCTTTGTAAACATCTCATGAACTACGTACATCGATAAGTTTCAATATCTGGAGGTGGGTTAATGAAGAAGACATCCAGATTTATAGGAATTACGTTTGGTCAAGTCTTTAAGGTAGCATCACCCATAACCGTCAAATTAAGGGTTTTGAACATGAATAAACATCTAGCAAATTATAGGATCCTATTAGCAAGAGAAAAATGATGAGTTTGCACTTTCAAATGTATTATTTGGATACTGTGAGAATAAGTTGTGAATTTTTAAAGAGCCAACTGCAATTGCACCTAATATCAACACTAAAATTTCATGTTCACATGTTGTACATCCTTGTAATTACATCTCTTCACTTCCACAGATTCTCCAAGATTTTAGAGGTGATGGTTATGGGGACAGACAGTGGCACTTATGGGTGCTGCTACCTTAGATTGTTTTGCAAGCTCACATCTGGGTCTAATGAAGTGATGATGTCTCTTTCAATTGTTCCCATTGCTTTAATGATTTTTTTTGCAATTGGATCAAACTCTTAGGTCTCACGAGTTGGTTTTCACGACTATTTTTATTGCAGGAGATTGCACATCGTCAGCAATATTATTTCTGGAAAAACTACAGGAACAATCGGTTGAAACAAATACTGCCTCGTCCCTTACCTGAGGTGCCTGCTCCACCTCCTCCTCCTCCTCCAGCTCCCACTCCCGTAGTGGCCGTAGCACCTCCGAAGCCCGAAGGATCCACAAGAGCAGGTGCTGGCGAACGGAGGAAACGAAAGCATGCCAATTCGTAGCACCTGAAGTGTTTTCTCTCATCCCAGAATCTAGAGAGATTATTGAATATGGACAAACCCTAAGCTGCTGAGGTAAATTGACTTCAAAGTATTTTTTTTTTAAACCTTGTACGTTCTGGGAAGTTTGGCTTAGCTGCACAGGTCAATGGTAGCACGTTTGCATAGGAAAGCAGTTGTAGATAAATTTCAGTGGCCTTTGGTAAGGAAATCTACTGACAGGAGCCATACCGAGCATTTGGCTTGCATTGTAAGGACGAGATCAGCTGTACATACCTGTACCTGCTGTGTATGTCTCAGTGTATTTGTGCAATATCTGATGGAGTCGGGTCACTTGTCAAACTTTCCTTGCTTTTTTTGTATTCCTGAAAAGAAATGTCACCTAGGACCCTTGTATCATGTATGGGTACACGAACATCTATCGATTTCAAAAGCCTTTGTAGAGTACAAGGAGAGAGGTATCCACCGAAGTGCTGTCCTACTTATTCAAGAACTTCAAGTGGAGTGGTAATGAATATCGCAAACATGATGATTATCTACAGCCTATGGAGATGTATTCTACTGCTTTCAGGCCCCTAAGAGACCGAAAAACAGGCTTGATTTTACCATTGGGTTGTTTGCTCTAGGCAAATCGTCCAACTCAGATACTCTATCAGACCCTGCTGGATAACCTCTTCTCCCGCTTGTGCCAGGACTACCTGGCGTAGCTGGTGTGCGCATTCCCAGCACCTCTGTAGTACAAAGAAACACCAAGGTCATGACCTTGAGTATGATAATATATAGATTGAGCGTTGAGTGTGGTCTATTAAGATAGGAGCATCCATAAACGTCAAACTAAGGGTTTTGAACATGATGACTATTAATAAACAACTAGCAAATTATAGGATCCTATTATGAGGAACAGAAAAAAAAGAGTTTGCACCTTCAAATGTATTATTTGGATATTGTGAGAATAAACTATGAATTTTTAAAGAGCAAATTGCCATTGTACCCATAACCATTTTTAAGAATTCATGTTCACATGTTGTACATTCTTGTCATTACATCTATTCACTTTCACAAATTTTCCAAGATTTCAGAAGTGACGGTTATGAGGACATTGATGCTTATGGGTGCTCCTACTTTACAGCTTGTGGTGGGTGCAAGCTACATCAAGTTCTGGAGCAACAAGTGATATGTACGCACCACAAGCTGTTGAACACCCCGTGCAATTCTCAATGTAGCATAGCCAACAGCAAAAGCAGCAACAAAATGTGAACCAAGTGACACAAGTTGCTGAGGGCGTGCCACATATGCCTCTGAAATTACGGATTGGCTACGACATGATACCATCCCGAGATTGCCTTGACCATTAAAATGAAGTAGTCAGTTTTGTTTTGTCTTCTACTTGAAGATTTTTGTCTTTAACCCTTAAACGACCAAAAGTCCCTTTGCAACCAATACAATACGGGATATTTTTCTTGTATTTGGACACCTATAATAGAGACTAACAAAGAAGTTGGAGAATAGATCAATGCGGTTCTAGTGAGCTACTTGAGATCCCAAATTAATATTTCTCATTGGTAGTTAAGGGCAATTATACGTCAGTGTATGTACTATTCCCTATGGTCGTTTAACCCGTAAACGACGATGGGAATGAAAATCGTCCCTGGCAAATACACTGAGCCAATGTATTTATGGCCATAGGCCCTGGCGCTTAAGGGTTAAGACTCAATGAAAATGTAACAAATCTCGACGTTTGGATAATTTGAGTTAACGAGTCACTGCAGTCTAACTTCATAATGGGAACTAGTTAATGGCGCATGTTTAAAGCAAATATTACCAGGTCCTCCTTGTTCGTTCTGGAAATAGAATCCCTGCACCTCTCGCTGTGCCTGATCGACCATTTCGGTGATTGTAGCATCGTCCGCACAACGGAGTTCGTTTAGTGCTCCAGGAGTACCCTGGACACAATTATCAAGATTAGAACTTTAGACTTCTCAAAACGGATGTTGCTGACATTGAGCAGGAGTCACATTATTCACATAACACCATATTCGATAATTTGGGAAAAACGGTACATTTTGGGACTTTCAATTTTTGAGATGAATGTTTTAGGTGATCAAAAAATGCTGAGCTCGGTCTTAGGTGATCACGTGTCCTCACCTAAAAGAAGGAATTTGCGAGGAAATTTTTTTTAGTGTCTCAGACTAAATCTGATACCTTTGAATCTGGTTTAAGGTAACTTTTTGGGTTTAAGGTGGAGTACAAAGTGGGATACCTGTTTTTCCCAAATTAACAAATATGGTATTATATATAAAGTTTTACTTAACATAAAAAGCAACATTTGATCACTTTCGAGTTCTTCTACACGGTTGATGAAGAAGTTTCAAAGGAAATTTAATGGGTGAGGGGTACCTTTTTCATTCTATCAAGGAATGGCGTGGTATGAGGCCTAAAGGTGCACTCTGCCATCTCCTGTTGCCACTTTGCCTTCCTCCAATCCTCGACCTTTTGATGCCTCGCTAAAAATTCGGCGATGATAATTTGCCACCATTGCTCATGCGTGCTGCATGCCATGCGTATAGATATGTCTATTTTCATGTTCAAAAGTCTTTTCTTTTTCAAAAAATTTATTCAAAATTTACAACAAATGTGTAGAGTCACTACTTCACTACATGAGTAGTGAAAGGAATTCCGCTATGTCTAGACATGGCATGGTTACAAAACCACTTTGTACGAGCAGAAATTAAAAGTAAAAATATCAGATATTTAAGAAAAAACTTACCACCCATTTTCACTGATCTTGAAAACGTACCTAAATTTCCGTCTTCCTTTCGCTAAAGCTCGGGACAGTCGATCCATCTTGAATTGGAATGTGCAGTTTTCATCAAAATTGTGCCTCTTGTGCTTAAGAGAAAAATGTACTTGCCGGCCAAGATGGTATTTCATCTGCAGGATTTTCAACATATCAGCATCTTAAATCAACAACAGGAATTCATTGCTCGCTGCTCCTAATCCTTCTCAAAGTTTCGAAAATGTTGATTAAGTCGTAGGTCTAAATCGCTACACCTGCTAAATCTAAGTCGACAAGCTCCGAGAGAAGCTTAACCGGTACCAACCAGGGCATAACGAGAATGTAAAGGGAACATTTCATGAATTCCCCCGAAGTTTGCAATATTTTCATAGATACCTCTACTTTTTCAGAAATATCACAAACACCCTTGGACCAAAATTTTGAGGCATTTTTTTTGTTGTGCATGTCACTTTCATCTCCCTTTGTGCTAACATTACTTCTTTCTTGGTATGCATGCGCACAAAGGAAGAAGGGAAGTGACATGCACAACATGCAAAACAAACGCCTAAATTTTTTTTGGTCCAAGGGTATTTATAATATTTCTGAAAAAGCAGGGATATCTATGAAAATATTGCAAACTTTAGGGGTATCCATGAAATATTCCCTAATTTAAAAGGATAATCAAGAATTGAACCTCAATCTTCAGCATCAGATCTTCAAAATTATCTAAATCTAATTTTCGAGTGCCTTCTGCCATCTTCATCAATCGTCTGAGGTCTTCTATCACATCCAGATTCAAACGATCAAAATCTCGATCAAGATTAGCGGTAGTAAGGTCCACATAACCGTCCTGTAAGATCACCAGCAAAAACATGTTTAAGTAATTTTCAAGCACGTACATTGCAGAGCTTGATAGAACAGTTATTGAGGTTGAATACAACATCAATAACAAGATTGTTTTGCTGAACATGTAAAACACATTGTTACTAATACCTAACATGCGTTACTTAACCATCAAATACCCAGTCTAAACAGAGACGCTACAATGTAAGAAAGGCAAAACCTTATCAGTATCCAGGTAATCAAAAACGTGCTTGAAACCACGGTCTTTAAGACGCTCAAGTAACCTCTGGGAATTCGGCCCAACGTACCGGCCTCGTGCTTGTTCTTTCTTCATTTTGTTATCTCTTGTGGCTAGGCTCCTAATTTTGCTGTCGAAAGTGTATTTCATTCTGTGCAAGTATTCTCCAATAGGCAAATGCACTGGGTTTCTCTGCGCATAAAAACAAAAAAAAACACGATATTCATTAAATTGGGAAAAAACGGACATTTCGGGAATTCTGGCCCTTTTTTGTCAAGTGTGCACTTGATTATTTTTCAATGAAATGAGATGTATATCTTCCAAAAATACGCTCTTTATTACCCAAGAAGCCAAGAACAAAATCTATTTATTCCACAAAACAACAATATTTCTGAAATTTTGGGCACAAAGTTCATTAACTACGTTTAGGTTGACCTCCTTAAACATTTAAGTTAACCTCCTTAAACATTTAAGTTGACTTGAGAGGTTTTAGGTGAAATATAGTTTGGGAATTTTTTTTTTCCAATTTAATGAATATCGTGTTAAAAACTTTCACTTCAGGTATAAAGATATGCTGCACCGACCAGAACTTCTGAAATAAATAAGAGATTTTCCTGACATTCACGACGTGATTAGCTTTCTTCAAGCAGAATTCAAAGCTAGAAAAAAAATCTTTTTTTGGAAGAGAAAATGGGAGATTCCCAATATAGCATACGTTGTATGGTTTGCGGCCAATGAGGGGTTTGAATAATTCTCGACCAGTGCGCGGATCAAACGGTCTATGAGACAATTGCTGCTGGTTGTGTTTCTTCTCCATTACCCTCGAAGCATTCTCCACAAGTCTACGAAAGACAGAGGGTTCTGGCTTCCAATCATCAACAATCAATGACGTCCCATGTGGCAGATCTCGGTTGATAGAGGGCTGGAATGTGACTCTGCACGCCCCATTCGACCTTGTCAGTGAACTTGAAAATTTACCTCCAATCCATATAAACACAATTTTTTCTAAACTACTAAACAGCAAAAACATGCCACCTTTCAAGGCACCAAGAAGCAACACTGAATGCATATTTTCAGGTCACCACTTTCCTAATTAACCCATTAACGTCTGTGGTTGATTCTGGGGTGGGCAATCCTTTGCATGGTTATTTGGGGCAAATTTTAAAACTATTGGATACAAATGTCTACCACAAATATGACTGTACAAATGGAAGTACATTGCAGGGTTTAATGTTATGTATCATAAATTATGCTCATTCTTTAGTTGCTATGGCCATCTTTTTACATTTATTGGTGTATTTTCAACCGATACTCTTTTAGTTTTTTCAACCCGTAACCACATGCCATCTCAGATTGACCTGGTTATTGTCCTAAACTCTGCACTTTCCAATTCCCCAGACCCGTGCCCTTTGCCACATCATCAAATTCCTTGACATGCTCTCTCTACAAAGAGTCAAAATCGACCTGGAAATGGTCGACCAGACGTTAATGGGTTAAGGCACGATGAATCTATCAAACAATGCAGCTATATTTAACAAGAGTAGCAAGATAAGCGCTTCAATGATTTGAAACACAAAAAAACATCAAAAGTCGTGTCTAGTAAAGATCAAAGTACGAACAAGAAATGGCTAACCCCTCAGGATACCACTGCATGCATTCTACTCGACGGCGCCTGCGACTTTCAGCATCCATAAATAGCTGCTCAAAGCGGTTATTGTAGTAGTCGGTATCTTTATCTTGGCTGTCATGCTTGCGGTACTGGTTAATCCGCGGCCTGAATGTGCACTCCATAAGCTTGGATTCCCATACCTGAGACATTCACCTCACAATCATGGGATCATCCATGTAAGTCTCGGTGACAAATTCTACACCTGGACATTTACAAGTTTGTAATTATATGCTAGAATATCTACCTCCTGTCTAAGGTCGTGTAACTGATCCTGCTTTGGTCTGTCGTCGCTCTGAAGCCTACTCCAAATCTGACCTTGCACCCTTCTCATATCTCTTGCTCTTTGGCTTCACAGTTCATGAAAAAAACGGTAAGGTAGCAGCACCCATAACCGTCAAATTAAGGGTTTTGAACATGATGATTATTAATAAACATCTGGCAAATTATTGGATCCTATTAGCAAGGGAGAAATGATGAGTTTGCACTTTCAAATGTATTATTTGAACACTATGAGAATAAGTTGTGAATTTTTAAAGAGCTGATTGCAATTGCACCTAATACCAACACTAAGGTTTCATGTTCACATGTTGAACATCCTTGTAAACACAACTATTCACTTCCACGGATTTTCCAAGATTTTAGAGGTGATGGTTATGGGTACAGGGATGGTTATGGGTGTTGCTACCTTAGATGAGAGATAAAGATGCACTTCGAAACATACACTAACGACGAACTAATACTCATATGTCCAAGCCACAGAAGAAGAAAAAAGTTGTCACTCTGAGCAAAAACAGGAAGACTTTTAGTCCGAGATCTATGTTTCGGAAGAACAATTCAAAGGACTTGAAAAAGAGCTGAAGGCAACATTATAATTGAGGTGCACAAACACTTAAATCTATTATAGGTGGCACGAAATCTGCAAACCTGATCTTGGGCTTCAAAGTAACTTCTTCCAGCTCCCACTTTTCAATCTGTTTCTGCCTGTCAGAAACCGCTTTCAGGTGATGCTGTCTCATCATGACACCTTCAGCATATAGCAGTTCTCCATAATTCTTGTATTGTTTTGCTATCTTTCCACGCACCCGCGTCATCTTCCACGATTTCTAATTCACAATGGCCATGGAAGGAAAGCTCTACTAAACCAGAATATTTTCCAAATTCTTTATGAACCTCTCTGAGTCAAAGTAAAGTGGACTGAGTCTAGCCACAGCGTTGTGGATGCAGAACGCAGCTGGATTGATGTTATAAAGTGACAATGAGGCATATAGATCTAACTGAATGATACCAATCTACTTCCGAAAAGTTGGAAATACATAGACTTACGGTGGAAAGGCCTTGCTTTCTTCTTACATTCTCGCAGTACACAGCCTTGCAGCGTTTCGCCTCATCTCTAGATCTATGCTCAGCCCTTATCCAATCAGTGTAGAGCCGCATACATACGGCTTTCTGTTGAGCACCGTAAATATGGTTTTAGTTGCCAAAAATCATGCTATCTTTGAACATTCCAGATCTAGGTATATCAGCTAACTCAAACTTGAAAAAAACATTGATTTCCTTCATCTTCGGCTCGTCAAACTTCATATCACTTCGCATAACACGATATTCATTAATTTGGGAATTCCAGCACATCCTGGGACTTCTGGCCACATTTCCATTTCATACCACACCCATTTTATTTCCACCTCTTCGGGACTAATTCGGATCTAGACATCTGTCATCTCTAAAGTATCAGTTGTTTTCTCACAGATGTGCCAAACAAGATTAAGATGAGAGTTTCAGATTAAGGAGACATACAAATTGGGAATAGCCGTTTCCCAAATTAATGAATATCATGTTACATGTGAAAGTGTCATATTTCAACATACCGCCTGTTCAGAAAGAGGCTTAGCACGGGCTCTTCTCAGTTTCTGCTTCTGTTCAAGAGCTCCACATTTAGCTAAGCTTGTGATCGTTGGAGCAAGTAATCGATCTGAGAAATTCTTCCGTTTTTTACGCCGCCTTAATTTCTTTCTTGGCTTTGGACCTGGAGAACAACAACCACCGCCTGGGAGTCTGTTCACTTTCTGTGAAGCCTGCAATACTTTCTGTGGTGCATCCATTCTTCGAGACTCGCATCCTGCCAGCAAGGCATTCGATTCACCAGGCTCGGATAATGAAACAATAGAGCCATTTCCAACAGGGCTGAAAGAAGCAGCACCAAGCGAAGTTGAGTCCGCATCGTCTGACATGCTCTCGTCTTGAGAATGAAACAAAATGTCACTGTCCTCCTTGCTGCAGATGAGAAATTAGGAATACGTCAGTTAATTAACCAAAATTAATCAGTTATGATGCACGGTGCAATGCTTAAATAGCAGTGTCCTGAATCCTTGTTTGAATGGAATTGCTGAGATGAAAATACACGTAAGCTTATATAAAGAATGGAAAGGGTTTTCAAGATATTATCACAATGAGCATTTCGCTACAATAAAGGTTTCAACGCCATATTCGTTAAATTGGGAAAACGCGATTCCCAAATTGTACTTCACCTTAAACCCAAAAAGTTAACTTAACTCGTTTAAAAAGCCAGATTTGAAGGTATCAGATTCAGTCTGAGCCACTAAGATTTTGTCCCTCGCAAATTCCTCCTCTCAAGTGAGGGCACTTGTACCAAAAAAATGCTGCTCAAACCTAGAGCTGGGTTTAAGGTGATTACTTTAAACCTAGTTTATCCCTAGAATGGGCGTTTAGTCCCAAATTAACGAATATGGCGTTTTTATGTAACCACGTACCTCAAAGTGATTATGTTGCTGACAATATGCTCTGTAAGTGGTGCAATATATTGCTCTGGAAGAGCATGAGCTTGACAGAACTTCACCGCCACTGCTTCAGCAGAATCCCCTTCCTTTAAATGGATATGCTCCACACACCCATCGTCTATCTCCACAGTAACAGCTAGAAGAACTCTCCGATTATCAGCAAGATTCTCTGTCACATCAACAGTCAAAGAATTGTATATAATCAGACAAAATTTGATGTTGAAATTAATGAGATAGCTATTCTGACTTCGTCTTGAACAACTGGTTAAGTTAATTGAGACGCAAAATAATTGGGTACTTGTAGGTTAAAGATTTCGACTTGTATGAAAAGAGCAAACGAGCATAGAAGTATGTCAATGCGTTACCCTTATCATTATTTCGCTCCACCGAAGCTGCACCGCACTTAAATGTTCCCTACATGAATTTATTCCATGCTGTCAACAAAATTGACACCGCCACTTAACTAGGATAATATCATGAAAGGCCTTGCCAACTGTAAAACACCATATTGGTTAAATTGGGGAAAAGAGTACATTTTGGGACTTTCACTATTTCTGTCATTATGTAAAATTCAGCATACTAAAAAAAGAAAAAACACGCAATTTCTTGTACAATATTGAAGTCTCAGTGATTGCCTACAAGAATTTCAAAAAAAATTCTTTGAGCTATAACTATGCAGACATTTATTGTATGTAAGATTAAGGTGGAGTACAAAATGGTACCACTATTTTTCCCAATTTATCTAATATGGTGTTGTAAGCATAAAGTACAATTTCGTGAGTCAGATTATTGACCACAACACACCTGGCTTAGCTTGGAACCGCTGCCATGTTTCACTGCAGCATCGCAGTCATCACAGTTGTCTGAAATATAGACCTTAATAGCACTGCCTCTAAATCTCCTTGGCTGCAACATTTTATTTGTGCTCAACAAACGGTATTGAGAAGCTGCCAGAACGTTGAGCTTGATGAATGGCTTGATGCAACTCCTTCCAGATTGCTTAACAGATTAAAGATGCTGAAGAAAATAATATAAAAGCATGTAGAGCAGACTACTGCAATTGAGGTTCATAGCTGGAATAGAACGCATACATTGAATGCCCTGCTTCTTTTCCCATTCTACGCCCTGTTTAATGGAGCTCATGTACCAATATCAGTCATGGGCGAGCTATGAAACGTGAGTTCTGCAGACAACGAATCATTATTCCTGATACATAAGAGAGCTCTTCAAAAAAATTCGACCTGTCATAGAAACACAATACTGAAAAGAATTATGGGATACTCAATAGCTTCATTTTTGCTCAAAGATGTTAGAAAGCATGTTTTGATGATGCAGTGCAAAGTATACAATTCAAAACTCCTGATTGACTCACTGCTGCTACCATTTACTGATCCCAGCCCTGAATTTAAATGCCAGAGATACAAACTGATCTCCCCTTCTCTATGAGAGAGACAATGAAAGAGTGTTTAGTACACTTACCAGAGCTGCAACCCTGCGTTTCAATAACAGTTGCCATGAAAAGAGAGCTCCACTTCTCCGCACTGCATCTTCTGCTATTAAACACATATTTAACAAGGGGCAAAGGAACACATTTCGGATTTATCCAGCCCAGCAAGACAAAATGGAAGTTTAGCGCCTTTGAAAATAAACAGGGAACATCTGACAACTGTAGTAGCAAGACACAATATCTTCGCAGATGAAGCTGCACAGTTTCTCAAATGGTCGCAATTCGTGGTACAACGTTTGTTACATGTTTATAAATTAGAATCGTTATATAAAAGATTGCAAATAGATCCTACAGTTTGTAATAAAAGCTTTCAGAATGCCGGCATTCACAAACATGGCAACTACCAGATGGTTTGTGAAATACCCATGACAAGAGTTTGTCGGATTCATTGCTGGTTACTACCCCATACACCAGAGCAAATGAGAATCACAATGTCATTATACACCTGGACATCAAAAGTGAGAGATCCACAATTATTAATATCCACAAGCAAAGTGAACAGATTGGAGAAGATGAGTCTCTCCAAAAAGCCCATGCAGAAGATCTGCAAGATATTCGTTTTCAAACCCAGATGCAGATAATCTTTACACATAAGACCAACTGCGAACTGTAGATATAATTGTAGGTAAATTAGGAAAAATTGCAGGGACCATATTGTACTCCATCTTGATCTTACATATAGTAAATGTAGGCAGAGCTATAGCTCAAAGTTGTAATTATTTGAAATTCTTGGAGGACTTCACTAATGTATAAAAAATTGCACGCTTGTTATTTTGTAATATGCTGAATTGTACATAATGATAGAAATAGTGAAAGTCCTAGTATGTATTGTTTTTCTCAAGTTACCTAATATGGTGTTAATGGCAAGCATTCTGCAATCATGATTGAAGAATGGAATGGAACGGAGGAGATGCCAGCCGAAGCAACTGGTGAAAAGAATGAAGGATCACTTTCCAATATAAACGTTGATGCAAAGGAGTACGTTTGCATGAAATCTTTCGAGTAATCAAAAGTGTCGAATGAGACTTACAATGATTGTCATTTTTGCGCCGTCGTCAATGCAGGGAAGGATTCACTTGTTGAAACCCTCAAACGATGAACCGTTCGTGCAGGGGGGAACACAAATGGGAACCTGAGAACAATTCAGTCGAAACCTAACCGAAAGTTGAACATACTCTCGATCGAGACGGGGACACAAAGATCCATTCCCAACTCACAGGCCTCTCACGCTATCAATATTTCACTAAATTTGAAATTCAAAATTATATATGTTGAAAGTTCTAATTTTAGACTGAGAATGTGTTGATTTTAAATTGATGATGGATATGAAGTGCTTTTAAAAGCATTTTAATCAAAATTTGATGTTTTCTACAAATGTTTTTTGTTAGAACTTCTCTTAACTTGATTCATGTCAAATTTTAGTACATTGTGTCCCTCATTCTATCTACAAGAGGCTTGCTTGAACTGAGGCAATTTCAAGCTCTAAAGGTGGTTAAAAGCTAAAAACATTGTTGGTGGAAGATTAAAAGTTGATAAATATAGCATATTTGATAAAGCAAAATAGCACTTGGCATGGATTAAGGGTGTGGAGTTGGAATAGTCTACTATTCAAATTTTAATGCATGTTGTCCCCCTTTAGAGGCTTTGAAATTATGTAATTGGTTTTAGATTTGGTGAAGAATTGATTACATGGGAAGGGTTTGAGTGGGGAATGGATCTTTTTGTCCACATCTCTATATAAGCATGAAGAGCAACTAATAATTGAAGGGAATTGATATATGCACACCGGGGTTGATATTTGCACACCCCGGTTTTAGATTTCTACCATCATAAAGCTGAATTTGAGAATTTTAATATAGATTTGGACTTAGAGATGATGATTTTGTTTAGAACCATTAAAAAAGTTGCAATTCAACAATACCCAATGAAAAAGTTTAGCTAGAGGAAAAAGTATTACTTTTATTTTTGTTTGTAAAAAAAGATAAGCTTTTTCATAAGGTGTTGTTGAACTGCAACTTTGTTTTAATGGTTCTAAACTAAATCATGGTCTCCACTTTATGACGGTAAAAATCTTAAACTTACCCCGGGGGTGTGCAAATATCAACCCCGGTGTGCATACATCAATTCCCTAATTGAATACTCTCCAACAATATTAGGGGAAGGAAAATAAAACCTGTTCAAAACTGAGCTCCCCACGCTCACCACCAGTGGAACAAACCGGCCGGCTATTTTACTCACATGACGCCAATGGCTCGAAAGGTTGCTCGCCTGCAAACTGACGGTCCACACGGTGCAGTCCAACTGAATCGCAAGAAGGCAAGACAAAAGAATAATCTACAAATTTATGCAGACAGAAAACTAAAAAGCATCCATGTAATTTTGTGTAAATCCAATAATAGAAATCATTTCCGTCTCGATGAATGCATTCCAGTCGCACTGTGCTCGTGTTCATGAGGATATGGTAACTGAATGACTTCTAGGAGACTCTATTTGAAAGAAAATTGTTTAGAAAAATGCCCTTGGATCCTAACATGCTTGCTATATGTCTAGTTCTGTGCACATTCTAATTTATCATGAGCTTCCGTTCTGGTGACTGAAATGTAGGCCGTTTTCGATGAAGGCTCTCTCGGTAGGCAGACTTAACCCCTCAACGCCCCTCCCATTTCAGCGGTGGTTCTGCAGTTTTTGAGTTAGGGTTACGAAGCTTGGAATTGTGGTTTTGGTTTTTGTTGCCTGCCAAGTTCACCGTTGATTGGGGTGGCTACTTCGTTTTTGCATTGACCAAGTTAAAAGTTGATTGGGGTGGCTACTTCGTTTTTGCATTGACCAAGTTAAAAGTTGCACAAGTTCACCATTCCAATGAGAAACTTTATAACAATCCAAGGTGGATTAGTTTCTCAGCTGATGATGAAATTCTAAGGGTGCACGTACTTTCGAGAGGGCTGCCCATCAATTGAGTGCAAATGAAAAGGCTAAATTTTGAGGGTTTAGGCGTCGGATCGATGAGAATGCAAATACAAAATTACAGCTCCCTTGCTGGATGCGAGGCATCCACGTGACCAGCACTTAGCTAGGCCAAGAGAAGGAGGACCTGTTCAGCAGGTGCTCTTGACCTGATAGGAACCGGCACGTGGAAATTCTTCTTGGGTATGCAACTTGTTCAGGAATGGCTTCCAAGCAACAACATTTGCGAGGGCTCTAGCTAAGAGGAAGCAGTTTGGCTTTCTCTGAGCACCCGAAGAGGTTTGAGATCACGAACTAGAAAGAAGCGAGGAGTGCACCGTTGCATGGGGTGTTTGCAACCACGTCTTTCATTTTTGCTTTTGGCTTGGGGTTGAAGACCTCGTTGAAGACGCAGCAAGTGTGTCTTCTAGAGAACAACAACTGGGAGTTTCAGAGGTACCGAAGTTGAGAAGTTCTTTGGCTTGCATTCAGGTGGTCAGAGTGTAATTGACTCAGCTCAACGAGCACGTTACGGTTTAGTTTGAGTAATTGTTCCTGCACGAACACGAGCACTCCAGTGAGCAAGAGTACATCACTGTGGCCACATACCCATCGATCTACAAGCAGGAACACAACTCACACATATACACTATAACAATAGTCGGACTTTGGTCACAAGATCACATTACTCATCTCCCACTTACAATATCGTGGTCCAGCAAACGAAAACTACAAAACAGCTTCACAGAACTCAGAATTACGAGCAGCTTCACCCCGTCGTCTCTAGAATGCAACACAACGGGAGATAAACCACGCCAAGGGAGCAACGAGGAGCACGGTTTCTGCTTCACATGCCACCAACATGAAATACGGGAAAGGGCTTTGGGACCTCACAAAGGAGCCGTGCAAGTCGCACGGTATGCTCTACTTCCGGGTATGCTGTGTTTCCGATTCACCCTGCTGCACTTCTCCAAGTTCGAAAAAGGCGTCCTGTCATCTTTCCCCATGGCCATCACTCCTCTCGACAACCAGAAGCCACTAATCCAAAGCTGCTTCAACGTAAACCACAAACTACCGCGCAAATCAAACAAGCAAATCATATGAGTGCATTATGATCCTACTAAGAAACGAGTACAATGAAAACCATCGCTTGCCTTGGATTCTTCACCGTAGCATGGCCAACGGTTTTCCACCGGCTGGAGCCGGTCGGAATTGGGAAATCGAGGCCAACTGCAATGTCCAAAAATGGTTTTGGAGCTCTTCCAAGCACCATTGCCGGACCCTTACTTCACCGCAAGCTTCGAAATTCATATCATTGCAATCATCTTCAGAAAGCGGCCAACTTTTGTTTCAACAACCCCTGCCCTCTCAAAGATCTCACACCGCTGCAAGATAGTAAGGAAACACGAACAGCAAAGAAACCGCCGTAGGGGCATTGAGGGGTTAAAGGGTCTCTTCTCGAAAAAAAAAATTAAGAATGTATCGCCTCTGGTGAAGCACAAGTAGAAAATTGAGTTGGAACTCACCTTTTTATGTATGGTAGTTTTTGCTGAGTTTCTTGTTTCCAATACAAAATTTTGCTGGACAACATTCCAGTGAAGCAGTAATAGAAAACTGCATTGGAACCCACCTTTTTATGTATAGTAGTTTTTGTTGGGTTATTTGTTTTCAACATTGAATTTTGCTGAACAATGCAAATTTTTGTGTTATTCAGCAAATTTTTTTGTTGAAAACAAAAAACTCAACAAAAACTACCTTACATAAAGAGATGGGTTCCAACTCAGTTTTCTACCAGTGAAATGATGATTTTTGGCGTTGTTCAAAGTGGCTTGGCAAAGGCCAGACATACGTTCTGGACTTTAATGGAGCCTATCTGCCCTGTCAAAGAATTTGTATTCATGGCAAATTTCATAAAGAACTTCTCCACTCCCTAAATTCAAATACCGTACGTCGCACACAAGAGAATGTTGTAGATAATGCCGCCTAGAATTCGATTGTACACTTTCTAGTTAACGTGTGGTGTCGTACTTTGAGCCTGCAACACATGACACTTTGGCTCCAATATTTCCTTAAAATGTGAAAGCTCAACCTGCCAAAGGCAGAGAAAACGTCGCCATAATTGGAGCAAACTCCACAAACTGACTTTGGAGTAACCTAACCGATATTACTTCTTCTTTGATCAAGAATTGCAATCAAAAGCATTCTTCTCAACTATTGCAATACAAGGAAATCATGGTCAAATTTCTAGAATAGTTGACAAAAATTATGACCTAATTTACATTATACTATAGATTAGGTCACAATTTTTGTCAACTTTTCTATACGTTCAACCATGTTTCCTTGTAGTGGTAGCAGAGAGACAATCCAAACTACATGCAAAGACCAAGTCAAATATCTTGTAATGTGACATGTAAAAGCGTAAGAATGCCAAGAACCGAAAGCATTGTTCACAAATACTCCCTCTGTCCCAAAATAATCTTCATGTTACACAAAATGTTATAGACAAAGCTAAAAAAGTAACCATTTTCCAAAAAAGAATTGACCTATGAATAGAGTTTGGTGTCCTCCTATTGTTCTAAAATTTTGAGTTTCAAATTAGTTTTCAAAGTGTGGTTTCAAAATGCTTGAAAATTGAATTTTTGAGGCAATTTTGAAGAGTACCGGTGGCCACTCACTTGATGGCATGGGATTGGTTAGCATGCCCATGCTTTTGGACTATGCAAGTGTTGCTAGCTCCCTTCCTCCTCCAACAAGAAGATCATTTTGGGACACTAAATAAAGGTCAATAGGAAGATCATTTTTGAGACGGAGGGAGTACATCAACTAATCAAACAAATTGCACAAAAAATCGCAAAAAACCACTCCAAGTTCACACTCTTTCTTCCACTAGAAGAAAATTCAGCACAAAATCAACAGAATTTCAACCAAAAACTATTGATTTTTTCTGTGGATTTGGTCAAATTGATTTGGGTAGTTTTCTATTGATTTTCAGTTAATTTTTTGTTGATTATTTACAATTTTTTGTTAATTTTTTGTTGATTTCTGTTACTTTTCACGTATTTTATGCTGTTCAATTCTATTTCTTTTCAATTTTTTTTTTTTCATAGAATTTTATTTTATTTTATGATAAAAAGTGACCTTTTTAGGGGGCACGCAGTTGCCCGAACGCTCGGGCAGATGCCGACAATGTAGTTCAAACCCCGCACCTCTATCCTCACACTCCACAACTCTCACATTCTCAAAAACCACTAGAGAGTGTGCAAATACATATGCACACATTGATATCTTGATTCTATTTGTACATTAAATGTTCATGTCATTAGTAATCCAGTAGACTTTGGAGGCTATTTCCGCCCATTAAAGAACTTTTTTTCCAAAAACTTAGAACTAAGAAAAGTTGGTAAATGTATTTTATTTTCACCTCCAACAGTTTTTTTTGGATTTCAATTTTTTTATCAAAAGTTATGAGCTAAAATCAGAGAAGGTGTTTAGAAATTTTAAATAAATTGTTTATTTCCATCCTTTTGATTTTGTTTATAAATTTTTATTGGAATTTGCAAATCTCAAAAGAATTGCTGCAGGCAAAGGTTGGATTCATTAATAATTATTACTTAGTGCTAGTTTTTTTTGTAAAATGAACCTTATTTTGTTAAAATAGCATCCATAGTTTGATAGCTTCAAATAACATGATATTGTGAAAAGTTACGGAATTAAAACCTTGCAATTATAAAATCCAAATTCTATAAACTTTTGAATAGTTTTGGATATTTTTTAAGGGCATTAATATGTGAACCACACCTTTTGAACTACTGTACCACACCCTCGGGGTAAATTTGAGATTTCTACCATCAAAAATTTGAGTTTGAGAATTTTGAATTCAAATTTGGACTTGAAGACCATGATATTGTCTAGGACCATAAAAAAGGTTGCAATTCAACAACACCCAATGAAAAAGCTTATCTTTTTTTACAAACAAGAGTAAAATTAACAATTTTTTCTCTAACTAAACTTTTTCATTGGGTGTTTTTGAATTGCAACTATTTTTATGGTTCTAGACAATATCATGGTCTCTAAGTCCAAATCTGAATTCAAAATTTTCAAATTCAGCTTTTTGATGGTAGAAATCTAAAATTTTACTCCATGGTATGGTATAGTAATTGGAAGGGTGTGGTACACATATCAATTCCCATCTTTTAAAGCTTATAAAAGTATTTTAAAAGATCGTTTTTTTTTAATTCATTTGGTTAGTAATTGAAGGAAAAATACTAAAAATACCCTTTAAGTCCTTCAAAATATCAAGTTTACTCTAAAAATATGTGAAACATCAAAAATATTCTTTATTTTTTGTAGGAATATCAATTATACTCCTATTATTTTAGAAAATTAATAAAAAAACTCTTCTATTTTGAAATGTTAAATATATCCTTATGTTATTTGAAATGTTAAATATATCCTTATGTTATTTGAAATGTAAAAATCACCTTTGGTTTCTTGTAAGAATTTGCATTAAACTATATACTTGGTTATCATATAACACAAAGATATTTTTGGTACTTTTAATCCTTGAGGGACATATATGATTCTTCAAAGAATTGAGGAGCATCTTTTATATTTGTTTGTAAAGAAATTTTGGTATTTAAAACAACAAAATGTTGTACTTTTTATATAAAATTTTATTGAATTAGAGAAGTTGTGTCCAAAAGTGTCCAGATCAACAGAAAACTATTGATTTTTTTGTTATTATGGTCATGTTTTTACTTGACTTTAAAGGCTGCTAATTTTAAATCTTAGCAAATTGTGAAAAGTAAAGAAAATAAAACCAGTCAATGTACACTCAAACTTCTAAAAGATTCTTTTTTTTTTGAAAACTTCTTTTATTTTTTAAAACTTCAAAACTTTTTAATGAGGTCCAAAAAGGTTTTAGAAAGATTTCAAAAACAAACCTAAACTATTGTAATAGCTTTTTTATTAAAAATATTTTAAAGTATTTTGATGAATTACAAATAGATTCCTAAAGGACTCTAATTCAGTCTAAGAGATTCTATTTTTGTAAATATTTTGAAGTACTTTAACAAATTTCATAAAGATTTTAAAAAGATTCTCAAAGATTCCAAAAAGGTTCTTGAAAATTCTCAGAGATTCTCAATGATTTTTTGAATTTCCAAAAAGATTCTCAAAAGATTTTCAAAGATTCCCAAAGATTCTCAAAGCTTCTCAAAGATTCTAGGAAGATTCCAAGATTATTCATAAAGATTCTCAAAAATTCTCAAAAAAATTCAAAATTCCTAGAACATTTCCAAAGATTCTTAAATATTCCAAACTATTCTCAAAGATTCTCAAAAATTCTCAAATATTCTTAAAAGATTCTCAAAGGTTCCAAGAAGGTTCTCAAAGATTTCAAGAAGATTCCAAAAAAACTTGAAAAGACTCCCAAAGATTTTCAAAGATTCTTGAAGATTCCAAAAAGATTCTCAAAAAATTCCCAAAAGATCCTCAAAAGATTCCAAAATTTTTGTTGATTTAGATAATGATGTCCAAATCAACAGAACGTATTTAGTTTTTTACAGAATTCTGTTAAATTAGTCAATTAGCGTGGGCAAGTGCCCAAATCAATAAGAAACTGTTCATTTTTTGTTGTTTTGGAAGGAGTTTTCTACTAGTGTTCCTTAATCTACAATCAAAGCCGCATCCAATCAATTTACCGCCAATTTCACTATAAACAAGAACTGCAACAAAAGTGGAGTTCCCGTTACTCGTCCTATTATGATCAACACCATATTATGTGAATTGGAAAAATGGAGATACCATTTTGTACTCCATCTTAATCCTACATACAATATATGTAGGCATAGCTATTGCTCAAAATTGAAATTATTTGAAATTCTTGTAAACAATCACTGAGACTTTAATATTGTACAAGCAATTGCATGTTTTTTCTTTTGTAATATGCTGAATTTTACATAATTACAAAAATGGTGAAAGTCCCAGAATGTACTCTTTTTCCCAATTTACCTAATATGGTGTTGATCCTTCTTAGCAATCAACGTCTTGGTTTTATTGTCATAGTATCAGCCGACGTGTATCATGACGAGAGGCCCTGCACCACGCTTGACGATGTTGTACATTCTTGCAAGCGTGACATCAATTCGATTCTAATCCTAAATCTTCTCTGCAGTCGTCGCAAAAATACTCAAACCGAGTTAAAACTACAAATCAAGCCTCTTCCACTTCGTCACTAACGTTACGAAAAATGAAGTACAATCAAGATTCGTGGTTAACAAAAAGCAAGACTGAAGTCATCAGGAAACAAATTGTAAGATTCATATCCAGGCAGGCAATACTGCCTTGAATTCAAGCAATTCTCCGGATTCGCAACGTCGTCATTCACTCTAGTTGTAAACATTCAAGAACGTTTAAATACAGTGCAAAGGCGGGAAAAGATGCAGATTAATTATTTCTACATGGAAGCACAGCAACAACAATCAAGCCGAGTAAAACCATGAGCCATTGCAGAACTTCTTCTCAACAACAATCAAGCCGAGTAAAACGTTGAGCAACTGCATGCAAAATTTCTTCTACTTCTTCACTGACATGGCAAAGAAAATCACAAACAAGATTCTTAGAGCAGTACTTAATTCAGTAACAAAGAAGAGCATCAGAATCCAAGCAGGAGTGCTAGGAAAACTGGCCTCAAGAGTTCCACGACCTTCGCCTTCGATACGAGGAGCTCTCTGAACAAGAGTGCGGGCGGATTGCGAGAGTCCCAATCGCACGCACTCTGGTTGCAAACAACACAAAAAGAGTGCAAGGCGGGAAAAAGGCAGTTTAAAAGAGTTCCCAAATGAAAGAGCTGTAACTCTCTCAGATCACTTTTGAGGGCGTTGGGCAATTGGAGAGCGGGAGAGTGATAAAGAATTGTTTCTTGAAGTGTCTAAGCTTAGTCTTGCCAACTCGCAGCTTTGATTGGTTCTGAGCAAACTAGTTCTTAATAGGAACACCCATAAGCATCACTGTCCCCATAACCATCACCTCTCAAAATTTTGGAAAATTAGTAGAAATGAATAGATGTAATTACAAGGATGTACAACATGTGAACATGAAACTTTAGTGTTGGTTATGGGTGCAATGGCAATTTGCTCTTCAAAAATTCACAACTTATTCTCACAATATCAAAATAATACATTCGAAAGTGCAAACTCATTATTTTTCTATTCCTAATATGATCCTATAATTTGCTAGCTGTTGTTTATTAATACTCATCATGTTCAAAACCCTTAGATTGACGCTTATAGGTGCTCCTACCTTAAGAGCATCTCCACCGGTTCAAGCTCTTTCAAAGTTTTCCATTTGTTTTGACCGGCCTCCAAACCCCTGGATCTCCACCCATGATTTAAAAAAAATTGTACCCATAAAAAATGAGTGAATTTGGTTAGGCAAGGTCATTCACGTGATCACACAACTCCAAAGCGTAGTGATTAAGTACAGTGATACTTGGATAAGGTCAATGCCTTGAACAAAAAAAAGCATTAACCGCAAACAAACATTCCACATAACCAAGCCTAAACATTAAAAAAAGGTAAGACTTTGACTTGTCCAAATGTTTCTCTTACAAAGGCTAACCTTATCCAAGCATCACTATATATAGATCCATTTTAGATCGAACTGTGAGAGCTTCTGCATAACGTTCCGGATGTCAATACCATAGCCAGGACTCAGAGAATCAAGACAGGTAAATAAGAATCTTACTGAATTCCCACGAGTTTCTGCATTCAAACTAAGAACTATTCATCAAAAGATATATACAGGTACAGAACCTCTTGCAAGAGAAGGGAAAACTTTGACCGCCTAGATATCCTCGAGGTTTCAAAAGCATGTAACACATTGAATAGGGTTATACCCATTCAAACCAAAACCTCGAGTGACCAGTCTAATGCACAAATTATACCACATAAAATTACACCCTCTTGCAACAGAAGTTCCACAAATGTCCTTCTACCTTTCAAGTACTTGGACTATAATGCAACAGCGTTGCTTTCAACCAGTTTGCATACTAGCCATATCCCAAAATTTGATCTCAAGCTCCAAAATGCGCACACAAACCTGGAATCAAAAGCCAAATATTGAAAAAGCATCCTTGATAACTGTTTCTCCAAAACAATCACAGGAATCGTAACACATGTTAGATGAAATCAAAGGCAAGGATGATAGAAAGACATAAGTTAAAAGGTTTACAGTACTGTTTTTTTCTGTTTTTTACCTCTTTGGCTTGCTTCTGCTCAACCTCGGAAGCGGTCTCCAGAGCTTTGTCAGCCAGCTTCTGCAAGCTCAGTGCATACTCATGGAACTCCGGACTCCCCCATCGCCTGACTGTACTAAGAAGCTCATCTGGCGTTTTGGAGCCTTCCTCCAAGCATGACATAAAACTGGCGTTGTATACCAATTCTATTAACCAGAAAGCCGCTATTGCAACTGCGTATGGCGTCTCCTCCTTCTCCAGTTCCTTCAGAAATCTAACAAGAAGCAAAATCAGGGTTAAAAGACCAGAACTAATTCTCCCTTCACTATCTCCAGTTGGTAAAGACGAGATAAAGCGAGAGAAAGAGACAGACAGCGGATTGCAAAGTACTCCCTCTGTCCCTCTAAAAAGCTCTAAATCAAACACATTTCTTGTACCACTAAAAAGCTCCCTTTTGCTGATTTGCCATGTTCAATGATCTCATGGGGGCAAGTTAAGCGATTAGAGAGCATTCCTCTCCTGGCAAGCTTGGCCTTGCCCATATGAGGTACCATTGTTGCTACTAAGCTTTTAAATCATCAATAACTAGGAGCTGACAGCAAGCACAAACATGGTACTTTTTGCATGGAATTTGGGTGCCTCAATGGCGACATCAAAACTGGAGATTTTGCATACATTTGAAAGATGGTATATTGATTCTAGAATGCATGTGTCACTAGCACAAAGACTAAAATAATGAGGAGCTGGCAACATTCACAAACTATGCACAAACATGGTACTTTTTGCATGGAATTTAGATGCCTAAACGGCGACATCAAAACTGGAGATTTTGCATACAATTGGTAGATGGTATATTGATTGTAGAATGCATGTGTCACTATCACAAAAACTAAAAATACAGTTAGATAGCTTTTTGAACGTTTTAAGAAGGACAGATGGAGTATCTTACTTGCAGTAATTTTTGTTTGGCTCAAGTAACGTGACCTTCTTCAGAAACACTTGCCAGAAGTTCGCCTCTTTCCGAAACCACGCAATCTCGCTCTCTAGAGCTGTAACTCCGCCCAAGATGACATCCACGTCGTGCTCGGGTGCATCTCGCGGCACCTTGAGTAGCACACTCGCAACGAAGCGGACAAATTCTCTTACGAAGTGGTAATCTTGTTCCTGAAAAAAGAAAAAAAGAAAAAAACCTAAATATGAATCAAATCGGAACAAATTTAGCCATCATTGCGGTCAGAATTCCACCGCATCTGATTTCAATTCGAGAGAAAAACGGAATTTCAGTCGCATGAGAAATTTTCGAAGAAAAAGATTAGTTCAAGGCTCGCCATTCAATGCTCAAAATTGCCGACCAGAAAGCAAACTTTAATGCCGTATCAAACTAGCCATCGCTGCATTCAGAATCCTCGTCGCCTGATTAGAAATTCGTTTCAAGAGACGATAAATTTCTGTCGTATGAGAAATTTTCGAAGGAAAGATTAGTTCGAGGCTCGCCATTCAATGCTCAAAATTGATGACCAGAAAGAAAACCTAAGTGCCGCATCAAATGGTGAGCTTAGCGTTCAGAATCCTCGTCATCTGATCAGGGATTAGGGATTCGTTTTCAAGAGAAGAGGATTTTCAATCGCACAAGAGATTCGAGCAGAAGTGAAAAGATTGTTTCGGACAGAGCTCACCATCCAGTGCTTGAAATTGATGATATCGATAGAGCCATCTCGAATGCTGGAAATGAAGAGGTGATTCGTGGCCGCTGTCCAAAGGTCGTGGTTCTTGTGCAGCCAATCTGTTGTGAAGGATGGTTTCTCCGATGTGCCCGACATGGTTTTTTTTCTCAACTCTTGCCAATTCAGTGAAGAATCCTGCGATCTCTAGTACGCTATATTAAACAAAAGTATTGTTCTGACCTTGCTAGGAACTGTACTAGTGCCTGATTAAGATGGTTCAGATTCCTTGGTGCGAATTCTTCGAAGAATAGTGTGCAAAAACACGGATTAGTGAGCGAGAGTGAAGCTGATGCTCGTGGTCGTCCAACTCAGAGAGCACCAGTGGAAGAAAGCTCAAGTAAACTGGAAGAACCTGGTGACCGCGACCGTGGGTACCAATGTTCGGGAAGAACCGGTTGTCGGTGTATTGCTAGCCGGTGAAAATCCAAAGTTAACCGGTTGAGTTCTGAAATCACATGAAAAAAAAGGATTGATATAAGGTATGTACACCCATAAGCGTCAAACTAAGGGTTTTGAACATGATGAATATCAATAAACAGCTAGCAAATTATAGGATCCTCTTAGGAACAAAAAATAATAATGAGTTTGTGCTTTTGAATGTATTATTTGGATATTGTGAGAATAAGTTGTGAATTTTTAAAAAGCAAACTACTCATTGCACCAATTACCACTTTTAAGAATTCATATTCACATGTTGTACATCCTTGTCATTACATCTATTCACTTCCACAGATTTTCCAAGATTTCAGAGGTGACGGTTACGGGGACACTGACGCTTATGGGTGTACATACCTTAGCACACCCAAGCAGGGTATAATTTTTGTTTTTGTCAGGGTAGAGCGACTCACACCCCAAAATGCACGCAGGTAAGGAAAATTTGTCTAAAACTGGAACAAATGAATGATTTACAAAAGTTCACCAAAAAACTACTAATATAAGCTAGTTTCATCCAAAACTTGGCAAATTGGGGTTTGTTCCAATAAGGATCTAGCAAGTTTGTCTAGATTTTCATATAGATTTCTTAGTGTAATTGTTGCCAACGGATTTTTGGGGTAAGATTCAAGCAAAAATTTGCCAAGAAATTAAACCCTGCATCCAAGGTCTGTTATATGGACACCAAGGAGGTAAGTTTTAGATATTTATCATCACCAAGTTGAATTTGGAAAATTTGAATTTTAAATTTGACTTTAGAGACTTTGATTTAGTCTAGAACCAAAAATGGGTAAAAGTAATAATTTGCCCCCTAGTTAAGCTTTTTCACTAGGTGTTGTTCAATTGTAACTTGTTTTAACACCATATTCATTAATTTGGGAAAAACAGGTGTCCCATGTTGTACTCCATTTTAAACCCAAAAAGTTACCTTAAACTAGACTTGAAGGTATTAGATTTAGTTTGAGCCACTAAGATTTTTTACCTTGCAAATTCCTCCTCTCAGGTGAGGACATGTGTACAAAAAAAAAGATGAGCTCGGTTTTAGGTGATCACCTAAAACTTTCTCCTCAAATTTTGAAAGTCCCAAAATGTACTGTTTTTCCCAAATCAACAAATATGGTGTTTTTTGTGATTTTAAACTAAATCAAGGTTTTTAAATCCAAATCTAACTTCAAATTTTCCAAATTCAACATGTTGAGGATAAACATCTAAAATTTACCCCCCAGTGTCCATATAACAAACCCTAGGTGTGCCAATTCCCAAAAAAAACTAGCAGGATTTTCAAAAACGTAATATTAATATAATTACAAGCAAACTTCTTGCACTTTTTTAAAATTTTGAATTTAGTATCACCAAAATTTTGATGGTTTTGGAACTTGAGGTATTTGTATCTTCATTGCATTTTTTTCTTATAGGAATTGAACATCAGTCTCAGTGCAGTAGTGTATTTTGAGTGGATAGTCACACTACTGCCTCTTTTGAAATCCATATATAAAAAACTGATGTTGGTACACATGTCATTCAGCCAGTGGTGGTTAGACGTTTCCAATAAACCTAAGGGGTATACACGTGTTGTTATCCATTGGTCCAAAAATTGAGACTGCTCTTTGTGAGTAACGCCCACCCTCTCCATACTTGTATTTGTGTGACATCGGTTTGTCTTACAAACAATTTGGGATATTTGAAATTTGTTTTTTGGATCAATGACATGGGAATTTGTTTTCAACCCTAGCATCAACGGTTGGACATCACCGAGATCAACGACTGATGCTTAATCTTCAAAAGACCACATCAATTGCAAAGGCAGGGATTCTTCTTCATTTAATTTTTGTCCACGGCTGTGGTTTTTCAAGGGGGGATTGAGGAATTGGCAGGATGGTTTATTTTAATTTTTAAAAAGGGCTGGTTGGGTTTTTTTTTATAATGCTCCCAGTTGGGTGGTTGCCCTTTTTTAGGGGATAGTTTAGAAAGATCCTATGTTGTTAGCTCTTAACCTCAAGCCTCAAACTTGCTTCAAACCAAACATGGACTCCAATTGTCAACCATGATAATTTTAGGGACTTGATATGTGCACACCAAGATTTGATATGTGCACACCTAGGATTTGACATGTGCACACCCGGGGGTGACTTTTAGATATTTACCATCAACAAGTTGGATTTGAAAATTTTGAATTCAAATTTGGATTTAGAGGTCTTGATTTAGTCTAGAATCAAAAAGGAGGTTATGATTTAAAAACACCGTTGGAAAAATTAAATTTTTTTTAAACAAGGGTAAAAGTAATAATTTGCTTCCTAACCAAGCTTTTCTACTAGGCATTGTTCAATTGGAAACTCCTTGGTGGTTCTAGACTTATTCAAGATTTCTAAATCCAACTCTAAATTCAAATTTTCCAAATTCAACTTGTTGATGGTAAATATCTAAAATTTGCTAACCCCAATGTGCATATATCAAACCTCAAGTGTGCACATGTTCCCTAATTTTATGATTATAACTTGTTGATACTAGCATTTATTGAACCAAAGCCAAGTAAAAATCCATTATATTTGGGGCTTCTAGTAATATCTTTCTCCCACAAGTTGATGTCAAGTCCTTTAAGTTGTCTCATCTATTGTAGGTCCTTTTCATTCAACATCTCATTGGTTATTTTGGCATCTTCACTAGTTCACTTTGTATTGAAAGGCAAGTTGTCAATTTTGCCTAATCCCAATTGTCTTAGATTGCAAGAGGGTCAAGATACTCACATGTTGATTTAATATTTAACTAGATTTGAGCTATTTATGCAATTTTGGATTTTGTTTACAAAACATAGAAAGATTAGCCAATGTTAAGGGACATAAATCTCCCAATTTTTTGATTATGCGGTTCATTATTTCTAATCTTTGTATAGTCTAACACTAGTTAGATACTTTATTCAAATTACTTGTATATTTTCAATTGTACATGCAATGTATTGTTTCATGCAATGTGGATCTTCTTTGCTTAGAAACAATGCAATCTAGCTAAGACATGGAGATAGGCAATTGTATTCATGCCCCTCACATCTCTCAATGCTTGTTGTTGTTATCATTTTGTCTATGTTACATAATACTAAAGAGGTACCAGAAGATCATCTAATCAAAACTTAATTTTGTTGAATACCAACCTTCATAATGCTTTGAAGCTTTCTAAAGAGCATAGTGTTGCAATTAGAGCTGTTTGTTTGGTCTAATATACATCAAACTATTAAGTGTTTCTTTAGAAAATAGTTGGTGTATCTTTAGAGCATGTAAATGTTTGCATGTGCATTTTACATTTCATTGAAAAGTATAAGAAAATAGGAGAGCAAATGGACATATGGATTACTCAAATGTACACACATACAAGTGAAGAAAACAAAATGCTCATCCACAATCTCAATTATATACCCTCCCAATTAACCCTTTTCTTGATGTTAAACCTTCCCTCAAAGCTAACCCTTCTCTCAAGACTAATCAGCTCTTTTTCAACTTTGGCATAGAGTAACTCCTGTAGCCATATTTTGAACTTTCAACACATCTTTCATTTGAAGTCAGACCATGAGTGTTAGTATGTGAGTTAATTTTGGTTGGATATTTTCACCTAATTTAGTTGTATAGTAGCACATAGCGCACATGCTAAGTACCACACTCTGGTAGCAGATAAAGTAGAGTTTACAAAACAAGTTTGAGGCTTGGTCTCCCCTCTTACAAGGAACGAGAACGTGTGTGTATGGCCCTAATAATTTCAAATGACATAGCTTATTGGGAGACTGTTCAATGTTCATTCTAAGATAGTGTATGGATACAAAAAATCTACCACGATCGATTATGTATGATATAACTATATTCATCCACACTTTCAACAATGATTAGAATGTGCATCCAAAGTGTGTAAACTCCAATTTTTGTACTCTTTGGAAGAAAACCCAAGAATATATGTAGATGTACTGAAAACCAAATGTATATTGATTAAATTTGCATTTGGATTAAGTGACTTTTGATTAGTGTGGGAAATTGATAAATGATAAATTTGACTAAAAAATGTTTCTTTACCCTTGGGTCATAATAACTTGCAGCTTGCACACCGACCTCCAACAACTGACCCTCAAACCTAGGAAAGTTGGTTTGATCATACATTGGGTTAGACAAATTTGCAATTGGTGTAGATCTCAAGGGCCATGATTGAATTGTATAAGTTCACACTTAGTAATAAGAACTTGATATCAATGGACTGAGCTCTTGTACCCAAACTCTCTTCAGAGCTCTCAACATTTCCCAAAAAACACTCCTACATGTGCCAGTACTAGATATACTGTTTCATACCAACAGTAGCGATGTATTCACCACACACAGCAAAACTATGTTCCAAGAAAATCGCCAGTTAGAGTATCGTAAGTCAAGAAAATGAGATTTAGAATCTGAACTCATAATGTTTTAAAAAAAATTGTTCAAAGACAACTAAATGCTGAAACTATAGGATAAGAAATGATCAAAACATGTAAGCTTCTCAACAAACTAAATTCATCGTCGTTACCAAATATATATACTACTCATATTTCTACTACAACAAATGGAAGTGGACATTCCACCAAAGGTCTGCCGCCCAATGAGACTCCCATTCTTGTCCCATGGCTCATAAGAATCCCAGAATATCCAGAATTCTCAGACCAACTGTGACCAAATGCACATAATGACTGACCCAACCACCCAACCACCTACCCAACTCTACAAAACATCCCCTTTGCTAACCTACAAAATACCACCCCCTTTCTCACACTACCTCTCAAAAGATTAATAAATTAATCCTATAGAATCTACCTCTGCAAGAGGTAATGTCATTGTCCCACAATTCTTGCGTATATGGTGGGTGTAAAAGGAAACGGACTTTTCATCAATGCCGGTTTCAAACCAAAACCAGAGTTCTTGGTGAATCAATAGTTAGGAGCCTGCCTTTGAAAGGGGGAGATAACCCTTAGTGTTCCTTTCAAAATCCTATAAACCTGGATTTTAAACACACTAAGGTAAGAATACCATAAACCGTTACCCCCATAAACCGTTACCCCCCAGGAGAGTAGACTGTTCTAAAACCAACAATAGCTGGCTCTAAAAAGGATTCCAAAAAATTCTAGAAAGATGCTATTTTCTCACATTTGATTGGTTCACACTTGTTTTAGAACAAGGTTCTAGAAGTAACCATTTTAAGGTACATCTAAGAAACAAGAATAGGGTCCCAATGAAGAATCCACATTTATATTCCATAAATTATTCATTCTTTGGTATTTTACTTTATTTTATTTTTTAAAATTATTTTCCTTCTTCCTTATCCTTGTTTTTGCACAGATTGAGCATTTCTCAAGAGATTCCCCATATCTTATCAAGCTAAGTAGCTTATTTTAACCATTTATGGTATTTCTATCCTTAAAACTTGATGCATTTTGGTTACCCCCTCAACACCCCAGCACCCCAAATCTAGCCTCTCCATATTCAACAATTTGTTGACTTTAACCGTTATAGTCTTTTGATCTGTGCAATGAAAACCTACCAAAATTTTCATACATCTGCAGACCCTAAGCCTTGTACAATATCACCGACTAAACTCTTCTAGATGTTGTTTTTTAACTTGCTGTGCCAAGCTTTTTGCAGAGGGAGGTCCAACACGGCATGAATTTGGGGGGTTAAAAGAAGGAACCCACGAACTCACCATTAGTCACTGGAACTTACTGCTACAGAACACCTGGCATTTGATGGTTTGCCGATTCACAATGAACCCCGGGTTCACCATGACGCTGACCTTCGACCGAATGGCTTCCTCCTCGTACGTGGTCACCTGCAGTGAAAATATTTTGGATGAAGTGGCCTTAGTTTTTTTCTAACCAAAAAATGGTTGAGTAGCAAGAATGGCTACATTTTTTTACAGATGTAAAGTTGGATGCTTTCAACCTTTTTATCAAGGTTAGAAATTTCATGATAGTTTTGTGAGACATTAAAATATTGCATGAGTTGGGTGAGGTGACATCAAGTGGAACCCTGAAAACCATGCTCCTACTCCCAAACTCGTGTATAAAAGTTGGTTAAATATTTTACATTTTTCCAAAAAACACTATAGAACAATTAGCCACACCAACTTTGCTGTAGCAAAAAAGCGATAATTAAGGTAGTCGCTCTAAAACCGTCACTTTAAGGGCTATTCTGGATTTTCATGGGCTTTTCAAGACATGAAGATTTTTTGCCTAATTTTTTGTCAAAGAGAAATGGATGCTAAATGTAACCCAATTTTTTTCATTTTTTTTGAAGCATTATTGAATTGTTGATGAATTTTCAAAGTTTTTTGTAGTAGGCACCTATTTGTGACCCTAGGTCTCCCATAAAGCGTCCCCTTGCAAGTTATAAAGAGATCAAATGAATAGAGGAGTATGATTGGCTCTTGCAATAAAATACACCTTTTCTTTTAAGAATAAGAAGGGTCCATTCAAGAACCATCTCATGTTCATTCTTGGACTGGCTAGGGTCGCAATTAGAGCCGACTACCTTAGCACAAAATAATTTCAGTGGTCACCTGCTCCATGTAGCGCGGGTCGAAATCCGCGTGGGCGGGAACTCTGAAGATGGAGACATGCAGCTCATGCGCGAACGCCAGGTGGTGCAGCAGCCACACGGACTTGACGGCGTTGAAGAACGCCCCCAGGAGCGACATCGACGTCTCTCTGTCCGCCACTTTTGTCAGCTGCGACAGAATGAGCTCCATACGGATCACGAAGAAGCGGTGGAACACGGGGTTCACGATCCTTATGGCGCTCTGCACGAGTCAAGGTACGTTCATCAAATCACACTGTGAATGCCATTTGAGCTGCACTCTTTTTATTTTCAAGCTTTGCAGTTGAGCAAGAGAGAAAAAACGCATCGCAACGCAAGTAGAATCGTGTGTTTCAGAGCAAATTTGAATTAGTTCTGCGTTCCTAAGATTCTGCACCTTTGATTAGCCGTTATATTCAGAAATTCTCATTATGATAGTAGATTGCAATTAGGTGAGACGTAATCAAACTCAGCGCATTCCAGTGTTTTTAGGAGCACAATTGAGTTAGTTGTGCGTTTCTTAAGGTTCTGAACCTTTGATTAGCCGTTATATTTAGAAATTCTCATTATGATAGTAGCTTGCGATTAAGTAAGACGTAATCGAACTCAGCGAATTTAGAGTCAGGTCATTTGGAGCAACTGAATTGTTTAAGAATTTTAGAAGGTTTTAATTTATCAGATTCAGAAATATTCGTAGATATGTATTTGCTACCAAGCTCAGCAAGAGAAAAGGATACGCAACGCAAGAAGAATCTGTGTGTTTCAGAGCAAAATTGAATGAGTTGTGCATTTCTAAAGGTTATGAAGCTTTCCTTAGCCCGTTGTGTTCAGAAACTCTTGATATGATAGTAGATTGGGATTAGGTGAGACGTAATCAAACTCAGCGCATTCAGTGTCATTTCATTTGGAACAATAGAATTGATTAAGAAATATTTTTCGAAGGTTCTAAACTATCAGGCTCGGCTAGAGAAAAAGATACGCAAACGCAAGTAGAATCGTGTGTTATATAGCAAAATTGCATCAATTATAAAATATTTTAAAGATCCTAAGCCTAAGATGTGCCGTTCAATTCAGAAAATATCATAGTAATTATTTGTTGATTTATTGTAAGTGATACAGGCCAAATCATTACTCAACAGAAATAAAATCACGTTTCTTAAGGCAAGCTATTGAACTGTTGTGAATTTCTGAACCTGCAGATTGTAATTGTATTCAGAAAAAACGTTATAGTGATTCTTTGCTAAGAGTTGAAATAAAACAAAACACAGGAGAATCACGTTTTTGAAATTTCATGCTTGCAATAATTTCATAGATACACCTGCTTTTTCAGAAATTTCACAGATATTCTTGGACCAAATTTTTCAAGCTTTTTTATTGTTGTGTATGCCATTCCCCTTCTTCCTTTGTGCGCACGCATAACAAGAAAGAAGTAGTGTGTGCACAACGGGAGAAAGAAAGTGACATGCACAACAAAAAAAAAGCTTGAAAATTTGGTCCTATCTGTGAAATTTCTGGAAAAGCAGGGGTATCTATGAAATCATTGCAAACTTCATGGGTATCCATGAAATTTTCACTTTTGTAAGCAGATATAGATTAGAGGTGACTTCTCGAACCTGTGGTTTGCCGATGTCGAGGGAGCGTTCAATGGAGGTCCAGTTTTGTCGTTTAAGCTCGTGGTATTCACGGCAGCAAGATTGGCGCAGAAGGTCGGGGTCGTAGATGGCAGTGGCACCGTTCGGTTCAAATGAGACATTCTCGAAGGACTCGTAGAGAATCGTGTTGAGGAAGGATTCGAAGTAAAGAACAACAACAGAGCGGGGCATGTTCGCAATCAGTTTCGGGGAAGAATCTTTCTGTTGAGCAAGGAGCGACGTGATGACTTGTGTAGCGGATTCTCCCGAGTTTCGAATGTGGAGACACAGCGCATACGCGAGCCGTTTCGTACAAAGCTTGGAGTCTTCGAAAGCTTTTTGGAACATCGGCGGAGTGACATCCAACGAGGTAAACCGGTGCGCCTTTGGTGGTGTTGTAGTGGCAGTATGCGCGCTGGTATGATTATTCTCTCGTTTGTGTTTTTCGATTTCGTAGTCAAGTTCGATGTCTTTCGTTTCAGTCTGACGCACGCCGAGCTGCAACTCGAGCTCCTGGCACCGTTGTTGCCATTGCTGGCACTTGCCCTCGGCTGCATCCATGGCGGCTTGTAACGCTTTGAACTCCTCCGCGGTCGTCTGCTCATTCTTCTTCGCTTGCTCGAGTTTGTAGTGGAGCGTCTTGATGGTGTATTCCATGACTTTGAAAGAGTTGGAGTCTAGCTTTATGCTTCCTTGGTCTACAACTTGAAAAAGATCATTTATCTTCGTTCCATTGCTGGGCTTCTTCTTCCCCCAGTGTAAGATGTTGAACACACTGCTGTGTGAGCTGCTTCCCATGCCTGACTTCGAGCTCTTCATACTTCCGTTCCTTGTGAGCTCAGAGGAGTAGCCGATCTCGGAAGCTGAAACAGATTCAGTGTAAATATAAAACTACAAAACTTCATATGACACCACCCTAATTGCAACAACGTCCAAAATTCGAGGAATGAATGGGTTCCAAAGTCACCGGTTGTGATAAAAACGCTACAGACGACAGTGTAAGATGCAGTGGAGGTTGCATTTGGTGAAGCACTGTTGTTTTTAGATATTCTCAACATTGCAGGATATGGCATTTTATGAAACTTTTGTTCATGCACAAGCTTGGGTACCCCTGAAGTTTGCAATATTTTCATAGATACCTCTGCTTTTTCAGAAATATCACAAATGCCCTTGGACCAAAATTTTCAAGCGTTTTTTTTGGGTTTCCACGCCACTTCCCTTCTCCCTTTGTGCACACATAACAAGAAAGAAGTAGTATGCACACAAAGGGAGAAGGGAAGTGGCATGCACCCCAAAAAAAACGCTTGAAAATTTTGGTCCAGGGGTATCTGAAAAAGCAGGGGTATCTATGAAAATATTGCAAACTTCAGGGGTATCCATGAAGTTTTCCCTTAAATCTAACATGCTTTTGTAAAAAGTGCTTGTTCAGGAGTATGATACCTGCGGTGTCCTTCTCCAGATCGGGGTTAATGATGGAGCTGTCGCCACTCCAATTCGGCATGCTCACAGCAGCAGGAGTCCTAGCCACATTCGCAGGGCCACGTCGCCGGCTAGTCCCAAGATCTTTACCAATAGCCTTCAAGGCTCCGCCCACTCCATGATCCGCCTTGTTGCGGACTCCAAACAAAGGCAAGGTGGACCTCGAAAGATTCTTCCAGGCCTTCGTAGGCAACTTCCCTTCGAGTTTCTCGGCTTTGGACCTCGCGGGGGAGACGCTTCCAACCGGAGGCTTTTGCCATTTCTTTGCAGATTTCATGTCAAAGGGCACAGTCTCTTCCGGAGGATCCCTCGCTTTCGCAAATTCGGGACTCGGTGGCTCTGGAGTGTGTCGCCGTCCCCGGGTAGGGGTCATCCAGCCGAACCTCTTTGGCGGGGAAGGGCTCGGCATCTCCAAGGGTGGGGGGTTCTTACTCTGGTGAGGACTGGTACTACCGCACGTGCTTGCATGCTGTGGCGAGCTTGCTCCACTTGCACTTGGCTTCCGAGTGTTGTAATTCGCCATCTTTGACGTGCTTCGGTTGCTATGCCCATCCACAACAGGTAATTGGTTCAACGGCCCGCTCTGATGCGGTGACCTGTCCGGAGTGAGCAACCTATGGGTGTCCACGTAAGGGGAGGGGTGCATTTGCTCGAGCTGCGGGGTGTGCGTGGGGATGTCCGTGTGAATCTCCATGATTTCCTTCCACTGCGCCTGTGAAAAGTCCATCTCCGCATCATGAAAAGTAGTTTCTCCATTTGCGGTCTGGTAACTAATCTCCGTGGTTATGACCTCCTCTACGTTCTTCCCAGACGTGACGGGATCCTTGAGCCAACTCACCACTGCTGGACACAGAACCTAAACAGAAGCAAAACAGCAACAGGGGAAGTCATTACCACAATCAGAACGCATGAAATGAGAAAGGTGAGATCCTTCTAACTGACAATGGGTGCATTAAACACTATTCATCTAAAAAGTCAGATGGTTTCCAAGGCAGGGCAATGTGACAGAATACTCACAGGGTTGACTATGGAATACTCTTCCTGTGAAGGCCTGGCGGCACGAGACTGCCCTTGAGTGCGGTTGTTGGCGCTCATCGTAGTGCCAATCACATGATCCCCGCGTCCCACCGCAGCCCCCACTGTCATCACTGGACTCGAAATCTTCATCTTGCGTCCCATTCCACTGCATCCCAAACGACCAAGCCAATTCCTCCAGTCCTCGCTACTTCATTATCCTTGCCGCATCAACCATCCTCTCGGTCCCTATCAACCCTTCAAATCCTCAGATTCCCAAAACCTGTACACCCTCGGCATATCTTGCCTCTCTTCCAAAACACAGTGGTCTCTCAAGTCCCTCGACTCGCAGCATCCGTCACTCCCTGCACTAATCCCCGGAACAAAGGCGTCATCGCTGCGCTCCACTGGAAGCACAACCAACAGAATGCCAAAAACAACAGTATGACGACACAAGCGGGAGGCAGACGCGAGTGCAGGAAAATGAAAAAGAAAGCTCCAGGTTTGAAATGGGAGGAGTGGGAGAGGTGCGAGATGAATCTCGCATGTGATTTGACTAGATTTAAGGCACAACGTGAGGAAAGGCCATGCCAGCTGGGCAATATGGACCGGGAATTGGCGCGAGAGGGATGAGCGGGGATGAGGAAGAGAGGACTTGGTTTACTGCACATCAGGGTGGAAAATCTCAACTTTTTTTACAAACAAAGGTAAAAATTTGCTTCCTAGTTTGATGTTATTCAGTGGTATCCTCCTCCGTGGTTTTAGCAGAAATTAGGCCCTCGGAATCCAAATGTGGATTCAAATTCCCTGATTCAATCTCTCGATGGTAAATATCTAAACTCTTATATTTTGTGCCTGGTAAAAAATCTGAACTTTTCCACCCCGATCCCACATAGAGTGATGTGCAGTAAACCAAGCCATGGGAAGGGGGCGATGGGAGAAGATTGGGGCCAGCCCCTTAAGGAGCAGTTTAGACTACGTCCCAAGTCCCATTGAAATTTGATGAAATCTAAGAATCTGATTGGCAGAGGGGCAAAAGATGGGACTTCGCGTTTTAAACTATGTCCCAAGTCCCACATCACACTTGCTTAAAGCCATTTTCCATGGAAGGTTGGAACTGGAGGCCCATCCAGGTTGACCTGAGCAGCGCACAAAAAGTATTTTTGAAATCCCCACACGAAGAAGAGTTTCAAAAAGATCTTTCGGGCAAGGGTCCAGAGAGAAAGCCGCATAGGTCAACTTCAACTTCACCAGAGCTTGGACCCCTTTGTCAGACCCCTCCAGTCCCCCCATGGAAGCTAGCTCTTAACATGGAGCCTACATGGCAGCACTTTTCCAAATTTTGGCGCCAAAAAAAATTGGACTTCACTCCAAGATTGAGTTTAACATTTTGGCTACTCATCTTTTAAGGTAGAAATATTGAAAACAGTTAGTGACCACTACTTGGAGAACTAGATTGCTTTGAAACCAACAATAGCTGCATTCAAAAAAGTTTGCAAAATATTCTAAGAAGATGCTATTTCCTTGCGTTTGATTGGTTCAAACTTATTTTGGAACAATGTACTAGAGGTAGCCGTTTAAGGTGCACCTATGAAACCAGAATCAGTCTAAACCCTAAATCCACATTTATATTGCATAAAATATTCATTCTTGAGTAAATTTTCTTTTTCTTTTTTGCAATCTTCCTCATCCTTGTTCCTCCATAGATTGAGCATAATTTCTCAAGAAACCCCCATATCTTACAGGCTAAAGTGGCTTATTTTAACCGTTTATGGTATTTCTACCTTAGCCCAAGTCTCATCTTTTCTAGCACAAAAAGATGGAATTTCGCACTCCCGTGGGACTTTGTCAGATGGGACGTGGGCCGTACTCTGAACCACCCCTAAGCTTACTGTAGAAGAATACAAGGACTGCACAGTTGGACTTGGACTGCCCCGTGACCCCGTCGACCTTTGGCTTTGCAGTTTGCACCAATGAACAGGGAGAGCCGAAAAACATTAGAAAGTCAGCCAAATGAAATGAGGAAAAAACCGATTGAAAACTATACAAACCGGCTAAAAACCGACTAAACTTTTGAATTTTTTCTAATTATAATGTATGTATACAAGGAATAGCCGGTGCATGTACTAAAAAAACCGAATGGAAATGAGAAATGTAGGCTTTTTGCCGAAGTAGCTCAAAAACTCCCCGCACACTGCTCTGCACTTCTGCAGCGCCGGATTTGGCGATTGCGGGAGCTTTGGTTTTTCCTTTTTTTCTTTTTCTTTTTTCCCACGACAGAAAGCGACGGATACGACATGGATGCTGGTTCGACGTGCTGGGGTTTCAGCCGATTGCGGAGCCGCCACGTGCGTCACCTCAGCTCCCTCAGGCTCCCGTGTCTTGTTCCTGTTTTTTCTTTGCTTTTCCTTTTATTTCTTTTTATTTCGTTTTACTTGAGCGAGCAATTTAGTTTGAAATATGTGGACTTGTGGAGGTTGTAAAGTTGGCGGAGTTTATAGAATTTGCACTTAATTAGGGCCAACTTCCACGGGCGGGCAGAATTAGCCAGGGTGATAGGGTTTTTTCAATATTGGAAAAAAGAGGTCCCAAAATTCTCATGCCTCTCATTAGTAATTTGTAAAAATATTTTTTTCAATTTTCAATTTTCTTTAAGCACACTTTTCATGCAAGGTTTTGTAAATCATTTGTTGTTTCTTGGACAAGGTGAATTGACCTCTCATTGTCCTTTTTGGGATGAATGGGCCTAGGAACTTGGTCAACTGTGAGGTCTCGGAGCTCGGTCAACTGCTCTGTGAGTTTGTGGAGCCTGGGTAAAAAACATCCACTATTTCACATTTCAAAAATTATGAGAAATTGGGATCTTACCATCAAGAGATTGAGTTTGAAAATTTTGATTTTGCATTTGGATTTGAAGACCTTGATATAAGGTAGTGTGCTCATAAACCGTCCATCTAATGGCTGAAACTGAATTTTGGGGAGGTGAAACTTCTTGAACTATTTTTCAGTAAATTTTCCTTGAAAGAAAAGAAGAATTGACATCTAACCCAAGTTGTTTCATATTTTTGGAGCTTTGTAGAATTAGTTATGAAATTTTGAAGAGGAAAGGCCATAGGTATCTAAACTGCCCACCTCCTCAAATGTGCATCACGTGTACATTAGGGGGTTTCAATTATATCATTCTGCAGCAAAATCGTTCATGTGAATGAGATTTGTGAAAAACCGGGGTGAACCAGCCATGACGATCTTCAAAGGTTGTGACAGCACGTTCACTGTGGTGAACAAAAACTCATTCACGTCAATTTGTTCATGATTTTTTCGAGATATCTAAAACCCTGTATTGTTGAAAGGCTATGAAAAAAAGCATGTACTAGCATACTCCATTTGGTGAGGTGAGCAGTTTTAGAGCTTGAGCGGAATATGAGCAGACTACCTTAGTTTACAACTTTGGAAGATGATATAATTGAGCAACGCCAAATAAGGGACAAATTATTACTTTACCCTTCTTTGTAAAATTTTGAACCTTTTCCATCATGACCCAAAAACATGGATGTGAAGTGAATAGAGCCCCAAGCTCTTATTCATCCAAGTGGGAGGCAACGAGGTGTTAGTTCACCTTGGCCTTGTTTCTTGGCTTTTCTGATTTTGATTGCTCATCTAGGTTGGTCCTAACTCTTAATTGTTGAAGTTACCAAAGCCACGAAATGGCTAAGAGCTAATCGAATTGGGTTTACAAGGGCAAGTGTTTTGTTATTGGGCAATTTTTTGCTCGAATGCAAGACAATCCTTTTTAGAGAACATTTGGCTGTAAGTTATTCCTTTTTTCAGTAGCCAAAATGCTTCATAATCTTGAGATGGAATAGCTACTTTTGGACAAATATAGACAATTTTTGACTCAAAAACAAGTTTTTGTTTCGTGTCCATGGATGTAAACAACTACATCATTCTAGCAAAGATTGCTTTTGCATTGGCCAAATTAGGTGAAAAGAAAAAAAAGCACTTGTACAAGGTGTGTAGCTTGTAGTTTTGAAACTTTCAAGGCAAATTAAATTATGGTCGCAAAGATTTCATAAGCAAGTATTTTTCTTCTTAGGTCTCTAAAAAAATTGGTTCAAAGCCTTGCACAAAAGTTCCAAGGCAGCCAATGTTAAAATAAGTCACAAGATTGAAAAACATACTAGATTTGCTTTCTAAGCATATTTGAGTATACTTCATCCATTTCATGCATCTCCAACAATAATTGTTTGTAGTTATCCACCATCCACATTCTGAAGGCTGACAATCTGCGTATTTCTTTTTGGCAAAAAAACAGCCAAATAGCACCAGGTTTTTGGCTTTGGCAATTGGGTCCTTGGAAAAAATTGCTCAAATTTTTTACATTAAGTCAAATTATCTCCCTCCACGACGGATTAATCGCCATATAGCTTTGCCTGTCACTCCTATTGTCACCAAAGTTGCCAGTTGGTTTTGCAAACAAGACCGGTGCGTTGTGAGTGGCTTTGCCACTTTGCACTGGCGCATTGTTGCCTGTTGCTTATTCCTCTTTGGTCGTTGCTTTCAAAGCGCCAATTTGCAAGCTCTTAAGTGTGCTTCCCACCTAAGTTATGGATCTATTTATGTCAATGCAATCTTTGCAAATTGCCTTGTTACTCGTGTGATTGCCAATTTTATAGTTGTGCTAGATACGTGCTGCTTCAAGACTTACAACAATGGTGATTGGTGGTTGCGCAACGGGAGTGCAAGACAGTCATTATAGTAAAACTTTGAAGTTGTTGTTGTTGATGAGAAGCTTACGAAGTTACAATGTGCTAGTTTGGGGTTTTATTGTGTGCTAGTTGATGAGAGGCTTACGGAGTTACCATGTGCTAGTTTAGGGTTTCATTGTGTGTTTAATTGCTCATTTTTTCTTTTTTGTGCAATTGCAATAGTATGTAGAGAGATTGTCATGTTTGTTTTGGGTCTTTGAAGTTCCTTTTTTGTAGGAACTTTGAATTCAAATCCAACCACAAGTAACAAAAGTATGCTAAAAATTGTATTACTGTAGCCATTAGGAAGCAAAAATACTTTAAAAATTGTGTTATTGTAGGCATTGAAATTATACTCCTCATCAAGACATTGCGCCTATACTTGTATTCAAAGATTTTACTTTGTCGCTAGAATACTACCTTCACTTTTCACTCGATGCCATACATTTCTCCTTCCGAAACAAACAATTACATGTCCAACTTTGTATTTTTCAAACAAGGAGGCATAGTGGCTGACCACCAAAAACAAACAAAAAAAATGCCCTGCTGACAATGTTTGGGTTAAGAGAGAGTTGTTGGGATTTTTTATTTCATTTCTTAATGTTTTAATCCTGGAATTAGGTGAACCGTTTAGTTCTTGCTCAACACTGTCACAATGCCCTGTCACAGTGACCTATTTTTCACAATAGTCTTGAAATGGGTACAATACCAGTACCTTATTAGGAAGTTGGCCTATTTGACACATGTAGAAACTTTATTCATTTTAACCCCTGAGCGTCCCACAGACAATATACTATCTCTAGGGATTAGAAATGTTTATTTGAGGAATTAGATTTATTTTTTTGATCTTGTTATAAACTACAATTATGAAGGCATTCAAGTTGTGCATGCTAATGGAGTAATGGTGAGGAAAGTCGAATGTTGTATAAGTGTTGCAAGAGATTTAATTGGGTGAAACACCATACAAGGCGTGGTGGCAAGTAGCTTTTTACAGGCTGCAACCGGTCATTATCCCTTGCAAGCTTCCTTTTGTGTGCTTTGTGGTAGCGGGAAAGTTGTTGGCAAGGGTTCAAGCATGTTCTAAACCCTTATTATGGCAACCGTCACCGACTGTGCCAGTCATTGTTTTACATGCAATAGCAATTTGAAGCCCTAAAACTTAACATAAAAAGAAGTGCAATCTTCAATAATTTACAAGTGTGTGCATTCACATCTAATCTTGGTACTCACAAAATTTGAGATGAATCTAGGGCTTATAGAATTTTGTAAAAATCATCAAATAGCAATTACCTACCAAAAATGAGATTTTGTCATCACATATTGTTTGATCAAATGTTATAATCTCCCATCTTCCACATTCAATTGTTCCCAAACTTTGCAAGCCCTTTCCAAGTAGGTGTTCCATTGTTTTCAAATGGTCACTTTTTGTGGATCATCCAATTGATTAAGATATGATGTATCAAAGTTGTAGGTCTCCGGAAACCCTCGTTTTGGTGAAAAAACTCTGGGCGCCCAAGGGTTAATTTACAATCTTGGAGTCATCATGCTATGTGTCATAATAAAGTCAATGACCTATTTAATTAGTATTTCTACGGTTCTACCTTTGAATCAATGTTCATCTTAACCCTTGAGCGCCCCACGAGCCAGAATGTGGCCTCTCCATATTTGACGGTTTGTTGTCTTTGACCGTTATAATCTTTTAATCCATGCAACAAAAACTTACCAATTTTTTCATACATGTGCGGGCTCTAAGCCTTGTGCAAGATCAACGGCTAACTCTTTCATATGTTAATTTTGAACTTGTGGTGTCAAATTACTTGCAATAAGGTCTAACATTGCACAAATTTGGGCTGGGCACTCAAGGGTTAAGGGCCGCTTTACAATAGGAGTCCTTGAGTCAAGGCCATGAAAACTTGGAACCATTTCAGCCAAAATTTCAGCCCTAATGGTCCAAGAGTGGCCCCAAGTACCCATTTTAATATGAATATAGTGGTGGCTACTCTCTTGTGTTTGAAGGCTTTGAAGCCAAAAAGTTGAGGCCACTAGAGTAAACTTTGAAGATTTCAAAAGAAAAGGGATAAATAAAGAGATGAAGGAAAGTTGTTGATAATTTTACTCCATCTTATGGTGTCAAATATCTCAAAATTTTTATTTATTCAAATAACTATATTTTGATTAAAATCTAACAATGACCTTGTGGCCAAGAATTGGCTTCACATTTTTGAAAGACCTAACTTTTGAGGTTGGAGTTGTGTCAAATTTTGTCTCTTAAATATTAGAATAGGTTTTAAAAAATTAGCCTTGACTTCTAGTGTTAAGACCTTGAGGCTGTTTTTAGAATATTAGCCAATCAAGTACAAGCATTCCAATGTCAATGGCTAGAAACCAACCTTGACTTGTATTCTAAAGCAATCCTAAGACTGTCAACAATAAAGAGCTAATTGGGATAAGTTCTTTAACCCCAAAGCTTCATTGGGGACATAAACTGTCCTTGACCAATTTTTGAGGTTAAATTAAACTTGACCAAATTACTATTTTTAGTAGATTATATTTTTTTAAAGTTCTTTTTGGAGTTTAGTTTTAGCTTCAAAAATCTAATTTTGCAAATGTTTAATTATGATTTTCCTATTCAAGATTTTGTCCTTAGGGGTTCATTGCAATCTTGACTTTATATAGTGTTGAGGGCTCTTGGGAATGAGCCTCAAATACACTAGATCTTTGAGAAAAAATCACATTAGAAATTCTTTTAAAAATTTGTAGAGTAGATTTTGAGAAGTCATAAATTGATTGGGGTTATGCATGTTAGGCTCTTTTACCTCATATTTTTTTGGTGACCAACTTTTTTGATTTGACATGTGAAAAGAAGATTAAAAGACTTCAAGTCACTTTCATAGCTTTAACAGGCTCATGATCAAACATTATAATCTTTCAATCCATAAGAGATATTTTTGTATTTTCTTTTCTAATGTGATTTCTAACATGTCTAGTTGGGTTTTATACGGTTACAATTCAAAATGAACTGATACAACTTATCAAAATATTGGCTTTTAGTTCAAATTAAAGAAAATTCCTAGAAACCCTGGAAATGCAATGTCACTTTGGGGTTAACCTCCAAAGGTCCTATGGGAATAGTAGATATATACTAGATAAGTTGCCACGTAATTGACATTTACAACCAACAAGAAACTATAATTGGGGATCTCAAATAGCTCATTAGAATTACATTTATCTACATTCCAACTTCTTCGTTGATCTCAAATGTGATAAAGGTGTAGATCCATTTCCAATACAAGAAAAAGATCTTATACTGCATTGCTACAAAGGCATTTTCAAACGTTTCGGGACTATAAGAGAAGAAAGAACTTCACACTTCTGTGGTAGAACCGCTCAAGCTTATTTAATGTCCCACATTGCTTTGAAGTAGACTTTGAGCTTCACAAGTTAAAATATGGCATTTTCCATTTTAACCGGCTTTTCACAAGTGTGTATATGAAAAATTTCTATACAAATGCAGTAATAAAATACTTTTTAAACTATTGACCAATTTTTATGGTTTTAAATTTAGACCAATTTTCCTGCCACTTCAACTGGCTCACTTTGTACTGATATACAATTCTCTGTAGTCCCACATCAATGTTCACTAGTGATTTCGATAAATACATTACATACTAATATAATTAAAGTAATTGGATACACTTTGGATTGTGCAATTGTTTTTTCTCAAATTTTTATGCAAAGGCAAACAACTACCTTTACTGACAAATTTAAGGCACCTTTGAAGACTACCTAAAGGACCAAGCCATTTTTTATGTGAAAAACACAGAAACTACCACTTTTGGGGAAGCAAGTACAAAGGTAAGATAACAAGTTTTTTACAAGAATTCAATCGTAAGATCTTACAGTAGACTACAAGTAGACTATAAGAGGTACACGTGGTAAAGAAATTCAGCTCAATCTACATAAAAATGAGTGAGATATTTACATCTGAAGTGCGGAAAAAAAATATTTTTTGCTACTGCTCAAAAATTTCAAAAGGCGTTGACCACTCTTAGATAAAAAAAATTACTCTACCCAAAGTTGAGGTTTATTTTTCTCATGTAGGAGACCAAGTTAGGTATGTGTGGGAGAATTTTCAAATCAATTGGAACTATACAACACATGGGATAAAATAGTAAGTAAAAAGAAGTAGAGAATGAATCAAAACACTAAATTGTTAAAAATATAATTATAAAAATGAACAATGCAAATTCCAATGGTTGTAATGTTGTGATAAACAATCTACATCCTTTGGTTTTGATTTTTTCCAAAATATTGAAAATTGAGTAAAATAAAGGACTTCAAAGTTTATTTTAGAGTAGAGAATCTAGAACTACCCGCAAACAAAAACTCCTCATAACTTTCATCTCATGTATCAAAATTGAATGATTCAAAGCTCCCCACGTCTACATATGTCTAAAGAACGTATTTCAGATTTTTATTACCTAGGGAGCAGCATTTTCCAGATTTTCATGCATAACTTCTTCAATAAATTTTGGAATGAAGAAAAAATTTCATTCCCACATAGATTTTTGAATTCCTCACCTTCAATAAAAGTTTCAGAAAATCACTCAAAGTAGTTTAGCCATAGGTACATGCCCAAAATCCCAATTATCCCCGAGGGGACAATGGTCCTTTATGGATTAATTGTGATTTAGAGGTTGAAATTTAATTTTCATTACATAATTGAATGTATAACAAAGCAATCTAAAGTGTGCAAAGAGTGTAGCGAGCAGGCTTGTTGTTTTTTGAAAAGCTTTATTCACAAAAAAAACATTGTATGAAAAAATGTAGTATCCATAAGCAAATCCGTATGACTTCATTAAACCCGTAAGGGCCGTTGAGATAGATTAAACATCCAAACGTGTGAAAGTGTGTCGTAAGTTGCAACTAACCAAGATAAATGATTGATGACTTTTGAGCAAAATTCATGGCTTATTATTTATAGAGGTCACTCCGTTAATTTTGCCATTATGGTCACCAATATTAACCAACAAAATGTATAACCAACTTTTAAATTCCTTTAAAAATCGATTGTGAATTAAGTTCATAAACCTTCTAGGTAAGGTTAAGGCAGAGGACACCCATGATAAAATTTGGTACGGTAGTTCCACGCTAAAGAGTTCTCTTGTATCAATAGTCGGTGGACATTATGGACGTGGTTACAGTATATTGGGATTGCCCAACTACACCTACGTTACACCCAAATTGAGAAGCAGGACCAAAAATTGTGATGTTTTGATCTCTCATGGTAATTTTCCTCTTTTTACAAGAGTGGAAGAGTTAAAAGGTAAACTGTCCTATTGAGAACATTTCTTTCATTTTGTGGGTACCGCACAAATACAATCTCATTTTAGTAAAAAAAAAAAAAATGCCCAAAAAAACCTTGAGAAAGGAAAATTGAGGCTCAACTTTAGAGATGTTTCGTCCGGGAGGAGAATTGTTTTGGCCAGTTAGGTTTCATAATTGCTGCATGTAGGAAATTATATGTTTTAAATTGACATCAATGTTTTTGGGGTTGACATGATTGCTTCAAACTAATGCAGTTTTTGTAAAAGGATTTCCATTTGGCCACAATCAGCGTTTTTTTTCCTGGCGAAAAAAAAAAAAAAAAAAGTCAGATTTTGTTTATGAAAATCCAAGTTCTCTTTGCCCTAAGGAACTAATACAGATTTGTAAAATTTTATTGCCAAAAATTTTGTGGATGAAGTATGTAGACAGTCTGAAATCATGACACCATATGGGCTATGTCGGCAAGTGTCGGTTTAGTGATATGAAAAATAATTGTGATTATGTCGCCATGTGACAACAACTAATTACCTTCCAGAAAAATATAGCGCCAATTATATTATCATATGGTTTGTTGCCTATTGGTTTGTCTTTTTTTTCTCTTGCTTTTATGTTGAGCAACCAAAGAAAATTAGGTGAAAGTGTATTGAAGAGGCTAATTTTATTTCTGAAAACTTAAAAAGGTTTATTTAATTGCTTATTGATTTCTATGTCATGAGGATAGTGTTGTTAAATGCTTGATTTTGTTGTACAAGTTCTTTATTGTAAAGTGTTTCAAAGTTATTTCACTTTGCATGTTGTTGTATGGTGCTTAGAAGTTTACCATACATTCAGATTTAGCTTTGAAATTTTGAATCTTCTATGCTTTGTACAACCGAACTCCTCTAAACTAATATCCCCTAAACTAATATTTGGCATGTCATAACACTACCCACCCCTTTCTCACACCACTATATGAACTAGTAACTCCTGTCCTAAGTATATTAGTTTAAAAGGAGTTTTACTGTACCCATAATGTGACTTTCTTAACTTAGGGTATGTTTAGGTTAGGATGTTGTCAAAATTCATAATGTTTCTTGTGTTATGTAGCTACTTTCAATTAAAATATAATACTTTGTTGTAGGAACATGGTTGAGAAGAAATTTTTTGTGTCCCCTATATGAAGTTGTTAAATTCATGTTTGGAGCTAGATTTCTTCATCCCCAACAGCCCTCATCGCCTAAGTATTTTGTGATGAAAAATACTTTAGAAGCCTAAAAATACATGATTTGTGCAAACATGATGCTACCTTGGCTACCGCCATACCTAATACAAAAAAAATGCTGGCCACAATGGTCAAACAAAGCAGCCAAGTCAAATTGTTAGAAGGGTTCATGATGGACATTGGTGTTATTCATTATGAGACATTCACAAGATTATTAGAGGTACTTTTATAGTGGTGATGAGCCACCTAGTGTCCTTCATGGGTCATGGGAGCTTCAATGCTCTCACGATTAGCAAAAAATGTTTTAATGTACATTTACTATTAACTTCATATCATTTGCACATTGGATGGGTTTTTCTTGCTATTGTATTCATCTCATGATTTATGCTTCAATTAGAACATGTCAAACCAGTGATTGTGCCCACAAGGGGGTAGGGTACCTTACTTCTTTTCCACAATACTTTTTCTCAATACTCACTCCTTTCATACTCTTACCTTTTGCATCTCCAGGCTTTTTTCCTTCTTACATAATTTGGAGTTTTGAGCCCAAAATATAAACAATGATTCTTGCCAAGCATCTTTGCAAGAGAAAATTAAGTCTTTATCATACAAAATCACATTTTTCATGAGAAAATATAGGTTTTCTCTTGCGCATACCAAGGTGCATGGAAGTTTCAAACATGAGCTCTCTTGCATGAGAAATTGAAGAATATGATCAAAAACTAGCCTTGAAATCACTTTACAATCATAGGATTCTTCTCTTGCAAAAAGGAGCACAAAAAAACAAATCATTGTTGAGAAAGCTACTAAGTTTTAAACCTCTTCTTGTTGCACTAGAAATGTATTTTCAAGCTAGGCTTTTCAAAAAAACAAAAATTCCTATAATTATCATAGTACCATCACTTTGAACATGTAGTTAAGCAAAAAGAACTGTGTAAAGATATCAAAAGTTTGAAAATCACAAAGGGGCTTTTTACATTAGGAACCAAAGCATTATGGAGGTTCCAATCCTCATCTATCATTGGTAGGGTTTTTAGAATTAGTCCCAAAACCATCATTCTATGATTCTATGCTAGAAGCATTTTACAAAATGCTTTAATGCTCAAAATGTAAAATCAAACACTACCTTAACTCTAGAGCCAATTTGTTGCTATAGGGCTATTGTATAAATCTTAGAAAAATTCAGTTATGTCATTTGGTTTGAATTTGGAATGATATAAACTATATCTAAACTCTTAGCTAATTTTCTTGGTCCCCTTTCTCAATTCTCCTTTCTTGAACTTTGAAAGATTCTTAGTTATAACCTCTATTTTGGTAGCAATTAATTTCTTAGTGTTAGGGCCACTTTACACTAAAAATCAAGGTTGGTTTCTAGCACCTAACACTCCAAATGTTGGGTTATTGTTGGTTATTTCTTGAAAATGGCCTTAAAGCCTTCACATTAGGAGTCTAGCTATTTTCTTAAAACATGCTTTTAAAATTAAAACAATTAGATTTGACATGGCTTTGACTTTAGAAATTGGATCTCCCAAAAATAGGAAGCCAATTCTTGACCTTAGCGTCATTGCTATATTTTATTAGAATAGGGTTACATAAATAGAAAACATTTTTTTGAGATAATCACCACAGTTGGATGGAGTAAAAATAATATGAATGGCTCCCCTTGGTCTCTTATTTACTCCTTTTCTCTTGAAATTCTCAAATTTTGTTCTAGTGACCTCAACTTTTTGGCCTCAAAGCCTTTACACATAAGAGAGTTAGCCCCGTCATACTCATACTATAATGGGCGCTTGAAACCATTCTTGAGGTGATTTGGCCTGAATTTTTGGTTTAAATGTCCCCAAGTTTTCATGTTTTCATGGCCTTCACTCCTAGTGTAAAGTGGCCCTTATTCATTGTAACATGAGTGCTCAATCAAGGCCATTTTTGAGGCCATGGGTTAGAATTGGGTTTGAGAAAAGAAGAAAAGGCTTGCTATGGCTTTGAAGCAAAAATAAAACTTAGGGTTAGAAGAAGTTTAGGGTTTTGGGTACCCAAACAAAATTATCTAAGGATTTAGGGATTTTTTAGGGATTTAGGGTTCACGGAGAATCCCTAAATATAAAATTCCAAGTGGATTAGGGTTTAAAGCTTTTGGGATCCACAAAATGCTAGTGAGACTGACACTATGGAGGCTCAGAACCCTAAAACTTTGACCTAAAATAGTGGTGACTTAGGGGTTCAGATTCAATTAAACGCTAAAAAGGAATAAAGCCAAGAACAAAGACCAAAGAGTCACACAACCCCACACTCAGACTCAAAAATAAAATGCATAAATAATCGAACTTGTTTTGCTCTTAAAATAGAGCTCATTAGTGGATAAAGCAAAGTACAAAGAGTAAGATTTTGGTGTCTAGGTCTAGGCTTAAGTAATTGAAAAGTCACTATAGCCACAACAAACCATATGGTTTATATCTCTAACTTACTAATCAAGCTCACTAGTAATAGTGAGCTCTAGCCTCAGACTAGTAAGTACATGAGAGTAGAAGTCAAGCAACAAACCTAGATCTAACAAGGAATCATTTGAGATTCCTTGGATTCCTCCAACAAATCATAGGTCTAGGTTGAAAGCGGAGCTCGGGTACATCTTGAAGTAAGTTGCGGAGCAGAGGTTTTAGGATTGCCCCTAGGTTCAAAGCTTGAGTGTATGCAAAATTGTCAAGTTTATAAACCAAGGGGGCATGCATACTGCAAAACTAAGCTTACTCTGCAGATGCAGGAGTGTAGACTTCTTATTGAAGGCGATAGAGTGGAAGTGTTTGCGGATGAAAGGGGCTGGATACCCTCGAGCCCGCAGTTGATCATAAAAGAGTCTCTTAATGTTGTGAAAACCATAAATGGAGCTCTCACGCAAAAGATACCGCCCAAATTCTCCCATAATGGACGCTTTCTTCTGATACAGCAAGTGCCAGGAAGCCCACAGCAAGTACTTGTACTTGTTTTGGGGCTTTTGATGGCACCTAGTTGAAAAGGATGTGTTGTAGTAAATTCAAGTCCCTTGAAGATGTGTATGTCGAGCATGTCTGCGCTGGTGTTGCTGATGCAATGCTTGATTTTAATTTTGGGGTACCATACCCCATAAGTTCCTAGATAATGTTGGAGCTCATGGAGTGGGCCGGTCCACATGCCAAAAGCATTGTCAATATAATGCTTAAAATGCATCATATGGTTGTAAATGGGACCTACGACATCATCTAGCTCATTTTCCAAATCGCAAAGAAAAATGCAAGCATGCACCCCTGCAAAATTGCTACCCATTGCTGTACCTAACTTTGGTAGCAACGAGCAGCGTAAACTTTCTTGGCAAAAATTTGCCTAAATCTTACCTATAAACTAGCTTGGCAATCATAACATGGGAAATAATCTCTGAAAAAATGAATGAATTTGCCCAACCCCTCCCCAAGTTTGTAGTAGATTTGCCAGATTTTGGATAAAAATTATTAAAATTAGTAAATTTTATAAATAAATAAGCAGACGTCAATGATTCTATCCAATTCTATCCAAATTTTCCTTACCTGCTCGCATGGTGGGGTGCGTGTCATTCTACTAGCAAAAATAAAAACAAAAACGCTGGCAACGAGCCAACGAGAGGGCCAAGCTGTCAAGTTTTGAAACAATTGGAGGAGGCATGCAAAGTGCAAAGTTTGAGGAGAGAAAGGCAAGCGCAGCCCCCTCGCTGGGTTCCATTCTTCACTACTTGCAATGTCCTCGTCCAACCAATAGGCATAGCCGCCTTTCAAACCCAAATATGGGTCGTTCAAGAAGGGCTTGGTTTTGTGCACAGACGTGTTTATACGGCCACAGTGGAAAACCAGAGCTTTTTTTTACGAATACGGGTAAAATTAGTTCTATGTCCCTACTCCTATATAGTAGTGCCTCTTTAAGATGAACCTTTATAAGAAAGAACACTTAGCTAAGTTGAAGGAGATGACTGTCCCTAACTGTTGGGGAGTTACAAAAAATGTATTTGGTTACAATGAATACTTTCCTTACACAAAATGAATATGCTATCCAGATACCTTCATCTTATCAAGACACCACTGTATAGGAGTTGGTCAATTTCATCCTTTTTTGTGTTTCTAGATTAAATTAGTGTCTTTGAATGAATTAAAAAATCTAAAATTCAATCTTTGGATTTGACAATAAATATCTACATTCTTACATTACATTGTTTGGTATGTGAAAATCAAAGTTTTTCATGTTCGCCCCACAAACTCATAAAGCAGCAAATGGAGCCTAGCCCCATTCATCCCAGTGGCCTAATGCTGAATGCTGTTTTTCTTGTTTTTGGAAAGTAGATTTGAAGATTTTAGCTTCAATTATTGACCAAAAACCATTATCAAGGAAAGAGAATTCCTTGGTGAATGAATTCTAACATGTATAACAAAGACATTCCAAGTGAAATTAGCCCAAAAACACATTTGGATTTTATTAGATGACAAAATTTCAACAAAAGGCCCTCACTACCCAAGGAAGTGCCCAAGAGAGATCTTCATTTTATTCTCAACATGTTGCTTTTTTTTTTCCAGTGTGATAGCTTCTCATAGGCTTTTTTAGTGAAATTCTTCATCACACTATTTGGTGTGCAAGAGGTATCCTTGCTGTTTAACTTTTACCAAAAAAAATTGGAACTAATATGAAGGACATTAAAATTGAAAATTGAAGCTTACCTTGGACTACTTCTCTCTAAAAATAACTAAAAACTAAAAACAATAACTATTCTATATTCAGCAAGGTTTCAAAATTTACTAAACACTCAAATTTGGTGCCTTGAGCAATTAGGGGTTAATCATTAAAAGAATTATTTATTTATTTTTTATAATAGGACTTTCCTATAATAACTTTCTTGTTTTAAACCCTTGACTAAGTTTGATTGAATTAGATCCTACCATCAAAGTAATATTTGGTAACTTGGAAGTAAAACCTTCTGATAAAATAATTCTTTCCATTTCATTTGGTGTGGCATGTTGTTTCTTATTACAAAGCTTTACTTTAAAGTTACCTAATTTAATCCCAATAACCTCAATATGTACGCTTCTATTGAAACAACATTTTTTTCAAGTTATTTAATTATATAGGCTTCAGGCTATGCATATCATTTCTTAGCTCTAGAATCATGATATTTTGAATTTAGAGGTGCGCACATTGTTGTGGCTTAAGCTTGTGATCTCAACAATTTAGTTGTATGTAATTGCTAAACAAGTAATGTGTGAGGTAATTACATGTGAGGGAGTATCGAGGTATGTCACTCACTACAAGGGATCAGTGTCAGTTTTGACATTTTTTTTTGGTCAATTAGGGCATCCTGGTTGGAACAAATTTTTATCAATTTGAACATTTTAGTCAATTTGGATGTGTGGATGCTGACATTTTTTCTTGTTGTATATTGATGTGTTGTTGTTCTTTGTGACCTTGCTCACTTTGCTATAATGGTAAACATGTCATTGATGTAGAAATTACATACTTCCTTGGGCTTCTTGGTGTGTGATGCAAACTAAAAACACTGGAGTGTGAACAATGGTTGTTTGGTCATTAAAAAAGACCAATAATTGGCACGTGTGGGTATTGGCATGTTTACAATCCATGATATATTACCAATGTGCAGCACAATTTTACATTTTTTTATTTGAGTGATTTGAGAATCTCAAATCACTCATTGATCTAATAAAAAACAAAACACAACCTAGGTGTTATTGTTCTCTGTTGTTAAAAAAAGTTTAATGATAATGTGCACATAATTGAAGCTCATTGTTGAAATTTTAGCATTATTAACCCCTAAACATGGGCACGGACAAAAAAACGTCAATTGCCTTCAAAAAAATTGTGTATCTCAGAAAAAAACCGATTTTGATCTGATTTTTTTTCAGAAGTGATCATAAAAGCGTAGTGCATCATGGAAGGCAAAAATTTACCTCTTGAGATACATTCATTTTATTTTGTAACCCAAATTGTGATACATGGTGTTAGCTCCTGAGCTGCCCTTCTTCCAATTTTCATGAGGGCACCATGCACTATTGACTTTTCCAACTTTTTGAACCAATACTATTGGTGCCCATGTGCAAAACAATGTAAAATGCTACAGGTAGGCAAGTCACGGTGATCCATCCGTCCTTTAAGGGTTAATTATAATTTGACCCTAACTCCTTTGCCAATCACAAATTGACATAGTATTTAAATTTTTTTGCATGAAAACAATGTGCTTGGTCCTTCTAGCTTAAATCTAAATTCCAATGATCATATTGTTTTGTTGTAGTGGTGGATTCTATAGTACTTGTGCTCATGATAAAGACTCACAACAAAGAGGTGGTACTCATTTTTGTTGTTCAACCAAAATTGAGTAGACTTGAGCAATTCAAACCTTAAATCAACCAAGAAAAGTATGAATCTATCTGTATTGTAGATTATAGAATTTTGGCACCAAAAACATTACATGTTTGAAAAACTCTATAAATTGTTGTTTTAACAAATATGAACATGTTGACTCATTTAATATGTTAATGCAATGTTGACCACCCACCCTTTCATTGTGGTTAAATTATGATTAGCAATAACCACACTTGTCTAGAATGGTTAGCAACATACCTTGAATAACATTGTGAACTCAAAATGCCAATATATATTTATCAATAAAATATCTTAACCCCTAAAGCCATGTTGTCCCCTCGAGGGACAAATGGGATTTTGGGCAGGTACCTACGCCCTCAATTTTTGTCCTGATTTTTTGAAATTTTTTTGGAATATAGAAAAACACATTAGCTTTTGGGAAATCTAATTTTTATTCCAATCTATGCCCAAAAGCAAAATTTATGCCTAGATAAGCAAAAATGTATGGGGATCAAGCTGCAATTTTTTCTTACAAAAACTTGAATTTACATTATTTATTTTTCTTCTCATAGGTTATAGTTTTTTTTACATCTAAAGCTTTGATTCATTCCATTTGGACTAGTTATGAGAAAGTTATGGACAATCTTGTTTTTTGGGCAATTCAAACATCTTCTTGAAAAAATAACTTATATACTTTATTTTTGAATGCAATTTTAATGTTTTTTCAAAAAAAACTATTGGAAAGGGTGAAGTTTGCTTGCTAGAACAATCTCACCATTGGGATGATTGCATTTCAATTCCATTGCAAGGTTATTAGCAATTTAGGTTTTTGTTCAATCTCATACCTTCTTCTACCAAATGTTTTTTAAAGAATGAAAATTAAGTATCTTTTGTTTTGATTTTTTTTGAAGATTCTCAACTCAATTTCCGACCATAAAAAAAGAGACCTCCAAATTTTGTGGTGCAAAAATATTAAGGTAAAAAAGTTCAAAGTCAAATAATCTCATCATGCAAGGTGCAAAAAAGTGTGTTTTTAACACTTTAAATGCATATATCTTGCAATCTGTACGGTCAAAGTTTTTGAATTTTTTTCTCACAATTTTATACTAGTCTAGTACAAGATCCTATGGTTAGATATGAAAAAAGACCAATTTTCAAACTTTTTTACTCTTTGTTATAAAAATGACAGTTTTGAGTATCTTTTGACAAAATAAAGACCCCAGGGCTTTAGGGGTTAAACAATCCACAAAAGGTTGGGCATCGTGAGTTTACATTGTAGGGTAAATACAAGCTACATCATATTATAATAGTATTTTATAATTATAACTTTGAAAATTTCCAAGAGATCTTTGTTCTCATAGTCTAAATAACAAAATTTAGACTAAAAACATGAGCATTGTCCAGGTGTGTTTTAAGCATTTAATATAATTATCGTAGTTGAAACTTTAGATTATTTTTAATTCTTGAACAAAAATATATATATAAGGAAACATCTGTTTTTCAAATTTTTACCAACTTGATAAATAATTTGTCTCTTTACATCAGCCTTTCATGATTAAAACCTCAAGTTAGTATTCAAGAATTAAAAAAATGTTCTTCCTTTTTTTTCAATTGAGTGCCTACTCGTTTTTTTGACATGGAACTGGTCTTGAGTTTTATTTCAACGGTAGAAATCTATTTCTTCAGCTGTGATAAAATTGTGGACACTTAGATTTATCCCTTCATTTGTAACCAAATGAATTTGTGCAAACCAATATCATATTTTTTAAAGAATTATCAAACCCTCTTGGAATCAAGAGGTTTTGCTCTAAAGACTACAAATAAATCCTCTAATAGCCAAATGGGACCTAGTGAAGCCTAAAGTTTTTAGACTTGTATCCTAGATATTATATATAGACATATGTGTTTCTTAAAACAAGTGATAGAATAACAAACTGATCATGTGCAAATCTTTATAAACAAGAGGTTGCCTCTTGCCAATCATACAATTTCATATGATGAAAGCCCTCCCATAGCTCCATTGTTCTTTTTTCTTTGACTTGATAGCCCTGCATCAATGATCAAAACCAAAATTTTCATCAAATTTGAATGAGTAGGCTTTCATGCAAATACGATTTTCATTTTTAGCTCGAGTGGTCAAAGACATTGTAAATTATAAAAAGCTTTCAAATTTATGTCTTTCAGTATTCATAAGTTTTAGCTAAGAAAACAATCGGTTAAAAATTTGCAAAATTTGAGCATTGCAAACGAGATCACAACCAAAAAAAGGATACTCAAATTTATGATAAAGCTCCATTGAATATTTAATTTATAACCAAGTGAGTATATGTTTGTAAACTTGCTTTTTGTAGTAACGATAACCTCGATCATTTAACGTAGTCCATTTTGTAGAGCTGGCAACAAGAAATTAGATAGGACTAAAGAGTTTGACTTTATCTTGTAATTTTATTCGATTATTAATTGGAGGCATGCATACAAATGATGCAAACATCAAGGTTTTGTCAAATAGCATGAAACAACAACCTTGCAACTTAAGTGAATTTTTAGTAAGGTTCTACCATTCACTCAAAATTGGGAATTTTCTCATATAGAAGATTTATTAATTAGTTTTAAATAAAATAGCATTATATGTTAAGATGAAGTGGTATTATGTTTTTACTTAGGGTATGTTTTTTTCAAAATTTTAAACCCAGTTTTATTGATTTTTGATACATCTCAATCAAATGTCAAATATTGGTGGTTTCTTGTTTATGTTTGGTCCATTATAAAAGTTTGAAGTTCGAAAGTAAAAACATCAAACTATCTACTAAGCTTGCACAAATAAAGAAAGACTTTTCCTAATAACAGAAAATTTTCTTCCCTCTACGTGTGTTCAATTTTCTTTTCAGATTATAGACTGTCAAAGGAATCAGGTATTGGAAACTGACATAAAAATCTAAGGGCCACTCACAGTTAGACAATAGTCTCCATCCCATTTTTCTTTTAACCCCTAAAGGACCATTGTCCCTTTGCGGGACAAATGGGATTTTGGGCATGTACCTATGGCTAGACTACTTTGCGCAATTTTTTGAAACTTTTATTGAAGGTGAGGAATTCAAAGATCTACGTGGGGATGTAATATTTTCTTCATTCCAAAATTTCTTGAAGAAGTTATGCATGAAAATCTAGAAAATGTTGCTCCCCAGGCAGCCAAAAACTTCTTTAAAATTTTTCATTTTTTTCAAATAAAAATCTGAAATACGTTCTTTAGACATATGTAGACGTGGGGAGCTTTGAATCATTCAATTTTGATACATGAGATGAAAGTTATGAGGAGTTTTTGTTTGCGGGTAGTTCTAGATTCTCTACTCTAAAATAAACTTTGAAGTCCTTTATTTTACTCAATTTTCAATATTTTGGAAAAAAAAACAAAACCAAAGGATGTAGATTGTTTATCACAACATTACAACCATTGGAATTTGCATTGTTCATTTTTATAATTATATTTTTAACAATTTAGTGTTTTGATTCATTCTCTACTTCTTTTTACTTACTATTTTATCCCATGTGTTGTATAGTTCCAATTGATTTGAAAATTCTCCCACACATACCTAACTTGATCTCCTACATGGGAAAAAAAACCTCAACTTTGTGCTAAGCAATTTTTTTGATATAGGGGTGGTCAACGGCTTCTGAAATTTTTGGGCAATACAAAAAAAAAACTTTTTTCTTCACTTCACATGTAAATATCTCACTCCCTTTCATTTGGGATAAGCTCATTTTCTTTTCCAAGTATCTCATATTGTCTAGAGCAAGATCTTACAATTAGATGTTAGATGTCAAAAAAAGTAAAAAAAAAATACCATTCCTTTCATCCCCACAAGTGGCAGTTTTCAGTGTTTTTCACAGTGAAAAGGGCCTGGTCCTTTAGGAGTTAAGAGAATGTATGTGTGTCATGTTTGGCCATCAACATGATCTTGAATAGTATGTATTAAGCTTATGTATAACACACATTTTTGCATCACATTATTTTACTTCTTGTTGATGGTCTTGATTACTTAACCCGTAAATGTCCAAGGCCTTTCTGAGCTTTTTGGAATTTCCATGAAATTGAACAATCAATCAACTTTTTCATGAATTTCATCAAGTTTTGTCTATTTGTTAATCATACAAATTTAAACTAAACATGTTAGAGATTATACATGAAGAAAAAGCACAACAATATTGCTTATATTTTGAAAGATTGTAATATTTGTACATGAGAGTGTTAAAACTGCAAAAGTAAGTTGAAGTCTTCCAATCCTCATCTCACATGTCAAATCTTAAAAGTTGGTCCAAAAAAATTTGAGGTTTAAGGCATTATATGTCTAACTTCAATCAATTTACTACTTTCAAAATGTACTCCTATATTTTTTTAATGAAATTTTAATAGGGATTTTCTCCAAGCTCTAGAGTATTTGAGGCCCATTTTCAAGATTTTTCAACACTAGAAAACTTAAGATTGCATTGGACACCCTTATACAAAATCTTGAGTACAAAAAACATCAACACTCGTTTTCAAAATCAAATTTTTGATGTTGATAACAGGCTTCAAAACAAACTTGAATTGATTTTTTTAGAAAATATAGTGATTTGATAAGGTTTAATTCATCTTCAAAGTTTTGTAAACACCCAAATTGGGTGCCTTGTGCATTTAGGTGTTAAGCAGGCTAGGTAGAGATATTTTTTACCACCTAACATTTACTTGTGCCTTCATGGCACACATTTTAGAACACAAATGCATATTTTCATTACATCAGAGGCCTAATTGCTAAATGGATGGGAACATATTTGACTACTTTAGCATAGACAACATTGATACAACTTTTAGTATTGGTACAAAACTGTTCTATAAAGCAGGATTGTTTCTCGCAACACCCCAAATCAGAAAGGTAAAATATTTTGCTACAAGTTAGGCGCTAGCAATTTAAAAATTCAACAATAACAGGCGTCAAGATTGGAACTTTGAATAAAATATTGGGTTGGACTATTGGAGGATTGTACACATGGCACGGCCAGGGAGAAAACCAAAAATAAGAATTGACGTTCATGTTATAACTACATGCAAGTTTGTCTTTTTAAAGATAAATAAATTATAGTGACAAAAGCCAACCAAAAGGATCCCAAACATTTAGAGGATGCTCCAAATCCAACCCCTCCCTTGGTTTTCCCAATCTTCTAGCACAAGTTCCACTCTTGACTTCCCCTAATGAAGGAGAAAGTAAGGTGAGAAAACCAACAACAACAATGGAATAGACAGAGGCTCTTGGGTGATGCAAGTCTAACACTCTCATGTACAAACATTTTAATCTTTCAAAATATAAGCAATATTATTGTGTTTTCTGTTTTCATGTATAATCTTTAACATGTTTAGTTTAAATTTGTATGATTAACAATTAAACAAAACTTGATGAAATTCATGAAAAGGTTGATTGATTGTTCTATTTCATGGAAATTCCAAGAAGCTCAAAAAGGCCTTGGGCATTTACAGGTTTAAGTGACGACTTTTGAGCATCCCCAATCCAGCCGTAAACAAGCCCACTAAACCCGAGCTTGACAATTTAGTAGCCATCAGATCATGATCTAATGGCTAAATTGTTAGACTCGGGTTTGGCGGGCTTGTTTACTGCTGGATTGGGGATGCCCTTGGAGCATACTACTTTACTTGCAAGGAATGCGTAATTACCTGTTGTCCGCAACGGTGACGACAATTACGCAGATTTCTGAAGCAAGCGTGGAATCTGCATGTGCAAACAGGCCTTCGTCGATGTGGCGCTCACGAGGGCGGCAATTGTCCGCCACAGTCTTCTACAATCCAACAGCAAAAAAATTCTAAGTGCATAATAAGGAGTGTGCGCATTTCAGCAAGAGTCCCAGGGAAGCCGTCGGCCTCGGCCGCACGGATCCGTCACGCGGCGCTGTTGCAGCCGGTGAGACTCTTCCCTCAGAAGCGCGGCATACTGGGTCCCGATGCAATGCCGCCTTGGATCCGGCGACACATTCCTTCGCTGCGCGGGTGGGCGTGCTTGGCATGGCGAGTTGCTGGGCCTGGGAGACCCACCCCGGGCGAGCAACACGTGCATTCTGTGGAGCGGGTGCGCGCAGCGTTGCGGCGGTGGCTTGGGTCCAGGAGGCGGAGTGATCTTGACATGGAACAGTGACCGGGGCGGCTTCACCCGCACCGGCGAGGGGTGCATGCGGTACTCCGAGCTGCTCCCGAACGCAACGTGGCCGTGCGCGTGCCCGCGGTGCACGTTGCGCACCCACGGCCCCGCGCCCGGGTAGGGGGAGTTAGACGAGCGCGGGTGGCGGCTGCAAGAGGAGCAGCCACCAAGCCCACCGCCGTTCATCCGCGTCGCGGCGGCCGTCGAGTTGTTGATTAGCGTCACTAGCTGGTCACGCGCTTCGGTTAGCGCGCTCGCTAGGGTTGACACCACTTCCCACACGCTCCCCGCGTCGCCCTTCTTCTTCCCCCTCGCCCTCGCGGCCCCTCCAGTAGTACTGCCGCATCCTCTTCGGCTGCTCAATTGCAATCCCTGCATCCATCCCACGCCATTCACACCTCTCAGTGCCCGTGCCCATAGTCCAAATCACAAGACGGTGAAAATGTTTCCTAACAACACCAGCCATCACAATCACGCACCCAGTATAATCCAGCCATTTCCACAACCAGAACTAGCCGTGCAGGTACATCACCCTGTGAATTCAATCTCCATCTCGGCCAGTTCATGCTAGCACTTGCACATGAAGTATTGCATTAGGGCAAGTCACACCTTCTTTCAGCCCCATTCTCAATCTTCAAAGAATGGGATTGTGGCAATCTCTTTAATTTTTGGAGACCCTGACCATTCTTTGAAGATTGAGAAATATTTCTCTTCACCTCCGGAAGAGAAGAATGGGGTGAAGAAAAATTTGCATGCAAAGATTTCACTTTTGACCGTCTCTTTTTCATCCTCAAGTGTTTTTGTTTTGTTTTTAGCAATCCATCTTCCTGCATTCACAATTGCTTTGTTTGTTTTAACCATTCTCCATTCTCCACCACTCAAAAAAGAGGAGTTACACCTTCTTCATGAAGAACCCATTGACTCCTATTTCCTCTCCCAAACTTCTTACTTTCCACATTCTTCACAGAAGTTTTAATCTTGGAAAAGATGTGACTACCCCTACTGCTTATGCCTGGGATGGTGCAAGTGAACCCACCTCGGGAGAAGTGCGGCGCATCTCCAATCACAACAAGTCCACCATATCGGACCTTCGTCTCTCTCGTTGTCCAGGTTGGTTACCAACAAACATGAGCACTCATTGCCAAGTTCATTTCTGACTGTCGCATTTTTTATCTTGATATGTGGTGAGACGCTTTCGTGGCTACTATGTACAGAATTGCCTGCATGCTCTTGTGTTCGGTGTCAAGGATAGAGTTGCGAATTCTTGTGTTTGATTGACTTAGGCTCACCATTCTCGTAATCCTGCCATTCAAACATCAATGTGGACAATAGAGGTAGTCATGGTTTGATTATTATCATTCTCAATCTTCACGGAAACCAACGTGGCTGTCAGTCCGCGACTTGCATGCAAGAGGGTTTTTGTGAAGATTGAGAAAAAAAATTATCCTCTCCTAGGCGTGGAGAAATGACATCCTTCCCATTTTTGCGAGAGAGCTCCCATTGTATTGGCTCGTACTTTCACTCTGCCTTTTCTCAATCTTCACTGAAATCTGAATTTCACATCAACCGTAACTACCACTAGTGCTTGCAATTTGGCATTGCGACAAGGCGGGTTAACTTATCATCTCGGATGTAAAAAAATCCTCCGCCACTTCCATGTTGCGTTGTGTCACAGCATTGAAAGCGCGCCGGGCTTGGTGATGGCACGGTGTGTGTTCGAGGGATGATGGTTTTGCTAGTTGCTCGAATGGCAAAGGATTGCAAGAGTTGCAGTTAAAGCGTAAGTTAGGTCTGGCCACCTAGGGCTAAAACGCTTCATAACCTTTTTCTCACTTCATGGCTCAAGTAACCATCTTTATTAGGGGCTTCAAACATGAAATCTGGCCTTTGAACTTCTCGCCTTGGATCTCCACTTACTAGTGAATTGTTTTCATTCCCTCGCACGCATAAAGTTTGAGACACTCATGAATGTGCGGAAGTTTATGCAAAAGAAGTTTTGGAGTTTGAGGAAGCAAATGAATGAGCCCCGAGAAGACACAAAAGTGAGTTTTTGAAGTTCACTCCTCACATGAACCAAGTTAGAAGTGAAGTCCAAAGGTGAATCATCTCGCGGTTCACTAATGAATTCATAGAGGTGAATTGCTGCATGAGTCACCTGAAAAAGTTTAAGTTTGAAGCCTCCTATTATAAGAGAGGAAATTTCAAATAGGGGCATGAAAATGAAAATTATTACAAATAGGGGCACAATTTCAAAATAACTACAAATAGGGACACAATTCAAAAAAAATTGTAAACTTGAGTAATCTTTTTGGTTTTGACATTGGTTTATTTAGATATATCACATTAAACATTAGCTAACTTTCAAAAAAATTAGAGATCTTTCCAAAAATTGTCATCTCCTTGACTAAAATTTCTCTATATTGGCTTGATTTAGAAAGGCCTTTGAGTTTTTTGGAAGTTAGCTAACATTTAATGTGATATGTCTAAATCAACCAATGTCCAAACCAAATAAATTTACAAATTATTTTGAAATTCCGTCCTTATTTGTAATTATTTGAAATTGTGCCTCTATTTGTAATGTTTTTTATTTTCATGTTCCTATTTGTAATTTTCCCTTTATAAAATATATTTTTTCCAAAAAATTCAAAAAATATATATATTAAAAGATGAGGATCTCAATGAATTTGCAATTATTTTAACAAGAATTTATTTTGAATTGGGAATTGTAGCTACCAAAGTATTCAAACATTATTAGTCAAAAATTTGTCACACTTAATAGCTTCAATTTGAGCCACTTTTGTTGTCAATAAAGACTAAAACAAAGGTTGGCTTTTAGTTTGGTGCAAAGTGTGAGCTCTTAGGGTAAATGAGAAATGAGAGGGTTTGCAAGCACTTGTTGTCAACATCAAAATTTGACATTAACCCCTAAATGCATGAGGCCTTTTTTGAGCATTTAGAAATTTTCTCAAGCTTGAACAAAAAGCCAATTCTTTTATAAAATTTCTCAAGTTTTTAAAATTGTAACAGTATAAATTCAAATTAGACATGTTAGAGATTACATAGGAAAAGAAAACACAACAATATCACTTATGGATTGAAAGATTATAATGTTTAATCATGAGGGTGTTAAAATTGCAAATATGACATGTAGTCTTTCAATCCTCTTTTTACATGTTGGCTCTAAAAAACTGGTCACCAAAAAAAGTCAAGGTTAATAAACACAACACACATAACTCCAATCACTTTACTACTTCTTAAATTCTCTTCTAACTTTGTTTTAAATGAATTTCTAGTGTAAATTTTTCTCCAAGATCTAGTGTATTTGAGCTCATTTCCAACACCTCTCAACATTATAGATTGTCAAGATTCTTTTACAAAATCTTGAATAGAAAAATCATAATCAATCATATTCAAAAGCTTGTTTTGATGTTAAAACTAGACTTCAAGAAGAACACTCCAAAAATGATAACTACTAAGAATAGCAACTTAGTTAGATTTGATGAACTTCAAAGTATTGTCTACACCAAAATTTGGTACCTCAAGCATTTAGGGGTTAAAGTAGTTTGCAAAGTAGAAGTTGAAGATGTGGTATTCATTAAATTGCAAAAACACTTTCCTAAAATGTATTTTGGGAATACTAGATTATGCATTTGTGAGGATATTTGGTGATTTGAAGTGAGTTTTTTGACAATTCATATAAAGTATGTCATCATTGATGTAAGTTCTTGAAGGAATCATCGTTATAATTACTCTAAATCACCTAAAAACTATGAAAGGAGATTCTCACACTACAAGAAAAAGGGCTCTTTTTTATTAAGGATTTTGACTACTAAAACGGTACAACGGCTCAGAGTAAATGATTGATATAGTATGAGTCAAATAATTAAATTTATGACTACTTTGTAGTCATAAATTAAACTATTTATGACTACATTCATGACTAATTACATTATTATGATTACATGTGGTCATCTGACTAGTCATTTACTCTAAGTCGTGTTAATCTTTTTTGTAGTCAAAATCCTTAATCAAAAACGGCCCTTTTTCTTGTAGTGACAGGTCTCATTGAGGTAGTTTAAAGGTACATGTTTGTTGACATGGTTTGTTTGTATTTCAGTAGTTTGTATAATTTGTAAACATGTGAAGCATGCCTGCTTCGCAATAAAAGCCATACAGACAAAAAAACTTATATATAAATAAAATAAGAAGTAAGTAATCTAAGTGCCCCATTTGCAGTAGATTACAAAACAAATATTAATGTTTGTTCACTTACCCTTGACTTGTTGCTTGTTTATTTCTACTTTTCTTTAATTTCATTTAAACTGTAGTATGACTCATAAAAATAAGGTAACTGAAATGCTCTCAAGTACACAAACTGATGCAATTGATGAATGTTCCTCAACAAATTAGTTTGTACTAATAGTTTGATAAGGAAATTCTTCATAAATGATCATATATATAAGATTTTGGAAAGAAAAGAATGCTGAATTTTGTTGTAAATTATTTTGAGTAATTATTGAACATGCTCAACTCTCTCTCATAACAAACATTGTAATTAAGGTAAGCGCACCCATAAGCATGGAAATAAGGGTTTTGGAGTAGGTAAAGCAATTGACTAACTTTGAAAAAATATTGTTAGTTAGGAAGTGGAAACTAAAAATATTGGCATCAATTTCAAGGTTCCAATTGCAAGCATTTGTTCAAAAAGATTTTTCAAAGTCCAAAATCACTCAAATTGTAGGAACTATGTGTAAGGGATGCTAAAAACAAGGTTTGTTGGTTCTTAGATAGTGAGATGGGGGAGGCGCTATTTTGTGAGCGTAACTTTGTGAGCCGTGAGCGGTGAGCCTGAATTTCGTGAGCATATATAAAAAATTTGCTAAAAATCATTGAATTTTTCTTGAAAGTATTAAGAATTTTAAGGAAGTACTCACTAAAATTTTGAAATTTGATTCCTAAAATCTATGTATCCTAAGACCGTGTAAGTACATGGCCTATGACCGTGGGTAGAAAGCAAGATATTCTTCAAAGTGGAAGAAGTTAGATACATTGCACTACTTACAATTGATGATAAGGGTAATGATTAGGGTGTCTGGAGAGTCCATTGCATGCAAGGAACAAGACAACTATAATTGCAAAACTAAAAGTCTCATTAGGACTAATAAAATGTCAGCCAATTTGGACAAAATTGAAAGTCTTATTAGGACTAATAAAATGTTAGCAAATTTGGACAAACTGAAAGTCTTATTAGAACTAATGAAATGGGTTCCCAAATTAAAAAACAAAACTATAACTGAGCTTCAAAATCTAGAACTAGTGTTATTGAATGACAATACAATAATGCATGTTCTAAGAATGAAAACCACTATCAAATGCATGAACAAATAAATTCATTTGGTCAAGAACTCTACATATTAAATAAAGTGAAATGATCAGACTTTTGGTACTCCAAAGAATGAATTATAATGGTGGGTGTCATTCACTGATTACATACAAAATGATCAAAAAACTAACATAGAGAAGCAAGAGTAATTTAGTGTGCATTGAAACATTTAAGATTGCTCAACTTTGAATTGCAATCCAACAAAAGAGTAATGTATTTAAAACCAAAGTATCACATATAAGGGCAGCTTGGGATCTAACACTATGATTTTGAATTTAGTCAGAATTTGGGTTACCTAAAAATATGAGTATATTTGATAAGATTGTTATTTGCCTTCTATGATGGATCATGTGTTTACGGTCACTCTGAAAAAAAAACACATGAAAAACAACTTTTTCCTATTGTATAGAATGTTTTTTTAGGGCCAAAGGACAAAAAACGTCCTCATGGGCGTTTAGGGTTTTAATGTGCATATTCATTGGTAAATGATAAAAGCTTGAATGTGCTAATATGTTCTGTGAACATCATGCTTTGATTGCAGAAGAGTTCAAATATGAGCAGAAGCAAGCTCCAGGGGATGTTGTGTAGAGTGCTTGAATCAGGTGATAGGTCGCCCACTAGCTCCGACTAGGTGAAGGTCATTTGCATTTTTAGGGGGGATTATTGTTTACTGTGCAACAGTTGTACTTCCTAGGATTAGAAAAGGCAGTTGCAGATTCAAGCTGGTACTAGTGAGCTTACTGAAAGTGATTCTTTTGTGGCTTAATTTATTGAGAAAGACAAACAAAAAAAACAAGCAAGTTTTCAATTGCTGAGGTGTTGAAAGTAAAAATCTAGCCAATCATTAATTTGGGGAAAATGGTACATTTTGGGACTTTCAAAAGTTTGAGGTGATCAAACTAAGCTCAAGTGTTTTCTTTTTGTACTCGTGCCCTCACTTAAAAGGAGAGATTTGCGAGGGAAAAAATCTTAGTGGTTCAGATTAAATTTGATATCTTTGAATCTGGTTCAAAGTAACTTTTTGAGTTTGACTGGAGTACAAAGTGGGATACCTGTTTTTCCCAAATTAACGAATATCGTGTTATAAACAAAATTCCAAATCGTACAGTATATTGAGAATGGCAATATTCAATTCAATAAAAAAACAATGAAATCATAACAGTTATTCTTGGTCTTGGGCAAATTTGTACAACATTCGGTACCGAAATAGATATAAAAATCTTGAGAGATGTTGAACTTTACTTTGACGTATTGTTGAAATTATAATATCTAAAAGATTACTGTGATTAACTTCATTCATGAACATTTTAATACACCAACAAAAAATTCATGTATGCACAATTGCTCAGCATGAAATAAATAATAATTGCCATCATTCCATAGCTTCAAAGACTAAGCTTCGATGCCGAAACTCAAACTAGATTCAGAATTGCATGGATTAAATACAAGCCAAAGTCAGCCCTTTGTCGAAGGTTCAGCCGTCAGAAAAAAATTCATGAATGAAAGCTAACTGAATGTATGTGACTTTTGATTTCTATGGTTGAGGGTTGAATCTGTAAGCTGACAATTGAGCTTCGGTGCCAAAGACAAGTTTTCGAGTGTCTTGGTCTAGAGCCGCTGGGCTTCACTTCGTTATCCATTCATTCTTGTCTTGGTTGATTTTAAACTGAGCTCTGTCTCCTTTGGTGCAGAAGATTGCACAAGCTCTATCGTTCCATGCACTACAACGCAGAACCCAAGGAGGGCTACCAAAACCTAGCTCTTGTTAAGGTTCTAGACTAGTTCAAAGTGTTTAATATTGTGAGGATCTGTACTCCAGCTAGTTGATTTTGAGCTTGTCCTAGTTGCCTTCGGTGCCGATGGCCGCACGGTCGTTGCCGCCTTTTGCGCCGCTCCGCTGAACTTGCCAAGACCTGCCAAGTCTTTGCTTAGGGATCCACACTTCTCCAGGTCTTTAGAAGTTACCAGAAGAGTTAGTGGAAGGATTTCAATCTCCAACTGGTGCAAAATGAGTTTGAAACTCTAGCCTTTGGTGCCGAAAGCTGCAAGGAGGCTTTTGCTCCGTGATTAAAGTTGCCCAATCTGCAAAGGTTGGTTGAGAATATTAAAGGGTTTTACGCTATCAGATATCGAGACTACTAAAGGTGTATCAAAATACTAACAACATTTCATTTTATATTGGTTTTCATATTTATTTTTTTGATCCCTGTATTGCCTTTTGGTGCCAACATACGACTTCCTATTCCAAATTTTCATTGCTAGATTATACAATTTCTGTAAATGCCTTTCCATTGCTTGTAGTTTTGTTTGCTATTTGGAATCCATTATGATTGTTTGATGTTTGAAATGCAGCTCTTGCTTTTGGCTTTTATCTAATCTTTTTTGATAATTTCTTGATGCTTGCAATTGCAAGATGTTGCGACATAGCTCTTTACAATAGTAGTGATGGATGACAACATTGAAAGTGATATGAATGTTGAAGAGAAAATTTGAAATGTGGCTGATTACATTGATGCTTGGCGGATTAAGATTTAGGACTTTGGCTTTCTCTCTCACTTCATGGGGGTTATGACCTATATTAAATCTTCTCCTTTTAGAAGCTAAACTATTTGATCAATATGTGTAATTGCTTTGCTTATTGCTAAAATACAATATTATTAATGTGTGCAGCTTGGGGTTGAATGTTGCATCCTCTTCTGAGCATAGTGATGACTCTGATAGAAGTGACAATTCAAAAGATTCATTTCTTCTTCCATCTTATGCTAAAAAGATTGATGATGCCCAAGCGGCTGATTACCAAAGTGCTCGCTACCCTTGCAAGTATTGAGGTAATGCAAGAGTAGTTAAATACTTAGATTTATATGCAAATGACTTAGTAGCAGCTAAGTCATTACTATCTTTGAATTTTACTTATACTATTTTAGCGATTCATATTCCTATTTCAATGTATTTGGGAGAGTTCATTTTGGATTTGGAGAGTACCGCAAACACTTCAAGTGTGGCTCCTAGGTTTCCTTGATTGCAAGCATTTTTTCTATACTTCCTTTGTTGCCTATTTTTTGTGATAGGTTTCATTCATTTTAGAGTATGCCACAATTCCTATCAAAAATTTCACTATTTTAACTGCATTTTCATTTGATCATGCATTTACTTTGTTATGTCTTATTCATTTCAAAGTTTTCATTTTTTTGAGATACGAATTCTTTGTTTTCCTAGTCAATCTTTTATGTTTGGTTTTTGTATCATTCCCCTCTTCAGAGTTAAATTTGGATTGCCCTCATTCTAAAATTTCTTTTGTTTTCTAACCTTTGTATATTCCACATAATTTTATTTGCTTTATTTTTGTTAATCAACTATAATCTTGCTCTTGTTTTCCTGCTTGATAAAGGAAATTCAAGTGGACAAATTTGCAAAAAAACATGCGCACGGTCTTAGGATAATTGTCTACGGTTATAGGTACTTTTTATTTTCTAAAGAACTTTGCTCCTGACGGTTGACGGCTGACGGCTCACAAAGTTAAGCTTAGAGAATAGCATTCTCCACCATTCAATTTATATTTGTTAGTCCCTCACAATGTCAGGTAACGCCCATGGGGACATGATGGGGATGGGTGCACCTACCTTACAGGTTATTACAAGTGAATCCAAGGTTCTTCCTCTGAGCATCGTTTAATAAAAAACTTGGAGTCCCCTTTTGAGCATCAATATCCATTTAATTAAAGGGAAAATTTCATGGTTACCCCTGAAGTTTGCCATAATTTCATAGATACCCTTGCTTTTTCAGAAATATCACAAATACCCTTGGACCAAAAAATTTAGGGGTTTGTTTTATTGTGTATGTCACTTCCTCTCTTCTTTTGTGGGCATGCATAACAAAAAAATAATGTGTACACAAAGAGAGAAGGAAGTAACATGCACAACAAAACAAATGCCTAAATTTTTTGGTCCAAGGATATTTGTGAAATTTCTGAAAAAACAGTGTATCTATGAAATTATGGCAAGCTTCAGGGGTATCCATGAAATTCTCCCTTAATTAAAAGCCATTCTCATGCCTTTTCTTTTTGTAAACTTCCAAAGAGTCCATTTAGAATTACAACCCAAGGTTTTGTTCCTTTGCTCATTGCCATTTAATCCGTGCCCAGTGTAATTTAATCTTTGCCCATTGTCATTTAATCTTTGCCCATTGCCATTTGATAGAGCATTCATCTAATTATAAGCTACGGTTATCTCTTTGCCATTTGAACTTTAATCGGGAGCTTTTACCCCTAAATGCCCTAAGCACCGAATTTGAGCGTTCAAGAAACTTTAAAACTCTGTTGGAGGTAGAAATTTAATTTCTTTTAAGGTTTTTTTTTTTGAAGAAGAAGAAATTGCAAGTTGAAGTTAGCCTCAAAGTTCAAATTTAATGTGTTTCATACCTTATTTCAATGTTTTTTTGATGTAAGTTAAATTGCTAGGATACTTCTTGCGCACCATAAAGTGTGATGAATAGTGTCACTCTATAGCTTATGACAAGTTGTCACATTGAAAAGATAGGTAGCAAATTGAGAATATAGTGAAGATTCCCTTAGGCACTCCCTTGGGCAATGAGAGACATTATATTGAAAATTCATCATTATACAAAATCCAAATACATTTTTGTACTAATTTCACTTTGAATTTTTTTTGTGATACAAATTAGAATTTCATTCACCATTGATTTTTTTTATTCATGATGATTTTTTATCAATAATTAGAACTAAATTATTTCTTTGTATTAGGCAATTTGACATAAGGTAGGTGCACCCATAAGTGTGGAAATAAGGGTTTTGGAGTAGGTAAAACAATTGACTAACTTTGAAAATAATACTGTAAGTTAGGAAATGGAAATCAAAAATATTGGCATCAATTTCAAGGTTCCAATTGCAAGCATTTGTTTAGAAAGATTTTTCAAAGTCCAAAATCATTGAAATTGTAGGAACCATGTGTAAGAGATGTTAATCACAAGGCTTGTTGGTTCTTAAATAGTGAGATGGGTACTCAAAACGTCATGCTAGTCACCTATAACCATCACTTAGTCACCCACAACCATTTGATTTTTTATTGATTAGCCTTGCCACTGTCATGTAACGGGCATGGGGACGCAACTCTTATGGATGCTGCTACCTTACATAAAGCATCTAGTAGTAAAGATGAGTTCAAAGTGTCCAAATTTCAAAATGCACTAGAAGAAACCCGTGTTTTTTATAATGGATTTTTTTGGACGTCCACTTCTTTTCATGTTAACAATGACATCAAACATAACATCAAGATGTTAGATTTAACATTCATTCTAACATAAAAACAAATGGATGTTCAAAAAAATCTGTTATAAAAAACACGGGTTTCTTCTAATGATGATTTAAAATTCTCAAAACTATAGATGTTATCAAAATTTTACACTAAATGCACTTCATTTGCAATTATGAGGCCAAAGTATCCAAATTTTAGTATATATCAAAATTTCAAAACTCTAAGTTTTCCAAAAAAATTGCATGATTGCATCCTAATTGTCAATCTATTGCACTAGTATTGAAGTACCTGTATTTCATAGATTCCATCTAGACCTTTAATGGAGCATCATTTTTTTCTTTTTTCCTAAATTTCTATCCAAGTATTAACATAAGAAACTTAGCCTATAGAAGCTAGGTTACAAAAATAGCACGGGACACCACACACCACTTTGTATTCTAGCTTGCTACTTTTTTGCAAAGCACCTGCAAGATAGATTAAGGTACCATGATTTGCTTCTTGATAGATAGTCTCTTGTGACTAGCTATTTATCCAAAATTCCTAGAACTATTGCATAAGCATACGAAAACACATACAATAGGTCTAGTACTAAGATAATGATACATATATGTTAAAATGAAATAAAGCTATATTTAAAGATTAAATTTATAAATGTATAAATATATTGATTAGGCCTTGGCTCTATTAAGATATGCAATTAAGTATAAAATTTAGTTAAAAATTTGTGTTATTAACCCCTAAAGGACCATGGCCTTTATTTTGTCAAAAGACACGCAAAACTGTCACCTCTATGGCAAAGAGTGAAAAAGTTTGAAAATTGGTCTTTTTGCATATTTAACCGTAGGGTCTTGTACTAGACTACTATCAAAATGTGTCATACAAAACTCAAGAACTTTAACAATACAAGTTGGAAGATATTTGCATTTAAAAAGTAAAAAACAGCTTCTTTTGTACCTTGCATGATTAGATTATTTAACTTTTGAACTTTTTTAATTTAAAATTTTTGCACCTTAGAGTTTGGAATTCTATTTTTGCATGGTGGGAAGTTGAGTTGGTAATCTTGGGAAAAAAAAAAACAAAAAAATAAAATAAATCATTCTTTAAAAAAATAGTAGGCAGAAGAAGGTATGAGATTGAACAAAAACTTAAATTGCTAATAACCCTGCTATGGAATTGGAATGCAATGATCCCAATGTTGAGATTGTTCTAGAAAGCAAACTTCACCCTCTCCAACAATTTTTTTTGAAAAAATGTTAAAAATGCATTCAAAAATGAAGTTTATAAGTTATTTTTTCAAGAAGATGCTTGAAGTGCCCAAAAAACAAGATTGTCCATAACTTTCTCATAGCTAGTCCAAATGGAATGAATCAAAGCTTTGGTTGTAGACAAGGATATAATTTATGAGGAAAAAAAATTAAAAAAGAATTTTAAGTTTTTATAAGATTTTTTTTGCTGCCTAGAGTCCCCAAATTTGTGCTTATTTGGACATAACTTTTACTCCTTGGCATCAATTGGAATAAAAATTAGATGCCCACGCAGATTTTTGAATTTCCCATTTTCAATAAAAATTTCAAAAAATCATGCAAAGTAGTTTGGCCATAGGTACATGCCCAAAATCCCATTTGTCCGTTGAACAGACATTTGGTCTTTTAGAGGTTAAAGCTTATAGACTTATGCCACTAAGCTATGATATGTGAACATGGTTACAATAATATATCTTGTTCAATACAGTGTACAGAGATCATGAGATTACATGATCTATTACTAATGGATTTTTCTACCTCTCTTGAGCAGAGTTCATTTGACACTAGTTTGTCCCTAGTGGACAATAAAAATGACTACTATATAATTAGTAAGCCTTTATGTTTAAACTCAAAGCTATGTGCTGATTACATAAAATTTATGAATCTTCGTGAGCGCTAAACTACCATTACCAAGAATTAACTCTGTTTTTTTTTAAATTTACTAAATTGGTCTTTAGTCTCTTTTTGCCCTTGCTTGCAAATTTGTTTTGACGATTTCACTCTACATCACCCAAAAACACAAATGCGCAAAGAGTCTAATCACCCCAATTTACACTTTCTTAATACATTGCTAAAGCTTAGCCCTTGAACACACTACTGATTAATATTTTTAGCGTTGCATACTTAGAACTCGGATTACATCACTGCAAACATAATTGCCTCACAATCAAATTCCACATATTAGGTTCTTTATTTTTATTTTTTTGAGGTTATAATAAAAGTGATTTTTTTATGCTCCATGTTTTCCATGTGAATGCGATAACAAGCATCTATGGGCTGAAGACATTTGGTGCATTCCTCGCTAATTTAACAATGCTTTGTTTTATTCTTAAAATAGACACATGTGAGGCTCATGACTTTTTGAAGGTTATGCAAAAAATCTAGATTCTTCTTACTTGTATCTCAACTACTTTTCCTCTAAATTTTTAAATTTAAAAAAGTATATATGCCTTGGATTAGTGCTGTAAAAAAATTGTTTATTTTTTATATGGATTTTTGCTCTTGATATTGTTACTTAGGGCCTTAGGCACACCAATCAAGGATACAGCTTTTTCTCGGATCATAGTTTTTTCAATTTCCAAGTAATTTTTTTTAAATGCCGATATTGGCTTGTGACATTAAACTTGTATTATAACATCAATTACTATGCTGTGAACTGGATATGGTATTTTTTACACTAAATGAGAATTTGAGCTGTGTCAAAAAGTTGCTGATCTTGTGGTAATCAAAAAAATTAAAAAAAAAAAAAAAAAAATTCACATAAAATTGACCATCACAAGTTCCAAATTCTATGATTTGTATGCTTTTAGAAAATTAGGTTTTTAGAACACTTGAAATGATAGGTGCCCCAAAAAGGTGGGATGATAGAGTGTACTAGAAAAATGTTTTTTTTAATATTTAAACAAAAGGGAAATTAAAATCAAAACAAAATATTGAAATAGCTACAATCAAAATGTAAATTTTAATTGACTCATGTGACCTAAATCTAGATACTTTCAATCTAATACATGATTTCATGTATCATTAAACTTGGACTCCTTGCTGAACGTTTTCTTTGTTTATCTAGTGAAATGAGGGGTCCAAATTTCATATTATTTAAATGCTTAGAGATTGTAATGGAGCTAACATAGGAGTTTTTCTTATGTTTCAAAAATTGTTTGTTGAAGCAATATGCAATGCTCTTGAAGCTAAATTTTTAGATAATGGCATAAGGAATGCTTTTAAAATTTTAAAGTTTAATGGGGCAATTACAAATAGGGATATGAAAACGGTAAATATTACATATAGTCATATAGAGGCATATTTTCAAAATGATTACAAACAAGAGCTCTATTTCAAAATAATTTTCAAATTTTTATAATTTTTTTTGGTTTAGACATTAGTTGAATTGAATATGTCACATTATATGTTAGTTGACTTCCAAAAAACTTAAATGCGTATTTATATCAAGCCTAAACTTTTAAAAATGTAAAACAGATGACAAAATTTTAATAGGTTTCTAAGTTTTTGGGAGTAAAGTTTACATTTAATATAATGTATCTAAATTAATCAACATCCAAATTTTAAAAAGTACAAAAATTTACAAATCATTTTGAAATTGTATCTTTCTATGTAATTGTTTTGAAACAAGGCACATATTTGTAATATTTTTTGTTTTAATGCCCTTATTAGTAATTTTTCCAAATTTAATTTATATTTCAAAAAAAAATTGAACTATCATCTTAAGGAATAGTTTAATTCATGGTTGTTATTTTAGGCAAGATTTAGCTATCAAACAACACAAAAAGACACACAAAATTGACAGCTTGGATAGACGTGTTTGTCTTTTGGGTTTTTTAAGATATTGTAGGATTTTTGACAAAAGGTAGAAAAAAATTAAATAATTATTTTTCAATTTTGTTGCTTGATATGGCTTAAAATTCATGTTCTAGTTTCATATTGGTAACAATGAGTGTCATCAACATGTATTATATAAGCTTTTTTTGTCATTTTTAATCATTTTTTAAAGCAATTATGAGTTGACTACGTTAAACAGATTATAAGCTCAGTTGAACAATTTAAACATATGAACAAAGGACAAAAAAACCATCTAACATGACAATCATAATTTAGTTAGATTTGCTTTAGTAACTACATGGAAAAAAATAATGCAAAGAATCCAATACTATGCACTTCTTGAAAAATGTTGCAGCTTGTAAGTAGGATTTTTTGCTTACAAATTGCTAATTTTTATAAAATGAAGAGGAAATGTTTTATAAAATCTTTAGACCTTTAATTAGTTGGAGTTCATTTTTAAAACTGAAATATTTTAAATTGAATGTTTTCTTTTGAATTAGCCAAATATTAATTTATAAAAACAATTACAAGGAAAAATATATATTTTTACACAAAACTATATAAAATTAAAGCAATGTAATTGCATAACTACAACAAATTTAGATGGTTTTAGGGGATCTATACGTGTATAACGTAATGAAAACAATTAAAAATTTTATAATTTAGAATTACTATAAAATTTAGATACTTTGAATTCACAATTGCTAGTGAACGTCCATTTTATAATATAAAATATTAACAAAAGCTATAGTTTCAAAAGTTTCAAAACATCTTCAAAATTAATTATTTTGAATTTGTCTTTAATGCCACATCCATTTCACGTATTGAAAATTGTGAAAACATTTCTAGTGTTTATAGATTAAAAAAATTACTAAAATGTATATATAAGCACATTGAATATTTTGCAAAAACTTGATTTTATCAAAAATACAATTTCAAAAAATAATAAATAAAAAAATCTTGTGCCATCACAAAATCGGGTCTTGTGAGTTTATAATTTATTTAGCTATTTAATAATACAATTTTATTAATAAATTATGATTGTAGAAGATTTAAAATTAATTCATACAGATATCACATTGAAATATAATTATTCACTAAAAAATATGATTATTCATTCATAATTTAAGTATACAACTATTTAATTAAAAATATAATGATTCATTTACAAGGATGATTATTTAGCATAAAAAAACTATTTATTAAAATGAATTAAAATTTATCTATATTTACAAATATTCATTAAAATTACATAATTATTCATTTGGATTTACAATTGTTCATTTAAACTGCATTAATATTTATTTGAATGATTTTTTTTTATCTATATATCTTTTAATAATATATATACGGTATTTTTACTGCATTAAAGCGTGGCATAACAATAATTTGTTTTTAAATGAGTACATTTGATTTGAAATGTCTGAGATAATTTGAACTTAAATACTTATAAAAATTTAAAATAGCAACAAATATTTTTAAATCTAAATTATATTATATTGTTTCAAATGATCTACAACATGAGTTATTTTTGCCAAATCTAGTATGTGATGTCTTTATTTTTAAATAATCTTTTAATGTTTACATTCGTAAAAATGTAATTGATAATGTTTAGGTATTTAATAAATTTTAACATTGTACTTTTGAACTTCAACATGAATTAACTATAGTAAAAATATTTGTTTATTTTCTATACACAAATAAGATATTGTAAACGTTTCAATTGTCTAAATATGATCAGTTAAACATATGGAGATTTGTACTTAATGACAATAATTTGATTCTTGTGGATCAAAACTTACAAATACAATTTAATTTTGCAATTTACTGTAAGCATAGTAGGTGATAACTCTAACTCATCATTTATAGCTTTCCAGTAGTTAATGATATTTCCTTGATTTGACAAATACATTCCATATTCAGTCTTTGCTGTAAGTAACTCACAATACAAAATAAAATTTCATAAATTTTTGATAATGTCTTTTTTTTATCTTATGAAAATTGGATGTGTTGCAAATAAAATATTGCATGGCAATTTTTATTTATTCTATGAATACACATCTCACAGTTTATTATCATTGGTTGGCTTTCAACCTTTTGTTGTGTATCAAATCTTAAATTGCATAATGGGTTCACGTTCACATATAGAGAATTTAAACTTCTGGCCTCCACTGTGTCCTATGAGCTCATTTTCATTTTTTGCCAAAAACTAAGCTCACAAAATTAGGGACTGCTTCATTTAAATGTAGTATGAGTTTGTGAGTACTTTAATCTAAATTCATGTACGATTTTATGAGAGTCAATAAAGTGAGATAGTATTTTTCACAAAATTTCATATTCCATTTTTTAAATAAATCATTAATATTTTTGTGCGCGTGGCCAACAAGAAAAAATAAGACCATCACATTTTCAAAACGCTGTTAGCAACTAGTAGTGACTAGTAGCAAAACACATGCCTACTTTTATTATCCTTCTAACAATTGTCAATTTGAATATGAAAAACTAGAGAAAAAAATTATCCAAAAAAATTATATTTTTTATAGCAGCTGCAAAAACATTTTTATTTCTTGAATCATAACACTAGACAATATTGCTTTACCATAATGCTGAAATAGGTAGTTGTTAATTGTTAATTTTTATTGCTATACATCACAAAAGAGTTTTGTGTTAGACTATACAATATCGTTGAAATCGGCTATGTATAGATTACGTGCATAATGAGAAAAAAAATTTAAATATGTCATTGCGCAATCATATTAATTACAAATAAAAGCTTTATGAGTCTATCAATACTTTTATTCTTTGCTACCAAGCTTGGGAAACTGTCTTTGAATGGTCCATTTTGTCATATATAATAGTTACCACATGTTCAGACTTTGTAATAGTAATGTATTTAAAAGCGTAGTATACATGCTAATGTGCATTCTGATTAGCAAAATGCTAATGTAAGTCAAGAACATATACCTCAAGTCTTCTAGATATAGACATATGTGCATTTTAAAATTATTTATTCTTATTATCTGTTCTAATTTGCCAAAATACATTCTTTCAATACTTTAGCAAAATCTTGTTGTACTCACGATCATGAAGGAAATTACCAGTTAGTGCTGAAACAAATAGCAGTCCAAGACTGCAATATCTATCAAAAAATGAGCTTTTAACAACATTTATAGATTTGTTTTGTTACATGAATTATGAAACCAACACAGAAAGTTATGTCATTGTAAAGTTTCAAATTTTTTTTTTCTCTCCAAATTTTTGTTCATACACTAAATTTAAACACAATAACACTCTAAAGAATTTTCTCTTCTAATTTTTTACTTTATCTAGAGCACATCTTCTCATACCTTTCTCATTTCTAATATCATCAAAGATACATATCATTTTTTCTTTTAACATTTTAAAAATCATTTTTGTTTCTTAAATAATTTTAATTTTAAAAAAAAGAAATAATTGAGCATTTTAATCATTTAGGTAAACACATGAAGCAAATAAATACAAAACACGTACCACCGCAAAGTAGCTATATGCCTTTGCAAACACTAATAGCGTCAACACTTATCTTCAGTCGCTAAATCGTGAATTTAGTTGTTTGGAAAAACATTCGTTTTTAAATGTCGTTGGATGAACTTAATCATACTTTTAACTTTTTTTGAGAAATGGGATATTAATTTTATTGGGCCTATCAATCTGGTCAGCATCCGGAAGACGAGGTACATTATCTTGACTACAAATTATGCAGTCAAGTAGGTTGAGGTCAAAGCTACAAGATAAAATGATGCGTCCACAGCCGCCAATTTCCTACATGAACAAATCATAATGTGGTTTGGCTATTCATTAGAATTGGTAAACAATAAAAGGACTCATTTCCTCAACAATTTTATCTGTAATATCACCTGCATTTATTTGATCAAGCACCACAAGACAATTCTTTAAAATCCAAAAGTCAATGGGTTAACTAAGAGAGCCAACGATATTATTAGAAAAATCATAAATAAAATGGCTTCAACTCACAATACCAATTAGGACCAGAAGTTACCTTCGATCTTCGGCCGTCTACCCTTGTTACATCTCTAAAAAAAATTAAACAGGGAAGAGTTAATTATTTTCAAATTTAATCAGATTTTTCAAGCAATAATGACGGCTTACGATTTGATACTCTATTGAGATAAAAAATTGGTCCAATCAATTTACTACCTTCTCCCTAAATTAAACATGCGACAAGATGGTGTAGCATCTTAGTATTTATAGCTGCTGCGTTGTCATCAAACATTGATTTTCACCACAACTTCATATTTTGCATCAACTATTAATTTATTGAAATACCAACAAACATAAATTATATATATATATATGATGGATGCATCTCTATTAAAGTATTATAAAATTTAATAATAAAAATTTAGAATCATGATTTTGTTCTTGAAAGTAATTTAATATACATTTTGATTAAATCAGGTACATAAACTAAGACTTATTAAGAGTTTATTTGATATTCATTTATAATTTTTTTTATTAAAAAATATATTTATTAAACATTAATATGTTAAAATCTTGAATTATAAAAAAAATAGTGATTATTCTTTCAAATTTAATATTTGGGAAATAAATTTAAATTTAACTTAAGATCTAAAAAAATTAAATTCACAAAATATTAAATTTGTATTAGTAAATGTTATCTTTGAGAAAAATGTGACTGATAGTTTTATCAACTTCGTTTTTCTTTTAAAAAGAACTATTTATGACCATGATTTTGTTATTAAAAGTGAATCAATAAACATCTTGAAAAAACATTATATACATTAATTGAAATTTGTTAAGTGATTTCTTTTATGTTTATTTATTAATTTTTTTACTTGAGAATATACATTAAGTAATACAAAGTTGAGATTTTTAATTACAAACCTTCATAATAAAAGCACTATAATATACCCAATTTTATTGCATTATTTATTGCTGCAAAATATTACAAAACAGAATGATTAATAAATAAAATTTCAATTTCAATGTTTGCTCACGGAATTAAAAGTTCATTTTATATTCTATTTTGCAATTTTTAATTAAAAAAATGTGTATATAAATCCTAAAAAGTAACTAAAATTTGTTTTAGAAAATTGTTAGATGTATATAAAATTGCTTTATTTTTTTATTACCTACATTCTACTTTTTATAAGTTAATAGTAGTTAATGATATACAATTCTAAATAGAAAGTGAGTTATAGAGCCAATTTTAAATTGACGACAATTTAAAAACAGTAGAGTAAAAATAGAAATTTGCAAAATTATTGTAGAATCCTATATGATGTTCCACAAAAGAAATGGAATATTTCTAATTGTCAAAATTTGACGTTTGGAGGATCAACTGCTAAAATCAACAAAATAGTTCTATTATTTTTATAAAAAGCATTAAAATCTTACAAAAAATGAGAAAATATTTCATAATGTCCATGGTATGCTTTGACAATTTTTAAGGTGTTTCAATAATGTGGTGTACTTCAACAGACAATTTCAACAATTTTCAATTTTTGAAAATGCAACATAAATTTTAATCAAGATTTTAGGAGCATTTGACATTTAAATTTCGCAAAAGAAGAGGGCTTTTTCACTCTCACAATCATTTTAGACAAGCTAGTGAATTTAAAATTTTGAAAAAAAATAGCTTTTTTTATTTAAAATTATATTTTCTTTTGTTTTGTATATTTTGAGCTTTTTATGCTTTTAAGATTTGTAATTAGAGTGTAAGGCATGAAATAGACTAATTTTGGCCCTAGAAAGTCAAAAACACCATTTATTTGTGATCTGGAGCTTTTTTCCATTTGTTAACTTTTACTCCAGTTTATTATTTTTAATAAGTTTTATAATTGGGAGTGAAGATGAGTTAGGAACTCATTAATCATTCAAAAGAAAAATAAATGATGGTTCTTGCAGGTTTTAATATATATGACCACTTTTTTTTTCTCTTTATACTCACCATTTATTTGTAAAAATTTCAATTATGTATAATCTATGTAATTTTATGTGAATGCTTGTGTTTTGAGGTTCTTTTTGTTAATTGTTTTTTTAGAGAACTTCAAGGTCTCTTCAAAGTACAAACTATGGTTACAAGTTTTTTCTTTATTTATACTATTTTTAAAAATTAATACTTTACTCTCATTTTATTTGAAATTTGATATATCATTAATTACTAACAATTTCTTCTAATCTATAATCTAATCCTAAAAGAGTCTTGGCTATGATTTAGCTATATTGTTTGCCAAGACTTTCCAAATTTGTATTAATGATGCCTTTGAATAAAAAAGTATAGTTTGTTCTTCATTTGCTGTAAATTTGATATGTTTTTATCTTTTTTATTTTCAAATTGAAAACAAGAATTGAATTTAGAAAGAAAATTTCCACAAAATTTCTAATTTAGTATTTGAAAAAAAACTTGATTTAGTGTTAATAAAAGTGAAATACTTTACTTTTGCCCAATTTATAAATTTTAGAAATTTTGAGACTTTTTAGAAGCTCTGAGAGTTTTTAAAAACTTTGAAAATTATGAGAATTTTTAGAAGTTTTGAGAGTTTTTAGAAGTTTTGAAAAACTTTTATCTCCCAATTTAAATTAGCAATTTAAAAAAATATATAATAGCAAATTTATTCTTAATAATAATTCTTTTTTTTATTATTATAATTTAAAAAACATTCTTTGGAAACATTTGTTTGTTCATTAGTTCTGAAATTGATTTTTTATAAAAGAAGTCCAAGGGAACTAAAATTCAGACATCATGGCGGCAAGGTGACGGCCTTAGCCTATTCCACATCCACAAGCTGTCAGCCAAAAAACACGGAAACTGTAGTAGTTGAATAAAGAATAATAGCTAGTGTATTTACACACCAGTTAGAATTGTTTGCCTCTTCTCCCCTAAACCAACTCACCAGCCAGGAGGCCTGGCAGCTAACGAGGCCAAAACTAAGGCAGTAAGATCGGAGCCTGGGTATCAAAACAACAATGCTGTAGCAGCTGAATGGGTTGAGCGGAGCCCAGCTAGTATGGGTGGAGAGATGAAACAGATGAGCAGTAACCGCGCAGGGCCATAGCAGCCATGACAGAGCAAATTGTGGTCAAAATTAGACAACAAAGTAGAGCGGGAATCAGGGCAAGCGACGAGCGACCATGACAAGTCAATAATCACTACAAAGACCAGCTGGCAGATCTAGCAATGAGCAGCGGCTAGGAATAAGGATGGAAAACTAGCATCGAGAACAACGACGGAACAGGGATTAGAAACTACGACAAGAACTCCAGCAACTTCGGGCTTCAGCACAGCAAAGTAACAGTAGTTGGAGCCGGCCAAGGCCTCTTGCAAGTACCAAAGCAATCCAACTTGTGAGTTGAAAATCTTGAAATAGCTAATTCTCTAAGAATAAACTAAGTTAAGAAGCCCACTAATTAGAGTTACGAAATCTACAAATGTTAAAGAAAATATTATACAAAAAATATATAAAATATATATATATATATATATATATATATATATATATATATATATATATATATATATATATATATATATATATAATTTTAAATAAAATAAAAGATAAAGATAAAAGAATGAATTTTGATTTGGTTTTAATTTTAGTTTATTTTCCATGGAGTCCGGAGATAAGGCATGGGTTATGGAGAAGGTGGAAATTGAAATATAATCCTCCATCTTTTATCTTCGAGTTTTTTTTTGACTCTTATTGTTTTAAATTTTCATTTATTTAATGTTTAAAAGACTTTAACACTTTACAAAATATTTTAAACATAATAAAATATGAGTTTTATTCATTATTTAGAAGGCACTAATTAAACTTAATGCAAATCCACCATATTCTTAGTTTTTTTTCCAATTTTATTTTTAAAACCTGGTTGTATTTATTTTTTCCTCATGGGAGGAAAAAAAAAGAGCTCATATAAGATGATAAGCGGTACAAAAGATATAAGTACACAGAGGTAAAATTTAGAAATAATGCAAACCTTCACTTGCATGCAATAAAAGATAAAAACTTGCTACAATCAATTTCAGACAATAACATTAGAGCAATGAATAGATGTAATCCAAGTTAATTTATTTGAATCATGTAAATTCCTAAAATTGTTCTTGATTTTGCAAATGTTATGATAACAAACTGTTAATTACGGATTTGTGCGTTTTTCAAATTATTAAAAAATGGATAAATTCTGATAAATTAAACATAAAAAACCAATATCATGAAATTCATATTTTTAGTGTTACTATACACACACGCAAAGTTATAATATTGAAGTTTCAAATTTTTTGAGTTGTATTGAACCACATTATAAATTTTAAGTATAATAAACTTACATATGTTTAGAATTTTTATTCCACATTACTAAAGTAAAAAAGCTAACAATTACCAAATTAACTTTTTTTTTTTTTGTAAAGTTATCAAATTACAATGCTAATTGATGTTTCATAATTGAAAATTTATATTGAAACATGTTATACTCTTATTGGAAATTTGCAAAACAGTTATGAAAATATAATAATATCTTTAGATTTAACAATTAATGCATTAGATATTAATTTTTGATTATCAAATGTTTTATCAGAAAAAGATGAATCAAATAAAATAACAAAAGAGGATTCTATTGTAAGAATTTAATAACTATTGTAAAAAAAGTCTTTCAAAAAACTTTATATTAATTTAGATAATAATTTTTTTAGCACAACAAAATTAGAACAAATTTTTAGTGTAACATTATTTGTAAGAAAAAAAATGTACAACAATCAATGGTAAAAGAAGTATCATCTATTTTTGTATTTGGTGTGCAATTAACGTATGACAACATCAATGGGGACGTAGTTTTCTTTTGTGTTGTTTTAATTTTTTGCATTAATTATATAAATAGAACGTAATTTTTTGTTGTATACTATCTACAAAATAGGTAGAAATATGCAAAGACCAACTACTAAATATTTTAGAAGAATTTGTAACTTTTGTATGTTCAAATTTATTTTTCAATAATCACTAGTAGAAAATTGCGTTGAAACCCACTAAATTATGTCTACTCGTTTTTGTTGAGTTCCTTGTTTCCAATATAAAATTTTGCTGAATAATGCAAAATTGTGTGTTTTTCAGCAAGAGTTTATGTTGGAAACAAGGAACTCAACAAAAACCATTGAACATAATTTTGTGGGTTTCAACGTAGTTTTCTACTAGTGAATGTTTATGTATTTGGAAGATGTTTGCAAACACAATGGCTTTGGCGCAGAAGAAACATGTATTGAAAACACTCTTTTGACTTCATTTAGTATAATTTGAGATTACAATCGTCACTTTCATACAGATGGCAATGCCTCGGTTATGGATTCATTTTTTGGGTCCATGAAGGTAAAAAATCATTAAATTTGTCTTATTGTATGTTTTACAATGAGCAACGTTACTGTTAAATTTTATCGTTTATTTTCATTTTTCTATTTGTTTTTGTGTAGATATGAGATCCCATTGATGACGTTTTTTGTTTTGTATTACTGAAAGTGTAAGTTTTTATACACAATGCAATGACGTTTTGTATTTCTTCTTTGAGTCTTAAATGGTAAGGTCAGCATTTTTTCAAAAAAAACTAAACATGCAATAAAAATTTGATAGGTACAAATGAAAAAAAAAAACTAATTTTGAAAATAACCAAAAAATTAAAAATAGTTATCCATTATAAAAAAAATACACAGAAGAGATGTTTTATTCACAATTGTAGCTTATAGCAAACTGAAAAGAACCAAGACATACCGAAATTAATTTCATTATACTTTAATGGTGGATGTTGTGCTAAATCAAAAGAAACAATATAAAAAAGTTGCAACTTATTAAAAATTTGTGAGTATTCTTTAAGGTCATATAGGCTTGAATGTTTTGTTGCCTTAATTGAAAAATTGCATTGACTTAAAGTGTCTATAATTCTATTAAATAATGATCAAATAATTTCACATTTTAGATAATACAGTCGTAAAGTTCTTTCTAAAGTGTTGCGTAAGAGCCTCTTTGTTGTAGATTATACTTAGAAATATGCGTACGCCAGCTTTGACATTTTAGACAGTTGCACGTGCGTTGCTTAAATTGAAGTTCCAAAAACATTAATGAATTGTTAACCCCCAAACCACAAAAGTTCGTTCACATTCGGTTGAAAGTTTGGGTAAGTTCTTATGAAGTCAATTTTTGGCGGATGTTTTTGAAATTTGGAAATAAGGTGCACATAATGAATGTCTTTGTGTGAAAAAAGATATTTTGATTTAATGTTTGAGTAAAAAGCTATGCCGTCCAAAAGAATATGGGCACCTTGGGCACCTTGGGCACCTTGGGCACCTTGGGCATCTTTGGAGAATCTTATGCTAAAACTCTCACCAACTTTTGAAACTTGGCGTGTATGTAACTAATAAAATATGGTGTGAATTTGTCAAAAAGTAATTGAGCTCGCAAATCACATTCTAAGAGGAGTCAAACTTTGTTAACTATGTCCATGCAATTTCAATTTATAATTTCTTCTAACTTAAAGTCCTATTATCCTGCAATCCGTAAATTAAAAGTTCTTGAAACCTTTTTCACATATTTGAAATGTTTGCCTCTAAATTTTCACTATTTGAATTTCAAATAAAAAACTTCCTCATTGCATAGGAAATCATGGAAAAATGGCAAGTGTATTGCAAATTCACTGAACCTCCTTGCATTGTAGGGTGACTTAATATAAGTGAAATTTTGTATTTACTTCTGAAAATTTTCATGAGTGAACCTAACATCATATACTTATGAATGGTCAAAAATCTTGTTTTCAAATAGAGCAAAAATTTTACTTTAGGAGGACTCAAAATCTGCTGACCTTGTTTTGCTAAAATGAAAAAAGTTGCCGTTTTTCTCACTTCAAACATTATAACCTTACAAAATATGCAATCAAATGGGCTGAATTTTTTTCACACATTGCCTTACTTGTATATTACACTTTTGTATAGTTGAAACTCAAAAAAAAAGTTTTTATTTTGAATTTTAAATAAATCATCAAAAAATGGCAGTACTAGTCTTATTTTTCTCTGCAGCACCCTTCCGGCTTTAGGGGTTAAAGATTGAGTTGGCGATTTTTTTAGAATGATAAATTAGCATATGGTTAGGCAAAAAATAATTGGTTTTAGAAGATTATTGAAACTTGAGACAGTAGGTGATTAAAGTTATTTCAAAATGCATTTTGAACTAGACCTGTTTCTGAAAACATGCAGAACAGAATGCACGTGCCATGAACACGGATGCTGCTATTTTGATTTTAAGAGAGTCACTACTACTATGTGCTTTTTGATTGTTTATACAGCGTCAAAATTGAAATTTAGAAGTTTATTGCAATATCAGACGCATAGAATCGTGCAATCAATGTACAATATTACGCTAGCCCTTTTTTCATGTCAAATTAACTTACACGTTATGCTTGTGTACCATATTAATGTAATAGATGTTGAGTTGTTTTACAATGAATGTGTGTGCAAGGTTCTGAGTAGCAACCTTTTTGGAGGAATGAAAATATTTAGAGTTTTTGGAATTTGAAAACATTATGAAATTTAGACACTTTGATTTCACACTTGCAATTGGCAATCCACTTTGATATTGAGTAAGACTAAAAATTAGTACTTTTAGAAAATTTTAATATCTTCACATTTAATTACTTTGAACTCACCTGAGACCTATATATTTACAGAGTGGTGAATCAATAAAATTCTTTGGGGTTCAAAATGTTATAAAAAATAATTATTTTAGCAATTTAAAATTCTTATACAAAAATTTGGTTTTATTGTGAATACAACTTCAATAAAAAATTGTTCTTATGGTTTTATAAATTATTTGTTTTTTATTAAAAACAAAAATTCATTAATACGTTATGATTGCAATAGATGTATAAGTGATTTATACAAAATTGTATTTAGATACAATTATTCATTCAAAAACATGACTATTCATTTACAAGCATAATTTTACATCCAAAATATGATTTTTTAATCACATACATGATTATTTAACCAAAATAATAATTATTTAATTAATTCTATGTTAATTTATCTGTATTCACAATTATTTATCCAAAATACACTGTTATTTACTAATATTTACAATTGTCTATTCAGAATGTATGATTATTCATCCAAATGAACCTCCATACATCCACGTATATTCTTAGCATTCATGATGTTGGTTATATAAATACAAAGATCATTTAATACTAAATAGATATTTTTTGAAAAATCCCAAATGTTCTCAAAAAAATCAGTTTTTGAAATTTTGCTGTTTAGAGGGCTCTCAAAGTCATGGCAAAGTCCACCACCAATGTACCACCAACTTACCATCAATGAACCATCAATCACCACAAGAAAAATAGTCTACAATGACATGTACAAATTGACAAAAATTTGATAAAAACATGTCCAAATTGATAGGAAAATGTTCAAATTAGGATGACCTAATTTATAGAAAATGTCCAAATTAACACTGCTCCCTTGTAGTGAATTTATCATCAATTTGTAAAACGCTTGCTAAATATGTGGCAAATTGAAGTTCTACAGAGCAATCTAGAGCCATAAATGCATCATTAGGGGTTGATGAATATGGTGCAAATTTGCTCTTGATATGTATTCAAGACACAGAGAGCGAATAGTTTGCTTCTCAAACTTTTATTTCATTTTGTCCTCATTCCTTAGTACTTATGGGATGTAATTACTTCTAAAATTTGGTGAGGAGTTGATTTTGTGGGAAGGGTTCAAATGACAAATGGATTTTTTTTCCCAACTCTATGTATGAGTGTGTTCCAATATTAGATTAGAACAGGTTTGGAGCAAATCACCTACTCATCATGAAATATTCAATTTTTCCTTAAAAGGAGCAATGCGTGATGGTTGTTGTGGCTACAATTAACAACATTTTGCTCCAAGTAGGACTCATAAAAGAACTGCTTTACATGAAATCCACACGGCTCTGAGGTTTCCTGCAATACATAGAAACTTTTGAGATAGAAGTTTCGAACCTCAGGCTTGAGGGGTTTCCCATTGCAAGAACTAGAGATATCTCACTCAAAGTCAAAATTTCTCATGAAAAAATAAAAAAATAAAAAAGCTTGGCAGAATGCCTTTTTCAAGGCGTTTTGGGGGTGCGACCCCGGTACACCCGCAGGCGGTACCAAAATATTTATTTCAAAAGAGGAAAACAATGAAATGCCCTTAAAGGACCATAGGGCATAGTATATATGCTGTCGTATAATTGGTATTTGCTACCAGTAAAAAGTTTTAATTTGGGATCTCAAGTAGCTCACTAGAATTGCTTTGATCTATTCTCTAATTTCTTTGTTGATCTCAAATGTAATAAAGGTATGAATCTATTCCAAATACAAGAAAAACATCTCGTATCCTACTGGTTGTAGTTGCACGTTATGTCCTTTAGGGGTTAAACGCCATTACCTTTCTGGCAACACTAAGGAGACCAACTCCCGGTTGAATCAATTCTCAAAATTTGCTAGTTCTTTGAATCTTTGATCTCTTTGTGATTGCGTCTGCCGTTCCAATCAAGCCCCCCTAGATTCACACAACTCAAAGCCAAAAAACTTGGTGCACCTATCAAAGTATGCAATAGTGTAAACAAGGGCTCTTTTGCATGAGAAACAAGATAAATGACCCTCTTGTAATAGAAAAGCAAGAAAAAGACAAAAAAAAAAAAAAAAAAACAAGCTTTGAATCAAAATGTACCAAGGTTTTAAACCCTCTAATATTTGAAGTTGTTGTTTTTTCCTCTCACAACATTTGCATAGGACTATATGGGACTCCTCCTAAAGGGACATAATTGAGCAATTGCAAGCTTTCCAAAGTTTAGATCTCAAGCAAAAAAAATTATTGGATGCATTATATGATTGGATGCATTAGGGTAATCACACCTTCTTCACTCCATTCTCAATCCTTTCACAATGAAGTTGTGGCACTCTCTACTTGATTTATGGAGGCCCATTTTTTGAAGATTGAGAGATTTTTCTCTTCACATCCAAAGGAGAAGAATGGGCATGAAGAAAATTTTGCGCATGAAGATTTTACCAATGTGTGTCTCATTTTCATCTTGTTCTTCTTGCTTGTAGTTGGAGACCTTGGTTGGGTGTGTGAATGCAACTTGTTTTCTTATTGCACCACCATTTTTTAGGTAAGGTCATTCTCCATTCTCCATTCTCCACTACTTACAAAAAGGGAATCACACCTTCATGGAAAAGTACTCCCATTGGCTCCTATTTCCACTCCACAACTTCTCATTCTTCATAGAAGTTTCAGCCTCAGAGAAGGTGTGACTACCCCTATTATTTGATTGGATGCAAGCTTGAGAATCACTCATTGAACTCTCAATTTTTTGTTTCTAATCTTGAGAGGATTGTTGATTTCAATGTTTGATACGTGCTCAATTGTCTCATTTTGTAAGTTACTTCACAATTTGCTCCAAAAAAGTGAAACAAACATTGCTGAAGCATGTTCCATAAAGTTACTCACATGTTTAAGAACAGCACTTCAAATGCTGCTTTGCCCCAAAGTCTAATAGTAAGGTAGCCGCACCCATGGGGGTGATGTCCCCATGGGTGTCATTGACAAAATCAAGGTGCTTATGGATACTTAAGTGATATTTATGAGTGACAAAGTGATGGTTGTGAGTGACTCCATGACAGTTTTGAGTACCCATCTCACTATTTGAGGACCAGCAAGCCTTGTTTTTAGCATCTCTTACACATGGTCTTTACAATTTTAGTGATTTTGGATTTTAAAAAATCTTTGTGAACAAATGCTTACAGTTGGAACCTTGAAATTAATGTCAATATTTTTGGTTTCCATTACCTAACTTACAGTATTTTTTTCAAAGTTAGTCAATTATTTTACCTACTCCAAAACCCTTACTTCCACGCTAATGGGTGCGCCTACCTTAAGTGTTCATGAGTACACTCGCCGCTACCCAGCTGAATTGCTTACCAAGATTTGCGAGAAGTCCCTTTTGCATGAGGGATGTTGGGTGCGTTGGTCCCTCCACTTTCACCATTCACAAGCTCTAACTCTGATGAGGGTGATTCCTAGGATCTCGTAATTTTGCAACAGCTGCTTTCTTCACCTTACAATCACCTTAACATCCTTGTAAAAATTATGCAATGTAACTCAAATCTGAGCATAGTTGATTAAAGGGAAAATTTCAAGGATACCCCTGAAGTTTGCAATATTTTCACAGATACCCTTGCTTTTTCAAAAATAGCCTTGGACCAAAAAAATTTGGACCAAAAATTTAAGCGTTTGTTTTGATATGCATGTCACTTCCTTCTCCCTACTTCTTTCTTTCTCCCTACTTCTTTCTTGTTGTTATGTGTGCGCACAAAGGAAGAAGGGAAGTGGCATACACAACAAAACAAACACCTACAAATTTTGGTCCAAAGGTATTTCTGATATTTCTGAAAAAGCAAGCAAAGGTACCTATGAAAATATTGCAAACTTCAGGGGTACCCATGAAATTTTCCCTTGATTAAATTTGTCAACACCGATGCATTGAGATCCATGTAAAGCTCAGAATGTAGTCTTGTAAAACTACAGCTTCAAGCACACCTTCCATACTGAAAATCAATCTCTCCGAGGTCTTCTAGAACCTGAACATGAGTATGAAGGTTTCTACTTCCTTGGGAGTCATGAACTAAAGGTTTCTGTGTGCGGCATCTATGGCATGACCATGCTGGTAGTCACACCATTCGTTTTCCAGTGATCACTCACAACACTAAAATTGTTGAAAGTTGTCGTTTCAGAGAAGCCAACTTCAAGTTCCCCACATATCATATAAAGCCTCCCTGGACAACCACAAAAACCACAAGCACCAAACGCAAATCATCTCAGTAGTGGATATTCAGTCAACCTGCAAGAGAGTGTGTGAGAGATTATCACCATGGCCATCTCAGGGAAGAAGATCATGTTCCTGGGAGTACTTATGGCAGAACTCCTTGTAGTTGCAACAGCAGGTGAAGTGACGGTGCACAACCCAGCGATGATACCACTGGATCTCCTGACGAATAACGTAACAGTAACTGTGGACACAGGCATCGTGTCTTTCAAATTTACCGGAGCAGAGCAGAAGATAAACATCTCAACCATGGGGGGTTGGGTGGCCGTGAACGTGACAACCGGTCAAGCGCTGGTTGTGCTGCCTCCATTTCTCTTCGGCGGTGGCAGCTTTCCCACAATACAGCTTGTCACAGTTCCTTTCGATTTCTCCTTGGCTGCTGCTGTGCCTTCTACTGAGACTCCTGCTGTCGACCAGTTTGGCTCAGAAGATACAGAGCCTTGAAAATCGTGAGGGGTAAGTTCCTTGCTTCTACCTGCGAGAGGCATAAGAATTATTCATTACGTGTAAGGTAGGAGGCTCATGAATGGAGCATCTAAGGGCTGAAACTGAATTTTGGGGAGGTGAAACTTCTTGAAATATTTTTCAGTAAATTTTCCTTGAAAGACAAGAGGAACTAGTATCTAAATCTTGTTTCATATTTTTTGGAGCTTTGGGGAATTAGTAATGAAATTTTGAAGTTGTAATGGCATAGGGCTCTAAAACCGCCCACCTCAAATGTACACGGTTTGTACATTGTTGATACCTATGAAAAATAACATGTACGAGAGGAGTACATTTGAGAAGGTGGGCTGTTTTAGAGCTTGGGCAGTTTGTGAGCCTCTACCTTAGTATCTTCTTGGGAAAACTTCATGGACACAAGAAAACTTCATGGATACCCCTGAAGTTTGCAGTATTTACATAGATACCTCTGCTTTTTCAAAACTTACACAAATACCTTGGGACCGAATTTTTCAGGCGTTTGTTTCGTTTGTTGTGCATGCCACTTCCTTTCTTCCTTTGTGCGCATATTACTTTTTTTTTATAGTTATATTACATTCCCTTCTTCAATATTGGTCATGGAAGGAAGTACAAGCACAACAAATAAATGCCTGAAAACTTTGGTCCAAGTGTATTTGTGTAATTTCTGAAAAAGCAGGGGTATCTATGTAAATACTGCAAACGTCAGGGGTATCCATGAAATTTTCCCTATCTTCTTTACACGAACATATCCATGTTAGAAATGGAGACAAGTTTCCTTTCAGACTTTGACACCGAGAGCTAAAGGAATGTCATGTCTGTACAGCTGTTCGCACTCGAACATGGCGTTGAATTGCAGCGAGCTTGCAAGGAGATACTGAACGCAAAGCTCTTAGAAAATGTGTGGTTCTATAATTAGCCTCCTCACCAACTGCACTAGTTGATTGGTTACTTGAGTTCTGGACGAGAGATTCCTGACAATACGTACTTCACTATGTTATTCCTCAATCTACGATTGTAATAAAATATTTTGCTTTTTGCCCAGGTGGTTAATCAAGAGAGAAATCAACGTAACATTAAATTGTACGGATGTCACTGGAACTCAAACTCTTGAAAGCTGTGTTACCATTCATGTGTGAAGAAACGAAACCTTGAAAATGCTGGCTGGTAGCTGCTTCTCGGGTTACTTGATGTTACAGATGTGCAGCATATTTCACCAACACCTGTCCTGCGCATGCTGCCAGACATACCATATACCACGTTTACCATTAGTTACTTAACCTATTTGTAAAGCTTTTGAATGCAGAAGTACAACGATTAGGAACCGAGCTTTCACATCCAATTGAGTTCCTGCTTACTGATGCAAACGCCATATTCGATAATTTGGGACTGAACGCCCATTTTGGGAATAAACTAGATTTTAGGCAATCACCTTAAACCAAGCTCTAGGTTTAAGCAGCGTCTTTTTTGGTAAACGTGCCCTCACCTGAGAGGAGGAATTTGCAAGGGACAAAATCTTATTGGCTCAAACTGAATCTGATACCTTTGAATTTGGCGTTTAAATGGTTTGAGGTAACTTTTTAGGTTTAAGGTGAAGTATAATTTGGGAATCGTGTTTTCCCAATTTAACGAATATGGCGTTTGCAACGGTATTTCATTATTAGTTTATAGAATTCAGAGCCAGATTGGTGGTGATCTATACCAGGCATTTATATTCTTTCATGCGATCTAACACAGCATAAAGCTCTTGCTGTTTTGACAACACCGATCTCAAAGTCTGCAAAGCATTTCACAACTTCGTAACTGATCATCTCTTGTACCTACCAACAGAGAAGCGCTCTGTTTCTGAAGTGCAGAGCACATTCAAGCTTATCAGTTCATATTGCAACGTACCTTTCTGGTGTTAGCCAGCTCGGTCTCAAGGATGCTGAGCTTTTGATCGGGATTAGCCACAGGGTCAGTATGCTTTGGGAATACTTCCTGTAATGGCTTCAGTCTGTCAACTTCAGTTTCTAGTTGCAATATCCTCCTCTGAAGGGGTTCATGAGGGTCAGTACGGAACCCCCAGTACAGAGATACCACACTCGACAGAATGGACGATACTTGTACAAGTAATTGATAGGGAAAACTCAGCACTGAAAGGAAGAATGTTGCTATTGTTGATATACACCAAGTCAGCCCACTGAGAAAACCACTGCTTGATTCTCCTGCAAATTAGCAACTAATCGTAGGTTAGTGTCAGACAACTTGTAGGAGAACTTTGATTCAAAGATGTCCTCGTTCATTCCAAAGTTAAAGATATTACAACGCCTTGGATTACGTAATTTACAAGTATTTGCTATTTTTGTGTAAAAGCCCTTGAGATCTTACCAGATTGAGGTTCATCAATGTGATATAAAACTGCATGGCCTTCGGGTCCTCCAACATTATGATCCTCCTGCCTTCAGGAAACATCATGCTTGTGTGTTATTCCATGCTGTTAGCCTTGTAAGGTTGACCGCTTTCATGCATCACACAATAGGGGTAGTCACACCTTCTCCAAGAAAGAAATTTGTATGAGGAATGAGAAGTCGTGGAGGGGAAATAAGAGCCAACGGGTGCAATTCTCCATAAAGAAGGTATGACTCCCCTTTTGTAGGCACTGGAGAATGGAGAATGAGTTTACTTCAAAAATGGTGCCGTAAGAAAGCAACTTGCATTCATGCACTCAATCACAAGGAGGGTGAAAGCAAGAAGAGCAAGATGAAAAAGAGACATGCATTGGTAAAAACTTCACATGCCAAAATTTCTTCACACCTATTCTTCTCCTCTAGAGGTGAAGAAAAAAACTTATCAATCTTCAGAGAATAGGACCTTGAAGAGAGTGCCACATCCCCATTCTCTGAAGATTGAGAATAGAAGATTGAGGATGGGGTGAAGAAGGTGTGAATAACCCTAATGAAGATTTTCATGAAAGTATACAATTTAGAGGTAAGACACAAGGCCATATAATGTGAATTTTGATCAATGTGGAGTTGTATGTTACATCTGGACTGCATCTGGACCAATACAATGCAATGTCCAGATACACTCCATATATAACATACAACTCCACATTTATCAAAATTCACGTTTAATATCCTTCAAAGAAATCAAGAGTGCACAGACAGAAAAAGGTCTGAACTCACGAGCTTCCGATCAGGCAACTCAGGAGTTGATGCGCTGGATCCACTGACGCCAGCTTCAGAGCTATGATCCATGGCGGTCACTTCTTTCCCCTGTTAAAATATCAACTATAAAATCAAGCACTCAGTAAAAAGAAGGGGAAATTTTCATGGGTACCCCTGAAGTTTGCCATATTTTCATAGATACCCCTGCTTTTTCAAAAATTTCACAAATATTATTGGACCAAAATTTTCAGGCATTTGTTTTGTTGTGCATGCCACTTTCCTTCTTCCTTTGTGCGCACACATAACAAAAAAGAAATAATGTGCTCACAAAGGGAGAAGGAAAATGGCATGCACAACAAAACAAACACTTGAAAATTTGATCCAAGGGTATTTGTGTAATTTCTGAAAAAGCAAGGATATCTATGAAAATATGGCAAACTTCAGAGTTATCCATGAAATTTCCCTAAAAAAAGAAGAGCTTTCAAGATATAGCAGTTCTGTCAACGTAGAAATCCATGGACGTACCTTAACATCTGCAATAGTAGGATCTTCATCTTCTTTGTCTTCCACAATGGACACAACTCCCGATGTTTCAATCCGTTCAACATTCCCTAAAAGTTTCACGGAGGCTGGAGGTTTCATACTAAAAGCTCTGATTCAACTCCTTCGACTGGCGATGTTGGCTCGGTTTTATTTCGAATGCTCAGCCTCTCCTTGCTTGTCCATATCAAATACCAATGCACGCTGTTTTGCAATTTAGGTCACAGTGAATAATCGCCACTCTCATTCGGACATTCTAGCAATTTATAATAGCACATCTGCAGAAAAAACTTGAATGGCTTCAGAAAAAAACGGTAGAAAACCTAATTAATATGCTACCATTACAACGATATCAAAATTAGGGTTGAAGTTTAGGGTTTACTTGAGAAAACTTCGAACATACGTTATGTGGGTTCGGCCTTTAGATTGTTTTGGCATCTTTGATATTCTCGTATTCATGGAAAGGTCGAAATCCGCAGGGTTGAATGCAGATTCTCACTGGTCTAGTTATCGTGCCATAGCCATCAAAATTAGGGTTTCTCGATTCTTTGAAGAGTTTTAATGTTCCAGCAACCTTCTCATGTGGTGGAAGCAAAGTTTTGAGGGAGAGAAATAGCTTTGAAACTGGAGGAACGGCCACCAATGGTAGCTGAGTGCAGCAAACAGAGGGCTCAGGAGGAGAACAATGGTGTCAGGAATTGCTGGAAGGTGGGCCAATCTCTATTAAGCTTACTCTCTCTGTACCTCTAAAAAGCTCCAAATCAGACACATTTCTTGTACCACTCAAAAGCTCCCTTTTGCTGATATCAAATGCTGAGAAAGCGTTTGTCATGTTCAATGATCTCATGGGGGCAAGTTAACCCCTAAATGCCTAAATGCCTAAGCGACCAGATTTGGGTCGCGGGGAAACTTTGAAGATGGATAAGACCTCATCAAATTATTATTTTCAATTTTTTATTTTTAATATAAGTTTGTTTTGAAGTCTACTTTCAACATCAAAAATTTGATTTCGAAAATGAAAGTTGAGGATTTTTCTACTTGAGATTTTGTACAAGGGTGTCCACTGCAATCTTGAGTTTTTTAGTATTGGAAAATCTTGAAAATGAGCCTCAAATACACTAGAGCTTGGAGAAAAATCCACATTAGAAATCCATTTGAATACAATATAGGAGTAGATTTTCAAAACCATAAATTGATTTGAGTTAGGCATGTAATGACCTTAAACCTCATATTTTTATGCTGACCAACTTTTTGGATTTGACATGTGAAACGAGGATTGGAAGACTTTAAGTCACTTTTGCAGGTTTAACACCCTCATGTTCAAACATTATAATTTTTCAAACTATAAGTGATATTGTTGTGTTTTCTTTTTCCATGTAATCTCTAACATGTTTAATTTAAATTTGTACGGTTACAATTGAAAAAAACTTGATGGAATTCATGAAGAGGTTGATTGATTGTTTCGTTTCATGGAAAGTCTAAGAAGCTCAGAGAGGGCTTGGGCATTTAGGGGTTAAGAGATTAGAGAGCATTCCTCTCCTGGCAAGCTGGGCTTTGTCCATATGAGGTATTTTTGTGTTGCTACTAATATTTAAATCATTAATAATAAGGAGCTGGTGGTATGCACAAATATGGTATTTTTTTGCTTGGAATTTGGGTGCTCAAATGACAACTTTAAAACTGGAGATTTTGCATACATATGGTAAATGGTATATTGATTCTAGAATGCATGTGTCATTAGCACAAAGACCAAAATAATAAGGAGTTGGTCGCATTCACAAACTATGCACAAATATGGTACTTTTTTGTATGGAATTTGGGTGCCTAAACGGCAACATCAAAACTAGAGATTTTGTGTACACTTAGTAAATGGTATATTGATTCTAAAATGCATGTGTCACTAGCACAAAGACTAAAAACATAGTTAATCCTTCACAAGGAAACTTTTTGGATGTTTTTAGAGGGACAGAGGGAGTATAAAGCAATCAATTGTTACTTTGTTTGTAAAGGGAAATTTGAAATTCTCTATTAACATCATAACCTTGAAGTTCTCTATTCGAGAGGGGAGAGGGAGGATGAAAAGGTAGGGAAGGGGAGAATGAAAAAGGAAAGTAAAGAGAGGAACAAGTTGGATAAGACGAATAGCAAATAGAGAAACAAAAAGCATGTGAGAAGGTGCAAATTAGTATAAAATGGGTTCAAATCAAGCGGTCCTAATCAAAACAAACACGCCCTAATCAATGGTATCGTATTCAAAATGTTCTAATCAAGAAGTCCAAATCAACAAGCCATGTTTTCTTGTAGTGTTGCCTTGACAATTAGGTTACCTTATCTTGCAAAGTTACTTCATAATTCATCACTTGACCACTTGCAACTCTCTATATACTCAAATTTCACATGGTTTATGACTTGAACATAGTTAATTATTTTTTCTAAAATTACGTTGTTGTTGTTGAACCTTTTGAAATTTGTTTATTGCGGTAATTGTTGATGTAAATTATTATAGCAACTATAAATATCTAAATAGTGTAAAAGATCAAGAAATTAGTGCGGGGCAATTCAATGTAGGGTGCAAAGCTAAAAACATTTGATAGATTTCAGTTAAATATAACCAAACTTGGGAGCGCATGAGCTCATATCTCAAGGCATGCAACGTTGATGGAGTCAAAGGGCATCCGTGTAGCCATGAGCCCCAAGACCGTGAATTAATTGAACTTACTCAGATTCCATCAACGACAGACTGAAATCTTATAACTTTATTGAAAAGCTCAGGCACGTCCATCCCAGCTGCATGCAAGGCATAGAAAAAGTCCCTCAAATACTTGGCAAATAGTACAAAGGATGTGGGACCCCGGACGTTTCTCCTTCATTTCTCATCCAGTCTCAAGATTTTTCATCCAATCCATCTTTCTCATCCAATCTCTGGTTCTCCAACTTTTAACTTTGTTGATTGAGGTCCAGTGTCAGGAAAGTAACTCAGTGAGTGGACTGTACCCTCAGGGAAAAGCAGCTTTGCTGCAACCAGTAAGGTCGGAGGTCCTTACAGCACCCCTTTACCAGCTAATTTGCATTTTTGTGTTTTTCAATAAAACTTTCTTCAACGATAAATCTCTTTATGGAATGACGGTGAGCTTTCATATTGATCTCAAGTAGGAAAATCCAAACTAACAAAAAAAAATTGTAGTAAAAATTTGTTTGTTGTTTCTACAATTTCCAATTTCCAGCTCAACGTGGAAATTCACCTTGATTATGAGTTTTTTGAAGCCGGAATGGGAAAGGCTCTAAAAGCATCCACATCCTCAAATGTTCACAATCAGTTCTACCAAAGAAGCCAATATGTACTTTTGTGAATCTAATATGTACAGTAGAACTCCTCTAAATTGATATGGTTGGGACCCCAAGAACTAGATTAGTTTAAGTAAGTTATGAGTTAGGTATCTTGAGGTTAGTGTCGGGATAGCACCAAGGAGTATTACTACTATTGAATTAATTACTTTGGTTTATGATTGACGTATGGTCTGACATTGAGATTTGTGTTGTATATTAGATTATAGAAAATACCAATTTAGAGGATATCAGTTTAGAGGAGTTCTACTGTATCTTTGTATTAGTGATGGTTTTAGAGCCCAAACAATTTTGAATCTCATACTGTACCAACGCATGTTTTGGTAAAAGGATGCCAAATTGGCAAAATTTGACAAATTTGTGTCACTCTGGGGTGGTCCCTTTATTTATTTTCAAATCGACTGTTGACAATTGCAATCTGGCAAACAAAAAATAAATGCCTTCGTTTGGAGACATTTTTGTGCTTTGTCTGGTCATGACCTTCATTTCCCATTTTCTACCAGTTTTTCATATGCCTTCAACAAACATTTCATGTAATGACATAATATATGGTTTATTGATTTTAAAAAATTGACCAATTTTAATAATTTATTAGTGTTCAGATTTCAATTATTTTTCTTTTTCATTTCCTGCTAACAATACACAATTGCTAGTCATCCCAAAACATTGACCATTATTACTAGCACCCAAAGTGCCATTGGCATATTGTCAAAGGCTAAGAGTGGCACATCTTATGATGTGGCATCTTGAAAAATTTGTGATTTTAGTCACCTAATGTCCAAATATAAGAACCACTTATGGCATGCATAATACCACATTCATAAAACTTTGTGACACTTGTTCACTGTGACACGTCATGTAATTAAAATATGTAAATTATTGCAGGGTGAAATATTTATCGTACTATACTAATTTCTAAATAATAACATTTTTACGTGGTACTATAAAGTGATATGATTTTGTGTATTAGTGCTAGTCTAGTAGATTGTAGTGCATTCTATACAATATCAAGTACTTGGCATTGGTGAATAATAGCTGTAGATAACAAGTTTGTTGTTTGTGAGCAAATCATGTGTTTTGATTTAGGAGGATCACCTGTTGGACAATGACAAATGCTACTTCATTTTAAGTTTTTAATCAAATCCACTTGGTGGTTAAAACGCATTCCAACCTTCTCAACATTTAGGTCCATGTATTTAAAAAAATTGTCATGTTCTATGTAACTTCTGCAAAACCAAGTGCAAAGAAATCTTTTAGAAATTCATACATTTATGATAGCAGAATCATTTTAGAAAGATAATTGCACACTCAATTATTATTGATGATATAACTTTGGACTAATAAAATGAACTTCTAAATGCACTTCCATAGTTCCATGTATATTTAGGGCCGCTTCACACTATGACCGGCCAAGTCAAGAGGCCATGGGATTGAGAGGCCAAACTTTGGTGAGAGGCCAACAAAATGGGCTAAAAATAGGTAATAAAATATTATTTTTTACACCTTTGGCCACCCTTAGTGTGAAGCCTCCAAAGGCCAAGTCCAAATTTCAAACTCTTGGCAATGAGCTTCCAAGGCCTCTCAACTTGGATGGCCATAGTGCCAAAGGCCAAACCCAAAGTCCAAAATCATAAATTTCATGGCCCCTCAACTTGAATGGCCATAATGTGAAGCCTCCAAAGGCTAAGCCCAAAGTCCAAAGCCATAGCATTTATTCGACCTTCCAAATCCAACGGCCAAGATCTAGTAAGCTTTTTATTATTTTATGAAAACAATGTGACGGCCTCTCAACCATAGTTTAGGTCTTCACGAGGGTCTCCATTTTTGCTTGACCCAAAATGTTGCAGAGAGGCCATCAACTTTGGATGATAAAGTGCTGCCATGTAGGCATTTGGAGGATGACGGCCTTTGGAGTTTGGCTTTTAGTGTGAAGGGTTGAGAGGCCAAACTCTTGATTTCTTGCAATTTGATTGGTGCAAACCGACGGCCTCTCAACCTTTGGCCACAATGTGAAGCCACCCTTAAAACTTAGCACATGAAACATAATCAATGAAGTACATCCACATCATGACAAGTTCTCAAGACAACAAACAACTCTAACTATGGAATCTGCAATTAGAGAAGGTTGAGCAAAGATTTTTTTTGTAATTCATCAATTCAAAATCCCACATAAACACCACAAAACCACAAAAATTGTTTCACAAGGTCCAAATAGAACACAAGAAGAATATTTATCCACAAGATTCTTGGCCAAGTAATGAATTTGATTCTATGATTTAATTCATTCAATTTGGTTCTTTTAGTTTCTTCTCCTCTTGCATTGTTCCTATACTCATGACGTGCAAAGGACTTTCTTGTCACTGTTACTTTTAGAGCAAAACAATGCCTAATTGCACTTGTTGAATATAATCCACCTATAAAGGAACAAACTGAAGTCTTAATCTTGATAAAGTACTACATCGAGATGAAGATATTCTTTTATATATATATAAAAGAACCATAATAAATATAATAACTTAATGGGAATTGATATGCGTACCACACCCTTTCAATTACTATACCACATCCCAAAGTAAATTTTAGATTTCTATCATCATAAAGTTGAATTTGAGAATTTGGAATTCAAATTTGGACTTAGAGATCATGATTTAGTCTAGAACCACAAAAGAAGTTGCAATTTAACAACACCCAATGAAAAAGCTAATTTTTTTACAAACAAAAGTAAAAGTAACACTTTTTTTCCTAACTAAATTTTTTCATTGGGTGTTGTTGAATTGTAACTTTTTAATATGGTTCTAGACTAAATCATGGTCTCTAAGTCCAAATTTGAATTCCAAATTTGCAAATTCAGCTTTATGATGGGAGAAATCTTAAATTTACTCTAAGGGTGTGGTACAGTAATTGAAAGGGTGTGGTACACATATCAATTCCCTAACATAATAGATGAACCAAAGACTCCTATCCACAACACCCAAATACGTACAAGTATGTAGCTTTATCATAATGTCACTACAAAGAAACCATGGTCAAATCTACAAAAAGTTGACAAAGATTGTGACCTAATCTACAGTACACTACTATAGATTAAGTCACAATCTTTGTCAACTTTTTGTGGATTCAACCATGGTTTCCTTGTAGTGTGTCCATTATCACCAATTTACACTAAGTAGTGTGCAGTTAGGTTGCTCCACACTATTGTCTCAACATTTTACACTATGTAAATAGTTATTATAATTACTGCAATAAATACAATTACAAAGGCATGGCAACAACAGCAATGGTGCAAAAAGACAAACTAGTGGCATCCAACCTTGCAAAGTCTAGTATTTAAACTAAATATTGCATTTAGGTTGCCTTACAATTAGGTTGCCTTATCCTTACTTCATGATTCATTGCTTAGCCACTTGGAGGTTCATGCAACTAAACCCTTCACAAGGCCCTTAAGATTTGACACTCTTAACATTTATTGGGCCTATACAAGGTACATTAGAAGCACATGTGAAGTGTCTCTACCTCGTATGACTTTCCTATTGTACATCACAAAAACTATGAATAGAAAACGGCTATCTAGTACTACGTCACAATTTCTTATTTATTCTCCAACTATTGTACACAATCATAACTAAATGTTACCCTCACAAGTACTAGGTTGAAGATTTCTAATATAGAGAAAAAGGACCATGGTAATATGTACATGTAATTGTAACCCCAATGAAAATTGGACATGCCAATGTGAGCCATGATTGAAGTCAAAGGCATAGTAGGGTGTAAGGAATTTTTGTTATCCCAAAGTACAAATTAAAACAATTAAGGAGACCCCTTGAAAGGGGTTCTTAGGGGCCTTGTGGAGGGCTCATATTTTATCTTGGCAAGATAATAGGATCTAGCATGATTTATGACTTGGAAGATGATAATCTATTTTTTGGTAGCTATTTTGTTATTGCCAAGCTCTTTAATAACTATTTATTATAGTAATTATTGGTGAAAGTTATTGTAGTAACATTAAGGATTTATAGAGTGTAAGATGTTGAGAAAGAGTGTGGAGCAACCTAAACGCAATATTCAATGTAGAAAGTTGTGTGCGCCTCTGAATGACCAAGCGATGAGTCATAAGGTAACTTTTCCAAGATAAAACAATTTAATTGTTTTTAATTAAGGTAACCTAAATGCACTATTTAATGTAGGATTATTTGAAATATGAAAAAGAAAAAGCAACTTCTTACCAATACCTATACCTATATAAATTCAAAGTTGCAATAAGGTAGGTACATCCATATATGACCTATTCCCAATGCTGCACTCTACATTTGAGGTGTTCTCCACACACTCTTGAACCCAAAGTGGAGCAGTGAATGCCACTTGCACAAGGAAATCCTGCCACATGTCACCTTAGTAGCTAATTAGGGATGGTTGTGATTGGGACCGTCAAGTACATGTGTAGGAACAAATCCAAGCAATTTCAAGGTTAGTGTACAGTTACTTTTAGGGTCCTATGAGCGGCAATTTTACCCTTCAATATAAAACATTCTACAATACCTTTTTCCACAAAATTGACATTCCATGATAGCTTGTTGAAACTTGAAAGGCTAATCCTAATGTAGGCGCATCCATAAGTGTGGAAATAAGGGTTTTAGAGTAGGTAAAACAATTGACTAACTTTGAAAAAAATATTGTAAGTTAGGAAGTGGAAACCAAAAATATTGGCATCAATATCAAGGTTCCAATTGCAAGCATTTGTTCACAAAGATTTTTCAAAGTCAAAAATCACTAAAATTGTAGGAATCGTGTGTAAGAGATGCTAATCACAAGGCTTGTTGGTTCTTAACTAGTGAGATGAGTAGTCAAAACCGTCATGCTAATCACCCATAACCATCACTTCATCACCCATATCTATCACTTAAGTACCCATAACCATTTGCTTTTCTAATTTTCACTCCCTGAATTTGTCACTGACGCCCATGGGTGCTCCTACCTTACATATTTTTTTCCTTGCAGTACCCCCAAACCCTTAACCCTTGAGTGCCCCAACAACCAAAATATGGTTCCTCAAAATCAAAATTTTCACAAAACCAAGTCCATATCAAAAGTGTACTTCCCAAAAATTGGTACTTGGTTTAGGGTACGGCACTACTCTCGCTTCACATGGTGGGTGATGGGGGTTTCACCACTTGTACAAGCACAGATTGTGTAAGTCAAGTATGACAATAGTACTCAAGAACTTCATTTCATGCGGTGTAGGGTTTAGGAACTTTAGGTGCAAGGATAAAGACCACCGGCTTTGGTCGGTTCCATACCATTAGGGGCGTTTTGGCACACATACCTCATACTAGAGAAGAGTTTTGCATATGTACCACTGCGAGCCGTGCCCTTGTGGAGGTCAAAGCTGTACCTATACCCCATCTATCGTCCACCATGCTACGGGAGCCTTGCAACTTTGGGCTTCCAAAAAAGCACCTTGCAAATATCAAGACATCACCAACTTTGGCAACAAGCAAGATACTTGTAAGTTACACCTCCTGCCTAAATTTCATCAAAAGGTGCCTCCTCTAAGGCATGAATTTTTGCATCCATAGCCACAAAACCCCCAAAATTGGCCGGTTGCCACATAGTCAACTATACTTTGACTATTATAATCTTTGAAATGGTGCAATTAAAAATTTTGCAAATTTTTGTTTGGATGCATCAAACACCCTTTACACTATTTTAGCGGTGAATCTTCCCCAATCTAAGTCCCCAACTCGAGACGTACAATGTTCTCAAGCATGGCCACCTTGGCCTCATTTTTTCCATTTTCACTGCTGGACGCTCAGGGGTTAAACGGTCGGACATGGGTATACCTATCTTATATTTGTTTTGTAAATTCCAGTATTTTCTGGTCAGTGAAAGACTCTGAAAAGTCTGAGTTTTTCCACCTCGGGCCCCACAATTACGTTTGATCAGTAGTACACCAAGCCCCTATTCCAACTATTTTAGCTAATAATGGTACATATGCATGTTCTTTGATTCTCTCCGAAGCTTGGAAAAAAGTCTTTTTTTATTGTATTAATGTAGTTCCGTGTCAGGGAATCCAAAGGAGCTTTGAGGGGAATGTGCGGCGTGATGGAGCTACGAGAGCCGTTCCACCGATCCGTTTGCAGACATTTCCCCATCGTATAATGCAACGTCGTCGACCAAGTCTTCCTACAACCTTTTTCCCAACAATTTCGGTGCAACGGTACAGCAGCAGTCTAAGCCTACGCCCTGTCTAAATTTAGCAATACTCGTTACCAAATATTTAATTCCAGCTACGAAGAAAATGAGCAGATAAATATCAGAGTGGAGGTTTGAGTTTAGCATTGTTTTCAGCCAACTCGGAGTCATTGAACTAAGCTTACATACTAGAGATCTCTGAGTCTAGGGGGGGACGAGGACACGGCTGGCTAGCTGCAGAATCACACACACACTCATCAACTCTAGTTTCTGAAACGTCTGACAAGTCCCTCAATCAAACGCCTATACGTAGTCAGTGGGGTCGACAAGGACGACGTCGGGGCCAGCAGAGATGCTGGAGATGCACTGCTCCAATTATTGAACAAGCCCAAGCCTCATTTTGCACTAGCTAGACATTGCTCCCCTTTCTCTTCATTGTCGTGACAGCCCCTCTTCACTCCGGAATCCTGGTCACTCGCACATTTCGTGCACAGTCGCTGTGTTCAGGTACACCTCTGAAACCTGCTCAGCTGTTAGAAAGCATCCCGGGTCACTCTGTGAAAGTTTGCTGGCGATGGCGATGGCGATGTGGACGTGGACTTGAACGAGTTCATGTCTAGTAGAGAGAGAGATGAAGTGTCTGTGTAAGTCCGTGTGGGCGTGAGCTCGAAGAATTTGCTTGAAGAGTTCGGGTTCTGAGTTTGTGTGAGTTTTGTGTGTAAGTGTTGCAGGAGCTGCGTTGTTGAATTTGTTATTGCGGTGGTGCAGCGATGTCGGAGACTCCGGTAGTGATAGTGCCGAGGAAAGGAGTGTACGCGGGCGATGGCGATGGCCGTCGTCACAGCTGGCATCGCCATCACCGCTCCTTTCACGCTTGCTCCAGCCTGATGCTGCGCATCTTGACGGCCGCTGCTACCGCGTCGGCAGTGATCGTCATGCTCACGGCCACTTCAAAGCACGACACTCCGTATGGGTACATCCGTGGTCGCTGGAGGGATTACCCTGCTTACAAGTAAGCAATTATTTTCACAAACGTGGTTATAATTTTCCTGAAAGTTTTGCAATTCAAGTATTCTTGAGTAGATGTAGTGGCAAAAAAAGCTAGAAAATCGCCGACGATCGTTCTGAAGCGCCATTCATTGTAACTAACTAGTAAGATCTGTAGTCCTGGTTCAATTTGTCTTGCCGGAGGAACACGGCAAAGTACCGTGCGCGTGGTTGGGATCACCAGTAGCTACGCCGGGCGTCCCCCTGTGTGTCGACATGCCTGTCGCCGTGGATCTTCACGGAGCTGGGACGTGGCACTGAAATTTTGTTGATGGCGCCGTTATAATCTCCCTGTTAGTTTTGCAATTCTAGCTTTTTCAAGTATTCTTGAGCAGATGTAGAAGCAAAAAAAGCTAGAAAAGCGTCGACGATCGTTCTGAAATGCTGTGCATTGTATGTAACTAGTAAGATCTGTAGTCCTGGTTCAATCTATCTTGCCGGAGGAACACGGCAAAGTACCGTGTGCGGTGTTGGGATCACCAGTAGTTATGCCGGGCGTCAGAGTTCCGCCATTTCTGCCGCCGTGGATCTTCACGGGATCTAGAGTTGGGACGTGGCACTGAATTTGGTGATGGTGGCTGCAGGTGGTTTGTGATAGCGAACTCCGTGGTGTTTGTATACTCGGTGCTAGCAGCTCTTGTTGCATGCTTCTCTTTGGTCGCACGGCGGGGTCCTCTCAGTTACTCCGGAACCGCTTTTCTCACATTAGTCGTCGACTCTGTAAGTAACCTTTTCCGCCATTGAATCTACTAGTTGAGATCTCCTATGCAATGTTCTTTTTTTTACCACTAGTCAGACCTAGCTAGTAACCTCCTTTTGCCTCCTAGGAAATTAGTACCGGCCGGTGAAAACCAGCTCTAAAGTGGGTATACCCAACACCGACTCGTGTACACAAGGTGATCTATGTACACCACAGATAGCTCATCTTTTGTGTTGGGTATACCTACCTCAATAGACCCAACCCAAGTACACACCACGGTTGTTTTTGTTCATCAGGCAAACTCTTAACTTTATATGCATGTAAATGAGACCATAGCTGTAATTAAATTTTCCTAATCAGAAAATAACTGGTTGCCAACGCCTCTAATAAAGCTTCCTAATCTAAATCCGAAGAGGAAAACACTAGATTCTTTCTAACAACACACTTTGCAGTTAGACAAGACTTATATGTGTGAGTCTTAAACATTGGTGCTGACGTGGAGGCTCTGTTTCTAATAGGTCGGCGCCTTGAATGCACACAGCTTGCTCGATTCTCTCTTGTAACACACCTTGCAGTTGGATAAAATTTACGGCTGAAAGTAGTACGTGAACATTGGTGCTGACGTGGAAGTTCTATATTCTAACAGTTCGGCATTTTGTGTGCACAAAACTTGCTCAATTCTCTCTATTAACACACCTTGCGGTTAGATAAAATTTATGTTTGAAAGTAGTAAGGAAGCATTGGTGATGATGTGGAAGCTTTGTATTCTAACGGATTGCTCTACACACACAGCTTGCCCGATTCTCTCTATTAACACACTTTGCAGTTAGACAAGACTTACATGTGAAAGTAGTAAGCATTGGTGCTGACGTGGAGGCTTTGTATTCTAACGGATCGGCGTTTGGTGTGCACACAGCTTGCGGCAGCGGCACTTATTTCCGCGGCGTCAGCAGCGTTAGCGGTGGCGTTAATCGCGAGGAATGGGCAATACACGGGCGCTGCCCAATGGCCGCAATATTGCGGCTACATCCATCGGTTCTGCGATTACGTGCAAGGCGCCATCATTGCCAGCTTCATCGGCTTCGCGTTTCAGGCGCTCTTGACGTGGCTGGACGCGTCGGCGCTTCACTGGCTGGCAAGGCTACATCGATACTGATGAGAGTCAGAGATATAAAGAGAGAGCTTGATTTGACCAATCATTGGAAAATAAGAGACTGTATCCAGGATGTGCAGGTTGTAATATAAAGCATCAGCATGAACCCAGACTTATGTAACATAAATCGTTAGGTATGTTTTTTACCGGGGAAACTGTAAGTATGGAAACCTGTTCAAGGAGATCTGTCGACATGGGACTGATCGTTGTAGATTACAGAACCGCGTTGTGTCGACGAATAAGTAGTTGGAATGCATCCTTGTGCGATTTCGAGGTTGGATGATGGAAATATTAATGATTTTGTTTCTCTCCCTCCACTGGTGTTGTCTGTTTGTGTGATAATGACGGTGTTTGTGAAGCTCACTGATTTCAAGAGCCGCCATAGCTTGATCACTTGTTTGCTTGCGTATCTGGTATGGGATGGGATGTGGTTTTAAGGTTGGGTTAGAAAGATCATGTTTTGTACAAGTTGGGTTACGAAAATCTATCACCTTTTGTGGACCTGGATGCATCATCTATATTTCTCTTACATACCGTAAGTGAGGAAACCATAAGTGAGGTAACCTGCTTGCTAGAACGTGTGACGGCAAGCTGTAGATCTCAGAATGAAGAACCTCAAACATTTATAATTATGATAGCCCATTAAGGTAGGAGGCCCATGAATGGAGTATCGGCTGAAAGCCTGAAACTGAATTTTGGGAGGTGAAACTTCTTGAAACATTTTTCAGTAAATTTTCTTTTGAAAGACAAGAGGAATTGGCAACCAACCCCAAGTTGTTTCATGTATTTTGGAGCTTTGTGGGATTAGTTATGAAAATTTGAAATTGAAATGGTAGAGTGCTCTAAAATGGTGCACTGCCTCAAATGCACATTGCTTGTACATTGTTGAATGAAAGTGTACATTTGAAGAAAAACTAGTGCACCATTTTAGAGCTTGCACGCTTTTAGAACCTCCTATCCGATTGTCCAAAACATCATTTTCTTATATATTGAACTTCTCAACAAAATCTGTTTCAATCACGATTAAATGTGTTCCGAACCACGCACGTATCGATGATATGCTAAATTTGAAACCCCAAATGGAAAAATATTACGTGCACTGGAGATGGATAAGGCAGTGCAATGTATGTTATTCAACTATTTAGGGTATTGGCATCTTGCACCAGCACCGAGTGTTGATTTCGGACAAAACATCTGCCCATCACATGTCCAAAAACCTCAAATGGTGGGCAAAGTTTTTTGAGCCCGTCCTAAAAACTATTAGTTTGAAAATCTACTTGTCACACAGTCACTTAAAAAAATATTTCCCGTCCAAAACTCTACTTAAAGAATGAGTTAGTTGTCATCAATATTTTCAAAATAACCTAGAAGAATGGAATTTTGCCAAGCAAAACTCTAGTAGAGTTGTGTACGGATTGACCAGGGTTTTACATGCTTTGTGAGAAGGTGATGATAATACCTTCTAGTATAGTTGTGCACGCGGAGGGAGTTTTCTAAGCAAAATTTGACAAAAAGTCACTTGGACTCTATAAATTATAGCAGTTTCATATTTGAGAGGCACTAAAGGACCAAGGGTGTTTTTTGAGAAAAAATCTTAGAAACTGCCAACTTTTAGTACATTGCCCAAAATCAGAATTAAAAATCTTTTCTCTCAATTCCAACAATACAAAAGTTTGTAAAACCAATAAACCAACGTGTGCAAAAAATTTTAGCCCATTTGATTGTGCGGATTGTAAGATTATAACGTTTGAAGTGAGAAAAACAAATTTTTTTCATTCTTGCAAAACAAAGCCAACAAACTTTGAGCCTTCCTAAAGTAAAATTTTTACTCTACACAAATTTGAGCTTTTTGACTATTCACAAGTATATGATGTTAGGTTCACTCATGAAACGTTTCAGATGCAAATATTGAGTCTAGCTTATTCTAAATCACCCTCCAATGCAAGGAGGTTTAGTGAATTGGCAATACATTAGTCATTTTTACATGATTTCTTGTGCAATGTGGAAGTCCTTTATGTGAAATTTGAACGGTGAAAAGTTGGAGACAAACATTTGGAATATGTGAAAAAAAGTTTCAAGAGCTTTGGATTTATAGATTGAAAGATAATAGGGCTTGAAGTTAGAGGAATTTTTTTTCTTGAGACTGTCCGAACATAGGTAACAAAGTTTGACTCCCTTCAAAATGTGATGTGAGAGCTCTTTTTTCTTTTTTTTTTTAACAATTATACACCATATTTTTTTAGTTACATACTTGCCAAATTTCAAAAGTTCATGAGAGTTTTAGCATAAGGTTCTCCAAAGATGCTCAAACTGCCCAAACTGCCCAATTTCTTTTGGGCAACATAACTTTTGAACCAAGCATCCAATTGGAAAATAAATTAGGTTTCCACTTAGGGGATACATATTTGCACCTTTTATAATAATTTTAAGAACATCCAATGAAAATTAACTCCATATGACCCTACCCGAGTTCTCAAGTGGCTGTTGAACAACCACTTGATCCTTTAGGGGTTAATGTGAATCTCTTGTGCAAACGTTCTTGTAGATAATATTGATTGGAATGTTGTCTTGATTGTGTGGAGGAACAAGCAAGATAATAGGATCCAACCTTTTGGGGACATTTTGTAAACTTTCCGTATAAAATGAGTGGTTTGGATATTTTATTGCAACTTGCCTTTTTTCAAAATTTAACGTCCAAAAAATCATTACATTTTAAAAATGCACATCACAAGATATTTTCATGCTTGAGGATTTTTTTAAAAATTATACTAAACATTGTATTTAGGCTGCCTTGTTTTTTAAAGTTATCTCATTACTCATTGCTTGGCCACTAGGAGATGCATTCAACTTTCTAAATTTTAGGATTTCACATGGTTTACAACTTGGACATCATTGATTTGTTTTTTGCAACTTTCATGTTGTTGCTAGGTAGTTACAAAAAAAAATTAGTGCGGTAGTGATTGACAAAAACTATTGTAATATTAGTATGTATTTATATAGAGTAAAATGTCAAGAAATTAATGTGGGGGCAACCTAATTGAAAAATTTAACGTACACTAATTAGTGAACTTAGTTTGTTTTAACAATTAGGTTGCCTTACCTTAGAAAGTTACCTCATGAGTCATTGCTTAATCACTTGGAGGTGCATGTAGCTTTCTAGATGTTAGGATCTCACATAGTTTACAACCTAGACACAACTTGTTTGTTTTTCCTTAGCTTTGTTGTTGCCAAAACAACCTTTTTAAACTTTGTTTGTTGCAAGAATTTTTGATGAAAATTACTGTAGCACTTATAAGTATTTACATAGTGCAGCCAAGAAATTAGTGTAGGCCAAACTCAACGCATTATTTATTGTACTGTAGTTGAGGTGCTTGTTAAAAATCAGCACTGCATGCACCCATTTGGAAGTACCTGCGTTTTTGTTCTGGATAAGGAGCGAAGTTCATGGAATAGACGCCACGGTTGCAGACCGCAGTGATTTGCGAACCACTTCGGTTGTAAGGGGGCAGCTTTTTCAAAATCATGCAATCTTCCTTTCTGACCTGGCAACGGCTCTCCTTCAGAGATGGGATGTGGTCACATGGTCGGCCTGGGTTGTTGCGTTTCGAGGCTTTTGCAAAGGAACACACCTCGGTTGTTTATTCCCGTTGGAACTCGTGTAACCACGAAGTTTTCAGTCAGAATAAAAAAACAACGGGAAAAAAAACGGGGGTGGAATTCCGGGGGGAATTCTGGTTTCCTTCCTGGCACCAACTCCTCCAGACTGGGCCACAGTAAGTGTTTCTTTTTTTGGCCTCATGAGGCCACCTTGCAGGGTTTAATTTTTGATTTTGTCATTGTAGAGCGACCCGCACCCAGGCTTTAATTTACTGGCTAATTCTGACATGTTTCTGCCACTCAAATGGCTTGCTTCCGGATATTCTCCAGTGTGGAGGGGCCAGAGAGGCACTTGTTTGTCAATAAATAAAACCTTGCCCGCACCCTAGACTGCTAGCAGGTAAGGAAAATTTGGTTAAAATTGGAACAAATGAATGATACACGGAAGCTCATCCAGATAATTGCTATTATAAGCTATTTTCATCCAAACTTTGGCAGATGGGGATTCTGCTCTAGGAAGGATTTGGCAATTTCATCTAGTTTTTCACACTAATTTATCAGTGTAAAGGTCGCCAGTGCACATCAGAGGTAAGATTTTGGCAAAATTTTGCCATGAAATTAAACCTTGCCACCTTGTCAGAAATTTAGCTAATGGGATTGCTTCCTTCACAAAATTCTCCATTCTTGGGAGGGCACGCACTATTGTCAAAGCAAAAAAAAAAGCTGGGCCGCACCAAACTAAAGTGGCATTATGTAAACAAACAAGTGGCAGCATTTACTTTTGTGTTGCAACATAGATTCTTTGAATTTTTACATCCACATTTTTGGTTTCTTCAAACCGGTGTTTTTGAGAGTTTACAAACCAACTCCTCAAACCTCTTGTCCTAAAGTGGTGGAGAGGTTATCTTTAGTAGAATAGTAGATGAAACCTTGGAAAAGTATTTGTCCCTAGTTTTCCAAAATTACAAGTTACTTCTTCATCTGTTTCAAACGGGTTGTTTTTATTTGTGTGGCCTCGGCATCCTTCTCTTATAGAATAGTCAATTGTTGATTGTTGTCATTTTGGTTAGCAAAGCAAACTTCCATGCATGCCCTAAAATCTAGAAAACCTATAAATAACAAACAAGCTATTTTGTACATATTTGTTTGTTGTTTTTGAGTTTTACAATTCCAGACAAGTATCCGGGGCATTTGTCCCAAGGGGGCATTAGGACTAGAACTTTCACTAGAAGATGGTTTTTGAAAGGTATTCTTGAAATGTTGGATAACTAGCTATATCTTTGAAGATTTCCTTCTTTTGAGGTGTTTGAAAATCCAAGAGAAAAGGCTAGAATTTGAGAAGCTTTGGGATGTTTAGAATCTCTTCTATTGAGCCTTCCTCTTGCCACTACAAAAGGCAAACATGTACGTAGTTACAAAATGGGCTTCAAATTTCATTTTTATTTATTTATTTTTTCTGTTTAGATGAAATACGTGTTACCCAAGAGTTCAACTTTTTCTTGGAAGTTTTAATCTTTAAACCTACTATTGTACTATACATGACTATAAAGAAGTGGGGGGCATTGAGTGTGGGTTCCTTTTTTTTGTCCTATGTCCTTTACATTCTTTATTTTTTTCTTCTTGTTGGAAATCCATCATAGTAATAGACTTTGAAAGTTCCATGTGTTCTTAAAAAAATCAAAGTAGGATGTGCATTCAACACCATTGATACCATTAGAAGTTCATTCTCTACAGTTTTCCAACAATATGTTACATGTTGGGTTTAATGGCAAATTGCTCTCACAAGCTTTTTTTATATATATTTTAAATAGAGTATATGCAACAAATAAATTTGGTTGGCTAATTAAGTGAGTCCTATGAAGTTTATAGAAACTTGTAACCTTTTTAAGACCTTACATTGTTTTTTATGCGGTTGGGCTAAACAAATTGTCAAAAAAATTAAAAGATAGTAAAACAAACAAATTCAAGAATATTTTCATGTTAACAAGAAGTGAAAAACATGTATATTGTTGGTGGTATAAAAAACTGATTTTTTAAATTGTATACAATAGGAGGTATTGATGAAACCTTGTAGACTAATTGATAAGTTACTTACAAAATACTATTGGAATAGCTAGATGAAATTTTACTAAAAAGCTTTTATAGAGTGTGCTTGTAGAAAAGATTAAACTTTTGAAAACTTGTTACAAAACTTATTGATTAAACAAAATCAACCATAAAAGCTTCTTGAATAATATTATTCATTAAATCCAAGATTGGAGGAATTGCTATTTCAGCAACTCATTGCTTGAAGTTGGAGTTTATCTTTATATCCTTGCAATAGCACTATAATGATGTAATGAGCAATTGATTCATTTCCATTTATTTGAGATCCAATTCATCTTGTCTAGAATTTTTGGTTTAAATCAAGAAAAATTGTATTTTTTTATCTTGCATTTGGCATATCATAACATTGATTATCTTTGACCATTGGGAATAAGTATAAAGCAACTCTAGATAATTCATAGTAAATAAAAGGTTTTTGAGAATGCAAAATAATAATGATCAAATTCTTTGCATTCAAAATCACACATTATGGCATGACTATATAGACAAAATAGCAAGGTATTATTAACCCCTCACTGCCCCAAGGGGCCCAAATTAGGCCCATCTGAATTTTATTTAGAGTTGCACGGCCGTTTTTCAAGATTTTTTTAGTGATGATTATAATTTTTAAATTCTTATTGAAGTCTAGTTTTAGCATTAGGAGTCTCATTTTGAAAATGAATCAAAGTGATATGTCTATTCAAGATTTTGTGCAAGGGTGTCCATTGTAATTCTTCACTTTCTAGTGTTGAATGCTCTTGGAAATGAGCCTCAAGTACACTAGAACTTGGAGAAACAATCACATTAAAATCCAATTAAAAAAATCGTAGAATAGATTTTGAGAAGCCGTAAATTGATTGGGGTTATGCATGTTATACTTTACATACTTATATTTTTTTGGTACCCTCAGTTTTAGGTTTGAGATGCAAAAAGAGGATTGAAAGACTTCAAATCATTTTTGTAGTTTTAACACCCTCATGACCAAACATTATAATCTTTCAATCCACGAGTGACATTGTTGTGATTTCTTTTCCTATGTGATTTATAACATGTCTGGTTTGAGTTTGTAAGGTTGCACTTCAAAGAAAATTGATAAGATTGATCAAATTGCTGGCATTTTGTTCACTTTCAAGCAAATTATAAAGTACTCCAAAATACCATGGGCGGTGAGGGGTTAAAACAAAAAATCAAAATTCTGGAAAGTAGAAAAAATGAAAGAAAACTACAAAGATGATAAATATGTCTTTTTCGCAACCTCCTATTACCAAATCCATGTAAGAAACAAAAGATAAATTTTCAAGAGAAAAAACTGTAATTAGAATGGAAAAAATATTAAAAAAAAAAAGAAACTTCAACAAATCAAACAAACTAAATACAAACAATGGGCATCTCTGAAGATTTAAAAATGGGTGACTACTTTATTTTGAAGAATACTAGTTACTTACATTGCATGTGACGAAGCTGCTTTCCACCTGCAATATAATCAAAGTGACAAGAGTAATCAAACCTCTTCCCCATCCTTGTCCTAGAACTCTCCCTTTCTATTTAGTTTTCCATTGGTTAATGATGCACGCAAGTAAGGAAAAAATGAATAGGATCATTCTTGGGCATTTTCATCCAAAAAATAAAGCATAATAAACAAATTTCATCAAAATCTTGGTAAATCTAGTGTTTATTTGGGAGGAATTTGGTAATTGTATTAATACTTTTACCCAAATTTTTTGAGTGTTAAAGTAGCCATTGACAACATGAAGTAAGTTTGTGCTGAATTTTTGCACAATTTTTTTTCCATGCAATCCATGGAGTCAACATGTATAGTTACAGTAGTTGTGCGCAACATTAATCAATTTTCACTAAAACTCACACTAGACTTGATGACTATGACACCTTGTTTTTGAAACCAAGGTAAAATAGCTTTGCTATTTCAGGAACACAAGTAGAAGTAAGAATATCTCCCTAATTTGGAGTGGGTTGATTTTATTCTCCTCCAAGGTTCCTAAACAAAATTAAGGTCTTTGAGTCCAAAAGTGAACTCAATATTTCCAAATCCAATCTCCTAATGGTAAATTTCTAAAATATTTCATTTTTTGGCATGTGAAAAAGAGGAGCTATTTCACCTTGGTTCCACAAACAGGTGTCAAAGTCATTTAGTCCAACCTGAATTTAGTGTTTTTTATAATAGACTCACCCCACCTAGAATATTTTTCAATACTATCTGCACCAATAACAAATATTAGCATTTAGAAGGTAGCTCTACATATTTAATTAGTGTTCTCAAATGTAATTTTCATACTTATCTCTCAAGTAGCTCAAAATATTGCTAAAAATATGCTCAACTTGAAATTTAATATTATGGTATTCACATTTGTTAAAAATGTTTGGCCTTTATAACGTTAAAAGTGACGGGTCAGATAACCATTTGTGAGTACATTGCAAGCCTTGAGATGTATAAGGTTTAAATTATTATGAGATGAGAGTCTGCTAAATCTGCTAAATTTAACCATATGCGTGAACTACTCTATATGACAAGAAGATAAGTACCTAGATCCTATTAATAGCATCTTGTCGATGTATAATAAATCTACGGAAACGCTTGAAGTTTGTCATATTTGTATAGATACCACTGGTTTTTCAGAAATTGCACAAATATATTTGGACCATAATTATCAAGCATTTTTTTAGTTATGCATGTTATTTCTTTCATGATCAATGTTAAAACAAGAATTGTAAAAGAACAAAAAAGAAGCAACATACGCATAAGAAAGAAGTGACTTGCACAATAAAACAAACGCCTAAAAATTATGATCTACAAATATCTCTGCAATTTCTTTGCAATTTCTTGAAAATTAGGAGTATCTACAAAAATATGACAAACTTCAGGGGTATCCATAAAATTTTCCCATAAACCTATCACTGTCAAACATCACACACGGCCTCCATAACGTGTACAAAGAGCAATTATGATTCCATCAGGGAGGAAAAGACGTCAGCTTGTGTGGGATTTTGAGGCATGAGCAAAGGAATCTCTGACCCGCTCTGGAAGGATGAGTGGGGACTGGGGAGATCCAAAAACAATAGAAAGTCAACCAAATGAAATGACAAAAAGAAATCAGTTGAACTTTGAGTTTACCAAATTAAAATCAGCTAGATTTTCAAAAACATCAAATTACAGGATAAACTAAAGGTAATTTTTTTTTGCATGTATTCAAAAAATTGGTTGTAATTGGAATCGTCAACTTTTTTTTGCAGGTGGAGTTCAAAATCTCCTTAGACACTACTTTGGAAAACCTCTTTGAGATTTGTGGAAAAATCATTGTACTTAAATTTACTATTCATCTTGATACATAAAACACCATATTCAATAAACTAAGATAATATTTTCATTTGAAGTTATTATTTTATTAGCAATCAAGTTCCAAATGGATGCAAACTAGTATATAGATTTCTAACGACAGCATTGGACATGATTTCTTGTGAATATTTGATTTTGCAAGCTACTTTCTCATGATTTATAATTTATAAAATCACTGGCAATGATAATAGCAAAATTTGGCATCAAGTTGTGGTAAAGCTAGATTTTGTATTTACAACTTGCAATAACCATGTTTTTCAAATTATGGTGATATAATCTTGTGTATAACAAAAACCTTCTTCAATGCCATCTTCCTATGTCCATTGCATATTGTCCTCAGGGTTAGTTTTGAGGTGCAATACCCTATTACCCTCCACATTGCAAAGCATAAACACATTGCAATTATTTTGGGTGTTGTAAAGTTGGATAAACAACCCTTCTATCATGCAAATTTTATAAAAAAGAACCCACTACTTATCACAAAATAGAATGACTCATTATTTTGGCTTGATTTTAATGTTCAAAATTTCTTGCTTATTGTAAGTGAGAAAAATTGCTTGCCAAAACCTATGGACATGTCTCTTGCTATTGTTAATGTTTACTTCCACAATGTAATTCATTTTACCGCAATAAGATTTGTGCTTAGTCATGTACATCTGTCTTGAGTGGTAAACTTTTTAAACTTTGAAACCCCTATTCTAAACAAACAATTAAAAGGTTTAGAGAATTTAACCCCTAAAGGACCAACTGTCCCCTCGAGGGACAAATGGATTTTGGGCATGTACCTACAGCTAATCTACTTTTTGTGAGTTTTTGAAACTTTTATTGAAGGTGTGGAATTCAAATATCTACGTGGGCATCTAATTTTTTCTTCATTTTGACATTTATTGAAAAAGTTAAAAATGAATTTCCAAAAATGGGCAAGATCGGGTAGTCCAAAAGCTTCTTTATAAATTGCATTTAAAGAAAATAATAATATGAAATAGGTTCTTTAGACTTATATACATAGGGAGTTTTGAATCATTCAACTTTGATTGATGAGATGAAAGTTATGAGAAGTTTTTGCACTAGAAGAAAACAGGGGTATCCGCGACTGGGGGCCCGTGATTGCAAGGTGACTGCCTTGCTGATGCAACTGTGGATACACAGGGAACTCTGTAATTGCACCACGACGTCATCACTAACATTGTGCTAGTTGTCCTCCAATTGCAACCGTGACTGCTGGATGAACTTTGACGGTCCATGAGATGATAATGTGGGTTCCCGGACATTTATTCATCTTCGTTTGCAGGGACAAACAGTCGGTTATTGTCTAACATTTGGATGGGGCCCACAGTAGTATGTTCCTACTCGTGTGCACAACTGTATAATTGGGTGTAGTCACTGGGACACAACTGGTGCATAACAACATGAATAAGCCAATTTTTTTTTGTCATTAACGTGTGGAATGACGTCTTCGGCGGTCATTGAAACGGCCATGCTGAACTAGTTATACTTCATAAGGGTTTAGGACGGTTTAGACGGGCACTTGTGTAGTGTGACATTGCAAATCCATGGAACTGCAATGCAGCTATTTGTGTGCTTTTTACTTACTATGGTCTCTAGCACTATTCCAGTCTGGCTTATGTGAATTTTCATCAACTCTCTCCCTGAGCGTGTCCAACTCCACATGAAAAAACAATAGTGTTTTTGATTTTTGATTTCAGGCTGTGCTATGCAAGTCATTCATGTTGAGCATTACCGTAGGTGTTTATCGCGCCCTAGACCCACTTTTGTCAATTCAGGTCCACTAACCTAGGATGGAGGGCAAGATAATCCAAAGAAAGCAATGGGAGATTGGTAATGCAAGGCTTACAATGTGGTGTTTACAGAAGGTGAACATGATGTTCAGTTCCATTTGGGGATTTCACCCCAAAACAATTGTGGAATATCTAGACCTAGTAGGAGTTTCCTATAATTTGAACAGAAAGCCAACAATTTTGTAAGTTGCCTCAATTCCTTTTAAACCTTATCCATGTAAAATCAAGCGGAACATGCTAGAGATTACACTAGAGAAGACAATAGAACAATGTGTCATGTCGATTGAAAGATTATAATTTTTAAAGAGGAGGGTGTTAACAATATGAAAGTCACTTCAATTCTGTTAATCTTCCTCTCACATGTCACATTCCAATAATTGTCAACTCAAAACATATGAGGTTAAAGAGCCTAACATGCTTAACCCCAATCAATTTAAGACTTCTCAAAATCTAATGTACAATTTTTAAAAATATATTCCTAGTGTGATTTTTTCTAAAATATCTAGTGTATTTGAGGCTCATTCCCATGAGCCCTCAACAGTACATGAAGTCAAGACTGCATTGAACACCCAAGCATAAATGCTTGAATTCATTTATTCAAGCATTCATTTGAAAAATCAGATTGAAGAAGCTACAACTTTAAGTGATAAAGTCCTTTTTTAAAACGTAAACTACTACAAATAGTAGATTCATATGGTTGTACTTAACTTCAAAAAGTGGTTATAGGCATATTTTGTCCTCAAGTTTTTTTATGGGTTAAATGTTCTGTGGTATAACATAAAAAACAAATAGAATAATGCAAAGCCAGAATTGTATATTGAATATTAGGAGACCACGACACCCATTTAGTTCTGAGCATAGGGTTTGAGTGGTACTCTGTCCTACAAGACAAGGTAACTACATTTCTACTTCCTTGTCCACGCTCAAAACTTTAAGATCATGGGAGACATTACTCTCTATGACACAAATTTTGGACAACTGTACCTCAACTACATCAAGTCTCGCTATAATAGTCTTTCTAAACTACAATAGGATGTACAACTGATGCAAGTGATGCTGTAGTCGTGGATGGTTACTGAGAACATGCAACCACCCAATCTGGTTAAGTCAGGGCCATCACTGTTACTAATGCTATAACATTTGTCAAGACGTGGCTTCCGGGTACAAGAGCGTGCCCTTTAGGATGTTTAGGGTTGGCAATTCAGGTTCTGAAAGCAGTTCATTACACTTTGCAAGCTACACCCAAAATGTCACATCTGCGATCGCCTGAATGTTGCGATGATTACATGTCAATTTAATGAGTCATTAATGACATGTAGGGGCAATGTAAGTAGAGCTGCCAATTACTAACCTCGCTCTTCAACTGACAATCCTTGTTGTATGAGGCGCTCCTCTACTCCTTGAAGTGCTCCCCATCTCACTCTTTTGGATGTATCAAGGGTTTCCAGATCGTCTCTACCCTTTCTGTGGACAGCAAAGACGCAACCACCTACATACATTCACCCTTGCCAACCGTCCCTAAACAAGCTTCTTCTTCTTTCTTCACGGAACGCCTACGAAATGCCCAAAACGCCTCTTGAGAAGTCTGAGTACAAACTGTAGACAGATCAGAATGTCGTCCAAAACTTAGCTTGCATGGAGCGTCTTGTTGTTTCTAAGTTGATATTGTAAGTATATGCACTTCTACTGCTTATCTAAAAAGATCAATACTATTGTTGTTGCATTCCAATGACTCCGGAGATAGAACAATCATTGTACATAACTATTTTTGGCAGGGCTAATTTTTACATGTTCAATTTTATTTCTATGACATTGTGAGGGTTTCCGCGTGGATGTGGTCATGGTTTCCGTCGCCCTCCATAGATTCCTCTTCCGTGGCGTCGACGGTGGCGGCGATTTACGGTTTTGGGCGTAGTCTTGGAATTAGGTTTGCCGTTGAGTGCCCCTTCTTTCTAGTTGTCCTAGAGTTGCAATTTGTGACTATTGAGTAGCATACAACTACCTCAATAGTTGTCTTGTAGTTGCAAATGTGCTGCTTTCATTAATTACTAAGGTTGTTGCCTCGACTGCTGCATGGTTGGCGGCGCGTCTTGTACACGTGGCACATAGGCAGATTAGGAAAAAGGTTTACATGTACAGAACAATCAGGACCCAAATCCTATGGCCTAAACCTTTCTTCCACCTTGGTTGTGTCATTTGCCACTGTCATTGCTTGGATTTTGTTACAAAGCATTGGTAGCGGCAATTGTGCACCTTGCTTGGTTTTCTCCGATTTACGAGTCTTCACTGTCATTGCATTTTCAAATCACAGAGATTCTGATCAACATCAAGGAGAGACTTCAAGAGCTAATGGGACGTCGGCGAGAGCCCATGCATTGCCACAAAGAAGTGGGAGGTTGCGCGCATGTCGCTGAGAGGCGGAGATGAGACAGAAGGGAGTACGTAGCTGTGAAACAATGGAGATTTTGAGCGACATGAGTAGCAGGGGGATTCTTCTTTGGATGCAACAGAGTCCACCGACGAGGATATAATAGAAGGTATGATGAATCTCGCAATTGCTTGTACACAGGTGGAGCGTCCGGACGTGCCATTCAGATTTGTTGCAGGTAATAGAAATGACCACCATCCAAGTAGGGTTTTGGGATACATCTCCGTAGAGAGGACATTGGGACAAGGAAGTTGGGGTATTGCATTGCCAATTTTGTTTGGTGTGTAGTGTGCCTCATGTGCTATTGCAAATGGAAGCTTCAGTAGATAGTGGAATGGCAAGTTGTTTGAACTAGCAAACCCTAACCCTAATGCACTATCTCATGTCTATATTGCACGTAGCCATGGATGCAGACATGCTTGACTCTAGCAATGATGGCCCCTAGGACTTTGTTGAAGAGCCGGTGAGGTCAAAGAAGAAGCGCTCCCCTCCTGTCATCATGTCCACGGCGAAGCCATCACACTCTCGTCCTCTCCATTGTCCTCTCTAAAGAGAGTATGGACACCCGGTTCCACCTAGTGCTTCCCCGTGGCAGTGGGTGCCGGGCAATGGATGCCATCGCAGCAGGAGCCACCGCCATGGAGTACACCATATCCTGGTGCTTGGGCATCAACATTTGCCTTGAGTGGTCCTCCTAGGTCACCTGAGGTGGAGTTCCATGGGCATCAAGATTTTTGGCAAAAAGAATGGACAGCGGAGGAATTGGAGAGGCGAGAACGGGTGGCAGAATTTTCAAAACCCTCTAGAATTAGTATAAACAAAAAAGGGCAAATTCAGACTAATGCGGAGGGAAAAAAAAATTGGGACAAATCTGTCTGGACCTTTGTACCCATGCTCTAGAACCTTAGCTGTACAAAATGGTCTAAGTAGAAACCCCATGCTGTTAGTAAATTGCGGGATGTGTTGGATGATGAATTTCATTACATGGGCCATCAATTGAGCAATGGGAGGTTCCAAACTGCTATCACAAAATTCTTGAAGTCAGAGAGATCACAACTGAAGGGTCGTTGGCTTGATGGCAAGTTGGTGTGCCCGCTCCATATGGAACCGGAACAGTGGACCAAGCTTATTGTCTACTGGAACACTGAGGCCCAAAAATTGAAATCCGCTAGAATGGCAGATGCAAGAGCATGCGTCAAAATAGGGCCTAATATAGGTGGCCGGAGTAAAACTCCACTGCAAAATCCTAAGGTGAGTTTTTATAAATTTGTTTGACAGTTGTTGGCTTTTATTGAGTACTTTGAAATTTCATATGCTATGCTTATTTTCTTGAATTCTTAACAGGCATGTAGGCGTTGTGTTACCCCCCAAACCCCAGACCTTACATGCAAACAAAATCCCAACATTGGGGATACTCAATCAGAGGTATTTCTTCCAATGCGTAAGATGTTTAGTGTTTGAATGTTCTTATGCTATCAAATCTTGTATGATGATTCATAATTTTAGAGTCATGTTCTTCAACTTGTCTCAGTTGATTATGGTGACTGCACTTATGTAATCCTATCACTTTTCAGTTGTCCAATAGTCATGTCTTAGTTGCCCAACAGTCACTATGTAGTATTCAATGAGAATTGTAGTCAATTCTGGTGACTTGATAGTTACAATGCATGACTGAAGCCTAAATGAAATTGACATGTTGCTTGTGTTATGGGTTTGTGTCATGACCTTTATCAAGATGGATGAATGATTAATGAATGAACTAAAGCACAATGAAATGTGAATTAGTGAACCAGGAGAAAAGCCATGAAGGCAAACATCTGCGGATGATGGATTTGTGCATTGGAGTTAGCCAACTCCAATTGCATGACAAGGGTACTACAACTTGAGGACAAGTGTACGGGATGTACAACTTGAGGACAAAGGCATGGGAGATACTCTTGAGGACAAGCGTATGGAATGCACTTTGAGGACAAGTGTATGGGAGGTACAACTTGAGGACAAAGGCATGGGTGTACACTTGATGACAAGACAAGGAGTGGAACTTGGAGTTAGACAACTCCAAGTAAAAGATGAGATTAGATATGAGTTACATTCAGAATACTTCTAAGTGTAACTAAGACTTTTACCTTAACAATTAGTTAAAGATGAGTGTTAAAGATAGAAAGAAAAAAATAGTTAAAGCAATTCTATTTTTATGGAAAAGATTGATAGTATAAGATGGGGCTCGGAGGGTGAGGAGATAAATTCTTTTGGGGAATTAGTCTCTCTCTATGGTTGGGTGGTTGAGCTCCTTGTTGTCTTTCTAGTTATTATATGTATATTGATTATTGGTTTACTTGAGTGTTTGGAGGATTTCAGTTACGGATTGTGGGAGGTTTATAATAGTTTGCCATTAGCACACATCCATCCAAGTCGCTACAGATGTAGAATTGTGGTCAGCTGTAGAAGCACTGACAAAGGACGTGAACATAAAGTTCAAGCAGTTCCTCGAGACATCAAAAAAGCACGTTGCTGCACTTGATGACCTTTGATCCATGTTCAATTCTTTCATGGAAAAGAACATTGGGTCAAAAAAATCAATCCCCTCGGCAACCGCTACTACAACCCATGAATGTGCAAATTTAGGGGATAAATAGGCTTCTTTGCAACACCTCTAAGTGTTGAAGGGGACAAGAACATCTTTAGCAAGAAAGAGCAGTATTGTAAATCTTGCACTCAGACATTGAAAGTCTAGACATTGTGCTTGAAACACCAATGTAGTTCTCTTCCAATGATGAGCATCTTTTGTTGGCGACTACTCTAATCTTTGAATCGCACCATCTCGTGAGTGTGACCTTAGCTAAGGAGAAAGAGTCAACACAGGACCCTGATGTAGTGTCTTCTACCCGTGCACCTGCAACGCTTGAAGACGCTGCTAGTTTGTCTCGTCTCCGCAGTTGCAAGAGAAGATTGACATAGACACACTAGTAGAAAACCATGTTACGTTTTATGTTATTTGCCATTTTCTCTCTGTTAGACCATTTTTTCCCCGACACTGTCACACAGTAATGTGGTTTTACGTTAGAAATTCCGTTATAGATAACACATTCATTGTCTTCATATGTTACCAACGCGTGTTGCGATTTCCTGCTTCCGATTCTTGTTCTAGTTGACGCAAAGCTGATCAGCTTCTGGTTTTATAAGTCAGTACGACACATGTAAAGCTGACGTACTTCTCTTTGCCTACATTGACAATGACGTCTACCAAAACCGCAGCTGGTGGACATTGGATGATAAAGTAAACACAGAAAATACACTTGTATTTATCATTGATGAAGATGCCACATAAGAGCAAGCATGTTGTCTTATGACACGTGTTGGGTATTCATAATCTATTTCAGATTCTCTGGATGTCGTTTGCGTTCAACGGTTTAGGGTGATTGCAAGAAACACTTGTACTATTTCTTGTCCCCTTCACCTCTCACAGGTGCTTTTTGGCTTGTAACTTTTGCACAGCAAGTTCTTTTGAGCTGAGATTTCAGAAGAAGGTACATGTCATAATTACAAACCTTTCATAATTTTTGTAGCTTTCTTAAAATTATTTTACTATTTTTAAATAGCCACTGAATAGGTGTCTACCTTGGCCATTTTGGAAGTTTTTAGTACTATTTGGGTCCAAAAAAGCTTTTCTAGGGCTACAAATCAAGGATGTTGTTTACGGAGCATGGTTACTCGCATTTATAGAAGAGTTTTGCAAAATTGCAAATTCCATGGCATCTACTTTGTCTCAAAGTAGGCATCCTATCTCCCTCATTGGCAAAATACAAAGAAATTTCTCAGCAAAGCAATTGTACCATATGAATGTATTTAATGAGTCCTCAAATGGTTAGTTTTTATTTTGTTTTTGTGAGTTATTTTCCTATTTTCTAAAATTAAGAAAGAAAATAGCTTTTGTTGGTGATTTTGTTTTGCACATAACTTTTAGAATAAAATTTTTCTAGGTCTGAATTTTCACAAGTATGCTATTTTAAGTGCTTTACAAATTGTCCATATTTTATTTTGTTTTTAAAAAATTATTCCAAAAGCTCTGTAGTACTACTAGTACTACGAGTACTAAGGGCGTTTGAGATGAAACAGTGAAGTGTTTCTTGCAACTACCCTTTAAGACAATTTCTTGTCAACTATGTCGACATGTCATTCCTTCACAATTTTTTTAGAGGTAATTCTGTCAATATTGGAGTACACATGCTGTTCCCAAGTATTTAAATTGCTGTGAAGGGTTTTAAGATTGTACATCAAAATATTGTTGCCTTCTTCAAAATTTTAGAAGTACACTTTGTTATTTTTGTTTACAATATACGCACTGCATGTATAGGCACCACTATACCATCATTGTTGTCTTTCAGCAAGACCTTCATTACATGCTAGGGCATAATTTTGTATTTCAGAACTGTTTGTTTAGCTTTATTTTTATTTATGTAATGAATATCTCTTTGAATGCCATGTTTGCATTGTCAAATGAATTGTTAGAGAACTTTCATATTATAAAGTACATTTTCAAACAAAGGAACAACGTCCTTGATAGAGCATGGTCTGGTTCAAACATAATACATGATCTGCAAGACATTGTACATTGTGTCTTCCACGGCTTTGCAAAAAACGATGGGTACTGCATAAATTTTGCAGTGGTCTGTGAAACTTTAGAAGTGCACTTGCCCTCACAATGTTATTTGTATATTATTCACATCAACATTCACATACATGGTATCCGGAATAAGGCACAGACCCTCTTACCTTCACTATCTTTGGTTATTAAAAGCACTATCTAAAATACGTTCCTTTCCACACAATAATTTATGTCTTCATCTTTGAAGGCATCGGTAATTTTGTGTTCTCTACTCATTCTAATTTGGCCTTAACCTGATTATTATTCAGTAATGTCATAATTGTTCTTGCCTCTATTCTCTTCAAATTGCATGAGACATAAATTATATGACTAGTTTTCTACTAATGTCCTCTACATCATTCAATTGCAAAAGTAATAGGTGTCATTGCATTACTATTAAATCCTTGTTCATTACAAAGTGGTATATTCCCATAATCATAACAACTACCTACTCTTTCAACCTCATGTATACATTTCCTCTACACAATCAGCAATGAATTTGACCGATACATATGAAAACTAGAATACATTAAGTAACGTTGTTTTCTGGGATCAATGGAAGTCCTTCTAATCACAAACACAAACTCTACTAGGATATGCGCAACCTAGAAAACTTAGAATCTCTACTTGGTGCCAACAATTCCAAGTTCAGACTTGCTAACATCAACTTGCCACGTTGTCCTCTGACTTTGGTACCACAAATGACCCTCCAATTGGCGCCGTTGCTCCTTTGTTTGTTTACATCTTTTGAAAAATACACTTGCTGGCATTGTGTTGGAAAAGCAAACAACTGCGCTACCAACAGCATAGTCGCATTGAAATTTGCTAGCATGAACCCATATTTGTCTCTCACAATGTTGAAAGTTGCAGTGCCTGTTTTTGCGGGTATAAAAGCACACACAAGCACAATGCAGCAATGGCTCCGATAATTAAGTTCTAATATTTCTTTGATGTTTCCCACAAACTCTGTGCTTTCCCATTTGCATACCTCATTCCTATGTCGTCCATTCTTCCATACTCACACTGATGCAGCTAGAGAACTATCTGAAGTAACTTTGTCCTCCTGTGCACTTTTTATACGAAAGTGCATACCATGGGCAACTATGGTTCTGTACGACGTTGCAATGCTCTCTGGCAACTTTGCCTCTTCCAAAATGTCCTCTTCTGGTTTCATGGGTCCGTCCACTACTTTGAGCATTGCCACAGGTAACCAATCCTTGAATTCAGGTAAGCTTCTATATTCTTTTGGGTACGTGAATGCGCGGTTTCAATTGTTTTCGCCCCTTACAGACTGCGCACATCTCAAACGCTCATTGGCTCTCTGTTCACATGCAGCTATGTACCTCCTATAAGATAGCGACCAACACACAAGTTTGTGAATGAGTTAATAAAGAGATTTTCACTTCAGCGTCTGAAAACTACATTATCTTTCCGCACAATTGCTTCTAAGGCCCAAAACAGATATCGTGACATCAGGATATGTGACATAATGAGAACTTTTGGTCTTAAAAAAAATAGGACTTTCACTCAAGAATCCACTTTAAGTAATATAAACATAACACATACTTCCTACAATAATTACAAACACTTTACTATTGTTATTCAAGGAAGATGATTAGTCAGGAACAATAAAAAAATTCACTTACTGTCTCCAAGGCTCTAAATCAGAAGAGTTTGATAACACAAAATTGTGTGCCCATTGCATGAACTGCTTTGTCATTGGGCGTTGCCAACCTCCGGTTTGTACCATCTTATCTTTCATATTTTGTTCTTCCTTGTTGTCCCAGACACGCCTTCTTGTTCCGTCAAAGCGTTGAAGGTACTCAAAACAATAATCTAGAGTTTCAAACATAAAATAACCTTCTGTCATGCTCACCTCGGGTCTTGAGTATGTCCAAACGTAGTCTTTTAAAGTCTTCATATATCTCTCCATTGGATACATCCAATGCGTGTAAACAGGTCCACAAATGTATAATTCCTCTACTAGGTGAATCATTAGATGGGTCATGATGTCCATGAAAGTTGGCGGAAATACTCTTCCTAACATACAAAGAGCCTTTGCAGCATCAGAGATGTTTGCATTCTTGTCCGCCACTTATATTTCCCTCTTGCATAACCTCTAAAATACCTGACTTACTTTCATCACAGCTTTTTGCACATTCTCATTTAGAACGTCACAAATTGCTAGTGGCAACACCTAAACAAGTTTGTCACAATTTCAATTAGAGCAAAGGAATGCTTGCTGTAGATTTCCATTTCATTAATGAACTGCTCCATAAAATGAGAACAGACACTCCCTTCCTAGACAACAGCACCAATAACACCTATCATTGGTACTCAATTGTAACCACCACTAAATTTCTATTGCTTGACGTGAAATTCTACATAATTGAGAATCCACTTTCTTTTTGACAGTAAAACAAAAAAAAAAGTTCTGAAATACCTGCATTTTTAGTACATGAAAGTCATGGGATTTCATGTATTGAAGCTTCTCCTCCTCTATACATTTGTGAATGGCACCAACATAATTACTTGGGGTCTTCAATGCCTTTATTATTTCTATGAAAGTAGTCTTCTTGCTAGGTTTCAGAATGTACGGTGCATCTGGTAAACGGTGGTCTACTCTTCCGTTACTAGTGTTATCCACCCATAGCTCCTGACGTATGCTCATGCTCTCCATGTCTTGCCTACTACCAATAGAATCTTTCATTCCCCAAATTGTTTTTGTTAAATTCTCACAAAGATTTTTCTTGCAATGCATTGGATCCAATAAGTGTTGAATCAATAACTTTTGCAAAAAAAAGATCAAGCCAAACTTTAGTACTCAATATTATTTTGCCTTCAATACATAAACTTTTTTTTTACAAGGTACTCAGCTTCTGTTCTATGTAAGGATCATGAACTTCAAAAATCTTGTTCTTGTACTCTCTATTTCTATACCCTTTATTTTTTAGTACTACAATGACATTTAATTAGGTTTCGTTGCAAAAATCATAGATTACAATTTTCTCTTTTTGTTGCATCGTTTGAAAGAAGGAATACATAAATTATGCAACAACATTCCATTGTAACATTGTGAACTAATTGTAAACCTCTAAACAAACATAAGCCTGTGCAAATGAATATTTAACCCGCAATCAAATTCAAAACTATAATTAATTTTTATTTATTACTGTTGAGATACAGTCAAATATTTAATTCAAGTATGCACGTAGGCTCTTGATGAACACTTAACAGTATCTCAACTTTGTCAAGCATTGCCATTTCAAATAAGCAATATCGATCACACAATTCTCAACCGCCCCTACGTGCTCTTGTTACAAATACTAGTGTCAGAACTCACCGTCCAGTACAATAAACTCTAAAGTGCATTTTGTCATTGAACACTATGTGAATGCACAAGGTCTTCATCAACACCTCGCCTTCCTCCGTTCAATACATATGAATCCCGTTCTTCACCACAACATTTAGCAAGTGCTGCAGATATCCTTGTCAGAGCTGGTCGTGTTTTGACTTTACCATTGAACTGCACATCTGCCCTATACGGATGCGTTGTCTTTGTCCATCTTCGGCTCCCAGCATAAACTATTTTCCGCTCTTTTGTTTTTTTCTGTGCATCCAGTTTGTTACCTGACGCTTTACATCTAGGATTTGTTGCAGGCCCACATACTGCACATGCCCTATAACCATGGGTGCATAATCCGGATATCAAGTCATATGTGGATAATCTGAAATGGTCCACAGAAGAATGGCCCTCATTGAAAATCTTTGAAAACCAGGACGCCGCAAGAAATCTTGTGCCTCGACCCTAACCCACAGTTCTTGTAGTTCTTCAATTATGAGTTGCACAAAAACATCTATGTTTTTGTTGGTGGGGGAAAGTTTACCAGATATGAGAATAGAAAGTTGTACAAAAAACTTTTTTGTCACTAGATAAGGAGGAAGATTATAGATTAGTATTAAAATTGGCCACATTGAGTGGCTTGTATTATTATGCATGAACGGATTGACCCCATCCAAGGACAATCCTAACCTCAAGTTACGCACATCAACAGCAAAGCTGGAGTCGACAACACGGTCTACATGCCTCTTGGTAGGACTGTCCGCAACCGATTTCATGACACCGCCTTCTATGGTTGGATGATCTGCATGGAATCGCAATAACTTGGCAAGTGCAGGTGAACGAAACATTCGTAACAGCCGTGGAATTAGAGGGAAGTGACGACCCTGGCGGGCCAGAATTCTGTCTGATCCCTGTATGTACTGTGACTTGCCACACGTTGTATTAGAATAATGGGTCATATTCTTTGCTTCTCCATGGAACAATATGCATCCATCAGGGCAAGTATGAATGACACAATAATTCAATCCTAATTTCTAAATTAATTTTCTGGCCTTGTAGTGGTTAATCGGAAGCTGATTTGTATGAGGCAGCAATATCTTCAACAAATACTCAAAAGTTCATCTACAAAAACATTGCTCAACCTATGCATAATGGCCATGTTGATGAGCATGATGGTTGCTGATATGACACTGACTTTATTGCCCTCATACGCAGGTTTAGTTGCCTCTCGATATAAAGAGTCCATCCTCTCTGTTGTGTCCGCCAGAAGTTCTTCCTCAATTGTATTGTCGTCAACAACACGTACGTCTTTGTGGAGGCTATCACCAACGTCAAAAGCATCAAATAACTGTTGTTGTATGTCATGGAAGGGATCCATTTGCTCTTTTGCCTCTTCATACTCAGTGTGCATGTTGAAATTGTCACACGTGTTACACTTTGCCGGTGTCTTAGTACCTGTGTTCATCCATATTCCTTCATCTGGATATCCGCATGAAGGGTCCCCACCAACCATAGATTCCATCAGAAAGGGATCCCGTCTATTCAATCACAAATGCTCCTTTATTGCTTGAATGGTATACTTTTTCCCTCCATGGCAACTTCTGCAAGGGCAATTGTATGCCCTAAACTTCTGTTCTGTTGCAACCCTCAACTCTGTCTGTAGTATTAAGTCCTCTTTAGAAATAAATATGGCTGGCTCCCTTGACATTATAGCATTTTGAGGTACCAAACAAAACAGTTTACTTTCATTAGCATTGTAGAATTAAATTAATTACAATTTTGGTTTACATGTCAAGATAAACAAGGTACATCAGACTATGCAATAAGATCTGCAAGAGCAGACTTACTGCAATTTTTAGTAACTGTAATTCCCCGGAGGATTAATTACAAAATACTTCACATATACCTTTCTTCAAATTCAATATGTACAATTAGTGGTAAGCCTAGCTGAACATATAAGTTAGAATCTTAATATCTCTAAAACTTTGTCATCTTAGCTCCATAAACACCAAAATCATTTCACTAATTCACTAATAAGCAAAGAGTATGAGAACCGACACCAAAATCATTTCACTAATTCACTAATAAGCAAAGAGTATGAGAACCGCTATCAACCGGATTGCTAAATATGTAAGAATAAATGGCCGTTGCAAAGAGGAGCAGGTATCTCCTTCATTTGTTACTGGAATTCACCATCAATTACCGTTAAGAATTTTGACATCAGAATTCCAAAATACACAGGGTAACGCATGTGCAAATCTGTTTATAAAGTGATATGAGGGCACAGTAAAATGAAAACTACACATAAATTTTGACGTACTTGAGTCGGCAACATTTATAATTTAAAGTTCTACTTAGATGTTCTATTCTGGAATTTTAATCTAAACTTCTAGACGGAGTATGCAGTTTTTATAAATTGAAATTTGGTGTTATAAACAATATTGTTCTTAGTTTATTAACCTTCAAGATTCAAGTGAATCGATGTAATCACAACTAGCATGCTCTTATAGTTCCAAATTAAACAAAGTCCACGCAGTACTTGAGAAATTAAATGTGTAAAGCAAGTTGGACACGCCAAAGATGCAGTATTGAAATACATGGGTTGAAAAAATAGAGCCTCTGTTTTAGAAATTAAATTTTAACTTACCTCACTCAGTACTTGTAAATTTAAACTTCATTAGTACTATTAACTTCAATTCCTATAATTGAATTCTATAGAATTCTATGAACCACAAGCTTCTGGTACATCTGATTGCGGAAAGATGAAGGAGTTAGTAATCATTAAGAAAAAGCTGAAGGTATTGTCACAAAACATGATCTGAGCAATGTCAGGAAGCTAAGTCTACAAAACTGACACTTGTCACTCTATACGAGAAGATGCAATCCATGATCATATCAAAGTTTAAATGTTGGAGGTATACAGCTGTAACCCTAGCTTACACTTCAGATCACTTAATCTAGGTTGTGAGTGGTGACTTGTAAGTGACCAATGGGCCGGCATCAACGACGACTTCCTTAAATTCCATAGCCGCAGAGGGTTCCATCAACAAGTATGAAGAGATGAGAAACAAGAATAAGAGAGCGCTGCACGGCGCAATTGAAATTGACCTTGTCGCAACTAGATGTCTTGAAGTAGTGTCATTGCGCCCACTTTTTTCTGGAGAAGGAAGTTCAAGTGGAGTAGTTGCCAAGGGTCTGGGACATCGGCTACGTGCATAGAAATGAATTGAAGCAACTTGTTTGCCAATTGCAGTTTGGAGGAGTGCAAGGAATTGGCCCTCAAATCTGCAAGTCGACGGCATGACACGAGCACTAGTGAAAAAATCTGCACTTCAAACAGTAAACACCGTTGACATCAACCTGGTTTGTTTTTTTCAAATAGAATGCAATGATTCTTAATCACAGCTAAGGTAGTGGATGGATTGCTGAGAGCACTTTTGTGGCATTTGGTGCACCTCCGCGCTAAACTCGCGAGGCTAATTAGTACGCTACTAACATGTGTTGGGTTTCCATTAACATTTGCTTTGCAAAAGCGTTGGGTCCATATGTTTTTAGAATTGAAAGTAACGCTTTACATGTTCTAAAAAAATTTCCTGTATTTAGTGGCAGTAGGGTTTTCAAAGCTGCCGCTGTCTCTGACTTTTGTTAGATTTTTTTTTGGGGCCATGCCTAGGTCTTCACCAATGGTGTGACATTGTTAGATTGAGTTTTTCTCATAGTAAAGTTGGAGGTCATTAGATAGTCGAGGCTGCGGCGTCACTGTACCCTATGCAAAGCCCAATTCAAGAGCAGAAGTAGTCAATATGATTTTCTCTTTACTCCTGTCCTTGTGAAGCGTGTTAGAAATTACATATGCTATTGACGTTCACTTACATTATATTGCCAAGTATAGTGAGTATTGTAGAAGTACTGACTTTAATTATTGTGGTGCTGGATAACAAACTAATGTACCTACTTAAATTTCCATCTCAAGCTATGTATGTACATGGTTGTTGCCATATGTTTTTTGTTTTTCATGCATTAAGTTCATTTATGTTTTAATTTGAATGGCAACGTTAAATCACGGCATTGAACTTTGTAAGACTTACATTCCAAAGAGCTGTTGCGCAACTTCCATTGTTACTAGACATACATGTCATGCTTATTTCTAACAATGTCTTGTTGCAGATAGGTTAAAATGATCAAGTAAGAATTTGTGACAATGTTTTGGGTTTTAAAATCACTAATGAGGACATGAATTTAATATTGCTATGTACAGTGGTTGTCATTGTTATGATTGGTTCATTGTGTCTGGTGTTTCTTAATCTTAGAGAAGTAGTAATCTGTTCTATAATGTATCTTGACTAGGCTACAAAGAGTTATAAGAAGTGGCCCAAAAAAAATATGGACGGAGCGATGAAAACCAAGAAATCTGCTCAACGATGGAGGCGTTCTAAAACACTGATTAAGGATGTATGCGCCAATGTCCAAGAAGAGGACCCCAAATCTGATGGAACTCCTCCTGTAAATGGCAAACCAACATTTGAGATTGACGAGGTTCTCCATCGATCTGAAGAAAGTTGCCCAAGAAACACTGAGGAGGAGCGACGTAATGACTGTGTGGAAGGTGTGCCAAGCCCACATGAAGGGGGGTACCGGGGTAATGACTCTAGGCAAAGGCTAGAGAGAGAATGGCATGACGATTATGCCCTCAATATGATCCGTCCTTAGTTGGTGAATACAGCGGGTCCTATTGATGACCTTGGTCCCCACCTTCGTACAATGATGAACAAAAGTATCATGGCTGTTTGGGAAGGAATATGGAGCCACCCAGGTGTTATGATGGACTACAGGACTACATAGATCCTAGAAGTAAGATTTCCAATAAGGAAGTGAAGTCTTCATTGAATCTGATGTGTACTATTGTGATAGGATTTGATGATTTTTATTTGTAAACACAAAATCTTGGTGTTAGTGAATTTTATAAATTGTATTGTATGTTTTAACATGTGATATTCAAAGATGTGAAATTGCAAATGGTAGGAATTCTGTACCCTGCATTTTCAAAGTAGTGTACATTGCAACTATGCTGAATGAGTGGTTTTGTTGTTAGGATTAATGCATTTGTTTGAATGTTATTGCTTCTGTGTTTGTATATGAATATATATGACGTCTACGATAAAGGTGTAGAAGTTAGCAAACGCGAATATGATGATTGTGGACATTACAAATAGCGAATTTACAACAAGCCAACCAATTACTTGTTTGAAATGCCTATGCATGCTTTATTTCAGCTGACAAGAGGAACTTCTTATGGGCAAGGCAAAAGATAATATGAGAGTTCTCCACCATCTACATCTGCAAGGTTGAGCAACCATGCGCGCATTGAAGAAGTACCACGCTGACCTTTGGAATTGAACAAAGAGGGTGAGCCCATAGATATAATGCTGAAATTCTTCACTGCAGACCTCAATGCATTCATAAAAAACATGAATCTAGCAGAGGGTTGGGCAAAGCAAACCGCTGAAGCAAGAGACAAAGTATGTGATCGGTTAAAACATGAATACAACTACTATAATGCCTGCACAATTTTGAGTGACAAGTACTTCAGGATGCATGGAGGTACTACTTTAACTCACTATCGTTATGCAATAAATCAACTGGTAGACAAAAAAGAGCCAAAACTTGCCAGTCTGAAGCAGGAGTATTGGGATGTACTTGTGGAGCAGAGACAAACTGAGCAAGCAAGGCTAAAATCAATTCAAATGTCTAGTATATCTAGAGGTCAAGGAAGTAGACATACAACAAAAAAGGCGTTTGGAAGAAAGAATCATTTTGGATTAGGTAAGTCCTATTTGTAACGACATATTGCATAGTGAGTTATGATTGATTGAGATCAATGTAGTATGTCATTAGTTATACAAAAATTGCATCTCAATGCTTGGTCCTCTTACTATTTTTATTTGAATAGAAAAACTTAATGGTTTTCTAAATTTGGAATTTTTGAATAGCATGTACAAGGTATGTCCATTGCCTTTGCATAGACACTGAATTATTTTGTATATCCCCTACTATGCAGTCTTGTAACATTGTCATATAGTCCTATAAACATAACTTCTAAACTTGTTAATGACAAATGCTTGATACATAGTTGATTCAAGCTCAGTCAATTACAGTTTGTCAGTTTTGATTGAAGTAACAAAATGTATCAATGATGCTTTTGTTTGTACCTGGGAATGTTAACCAAAAAGGCAAAGAAGCTAAACCGTGCTCCTTACAACAGGGAGATTAAGGAGTTGCTAGACAGAGAGTGGGCTGTGCTACAGAGTGAAGAAGTACAAAAAAAGAGACTAAGAGCTACTAATATTGCCAACAACGCAGCACTGTTAGCTACCAAAGAGATGGAGTCACGTGTACAGGAGCTGGAGGCACTTTTCCAATGTACGAGCCAGAATTGAAATTATTGAAGGCAACGTCAAGGCATGATGACGCAGTTGCACTTGAATTACCTAATAATGGTAAATTAGCTCTTTTAAAGGACATTAGTGCAGCTGAGACAGCAAAGACTGTTGCTAAGAGAGCAAACAAAGGAAAAGGCAAAGTGGAAGAATCTGAGTGTATGAAGAAAAGAAGTAGCATCAATAAGGATGAATCTAGTGGCAATATTCACTACTCCAAAGAAGATGACATGGAGTCCAACAAAGAAGAAGAAGAGGCCAGCAACGATGAGTCAGATATTCGGGCTTCGGAGGTGGCTACTGTATTTGAACCAGAGGTTGCAGGTGTAATTGCCGGGCAAAAAAAACATAAAGCAACAATTGATCCACAAGAGAAAATACAAATGACAAATCCGGGAAAGTTGTGTACTCAAGAGTAATGGTTTAGATGAGGTGCAAGAGAAGCGTATGTCGATGAGTGAGAAGACCACAGCGGTTGTTCATTCATTGGAGCAAACGGGTTTTGATCCCCCTGTAAATGAAGCATCCAGCAAAAAGAAGCAAGTGAGTCTGCATTGGCTTTCACGTTTTAGAATCAATTGTTATCAAGGACCGGAAAATTATATTTGTCAATATGTTTTGAATGTGTGTAAATGAGCTGCAGACATTGTTAATTGTTTTTGTGGCAAAGCGGTTGTTCTGTTTTATCAATGAAAATGAATGTGACAGCTGAATACAAATGATAGAAAACTACAAATGCTGTGTATATATCAAAAATAAGGAGAAGTTACATATGTTTGCCAAAATTGATGCTGGTTTCCCTGCTTATAAGAATTGGTGACTTGAAATTGTTCTGAATGGTAAGCAACTATGGTAGGACGTTGGCAATGTATCTAAGATTATGGCTGAGGAAGCGGTGAACACCGGGAAGAAGAATATAGCCGCCCCAAACTCAATGGAAGCACCTTTGGTTGTTGAAGATGAGAGCAGTCCAAAAGATGCTGGTGAGGGAGAGAAATCTAGGAGGACAGTGAAGGAATCACGGAAAAATGAGAAACCGTGAAAGATTAAAGCAGAGTCAAAGGGGGGGAAGGTGAGTTTCTATGTCTGATTGCCTATTGTATCACTATTTGCCTTAAATCTTAAGGGTTTCATAATTCTCTAAGATTTATTCATTAGTTGCATGTACGATAGCGGAAGGCCTGTTTCACAAACTGTAATTATTGAAACAGTCCGTGAAGAACTGAAGGATATAATAGATGCCTCTATGTTTACATTATTTATTAGAAGCCATGTAGACATACATGTGTATATGGATTTGATCCATACCCCAGACAATAAAATGTTTAAGAATAATTATGAAGATGGTGTTTGCTTTTAAAAGAATGCTTGACTATACAATACAAACAATACGTATTGGGTGTACGGCACATCCTCTGACAATATGTTTGTTTTGTGATAGAAATAAAAGTAAAAAAAAATGATTTTGCAGCATGGCATCACGGTGCTCTCTACCTTGATTGTAAACCCTATACCATACAATAGACTGTCATTTATACCAAAGCAGCGTTAACTACAAGTTCATATTGTCAGCAAATAAACCTGTGGGTTGGTACCTTGTTTCTGTTGTTCAAAGGAAAGGCTGTAATTGGTGATTACATCTTTGGGCATTGCTTGCAATAAAACTGACATTAGTCGTTGAGATTTTTGCAGGACATAGCCTACAAGCATGGGGATGTGTTACTAGTAAGTAATAACAAGATCAAAAGGTTTTTGGGAATTGGCAGATTAGTGATGTTTGGCTTTGACAATGACACCCCGGTATTTTGAAAGTGTTCAAACACCTTTCTTTTCCAAATGAGGTTGAAGAGTGTGTTTTTCTCTGATGCCCTTCTTCTGTACTTAGATTTGAATGAGCAGGAATTGGTGGATTGTGTCACACTTGGACAAGCTTTCCGCAACGATTGTAGTGTGTGGTGGCCAGTAGAACTAGCATTTCAGTAGGAACTTCTATGATTCTTGTAAAATAGCATGTACTGCGGCATGGTAATGTGTTTATGTTTTTCAGTACGATGACTAGCTTTTTTTCAAACATTTGATGGACAAATGCAACTAGATTGTTCATATTTGTAAATGCCACATTCATATTGTAACCAAGGATATAGGAAAGCTTACAGGAATGATAATTATGTTGAAACAAAGCGTGTAAGATATATATCTTGTACTTCTAAAGTGCTATGAAGTGCAGGAAATTGTATTCCTTGTACTTATTTAAGTAGAATGTGTACTAATTGCATGGAACAATATATCCACCATTCTTTCTTGTGTTAATGTATGCTCTACTATAGACTGCAGAGTACCGCATTCCTCTGGAAATGCAAGGGTGCCATTTGTAAGCACTAATTAAAAGAAAAAACCGCAGTCACAATTGTTACATAGAAATTGTAACCCCAAAAATAAATAATGCATTAATTGAAAAATGCAGTCAATGCTATAGTGCTAACAGAGACGTTGTTTTGAAGGAGATTCCTCCATCATGTAGATACTCGTTATTTATTTATGTTTGTATTGATTTCAATAAATCAACAGTTGAAGCAAAAGGGGTGGTCGTGGTGAGAATCACGGTTTGGTGACAGCGCAGCAGCCATAGATTCCAGTGCGCTGCGCTGTCTTGTCACATGTACAGCTCATGGGGGTAGGTAATGGATTGACTGGACTAATTTCTTGCCTTACTAGCTGTCAAGCCGTATGCCGCCATCATCGCTCAACGAATTTAATGAGGTTCAAACTCGGACCGGCGGGCGGCCAGAGACGACCGCTTCTCCAGCCACCCAGTTTCATGACTTGGCAACTGAAAACAAGCAATTGACTCTATTATATGCTCAGAAGGGCACGTGGCCACTTTATGGTGGTGTATATTTTGTAATTTAATTTTTTTTATGTGTTTATCTAAATGTTTTGGAAGGCTCATATATTTTGCCTTTGTTTGAATAAAAAAATGCTAAGGATTTAGAAGTGAATGGAAAAGGTGTGAAAAGAAAAAGGGTTTGGCATTTATGGTGGGATTAAGATAAAGAGGGGCATGGGCTGATGTGCCCCACCTCCCTACTTTAGATAGGGTCGAAATCAAGGAAAAGAGATTCCTTAGTATATTGGAAGTTAGTGGATGAGTGTTGGTTGGAAGAGAGAAGAAATCCCGAAACTTTGATGTGAGAGGATTTTTTGTGTATACATGATTTTGAATTGAAATTTAGAAGAGTTGTTTTCTGTGTGAGTACCTTTTTAAAATGAGTTTGCAAGTTTGATTTGGAGTTGTGATGCAAAAGTTATGAATGTTTAAATTTTGGAGCCAAAAAGCCAAATTATGAAGAAAAGCTGAGACTTTGACAAGCCATAGCTTATAATTTGTATATCATTTTACAACAAGATTTTGAAAGAGTGTTTATCATAGTCTTAGTTTTCTAGAAAGTCTTTAAACTTGAGATTTGAAACTCAAACGAGAAAGTTATGGAGGTGTGAAGGTTTGGAGGTGGCTGCCCTTTTGTTAGGAGAAGGCTGAGATTTTGAAGAGCTACAGCTTTTTGGACAGTATGAAATTTTCTTTTTAAAATTTCAAAAGTGATAATTTATTGTCATAGACTTTCAAATTATTTTTAATCATTCCATTTGAAATCTTATTGAAGAAGTTATAGTGGGTAGAAGTTGGGGTTTGGGTGCTCTCTAAAAAATTGAGACTCACACTTTGATTGACTAGAGCTTTTGGACAGAATTTTATTTTAAAGTGAAAATTTTATGGGTTGTAGCCAGTGATATCATCTTTCTAAGTTGATATCATGTTTCTATCGGTGATGTATAGAACAAAAGTTATAGAGGTTTATAAAGGCAATGTTTAGTTTGTAAGGAGAAAGAAGAGCCTCTACTTTGAACCTGCATAACTTTTGGACAGTATCTTAGATTGAGTTGAAATTTGAAGAGATGTTAAAAAGTTAGAAGAGCTTTTCAAATTACTATTACACTTAGCACTTGAATCTTTGAGCCATCTGTGACACGAGATAAAAGGTTGTTGCTTTTCTAGGACTTGTTATTTGTGATTTTTCCCATTGTTTTTTATTAAAACATAAAGACTTGAAGACATGAAAATTTGAAGGTTTGAAGATATGAAGATTTCAAGAGGAATATTTTGGGTTTATTTTTTATGTATGTGTGAAATGTGGCTTTATTATTCTTAGCCGATTTGGGAGGCTTGTTTGTCAATTTATTTCCATTCTGTTTTGTAAACCTTGTTGCGAGCAGTTTGGGTTAAACCAAATTTAACCCCATTTATTGTCATGGTGACAAAGTGAGATTGATCACCCACATAGTCGAGACTTGCTATGTTTTCACAATCTGAAGTTTTGGCCAGCAGATTGTGAATTTGATTTTAAGATCCCGTCATACGGATGGCAGCTTGTATCAGCTGTCCCAATCTATCCGTCCCGTATCCAGTGGGCTTTTATCCCTACTTTGACCCTTATACCCTTAGAGCCAGTCACAGGATAGGCCAACGGAAGACTGAAGATTGAAGACTTGAAGAGAAGATCAAAATTGACGACAATTTTAGTTGGCAACGCACAATCGCAGCAAGACACCCTGCGTGTTCTCAAGGCGCGCTCCTCTCAACTCGACAACGTGAATAAAAAGCCATATGAAAGGCTATGCGCAATATAAGAAATGATTATTAATGGCTATCCAAAAGTTTGGTAGTTCGTAAAGTGAGAATAAAAATAGACATTAGAAGTTCAATATGTGTCATATCTTACATAGCAAGATTTATTAAAAAATTGACACGTACCAACAACGTGGCATTTGAGGTACGTCAGAGTGAGTAAACATAGTATGTCAAAAAACATGTATTTCCAACACTGAAACTGATTTGTACAGCAATGTTACAAACGCAAATTTCAACAAAAACTAGTAGACATTGATACATTTCTAGTTTACGTTATCGTGAACTTGTTTTTTGCACTCAAACCGCGTTTAGCCAAACGATGTTTTTTACCAGTGACAACTTTGTTGTTGCATTTGCATCAGCCAAGAAGAAATTAACTAGTGCAACGGAAAATGTTGTACATGTTAGAGACGGAGGTGCAACCAGCTTACACTTAAAGAGAGTAGGCCCTGCTAGTCCCGAGGAAACCGTCGCGGAAGACTTACTGGAGGAAGACTGCAGGCTGCAGCATGCTGTCCGAGGCCAATCCAAATGATAAAATCCGTTCCTTAGCAAAGACAAAATTTTAGAGACTAATATTCTGACCTTGGTTAATGCTATTTCTATGAAAATGCTTTCTGCATTTCACCGTTGCATTTTGGGGGAGTAAGTACACGTCATATATGAATGACGTTTTGTCATTTGTCCTAGATGGGCCGAATGAGCCAAAGAAGGTACAACATTATGTTCCCTTATTTGTATGGTTGATGAAAGAGTGCGAACCTTGCAACTTTGAGAATGGAGATCTCAACGCTTGGGGGAAGCACTTAGCAAAAGTGTACAAAGAGTTCCCATGCTTCAACAAATTAAACACAGTCATGGTAGATAGTGTCTCCTTACGGGTTTGTTGTAATCTAGAGTCAAACATTCTCATGGCTACTCCTTTCTACGTGTGTGACTTGGCCTCCTTATCAGATGACCAGGAATATTTAAAACGTGACATGTGGCCCTTGCTAGAGGAATTCAGCATAGTAACAAATGTTGCGACTTTTTGGGCAAAGTTTTTGAGTAGTGGTCATGGATCACATCCACATACACTCAAGAGTGCACATGCCACCGATGCTCCTTTGGTTACAGATGTACTTCAAGGTGAAGGGACTTGTGAGCTTGCTGGTGGCCATTTTGCATGTCCCATCACCATGGGTTCCTGCACTACTATTGTAATTAATGACTTCTATTGGTCTTTGCAAGGAAAAAACTCAAAGAGGGAGATGCGGGGAAAGCAAAAGCTGCCAACGACGGACCCTAAACGTCAAAGCTCGTCGAGAAAGGTGAATTCCCTTATGACCATCAGTTGATCTAATGTGAATCAGTCAGTGAGTTTTCTTTGTTTTTCTACTCTGTCCTAGTCAGTCAGTTTGCATTTTTGAACCATTGACGTTAAAATGTCAATTTTCTAGTGTAGTGATGCCATAGTGAGTGTGTAGTGTTGTGGGAGTGATGCCCTAGTTACTCCTTTGAAACAACGACCCATTCGCGACTTTTTGTTGTAGTAATACCCTCATAGAAGTCATGTATGACTACCGCAGAAGTCTCGATCCGAAATCTTGAAATGCAACAAACATGCACCATAAACCTCTCATCTTGGAGATACCACTTGAAATGCAGGGGGGACGATTTTGCATTGGCAATAACGTGTTCCTGCTAAACCCCAGGTTCATCCTACAAAACCTTGGCTTTGGCACTATTAGCGGTGTGGCAAGGGAACACAAGTTCTAGGGAATGGACATCCCTAAGCACTGGTGGAGGATAGATGTCCAAGAGATCCTGCATTCTAGAGTGCAGCTCATGTTCCCGAACCCAAAAGCTAATCAAACCAACATTAAAGATGCAAAGGATTCATTGGCCATATGGGACATGAAGTTTTTGAATGCTGTAGGTTGATCATTGTTTTGCTATGACAATAGATTCTACATATGCTCTTTTTTGTAAATAGGCATAGTATATATGTAGGTCCATTGTGCACGGTAGGCAAGGCTGGACAATGGCCCACAGTACTCTGTGAATTTTGCATCCTAAATACAAAGTGATTACACTATGGAAACGTCATGAACTCTAATCTTTGTCCATGTTGTCAATGTGATATGTGTGATGCGTCGAAGTAGGAACCAATGACTTCCATGGGTACTTGTTAGATGTCTTGCAGTCATCTCTTAGTCCAGTACAAGCAATGGTAGGTGTCATGATGTTCTTAATCTGTTAGTGAGTGAAATTCATAACTGACTCTAATACAAGTGTGCACTCTAAGTGTGCGACTGGTTACCAATGCCTGAACTACCTCGCTCTTCTTCAAAAACAACTGCACAACTCTAAATCAAACGTTTGTAGTTGTCAATATTAATGCAGTCTTCAATAATAACTATCGTGTAATTGGGTGCATGACTGGGAGGTAACTGTGGAAAGAAAAATTTAAGTAGGACCCACAATAAACCATCCTAATCTTGGAATATGCAGCCAATCCTACGACGCCACGTTTCCCTCATACGTGCAATGCATCGTCACCTTTGTGGGACCCACCCTTGGATAAACTTCCACATCAGCTTCATCTGGCAATAATACAGAACCATAGCTCATATTCAAATTTGCGAACACAACTGCAGGTCAATTGGGTTGTCTCCAGTTGCCTCCCAATCATTTCTGGTCGTCATGACTGTGGCATGACTGTTGGGAGTCATATGTGTCCAGTCGCGGATACCCCTGTATTCTTCTAGTGTTGTTTGTGGGGAGGTGTGGTTTTGAGACCTACCTGCAAACAAAAACTTCTCATAACTTTCATCTCATCAATCAAAATTGAATGATTCAAAGCTCCCTATGTATACATAAGTCTAAAGAACCTATTTCATATATTTATTTTTATTAAATGCAATCTTTAAAGAAGCTTTTGGACTGCCCAATCTCGCCAATTTTCCATAAATTCATTTTTAACTTCTTCAATAAATACCAGAATGATGAAAAAATTAGATGCCCATGTAAATGTTTAAATTCTCCATCATCCATAAATTTTTAAAAAAATCACGCAAAGTGATTTAGCCATAGGTACATGCCCAAAATCCCAATTGTCTTCCAAAAGGGGGCTTGGTCCTTCAGGGGTTAAGATGTGATGCATACAAGAGAATTTTCCATACATAGTTGCCATGAGCAATTGTTGTAAGAAGGCATCGCAAAGAGAGAGTAAGGTAGGTTAACTCAATCCCAACCATGTACTCAATGTTGTCACTATTTACCCATGGTGGTCATGTTAGAATTGAAATCTAAGTTTGTCATAGCTATGACAAACTTAGATTTCAATTCTAACATGACTACCATGGATACATAGTGACAACATTGAGTACATGGTTGGGATTGGGTCAACCTACGTTATACAGGTACATGCAGTGGTTGAGTCCGTGCCGGTGAAATAAGAGCCAGGATTCCAAAACATTGCCCAGTAAGAGTAAGGTAGCCACACCCATAACCATCACTGTACACATAAGCATCACTTCTGAAATCTTGGAAAATCTGTGGAAGTGAATAGATGTTGTTACAAGGATGTACAACATGTGTACATGAAATTTTTGTGTTGATATTAGGTGCAATTGCAGTTGGCTCTTTAAAAATTCACAACTTATTCTCACAATATCCAAATGATACATTTGAAAGTGCAAACTTATTATTTTTCTATTGGTAATAGGATACTATAATTTGCTAGATGTTTGTTAATAATCATCATGTTCAAACCCCTTAGTTTGACGGTTATAGGTGCTGCTGCCTTATGGCACTATGGCATATCTGTGGACCTGGCCCTTGCTAAATATTTGCTAATATGTTATATAGGGATCAGCGTGTAGACCGCTGGACGTGCTTTTGGGGTTGGTCAACTTGAAGGACCTCTTAATGAACCCTATTCACACTTGTATTACTGGAAGAGGAAACTGAAGGGACCTGTCACACCTGTCCTCCCAACTTGACTTTAGCTGAGGTTATCAGACGTCGTCCCCTTCTCTCCCTTCGTCGACCATCTCCGTCGACCTCACACCTCTCTCTCCGTCGACCTCACACCTCTCTCTCCGTCGACCATCTCCGTCGACCATCCACATCGTCACCATCATCGCTTAGGGTTTTACGAACGCCCCTCACGATGTGGAAGTGCCACTTCTTCCCCGTTCTCAAAAACAAAACTAAGTTAGAACTTCTCCCCGTCGCATCGTAGCACTCATCACTCTCTACATCCGTTACACGACATGACGTCGACCTTCAGAAGATCAAGTAGCCGCGTCTGATACTTTTCCTTCGAGTTTTGCCCGTGTTTTTGTTCATTGATTGAGTGAGTGAAGAGGCGCTGTTCGCCATGATAGGCGAGGACAGTCCTGGCGTGGCTCTAGTGCCGATGGAAGATGGCAATGCTACGCCGGAGTTGTCAGCAGCAGTAGCGCCTGTGCCGACAACTTCTTCTCCTTCGCCTTCACCTTCGCTATCACCTTCTCCATCGCCAGTGCCGGCAGCTCCTTCGCCGGTAGCAGTGTCCGGAACAGAGGAGAAAGCTGCTGCAACAGGAGATGGCGTTCTACCTACGGACGAGAGGCAGCTTGCGTCCGTGGCGCCTAACGGAGTGGCTGTTATCATGTCAAACAACGTAAGTTACAGTTTGTGAATTTGGCGGTTCCTGAGCTTCTGATTTTATTTGTAATGTGGAAGAGGTTTAATTCTATGAAACTTTATGAATTCTGTGCGTATTCTACAATTGTAGAGCTACTGAATGAGCTGAAGATGTGCATATAAAATTCTGTAAATGAGCTGAGGCGTTTTCCTCTTAGTTTTTGTTTTTTTTGTTTTTTTCTTATGCTTTAGTTTCTTTTACAGTTTATGTATTGGTTTTTGTTTTACTGAAGGTTTTGATGACTCTTTTTGAAGTGTTTTTTTTAATGTGAACGGAATCGGAGTTTTTGAAATTCTATGATTTTTTTTGCTTATTCTGTATCTTAGCGAAGTTGCTGAATGAGTTGGACGTGTGCTTAGATAGTTTGTATCAATGAGCAGTTGTGTTTGAATATGGTTATGATAGGAGCGGCGCGCACGGGAGGCTCTTAAGGCGAACCCGTACGATTTGGATGCCTGGAATGGACTTTGCAACGAAGCTCAGGTGATTTATTTGAATTTCGCTTTGAAGTTTGAGAACCTGGTGAAATCTGTATTTTGACTGAACTTGTAGAAATTTTAGGAGGACTTTGTGGTTTTTTGATTTGAGAGCGTGCCACGCACTTAAGATGTGTCAGTTGTGCTACAGCTTTTCACATATGGCCGCCTTTGATTAAAACGTGTTTGTGGATATAATATATCTGAGAGATTATTCGCTGGTAGTTTTTGATTTGATGAGGTTTTGGTTGTGACAATCATTTGAATGGTGCATCTGATCAGACAAAGGCGATTGGTGATGCTGCACCACTTTACGAGGACTTGCTTTCCACATTTCCAACTTCGGTACAGTTTATCATCTTTACCATGCACCTATCGTGTCGAAAATCTTCGTTTTACTAACCGAACATTTGATAATAATGCTTAGCAGCAAAAAATGGCAAAGAATGAATTGTATAATTCTGCTCATGGCCTATTGAAAGAGCAATTACAGGTATTCGTTTCTAAAAAAGTGGAGATTAAATGAGACTCACAAGGGTTCATCTACAGGCGAAGTTCTGGAGACTTTATGTGGAAGCTCAACTATCAGCAAAAGATGACGATGCTGTCAAGCAGATCTTTAGTCGATGTCTGCTTCAGTGTCTGCATGTGGACCTTTGGTTAGTTCCGTTCTTCATTTTACTCCTCAATGCAATAAGTTCTAATACTTAAATACCCGCATGAAACTCACCCTATGCTGTATCATTAATATATAGATATATGCTGTGTGACTTGTTTCCCGTTGTAATTACTCATTGAAGCTCAAGTCAGAATTGGATCGTTGTGCAGTCTAAATCATGGATACAAATTTAACATACATAGCTGTCTGGGGGTTCTTGTGATCATTAATGAGGGTAAGTGAATGATATGATTTAATGGTGGTCCAGGAGAGCATATCTTCGGTATATGCGGAAAGTGAACGACAATAGAGGTCCCGAAGGGCGCGACGAAATGAAAAAGGCATTTGAGTTCATGCTTGGCCATATTGGTGCGTTCTTTATCTTTGGAAGGTTGCTGCTTTTACTGTCAGTCTTGTGAGTGTAGTCCAGTATCCAGTTCTGGTGTGGCAATTTAATCAGGGTGATGTACTGTGTGATATGCTGACCTGAGTAATATGTGGATGTGAAACAGGGTTTGATATAAATGCTGGTCCCGTCTGGCTGGAATACATTTCATTTTTGAAAGCTGCTCCAGTAAGTGCAATATTTTCTGATGGTGGTTTGAATATGTTAGTTAGTTCGTTTTATCTCCTCCCTTTGCTTCCGCTTCTCTTGAGGGGTGGGCGTTAGATCCATTTGTGATCTTTTGTTTGTTGGCTACGTCAAACGTCTAATCTTGGTACTGGACCAATGTGATGAACAGGCTGTGACTCCTCAAGAAGAGTCATTCAGGATGACAGCAGTTCGTAAGGCTTATCAGAAGGCTATTATAGCCCCTGTTCACCTGGTTGAGCAGATTTGGAAGGATTATGAAAGTTTTGAGAATTCCGTCAGCCGTGCCCTGGTTGGCTGCTTGCCCTTTATTCGGAGTCAGAGTCTAGGAGTGAAACAGCCACCAATTGTGATGCACTTATGGGGTTCAATAAAATTGAAGTTCTCAAATGGCCATCCTTTGTCTGGGTCGTACATGCTTCAATATGGGGTACCATGTTTGTCAGGACGGTGGTATGAGTGTGTCTTGTCTATCAGAGTGCCAGATTGTTTGGTGAATTGTGGATGAATCATTCACTGTGCAGTTTATGAATGCTTTTGTGGTTTTGCTTTTGAAAAAATTGTATTACTTGTCCTTGTACCTCAATGATTCACGGCTGAACATTTTTCACCTTCTATCTGGCCTATTTTCACAAGTTTATTGATTTTAATGGACAAACGCACGTGTACTTGTTTTTGGTGATGGCAAGCTCCATGTTGCTCCAGCAAATGTTTGAAGCTCAAGCAGACTGATTCAGGAGCTTCAATGGTATAGGTTGAGTGTATCTAAGGGCTGAATCGCACTGTCTATGCAGGCAAAGGGTCTTTTGGCAGAGTATCAACCTAAGCATTTCAGTGCCAGGGCTGTTTATAGGGAGCGCAAGAAGTACTGTGATCGTATTGATACAAACATGCTTGCAGTGCCACCTACGGGCTCGTACAAAGCAAGTTTCAATCCTTGACTCCTTAATTCTGCTTCCACACTGGTTACTCTTCGTTGATTCCATCAATTTGTCACCATGTCTATTTGTAATATGCTTGGAGTTATCGATCTACAACCCAGAGACCCACGATGGTGAGTCTGGCTGTTGAAGCTAATGTCGTGACTCTCAGAATTGGTGTTGGATTTGAGTGCTCACTGAATGCCTCTGGAGTGAGTTTGCAATTGTTTCTAGTTTTTTTTCATCGTGTACGAGGTGCTTGTCTGTGCGGTGGAAGATTATGTGCAACATTTGTTGAACTTTTAGGTTCTACAGGAAATCAGTCATGGAAGCTATGCGTTTCTAGTCTTGTGCAGTTGTATTTGCATGCTGTTGCCTCGTTAAGTTGTTTTGTGGTGTTCACGATCTTGATTTCACATCAGCTCTCAAACCGCATCATCTGTAGGGCTTATTGTTGTTCCTGGCCTTTGCTTGCATCATCCGCGTGTCTAGTTTTATGCTTTCGCTTCTTTGATTTACTTTGTGTATGCTTTAGTATTGTGCGTTTTCTGCTTCTGGTCAAAATTTCGTATACCAAGTTGACCAGATGTCATGTAATACAATGTTAAACATTTCTAAAGAGCAGCTGACGGGTGATTAGATCTCACTCTGCTGATTTACTTCTTTCTTTTCACGCATTTTCTTGGAGCAAAATGATCTATTCCTTGATTGCGTGGTGTGATGAGGTCCTGGTCTAGAGTCTGACACTGTTTGTAGCGTGCATGTATTCAGGAAGAACAGCAGTGCATAGCTTGGAAGCAGTTGTTGACATTTGAGAAGTAAGATATTTCTTGAGGACAAATATTTGCAGGCTTTCATGTGGAGTTGAGGTTTAGATGTTGTGAAGATGTGGAAGTGGAGTTTTAAGAGTTGAACTGTTGTCTTTGGAACTGCTTTTCTTTTTAAGCAAGCATGTAGTTCTAATGGGTTCATGTTGATGTGCTTTCTAATCTCGTAATGTGGAAACGATGTTGTGCAATTTTTTCCTTAGTGTTGCTTTAGTACATGCTTTAGCTCAGGGTTTGTTTCAAAATAGCAACTGCTGCGAACACAATTGAGTAGTTTCATTGATAGTTGAAAGATCTGAATAATGTCAGGGGGAATCCTCAACGACTGGATCCAGTAGGGTTGACCAACCACGTGGCATTCACGTATGAGCAGGTAATCTGTCTAACTCTAGGAATTTTTGTTGGAACCGCTCCGAAGAGAACTCCAGTGTAAGCTGATTTAATTCCTGTTGGTTCGTAGTGGACATGCCAGGTACTTGTGATGTTCCTATTCATGTGAATGACACGGTTTGTGAGCCTACTGATTTAAATGCTCAACAAAAGTAAGATCCTATTTTCTAATTTTGGGTATTGTGCAGTGTTTGATGTATCTTTACCATTATCCAGACATCTGGTATGACTATGCCTCTTGGCATGCTCAAAATGGGTCACCTGATTCTGCAGCTGTTATATTTCAGCGAGCGTTGACAGCTCTGCCAGGTACACCTTAATTTCTTTTATTATTGTTGGTGTGTGCCTGGGGTTTGAGCACACTTTGAATCTTCCCAATGAATTGTTTCTTCAATTGAAATCTATTTTTTTAAATTTGTGATCCAATGTAGGAAACGATCAAGATAGGCACAGAATAAATAAAAAGCAATCAGACAATAAATGACAGTTTGGTTTGTGGGTTCTGTTATGATTGACCTACTCCAGTAGATACCCATTTTTTTTAGTTAATTGTTTATAGTTTACACAAGTTGAACAAGTTACTTCTATTGAGATGTCTCCTGTCAAGAGCAGTCAAGAATATTGTTGCCAGCAAGTTGGAGAACAGTGCCCGTAATACAGCCTGGATGTTAAGGAGCATATTATCGTCGATCTGAGTATAATGGTTACTCAGAGTCTAGGTTAATCGAGTCTGTCCTCATAGGTTTTTTGACATTTCCTGAGAAGCTTTTGTTGCGATTGGCAGATACGGGAGTACTACATTATGCCTATGCTGAATTTGAGGAAGCTCGTAGTAGAATAAAGGTTCGTAGGAAATTGTGCGAAATTCTCTCTTTTTTTTGTTCTCTGGCTGCGAAATAGTTGTAATAGGGAGTAGTTTGAAGTATGCCTTTTTTAAGACTTACAGGAAGCTTGTGGTTTGAAGGTTAGTAATTTAAACGTGATTTTGGTTGGCCCAGGAAGCCAAGGTGGTGTACGAGACGCTCATTAAGAATGAAGCAACGGCCAACGCTTTAGCATACATTCAGGTATTTAGTCTGGTGAATACAAATATGTAATGATTTGTCGTCAACCCAGTCTGCGAAGAACATGGTCCTTGTCATCAATTTGAGCAGGGATTGCACATTCCAAAGAAGAATTGTGCTGTTCTCATTGTTAATGCTTGAGATGTGTTGCAGTTGATGCGCTTCGTGAGGAGAACAGAAGGAATTGAAGCAGCCCGCAAAATCTTTATGGAAGCTCGTAAATCTCCTGCTTGCACGTACCATGTTTATGTGGCATCCGCCACCATGGAGCTTTGTGTTGACAAAGATCCCAAGGTAGAACGACTATGATCGCTGTTGAACGGAATCATCCACAGTTATAATCCTTTTGTGATTTTTTAAGTTTTGCAATGCAACAACGAAGTTTATCTACTTATGAACTGGATTGGAACAAGATTTAGCTCTTGCTGTGTCATGGCTAAGTCTATGTCCATGAGAAAATTGAATCGCTTGGTGAGAAGTTGCTGTTTGATTATACTCATGTGGCTTCTTGTCGTGTAGGTGGCTCGAAATATTTTTGAACTAGGACTGAAGAAGTACATTCATGAGCCTTCCTATGTTTTAGAGTAAGTTCTAATCTCACGAGCTGCTGGTTGACTCTCATGATTTCTAGTGTGAGAATTGCGAAGCTGCATAAAATTTGTCGGTATGCTGGAGATGGTACTTTCAACTCCATCTTTGGAAGCATAGCCCGACTGATGCTCTGTTATTTTCTTATCAGGTATGCAGATTTTCTCTGTCGCATGAATGACGAGCGGAATGTAAGGGTGCTTTTCGAGCGTGCCCTTAGTGTACTTCCTGCTGAAGAATCTGCGGAGGTATGAATTCTTACTTATTTTGAAATCCTGATTATCGCAATCAATATATTATTAAATCATTTCTAATTGTGATGAAAGATGTTTGAGAATGCAGAGATTGATGAGTCCTTGTTGGCACAGGTTTGGAATCGTTTTTTGGCTTTTGAGCAAATCTATGGAGATCTTGCTAGCACTCTGAAGGTACGGTTCTCAATAGCCTCGTGCTTATAATAGTGTTTTCTACTCTGTGTTGACATCAAGTTTTGTGTTTTAGTTCTTGGTTTTGTCAGGTTTCTATGTCTCTGATATTTCTAGTTATTGTCACTTCTATTGAACCTTTGCTTTTCTATAGGATAATATAACGCTTATTTTGTCATGATACGATTGATTTTATTCCGCTGGTCTAATCAGTTGGGATGGGGCTATTTGTCTTGTTCTGGATCGTTTTTAGGTTGAGCAGCGGCGAAAGGAAGCTCTGTCACAAATTGGGGACGACGCTGCAGCTGAACCTTCACTGCAGCGTCTCATCAGCAGATACCGCTTCCTTGACCTCTGGCCATGCTCATCATTCGATCTTGATCACATGTCTCGTCAACGGGTACATTCTTATTTCCTTCTTTGCGGTTCAAGTATCTATTAAAGAAGGGTGCCATCAAAATCTAGCAGATGTATACTTCATCCACAAATTCTGTATTGCACGTGTTGCCTCCACCTCTGACTGGACATATTGATTACCTGCAGACGGCTGTTCATAAGTTACCGACAAAGCTGGAGAAGTCTAGTGCAACCCAAGGAAACCGAGACTATGGACCTCCAGGTGAATCTTCTTCTTGACATTGCGAGTTTGAAAACTTTGACTGAAAAGATCTTGTTAAATTTGTTACTCTCGGATGGTTTCGGTAGTATTTCTTACAGGATGGTCTTGTTTCTAAACTTTTTATCCACCTGAAGCAGCTGAAAGGAATTCATCAGCAGGAGCTGGGAACACAGGCTCCAATGCTAATATTGTTCGACCTGACACTTCGGCTATGATGGTCTATGACCCTCGTCAAGGATTTGGTATGCCTTTTGTCTGCTCACTGCTGGTATTGTGCTGATTTTTGAAGATTCATTTAATCTGGAGATTTAAATTCGAAGAGCTAAGCTCTGCTTATGATAGTGTGTTCCTTGATGGTCCTCCAGGGGTTATGACCCAAGGGCAAGCAGTAGGACCTATGCAACCTGTTGGAAGAATGGGTGCAGGCATGCAGTTTGGACCTCCTTTGTTGGGAATGCACCCGGCTGCACCACAGTTTATACAAGGTTTTAATCTTGTTCATATTTGTTACGCGTAGTTGGATCTTTTTCTGCTGTGTTTTATATTTTTCTTTGCCCCAAAATCTGGAATACTCCGCTGATTTAGAGGTCATGCTCAGTCGACGTTTTCTTGCGTGTGTACTTTATTTTAACGAAGCTGATAAAGGATGTCTGCTTTGGTGTTGCAGGCGCAGTTCCAATGATGGCCAGTGGAGGCGTCCCTATGCAACCAATGCATCCACCTCCGCCTGCAGGTCCCCGACCCCCTCCATTGCCACCAGGGCGTCCACCTGGTGAAGGTGGTGGAAATAATAAAGCAATGGACGATGCCTTGAAGTTTCTGCCTCCCTCCCTTGGGTCTTTGCTTACACGCCTTCCAAGAGCAATTAGTGGTAAAGATCTGAACTTATTGTCGACTTTTGAAAATCCCTTTCAGTCCTCGAAATATCTTTTCACCTTCTTTCCCTCTTCGTCTTATCTTTAGGTTTTCGATGACATTTTTATTGTTTCTGGAACTTTTAGATAATGTCGTAAAGTAAAATCTTTCCTATGATTCATGAGGTCTCCCTATGATCATAGGAAGGCTCTTCTATGAGTCACTGGGATTAATTTTTCTTATGATGTTCTAAGTTCTAGAAAATAGTCTAGTTGTAATGAAAACTCTAAAACCTGATTTGAAAGAGTAAGGTTCCTTTTTCACCCTCAATTTTGGATACTAGATTTCAAGATTTCAAACTTAGGAAGGATTTTTTCTAAGATATGAATTGGTATGGATCAACCTTTATGATACTGAATGCAACATCTGGTTTTTGTTTGTTTTTATAGGGCCTTACCCAGATCCAGATACAGTTATGGCGTATCTGCTGCAAACTGATCTTCAAGCAATGATGCAGGCAGAGGGTCTTGCAGCAACACAGACTGCTGCAAGGCCAGCTAGCCCGGCTGTGGGTGGGGACAGACATGGGGGTACCCAAAGTCAAGAAAGAAACAACTCTAATTCTAGGTCCAATTATAATAATCAGTCAACTTCTGAAGGAAGAAATGCGGCTGGTTCAAATTCTCGACAATCACGACTTCCACCCAAAAGGAAGGATCCTGAAAGTAAGTTCTTTAATTTCTCTTAGCCTGAACCTAATAATGGAATAAGTCACTTTAAGAGCTAATTGCTCACTCTAAGAAACTGCGATTTGGTACTTTTCTTGGAGCTTCTTAACCCCTAAACGTCGGGCTGTAGTAAGGTAGGAACACCCATAAGCGTGAAAAACTAAGGATTTTGGAGTACGAAAATTAGTTGATGAACTTTGAAAAATATAAAGTTAGGAAGAGGAAATTAAAACTATTGGCATCAATTTGAAAGTTCCAATTGCAAGCATTTGTTCACAAAGATTTTTCAAAGTTCAAAATCACTGAAAATGTATAGTTGTGTGTAGGAGTTGTCTTTAGTGTGCTCATACGCTCATAATACTAATTTGAGTTCTTAAATAGTGAGATGGGGCATTCAAAATTGTCATGCCAGTCACCCATAACCATCACTTTATCACCTAGAACTATCACTTAATCACCCAAAACCATCACTTTGTCACCCATAACTAATTTTTTTTAATTGTCAGTCACTAACATCAATGACACAAGCACTGACACGAGTAGGTCTGGGGATGGGGACACCCACGGAGAGGGGTGTTCTTACCTTACTACAATGGTGTGCCAAGTGCCCACACATTATAGTATTGTTTTCAAAAGTTGCAAAAGTCAATAGTGCAATGCTGCCCTCATGATAAAAAGGGTAACAAGAAGTGTATCATGGAACCTAACACTGTTTGTGAATCTTCTCACAATTTGGGTAACATAAAAATATGAGCGCATTCATTGAGATTCTTTTTTGCCTTCCATGATAGACCATGTTTCTAAATCAAACGAAAAACAACTTTTTTCCATCCTAAACAATATTTTTTTGTTATCCATAGGACGTAAACTCTCGGCGTTTATGGGTTAAATGACTTTCTTTCAAGTCACTTCAACTCCTATGTGATCTTTTGGTCGACTTGGGCATTTCAGGGATAGTTGCTCATTACCAGGGTTAAAACCATTCACTTCTCATAGGTGTGATTATTTTTCGAGTTATTTACTAGTTTTTGAGTTTGTTTTTCTTGTGTTTAGGAGGAGAAGACGACGAGGAGACGCCCGGGCCACAGAACCGACCGCCGCCACGTGATGTATTTAGGTTGCGGCAGCTTCAACGTGCTCGAGGGGGTTCTTCGCTGCAATCAGGGTCTACCTCGGGTAACAGCGGCGCCTTCAGTGGAGATATTTCAGGTAGCTCTGAGTAATAGTAGTTAGCAGGTTCGCATGATGTTCCAAGGTTTCCTAAATTTTTTTAAATTATAGTTTCACTATTGAAGTGAGTTGTAACATCTTCGGTGTAACACATACTTTTCTCCTGTTATCAAATCAGCACTTGTATCCCCTTTCTTAGTGTGATGCATAAGATCTACTTTGCCTTAACGCACCCATTGTCACCAACCCTCCATACCCAACCAATACGGTGTGCTATTTCCACTATGAGCAAGGATAGGTGCTTTGGGATGCTTTTTTCTGTCCTTTTCAAGGTTGGGGTCACTGAAATCATGTCACATGTCTCAAAGTGAGGTAGGAAGTAATGAGCTGAAAGTAGTTTGACTATTTGTGGAATTGCATACATCCAGACATTGAACGCAATATTCATTAAAAGGGGGAAAAAGCTTACAAAGTGGGACTTTTGCAAGATTAGGGTGGTCACCCTAATTTGAGCTCCAACATTTTTTTTGGTACACGTGGCCTCACTTGAGAGGAGGAATTTGTGAGGGAAAAAATCTTAGTGGCTCAGACTGAATTTGATACCTTCGAATCTAGTTTAAGGTGGCTATTTGGGATTAAGGTGAAATACAAAATAGTACACATGTTTTTCCTCTTTTAATGAATATTACGTTATTGGCAATGGATTCAAAGCACTTTTTGACTCCCAAAATTCACAATAATTTCAATTTTGCACATAAAATTATGAAAATTTTGCAATGTCAATATTTCTTATCTTCCTACATGGGAAATATATATATTTTTGCCTCAAACTCTTTGTAGGTTGTTGTAGGTTGTTGCAAAATCTCTTAAGTTATCAGGTATGGATGCTTCCGCCTTACATTGGCGAAGGAATTCAGGCATTTCAACTTATGCAATGTGTTCTTCCCTTTTATGGTAAGTTACTTGGTCTTATGTAGGACCAGCCTTCCGTCTATCAAACCGAACAGTCATTAATTGCAATTTGATGATCAACCGTTTATTAATTATGATTTGAAAGTTTTGATATTATATATCCATGATGTCATGTTATGAGTTTTTTTATAACGTGGAAAATTTGAATTTTACCTAGTGAAAAAACGTGATTTTCACAATTTCATATGCAAATATGCGAAATATTAATTGGATTTAGGAACCGACATTGGTTCATTTCAAATTTCTCCATTAGATGTGTTAGTTGCAATGAAAACCTTGTGAAAACCTTATATCGTTCCTAGTTATAATTCTTTAGTTGAATTTCATCTAAGTTACTTTTGGTTTCAATGCGTAGAGTGTGCAATTGCAAAAGGTCTTTTGTTTTTCTAAATTTGCAAAACGAAATCAGTTCTACATTTAGGAGAATTCCACTTAACCCCTAAATGCCCAAGACTTGTCTGAGCTTCTTGGAATTTCCATGAAATTGAACAATCAATCAAGCTTTTTTGTAAATTTCACCAAGTTTTTTTCAATTGTAACTGTACAAGTTTAAACTAAACATGTTAGAGATTACATGGAAAAAGAAAACACAACAATATCACTTATAATTTGAGAGATTGTAATGTTTGAACATGAGGGTGTTAAAGTGACTTGAAGTCTTCTAATCCTCATTTCACATGTCAAATTTAAAAAGTTGGTCACCAAAAAAATATGAGATTTAAGGTCATTACATGTTTAACTTTAATCAATTTATGGCTTCCAAACTCTACTCCTATATTTTCTTTAAATGGACTTCTAATGCGGCTTTCTCTCCAGCTCTAGTGTATTTGAGGCTCATATGATCTTCCAACATTAGAAAACTCTAGATTGCAGCGGACATCCTTGTACAAGATCTTGAGTAGAAAAACCATCAACTTTCATTTTCAAAATCAGATTGAAAATAGACTTCAAAAGAAAATTATATTGAAAAAAAAATACTGAAAATAGGAATTTGATAAGGTTTTATGCATCTTCAAAGTTTTGTAAAGACCCAAATCTAGTCGCTTGGGCATTTAGGGGTTAAAACTTGAACTTGTGAATTTAGATATTACGAATAGAAGTTTGTATTGAATTGAGAATCAAAGCATTAGGCCTCACAAATTTGTAGTGGAGAACTTGAGACCCTTTAGTAATCAAAATGTTGTGATTCTTTGATTTGTGTTAACATAGCTTGAACATTGTGGTTTATTCAATTATATACTTGCATGCCGGTATTGTGCTTGTTATAATATCTTGTTGCTCCAAAGTTTGTTTATTGTGACAATGAATAATTCCAAGCTAGTTCTTTGCACTTTAACTCCTAAACATGACTAGCCCTAGTGCTCTATAGTGCTCTACAATGGTGTGACAAGTGCCCACCAATTATAATACTGTTTCTAAAAGTTGTAAGGTAGACGCACCCAGTAGCAAGCATTTAAGATTTCCAACCCTATGTACTTACAATATTCATTTTAGTTCTGAAATGAATATCCTAAGTACATAGGGGTTAGAATTCAGACTCGCTTGCTAATGGGTATGTCTACCTTAATATTCAATAAAGTATTCTAATCTCATGAAAATTACAAGAAGGGCAGCACGGGACCTAACATTGTGTTTCTAAATCTTCTCACAAATTGGGTTACTTTTGCCTTCTACTATGAACCATGTGTAAATGATCACTTCAAGCAACTTTTTTCCATTTTGTGAAGTGTTTTTTTTCTTTTTTTCTTTTATTTTTATTTTTTTTTCATTAGACAAAAAATGTCCACTTTGGCATTTATGGGTTAATAAGGATTATTTTTATTCATTCAATAGTTCTATTTTGAATGATTAATCAAGTTTGGTTTGTATAGGATGTGTTCATGTTCATACTATAAGATTTTTTGAGTTATGAGATCATAATGCAAAATTCAAACCACAATGATTCTTTGAGATGCTTACGTAATTTATTTGAAGAGTTGATTTCTTGAACTAAGGAAACCAAATTTTTGGAAATGGAAACATACATGTAGTCTATAATTCTTAAACATTGGGCTAGTTGCCATGCGAGTGTGCGTGCTACAGTGGTGCTATAGTGATGTGGTAGTGCCCACACATTTTGCTCAACATTTTGATACAATTCCCAAAAATTGCATAAGTCAACATTGCAAGTTGAGCTTGTAAATATTGCAAAAAGGTTAGCATGGGACCTAACACCATGTTTGTGAATTTTCTCACAATTTGGGTTACCTTTAAATATGAGTGCATTTAGTGAATTTAATTTTCTTTTCATGATGGACCATGCCTCCATGATTTAAAGAAAAATGTTTGACTCTTGGGACGCACTATTCAAGGCGCAATTTGACTCTTGGAGCGCGGTTTGACTCAATGGACAAACGCCTATGAGCTAGCATTGATGCAGCTGCACGCACTTGGCAGGAGAAAAAATAGCACACTTCTTGAATTTTGCTTTTGAGATATTGGAGTTTCATGTTCTAGCAAAAGGGTGTGTTTCTTGATCTTGAATACAATTAGTGCCTTGGTTTCTAGCGAGTTTAATCTTGTTGAATCTTTATATAATATACTAGTTTGTTACCCCATTTAGCAAAGCTAAAAAAACAATGGTGATTCTATTTAGCATAAGTTAAGATTTGTTGACAAAATTTTCATTTATATAAATTTTGCACTTTTACTTTTGTTCAAATTTTACTTTGGTTACAATTTAAATTAATACTTTAAAATTTTCATTATTCACTCATACAATGTCCAATTATATACTATAAATATTTATGACTTTTATTTTTGCAATTGTGAACCGGTGTAGATTTGTCATAATAGGAGTTGAGCTTAGTATGATGCTTGTTTGCAATTTGCACCATATTAAGACAGGAATACCATAAACCATTATCCCCATCTAATGGCTAAGTAGATTGTTTTGAAACCAACAAAATTTGGCTCTGAAAATCATTTTGAAAAGATATGATTTTCTTGCATTTGATTGGTACACACTTGTTTTAGAACAAAATTCTAAAAGTATGTAGTTATTTTAGGTGAACCTATAAAACAAGAATGGATCCAAATTAGAAGAATCCACATTTATATTACTTAAGAAAAAAAGTTCTTCAAAAATGAAATTTTTTACATTCTTCCTTACCCTTGTTTTTTCACATATTGAGCTCAATTTCTCAAGAAATACCCCATATCTTAATTTTACGGTTTATGGTATTCCTACATAAGACGTAGGTGCTTTAAGTTTCTCAATACAATAGACAAGATAGTTAAATGCCACGTGTTATCATGGGGCCCACACTTTGGGCTTCCAATTTACAGTAATGATTTAGCAAAACCACCTGAAAAGACCCAATCAACTACTCTAGCAACGAACGAGAACGCCCGATGGAACCAACCGCCATCCGTCCCCTACAAGCGAACTTTTCATCCACATTTTGAACGAGTCAGGGCCCGAGGACAGTTTGAGTGGCGGTAGCGGGTCCTCGTCGAAACGGTAACCGACGACCGTTTGCACTCCGGTGTTCTCCCTCACCTCGTCTTCCACACTCACACGGCGCCCTTGAAATGTGCTCGTCTCTCTCGCACCATCGCTACATCCCATTCAACAGATCCTTCGATCTCCATCTCCGCAGATCTTACATCTCCTACTCCTCTTCCTTGTTAGCGCTCTCGTGGAGCCTTTCACATTTCCATTTGACCGTTTCTACTCGGAGATCGACTGCCATAAGTGCCGATTCAAAAGGTACGTGACTTTGCACGATTCCGCACTCTGTTTGTTGGTCGCGTTATACACTAGCTCTCCTCTTCTCTGCATGTGCCTTTTTCCTCTTTTGTGTTTATCGATCCAGTGATCATAAACAGGTTTGGATTCGATGTCGGTTATCACTTAGGTTTTGTGCGTTTCGAGGATTTCTTGACGGTTTTCGATCCAGTGGTAGTGTGGTCGGCGAAGTGCTCGTTCTTTTTGGTGACGAGAGGATGTGGTAGAGGAAAGAGAGTAGGAAATGCGTTTTATATGGCTCGGTTGATATAAGCGGCTCTGGTATCCAGACATTTTTTAATCAATAAAGATTTTGTGTTCATTTTACAACCGGATTTTTTGAGTGGTATTCTTTTGGAATGGTGTTGAAAAATGCGTTTCTGATGATTTCGAATACGCCTCCTGAGTGTTGGAACCACATCGAGTGCGTTGCGTGAGGTTTCTAATGATATTAGATTGGCTTTCTGTGTTTGTTGTTCGATGATTTTGGTGAGATGACGTTGAGGTGTGGATGTAGAAGTATGTGAGACTGAGGACTGGGGATGATAGGGTGCAGATTAGGGCAGTTGGCAGCAATCATGAAGCGCGGGGACAATCTGCAGCAGGCGGCACTGCCGTTGAACAATTACCAGTTCGACTTCGGATTGCCAGGTATGCCGAAACCGAGTGGGAGCTTGAAAGACCAGAAGGCTCAACCGTTGAAATCCACACCGCAGGCATCGTCTGCAGGTTGGTCCGCCTCCCCGGGAGGCTGGGAAGCAAGCCAGTCCGAGGCATTTGATTTTTTCGGCTCATCCAAGCCCGGGGGCGCTTCTAACCCTAATGTGGCTAAGCCTCAAACGGGGGGAAACGTGTCAAGTACATATGATTTTTTAGGGAAGCCAAGTCCCTTAGGAGCAGGTGGAAGCTATTATGGAAGTGCGAGGCCTCAGGTAGGTAACACGGGGGGAATGAATAACAAGGGAGTTGATCTATCAGGCAAAGGTTGGAGTCAGTCTACAACTGCGTCTAAGTTAGCATCAGCAGGGATTCCAGGCTACAAACCGTCAAGTAAAGAGGATGTGTTTGGGGACTTGCTGGGTGGTGCGTTAGGTGGTAAGTCATCCGCCCCTTTGAAGCAACAGCAGGCTGCTGCATCTGCTGGCGCTTATGGAATGGGCAACTTGCAGTCCGCCATGCCGGATGTGTCCAAAGCTCCAGTGCATGAGACGAAACCAGCGAAACCTGCACCTTTTCAATATACAAATATGTTCAAGAGTTCTACCCCGCCTGCTCAGAAGCCTGTGGCCAAGCCACAAACCCGAGGTGGTGATCCTTTTGCCGACATCTCTTTTGCAAAGCCTGCAAATGGCCAATCCAGTGATCCATTTGATTTCGGTGTGAAGAAGCAAAGTGCTCCTGCTGCCAGGGTACCGACCTCAGATCCATTTGCGAGCTCTGCAGGTGTTGATCAATTTGATTCTGTATTTGGTGTGTCCAGCTCTCGTGCACCTGCTGCTAAGACTGCACAGGCTCATGATGGATGGGGTGATGCTTTTGGAGCGGCTGCCGAGAGCCATTCGTTTGAGAATGAAGGTGTCACTACGGAACTCGAAGGCGTAGGTTCTGCTCCTGCAGGTGTCACTGGAAACGCAGCTTTCCAAAAGGGCAGCTCTTTCTATAAAGAGGGCCAGTTTCCCAATGCCATTAAGTGGTTCTCATGGACCGTGGAACTCATGGAGAAGGAACATTCAAGCAATGATACCATTATTGAAGTGCTGACGAAAAGGATCTCATGTTTTAAGGAGATTGGCGAAATGAAGAAGGCCATAGCAGACTGCTCTAAGGTATGTATGCCTGATCTTCTCCAGATGGTCTAGAAATTGAGTGTTCATCATCCCTTTTTTGTGAAGCATGAATGATTTTGTGTAGTAATTAAGTTTCTGGCGTCCAGACATTGAGTTATAAATTCAACCAGTATGTGTGCATTTCTTTGTGATACTTACCCTTACTGATGCTGACTAATGGCAATGCTTTGGTGTGCAGGCGTGTGATTTGAAACCTGGAAGCGTAGACCTGCTGATGCAACGAGCACACCTGTACGAGAGCTGTGAGAAAATTAAGCTTGGGATTACCGACTTGCGAGAAGTGCTGAAGATTCAACCTGGCCACCGTTTGGCCTCTCAGACGCTGGCAAGACTCGAGAAGATGATGTGATTACCCCAATATTTAGGCTTTTTTTGCTCCTGAAAAATTTGTTCTGAATACTCACTTGCTTTTGCTGCAAAATTAATTGTTTGAAACTTCAAATGGTAGGCCAATTCTGCAGCTCAAGTTTTACAAATAACATAGCAGATGTTGGTGTGCGTAACGTAATTACCTCACAGATTTGCTGCACCTTAGTGACGCTACGTTTACGGCGAAGGAATCATGACGGAGTGGAACCATGTTTTGTATAAATTTGTTCCATTTGCTTCTGGACGTCAACAATGTATCCCAGTTCTGGGAAATTAGCTTTAGGATGGACATTTGAAATAGCCATCAATACATTCTTTGGTATTCATGTGATTTAGCTCATATCCCTTGAGTTTTTAATAACAATTTTCCATACTTGTCAAAGTGGATTTGTGTTACCAACTTGGTTACTTTTACGGCTCACCGCTTGTATTCGTTATGACTGTACCACCATCCCACCATTGTATAAAGTGTTCTCAGGATGAGCAAGAGATTTCAGCCTGGCATGGTTGCACCATTTGGGACCACAAGAGAAGATATCAATTTGCTAGTATTTTCTCATTAAGTATTTTTGCCAAAAGTCCTACATCTTTTTTCAAAGAGCCCTCTAAATTCTTGTCCCCCACCCTAGTTCATCTTAAAACAAATATTTAATTCAAGGAATAGGATTGAGTGGCACAAATTTATATTGAAAGGTCAAGTGCACTTATGAGCACTTATCATCCAAGTATGGCAAGTGTAGAACTCTTGCTAATTAACTAATGAGCTTGTGCCAAATACTATGTGTTTAACATAAGATGTGATGAAACCCTAATTAGATGAGGATTCTAAGGTACGACTTCCATGTGCTAGAAAATATCTAAGATAGTTATTGGCATTGGCAAACAAAAGCTTTGCTAATCACTTCCATGGAAGTAGGAGGGACAAAGTTGAAGAAGTAGGAATGCTTTGTTGTCACATAAATCCAAAATGTGCAAAACTTCACAATGTATTACCATCAATTCTAGAATGGGTGGAATTTTATCCAAGGTATCTTGCAAAGTACATCATTAAAAAGATCTTGTCGACACCGTTTCAATGGTATTTTACATGTCCAATTTGAGATAAAATTCTAACATTTTGGTACTAGTAATACATGTTACAACAAGTTGTATTACAATGGTGACCTTCTATTGTAGGACAAATTTTGTTATCAAATTTGGCCAAGTTTTAGTTAAAATACTCCTTAAAAAACAAGAGCTTTGTAAATGAATCATGTCAACCAAGTTTGCAAGTTCTTCTTTTGCCAATATGGCATACTATCGTGCATTGATATTAGTTTATTATACGTATTTTGTGAACATTACCAAAGTAGGACTCTCGTGGAAGCCTGCCCTTATTAGGCCTTGATGGACAATCAAGCTGGATCAAAATCACTTCATTTGTTTGAAGTATGTATCCTTCAGTTATATGCTTTTTGAAATTACAAATGCATTGATAGGTTTGACACAAGACTTTGGAAAATAAAAGGAGTCCTGCCTGATAAAGATTGTGGCGTAAGAGTAGAAATATCATTATTAAGCTTCATAAATTGGTAGGGTTTTGGATCTACAGAAAATTAAGTTAATGTAAGTCATACTATGCAAAATTTCTTACATAAGAATGGACACTTCCAAGGGGCCTGGTATATTGCACGTTTGTGTTTGCGGACTAGAGTGGAAAAGTGTTACAATATAAGATCAATGCTCAACATTCCTTTCCTATTTTGAGATCATAACCTAATGTAGAAACAAACACTAAGAGACGCAAAGGTGACATTGAAAGTATTCCATTGTATTAAGCAAAATGTCAAGTGAGGAACAAACCTCCTCACTTGGTTTAAGAAGGAAAGAGGAAGGGTAATCAACCTCTAACCAACGTAACCGTCATTACGAACTAATTCGTAACATTATTCCCCTTCTTAGGTAGAGTTTTCTTATGGTTCGGTGCCGGCGCCCCAGGGTGCTTTTTATGAAACTTTGCCACCGCTAGTGGTGTATTCTCTAAATTCGCCGCCGGCTTCCAAAAATTCTCTTCTGATCCGTAGCTCTCCCAAAAGATTAGATATTGCAATCTTCTTCCTCGACTAAAAATCCGTGAATTAAGAACTTCGTGGACTTTCTATTCAACATCTCTATCAGGAGTGGTAATCGGTGGAGGTGGTAATTGGATCCGTCCTGGAATGGAATCATGACGATATCTTTCAAGCAAGGAGACATGGAACAAATCATGAATCTGCAATGTTTTTGGTAATTGTAAGTGATAAACAACATCGGAGAGTTTAGCAATTACTGTAAATGGTCCCAAAAACTTTGGGGCCAGTTTCCGGGACAGCTCTGTTGTTATTATATTATCGTGCCGAAGAAGAACCTTGTCGCCTATTTGAAATGTTGGTTGTAATTGTACCCCGCAATCATAGTTGCGTTTGACATCCTCCCCTGCAATTTTTATCATGACCTTTAGTTCTTTGTAAACTTGTTGTAAGTGTTGCACTCGGTCTTCCGCCGCAAGCATTGTAGATGTGATGATGTAGAAACCAAAAATGCCGGATGATAACTATAAGTGGCATAGAAAATAGAGAACCCTATTGCAAAATGACTTGCGTTGTTATATGCAAATTCCGCTATTAGGAAGAGATCGGCCCAATCATCTTGCTGGGTTGTAGTGAAAGTTCAAAGAAATTGTTGAAGCACTTGATTTACCTTTTTGGTTTGCCCGTCCGCCTAAGGATGAAAAGCCGTGGTTGGAGATGGCCGAATCCTAAAGAATTCGCAAAGTCTTTTCCTGAATTTAGAGACAAAAATTAACCCATAATCTGAAATTACCTCCTCTGGTATGCTATGAAGCTTCCAAATATTATGTAGATATAATGAAGGGGTCTCGTTGGAGGTAATCGTTTCCTTTGTAGGAATGAAGTGGCCTAGTTTTGTGTTTTTATCAACCACCACCATGATAGAATCATGTCCACTGCTATTTGGTAATTTTACTATAAAATCGGTAAAAAAATTTTTCCACGGTGCATGACTGGCTGGAATGGGTTACATTAATCCATATCTAGGATAGTGAGTTGATTTCGACTGTTGATACAAATCACATCCCTCAACGTACCGATGAACATAGCAGCGTAATGTGGGCCAATAAAAAAATCGGCTAACCAAATCCAAAGTTTTAGCTCTCCCTTGGTGTCCCGCAGCTGGTGCATCATGCCGAGATTGCAAAATTTGTCGCTTGAGTTCTTCATTGTCTGGTACATATATCAAATCCTTAAAGCGAAGGATTCCATCATCCAACGTATATCCTTGAAGTCGTCGGCATATATCTTGGAGAGGTTGCTTGAAATTGTCTTTGAAAAATGACAATAGTGGTTGTAGTATGGCATCCTCTTGCAACGCTGTCTTAAATTATTCTATAATCTGTACATCCGCTCATACCGGTTCATCAGACTCAAGCGCAGCCAATGGCAATAAGGGTCGATTCTCTTTATTTTATCCTTCGGTGACATCCACTCGTTTAGAAAGAGTGTCTGCCCTTCCATTTAGCGACCCCGCCCGGTGGTGAATTTCAAAGTTAAAAGCAAATATGAATTCAGACCATTGAGCTTGGCGTCGATTTAACTGTTTTGTAATAAGAAAATATTCCAAAGTTTTGTAGTTCGAAAATACCCGGGTTTGATGCAGTGATCCTTCCAAATATACCCGCCAGTCTTGAAACGTTAAAATTATATTTAAGAGCTCTTTATCATAGATATCATAGTTTTGTTCTGCTGGAGACATCTTTGAACTACGGAACGTACAAGGGTGGAGATGCCCATCATCCCCGTGCTGCAAAAGAATAGTTCCTGTTGCCACATCGGATGCGTCCGCCTCTATAATAAAGGGTCGTTCAAAATTAGGGTGGAGCAATACCGATGCTTGGAGAAATCTTGATCAAAATTCCATGAAAGCCCGGTCCACTTTTATAGTCCATTCAAATTTTTTATCCTTTTTTGTCAGCATGAGAAGGAAAATGGCAATCCTACAATAATTACATATAAAACGCCAATAAAAATTGGCAAAGCCAAGGAATGCTTGCACTTCCTTCACGGTTTTTGGTGTGGGCCAATTTTTAATAATTCGAACCTTGTCCTGGCACATTTCCAACCCTTTAGCAGACACCACCATTCCTAAAAACTCAACGGATTAACAATGAAATTGACACTTTGATTCCTTGGCATAAAGTCCATGTTTCTCCAATCATTGAAGAACTTCAAACACGACTTGTACATGTTCTTCCAGATCTTTTGAAAAAATGAGGATGTCATTCAAATATATTACTACGGAAATGTTCAATAGATCTCCAAAGATCTCTTGCATGTAAGATTGAAATTGAGCAGGCGCATTGATTAATCCAAAAGGCATCACTAAATACTCAAACAACCCATACCGTGTTTTGAATGCCGTTTTGAACTCATGTCCCAATGCCATCCGCACTCGGTGGTACGCCTGTCTTATATCCAGCTTAGTGAAAATCTTTGCTCTCACCAACCGGTCTGTGAGCTCCGGAATAAGGGGTAACGGATAGTAATTTTGGATTGTGACTTTATTCAAATTTTGATAATCCACACAAACTTTGATGGAATCATCTTTCTTCTTGGCAAATACAATTGGTGCCGATACCGGAGATTTGAACTATCGAATCCATCCTTTTCCCAAATTTTTTTTTAAATACTTGCAATGCTTTTCTAATTCCGCCGGTGACATAGGTCGAAGACCAATATTTTGTGGCTTCTAGCCTTGCTTGAATTCAATCCTCATGTCCGCCACGCCGTGTTTTGGCAACTTATTTGATGCCTGCTAGCTAAAAGCTCCACTCAAGTCGCAGTATTTCTCTAGAATTAAAGAATTCTTTGTACTAGAAAGAGTCACCTCGGAAATATCGAGTGCATAAATCTCCGCATCCTTTGCCAAAAAGCAAAAAGCGGCCGCTGACACAAAGGAGTGCGTTGGGGCAATTAAGTTTTTTATAACGGGCCCGGTACCTTTCATTGGCTTACCGGGCCATGTACCCTTAAGCCCCAAATCGGCCCTTGCACCCGGTATCTCTATGCCGGGTGCCGAGGAAGGTACCGAGGCAGGGGTGCCCTCAGCCAACAGCCGGCATCAAGTTGCTGAGTGGTGGGACGAGACTCACTGCCTGGGCCCATCCGGCAGGTCCCGACAGTCCCGGTAGGATCGCAGCGCCAGCGCTCGGGCTGCCTACAAGCTCCGACATGCCCGCAGCGCTGACGCGCAGGCTGTCTATAGACTTTGACAAGCCCGCAGCGCCTACGAGGCCCACGGCGCCTCCTCCTTTGCTAATTTCTTTTTTGATTCTTCCTTTGTGAACTTTGCTTTGTGAATGCAGTGCACTCATGGTAATCCCACCATCCGTTGACCGTCCCCAAGCATTATTTCTAACTCCGGAATGGAGGCTTATTATTTCATGTATTGTACAATTTGCTCCACAATACGCTGAGTTGAACATTACACTCCTTTGTGACTAACAAATAGTTGGGTCGTGACAAATCAACCAAGGGATGCCCAAAATAAATGAGTATCTTTTTGTGTTGGTGATATCCGCCACCAACTTCTCACGATGACTCCCAATTACAAGTTCAACCACCGCTTTGTGTGTAATAAGCCCAGAATTAATCATTCGACCATCAATCACCCAAACTTCTCTTGGTGCTCTCTTGAGTTTTAGGATTGCATTGCACTCCTCTGCAAACCTAGAATGCATGAAGATTCCTGTGGCTCCTGAGTCCACTAAAGTGGAGGCCGCCATGGAGTTGATTGTGGCATCCAACGTTACATGGGCCTCCGGATCCAAGGTAGCCCGTAGAGACAATGGAGTCAATACATTTCTCGGATCCTTGTGGATCACTAAAGGTTTTTTTTATTACAAACCTTGCTCATGATCAAGCTCATGATTCCCTCGTTTTGTGCTCGTGCTTTGCTTCGGGATTGTAGTCGCCGCCGTCTGGACAATGCCTAGGTACCGAATCCTCCCACTCAGTCCTGGGCTTCTTCTTTTCTCGAGGCTGTTTTTTCCATCTTCATAGTAGCCGAAATTAAAAGTGGCATAGAGGGATTTGTGAGGCACTTAGCTCTGACATGTTCTAGTTTGCCGCAACCCCAACATTGCCCCTGGTGTTGATACTTTAGCCGCTCCGCTGCCGTTTTTGCTAAAGCTTGCGTGGCTCGAGTCGCGCCAAGCTCTATAGGCACTGGGCTTGAATTTGCTTGAGACCTCGCACTTGGATCATGGAAAGGAATGGTTGGAACTCTAACATTTTGGGAATCGGATTGTATTAGCCGATTTTGCCGTCAGCCCCATAGCCTCTCATCAATCCGGGACACTATTGCCATCTAATCTTGAAGTCTTTGTGGTTGGGTCTCTGCGGTAGTTATGAAATCCAAAATCTCATTTTTGAGTCCTCCTCAAAATCGAGCCACCAAGCTAGCTTCATTCCATTTGACTTGAGCGGCATATTCATTAAACGTAGAAATATGTGATGCCGCCGAACCGGTTTGCCTAAGCCAACCTAAACGGTCTTTTACTTTACTTTGTCTATTCAAGTCACCGTAAACTCCAATAATGGATTTCCGGAAAGCATCATAGTCCGTCAACAGCTCATGATCACGTCCTTCATTAAGGGCTTGCAAAAGTGGCATCGCCCAATTTTGTGCAGCCTCTGTCATATATGAAAGAGCATAAGCAACTTTATTAGCATCAGAATTATAAATGCGTGACTTACCTTGGAATACCAAACGCAATTGTGCAAGCCACCGGTACACCTCGTTACCTTTCTTTCTGGAAAACTTATCCGGTTCCGCTACTTTTTATTTTTTGATATAAAATCCATCACTTCGAGGCTCTTCCATTCTTTTTGGTGCTCGCCTTTCTTCCCCGGATATGGATGACGCTACCAGTCCTGGCTCTAACGTCGCACGCTCTGAAAGTTCTTGCACCAAGTGTGGGATCACCGCTTGAAACACATTTTGAATTTGTTGTTGTATGAATGAGGCCAACTTCAATCCCACCCTTTCCAGCATTATAAGTCCTTGCGGATCTCCGGCTACGTGCTCACAATCCATGGTAGCTCAACCTAACTTCACAACATGACTTCTTCAACCTTCTTCATCCACCACAATTTTGCCATTGTAGACAAGCATTGTTGAAACTTGCAACATGATTTACTTGATGCAAGTATTTCCTAATCCTAACCTTATTTCATTTGTGCCTCTACTCTTCTTTCCTTCCTAATCACTACCAATTAATTGGCCGTTATCCTACCTACCAACCACGGTGAATGCATCAAAACCTAAAATCACCTCCTCGATAGAACCAACAAACAACCCCAAGAACGCATTGAAACGTTGAGTAGAACGTGCCAAAATTTTGGAAAAAGAAAACTGCACAAATTGTTTGCTACTCCTACCACCATAGAAATTTTGCAAGAACTCTCGAGCCTATTTACTTTACAATAATTTCCCAAAAGGCAACATCTTACATTTATTAAAACCAAATACATCCCTACCCGGTTGCCTCCTCATCCAAATGTGGACTCTCAAAGACTTGACATTATGTTACGATACAAGATCAAGAGTCGACATTTTTTTCCTATTTTGAGATCATAACCTAATGTAGAAACAAACACTAAGAGACGCAAAGGTGACATTGAAAGTATTCCATTGTATTAAGCAAAATATCAAGTGAGGAACAAACCTCCTCACTTGGTTTAAGAAGGAAAGAGGAAGGATAACCAACCTCTAATCAATGTAACCGTCATTACAAACTAGTTTGTAACAAAAAGCTCATGTGTTTTACAAACAATGGTAAAAGTAAGAATTTGTTCTTATTTTGTAATTGGTATATTTTACTTCTTTCCAAGCATAAGTTAAGTTCTGAATTTAAACATGGAGAATTGATGTGGACACACCTTGGGTTTGATGTATGCACACCTCCCCTAGGGTAACTTTTAGATTTTTACCATCAAAAAGCTGAATTTGAAAGGTTTGGATTTGGATTTGAACTTAGAGACCTTGATTTTATCTAAAACCATAAAGGAGGTTACAATCAAACGTCACCCAATGAAAAAAGTCACACATGATTTTCCCAAGGAGTAGCTTTACGGTCCAACAAATTTCATAACTTTTGATCACATGGTTCAAAAGTTGTTGCATGATATGTAGTACTCTTTGTTTATGGGGTAGCCCAAGCAGCTCAAAAAACTTATTCAAAATTCACATTTAAAAAAAAAACAAACAAATGAACTTTGTTTTCTAGATTTATGTATACATGGGAAGCTTTGAAACATTCCATTTTGATCAATGCAAGGAAAGTTATGAGGAGATTGTGTTTGTGGGTTGTAATGGATTCTCTACTCTAAAGTAAACTTTGAAGTCCTATGGTTTACTCAATTTTCAATATTTGAAAAGTCAAAAAAGCCAAAGGATGTAGATTTTTCATTACAATTTATAACCATTAGGATTGAAATTTTAGTTTTTCATAATTATATTCTTAAAAATTTAGTGTTTGATTCATTCTCTTCTTCTTTTTACTTATTATTATTTTCCCATGTGTTGTACAATTCCAAATGATTTGAATGTTTTCAAGTGTGTATTTAACTTGCCTTGAAGCATGAATCCAAAAAATTACAACCATCTTGAATTTTTTTTCATACAAATTTGAACTTGTTAAGTGCAAATGCTTGGATTTTTGCAGGGAAAAAAAATGGCTTTTTGCCAATTCAAACTCAATTATCTAACAATGTACATGGCTGAAATTTCTGAATTTTTTTCCACATCTTTGGATACTAGTGTACTAATAGATGTTATGACTAGATATGGCCAAAATAGATTTTTATCTACAATTTGGCACTTATACTAGAAATGGCAATTTTGGAGCGGTTTTGGTGAAAACGTAGTCAAAAGCCTTTTGAGGTTAAATTCTGGTTAAATTTGTTTTGAGACACACTACACTAATAATGGTATATAGTGTTGGCAACACTAATTACGAACCGCAACACTAAATGTCAACAATTCCCTTAATGTTACCAACACTAAATGTCAACCTATACACTATTTGTCAACTATTGTAATTTTGGGAGTAATTTTTTTGACAAGTTTACATTTAGTGTTAGAAATTGGTTCATTTTTATTACAACAAAAAAACATAAATTAAATTCATGAGTTAATATCTAGACAACTATTTGGCACAAACTACAAACTTGGGCCACATTGAGTTTGTCCATTAGGTTAAAATCATTATCACCGTTCATTGATGAAAAATGATAAAAATAATCCAAAAAATCCAAAAAAAACCTTAAAAAATCCAAAAATCTATAATTTTGAAAACAAAAAACAAAAAATTAAAACAAGAATTGTTATAATTTCTTAAAAATGTCATAATTTTTTTTGTTCAAAGAAAAATGTTAAAATTTTCAATTAATGTTGTAATTTGATGTTCCCAAAGTTCCCATATGACGTTCCCAAAATCCCAATGACGTCCCCAAAGTTCTCATATGACTTTCCCAAACTTCCATATGATGCTACCAAGGTTCTCATTTGATGTTCCCAAAGTTCCCATATGACGTTCCCAAAGTCCCAATGACGTCCCCAAAATTCTCATATGACTTTTCCAAAGTTCCATATGATGCTCCCAAGGTTCTTATTTGATGTTCCCAAAGTTCCCAAAGACATTCCCAAAGTTCCCAATGACATTCCCAAAGTTCCCACATGACTTTTCCAAAGTTCCCATAGTTTGAAGAAGGCAACAAAGAGTGGTGTGCACAAAAAAAAAGGCAACTCTAAATGCAAACTAGTTGAAATTTAAAGTGAGTGAAGTTAAAGTGCAAGTAACACTATTGATACCATAACACTAAATACCATTATCAGTGTAGTTATTATGAATATAAGAATTTTCTTAGCAGAGGAAATAGTGAATAAAAAGAAAATCAAGTTTTACTCATTAGGCTTTTTTGAAGGGTTGAGATTTGAAAAAAATAAAGATAAATACTCAATGCTTCGACGAGGTTTGAAGAAAATGGTTTACGTCATCTTCTGTCTATTAAAAGATTAGAACAAAATTCAAAATGGTGGAAACCAATGGATAAAAAGAAAATTGTATTAATCTGAAAAACGTCTTGTAACTATGTATCAATATATGTGAATAATGTGACATCAGTAAGTATAATACTAATAAAATCTTGAAGTTGTGGATTTATTCAAGTTAAAAAACTCTGCACATTGTAAGAAATAATGTAAGAGCCGTATTAAATGTATCAAATATTTTATAACAAGTGTCAATATTTGCTGCAAACAAATAAGAAATCTGTAACAAACAAAAAAAAATATATAACCATTGATCAAGATTTGTGCAAAAAGAATGAAGCTCAACAAAGTAAAATACTTAAACGTTCACTACTGCTACAAGTATCGTTGAATTGTAAAGTTTTCTTTAAAAATAGCATTAACCAAACTAATATACCTACCAAAATAATTGTTTAAAACAAATTACTCAACACTTTGTAATATGCAGTTATTTTTATCAAAAGTAGGGAGGTATAATAAAATAAAATACATTAACCCCTAAAGGACTATTGTCCCTTCGGGGAACAAATGGAATTTTGGGCATGTACCCATGGCTAAACTACTCTGTGTGATTTTTTGAAACTTTTATAGAAGATGGGGAATTCAAAGATCTATGAAAACATCTTATTTTTTCCTCATTTTGACATTCAACAAAATGTTATGCATGAAATTGTGAAAATTTGGGAAAGATTGCTCATAAAATTTTGAAATTGGTTCTTTTGATTTTTTACATGTGTAAAGCTTTGAATCATTCAATTTCAATCAATGAAATGAAAATTATGAGGAGTTTTTATTTGCGGGTAGTTATGGATTCTCTACTCTAAAATAAACTTTGAAGTCCTTTATTTACCATAATTTTCAATATTTTGGAAAAAGAATCAAACCAAGGAAAGAATAAATTTTTATCACAAAATTATGACCATTGGGATATGCATCTTTATTTCAATAATTAAATTCTTAACAATTTAGTGTTTTGTCTCATTCTTTACTTCTTTTTACTTGCTATATTTTTTCCATATCTTGCGTATTTCCAATTGATTTGAAAATTCTCCTACATATACCTCACTTGATCTGCTACATGGTAAATTAGAAGCACGACTTTGGGTACAGCAAATATTTACATGTAAGAGTGGTTAAAGGCTTTTGAAATTAAAAGGCAGCATGAAAAAAAAAAAAATCCTTCACTTCAAATGTAAATATCTCCCTCTCCATCTAGAATGACCTGATTTTTTTCCTGCAAGTACCTCTTTTAGTCCAAGGCAATATCCTATGGTTGGATTTCCAAAAAAAATAATACATCTTCTTACTCATCACCTGGAAGTGGCAATTTTCAGTGATTTAGGCAAAAAAAACAGCTTGGTCCTTTAGGAGATAATGAGTGTTATTTTCAAAAAATTATTGACAATTATGGATAAGTAGTCTATTTTTGAGAAACACATAAAATACCACAAATTTTAGCTTTAAACTATTTTCACGTGTATTAATTCTTGTTTAACTAATGAACCATTTTTTGGAAAGACCAAAGTCAAAAAATGTTATTAGAATATCTTTAATCCCTAAATTAATTGTTGTTGTGTTGTCCCTTTAGAGGACAAATGGGATTTTGGGCATGTACCTATGGCTGAATTATTTTGTGTGATTTTTTGAAATTTTTATTGAAGGTGGGGAATTCAAAAGTCTACATGGGCATCTAATTTTTTCTATATCCTGACATTTGACAAAGAAGTTATGCAAGAATTTATCAAAACAAGGGGAAGATAGGACAGTTTGGGCAAAACAAAAAAAAATCTTTAAAAATCACATTTAAAAATAAATAAAAACTTGAAATACGTTCTTTAGATTTACATATATAGGTGGAAAGCTGTTAATCATTCAATTTCAATCAATGAGATGAAAGTTATGGGGGAGTTTTTTTTTTTTTTTTCTTTGCTAGCTTTATCATTTGAACAACAAATAAATAAATGTGTAGTGAAATCAATAAAAAATCATTTGATATTGAATAGGTCCAACATTCCAAATGGCATATCTTTGTTTCCTTGTTTGCATTTGCATGGATGACTAATTCAGCTTATTTTCTATTTAACCCTTAAATGACTGAAAGGCCCTTTGCAACCAATAGAATACAAGGTGTTTTTCTTGTATTTTGGAAGGGATCCACACCTCTACTACATTTGAGATCAACAAAGAAGTTGGAGAATAGATCAATGCGGTTCCAGTGATCTACTTGAGATCCTGAATTAAAATTTGTCGTTGGTAGCAAGTAACAATTATACGTCAACGTATATGCTATGACCTATGGTTGTTTAACCCTGCACGGCACGAGAGCCCTTTGCAGCCATATGTACGACCATATATGTGGACGTATTTGAGCTGTTATGGGGGCTTTCCAATTTTTTTTATGCACCCCCCATCATACAACCCTTCAATATGTATGGTTGTAACACTTAATTTCTAGCTGATTCAAACTTCTAAATATTGATTGCGACTATATTTGGTACCATATCTCTAGAGCCCATGTGACATTCAGGGATTAACAATTAAAATGGATGTCTGTTCAATGCCTTTTGCTTCAAGCAAATCCAACCAATTCATAAACTCAGAATTGGAGGACCCTGACTATGGTGGCGCCACATGGACATCACACTAGAAGTTGGAAGAATGTGGACCAATGCAATCATGTCTACGCAAGTTATGGCCTGCCTTTTTCATTGGCTCGTGAGTGCAAGCCTTCACAATAAATACGAGCCCAAACATTGCCCTTGTCATTCATTATATCGACTCACAAGGTACGTCTCTCTCTCCTCTCATCTTTTCTTGCTCTTTTCTCTCCCAAGGTACGTCTCTCTCTCTCCTCTTTTCTTTTCTTGCTCTTCTCTCTAGTTGCTATTCTTCTCTCCTTGTCTGACAAGACAGGACAAGAGAGCAAGAGGGGCTGGAGCGCGCTAGCTGGAGACAAAAATTCTAACCCGCGGTTGATGCAGGCCGTCACCCCGTTTCATCTCCACATCAACCTCTACATCAACCTGTGCTGATTGCACGACACAACACAAAATCTAAAACATAAACCGGAAAGTTGGCTGCTTGCCTCAACTCTGATCCTTCCAAGATAAGAAAGAATAAAGTTGGGAAACTTCTGCTGTTGAAGTGCTTCTTCATCTTTGGCCTTCTTAGCTGCTGCTTTCAACTCATGCACATCCGAGTTCTCCATTCTTCGCTTGGGATAAGCTGGTGAAGAGGGTAAAGCCCCTTGCGGTGTATTGGCAGAAACATCATGTGCAAGAACATTGCGAACAACCGATTGGTTACCCTGCTGCATAGCTTGCTCGTTGGTGAGAAGAGCCTCATTTTCACCAGCCTCCTAAAAAAGAGGTTCCATATCCCCGATATCTCCCAAGGTCTCTTCGCTCACATTTCCTTTCCCTCCTTTTTTTTAGGGTTTCATGGCTTTTTAGGGTTTCATGGTCATTGGTTCGAATCTAGAGTATTTCTCGAATGCAAAATGATGCTGAAGGTATTAGGAAACAAGCGCAAACAAAATGGATAAAGTAAAATTCTCATACACTTAGAGGAAACAAGGCATTCGATTTAGGTTTCTTTGTTATTTAGGGTTTCATAGCTTTTTAGGGTTTCACGGTCATTGGTTCGAATCTAGAGCATTTTTGGAATGCACAATGATGCTGAAGGTACAAAGAAACGAGTGCACATGCATTGTTTAACAATTTTTATGTTTGTGAAAAGTTTGAAATGAAAAATGACTTATAAAACAAATAAAATGAACAAAAAAAAATTCTTTCTATTTAACAAGAAAACAAAATATCCAATTTGAGCTTTTTAGATCGTTAAGGTTTCATGGTTTTTTAGGGTTTTTCGGTCATCTATTTAAATCTTGAGCAATTCTGGAATGCACAATGATGTTGAAGGTATTAAGAAACAAGCGCACATGCACTATTTAACAATTGACATGTTTATAAAAAATTTGAAAGGGAAAAATGAATGGTGATAATGGCTTAAACTCGGCAAAAGAGAAGTATGCTATCTGCACTTCTCTTTGTCTTATACGTCCAACGCAATTTAGCTTTCATTTTATCCACTTTCTAGTACGCCTTCACGCTGTTCTGATGGAGATCCCTCTATTATGTAGATACTCGTTATTTATTTATGTTTGTGTTGATCTCAATAAATCAACAGTCAAAGCAAAAAAGATGGTCGTGGTGAGAATTACGATTTGATGATAGCACAATGGTTATAGATTCCAATGCGCTGCACCGTCTTGTCACATGCACAGCTTAGAGAAATAGGTAGCGGATTGATAGGGTCAATTTTTTGCATTACTAGCTGTCAAGCCGTGGGTCGCCATCACCGCTCAACGAATCCGATGAAGTTTGAACCTAGATCAGCGGATGGCCAAAGACAACTGCCTCTCCAGCCAACTAACTCCACGATTTGGTGACTGAAAATAAGCGTTCAACGTTATTATATGTTCGTAAAGGCACGTAGCCACTTTATGGTGGTGCTTATTTTGTAATTTAATCATTTTTATATGTTTATCTAGATGTTTTGGAAGACTTATATTTTTTGCCTTTGTTTGAATAAAAGATACTAAGAATTTAGAAATGAATGAGAAAAGTGTAAAAAAAAAAGGGGTTTAGCATCTATAGTGGGATTAGGATGGAGAGGGGTATGGACTGATATGCCCTACCTCTCTACCTTAAATAGGGTCGAAATTAAAGAGGAGAGATTTCTTAGTATGTTGGAAGTTAGTGTATTAGTGTTGGTGGGAAGAAAAAAGAAATCTCAAAACTTTGATGTGAGAAGACTTTTTGTATATACATGATTTTAAATTGAAATTTAGATGAATTGTTTTTTGTGTGATTATTTTTCCAAAATGAATTTGCAAGTTTGATTTGGAGTTGTAATGCAAAAATTATGAGTGTTTGAATTTTGGAAACAAAAAGCCAAACTATAAAGAAAGGTTGAGATTTTGACAAGCCATAGCTTATAATCTGTATATTATTTTGTAACAAAATTTAGAAGGAGTGTTCATCTTAGTTTCAGCTTTCTAGAAAGTTTTTAAATTTGAGACTTGAAGTTTGGAGGAGAAAGTTATAAAGGTATAAAAAATTGAAGGTGGCTGCCCTTTTGTTAGGAGAAGGCTGAGATTTTGAAGAGCTACAACTTTTGAACAATATCAAATTTTCTTTTCAAATTTTTAGAATTGATAGTTTATTGTCATAGCTTTTTGAATTGTTTTCAATCATTCCATTTGAAGTCTTATTGAAGAAGTTATAGTGGATAGAAGTTGGGGTTTGGATGCTCTATAAAAAATTAAGACTCATATTTTTATTTACTAAAACTTTCGGACAGAGTTTTATTTTACAATGAAAATTTTAGAAATTGTAACTAGTGGTGTCATCTTTCCAAATTGATATCATGTTTCTATAAATAATGTGTAGAACAAAAATTATAAAGATTTATAGAGGCAGTGTTTAGTTTGCAAAGAGGAAGAAGAGCTACTTTGAATCCGCATAACTTTTGGATAGTAACTTAGATTGAGTTGAAATTTGGAGGGACGTTGGAAGGTTAAAAGAGATTTTTAAAATGCTATTACACGTAGCATTTGAATCTTTAAGCCATCCATGGCACTAGATAGAAGCTTGCAGCCTTTCTAAGACTTGTTATTTGTGATTTTCCCCATTGTTTTTATTAAAACATGAAGATTTGAAGACATAAAGATATGAATATTTAAGATGAATGTTTTGAATTTACGTTTTATATATGTGTGGGATGTGGCTTTATTATTCTTAGCCGATTTTTGGGGCTTGTTTGTTAATTCATTTCTATTCTATTTTATAATTCTTATTGCGGGTAGATTAGGTTAAATCAAACTTAACCCCATTTATTGTTGTGGTGACAAAGTGAGATTGATCACCCTTATGATCAAGACTTGCTATGTTCTCACGATCTAGAGTTTTGGTCAGCAAATCGTGAATTTGATTTTTGGATCCCGTCATACGGACAGCAGCTCGTGTTTACTGTCCTAATCTACCCGTCCCGTATCTAGTGGGCTCTTATTTCTACCTTGACTTTTATACCCCTAGAGCCAACCACAAGATAGGCCAACAGAAGACTAAAGATCAAGACCGACGACGATTTTAGTCAGTAACGCACGATTGCAGCAAAACACTCTGCGTGTTCTCAAGGCGCGCTCCTTTCAACTTAATAATGCGTGCCAATGCCACAGCGGTGTCGTCGTGGTCAGAATCTTCTTCTTCTTCTTACAGTAGTGCCCCAACGACAACTCAATTGTGTGTGATTTTGAGGAAGGCAGCTCTAAATCCTGAAACCCTAAAACTGAATTTCTCTAGACTTCAAAATTCTAAATCTGCGATGTCGTATGCAAAAAGACAAATTGAAAGCAGGGGAAGACTAGGGTCTAGGGTTTAAAGTTTAAAACCGCAGTGGAAATGCTTTTATTGTCAATGAATTTTTCTGCTCTTTTATGCAACAGTAAGGTAGGAGTACCCATAAGCGTGATTTTAAGGTTTTGAACATGATAAATATTACTAAACGTCTCGCAAGTTATAAGTTCCTATTATCAATAGAAAAATAATGAGTTTGCACTTTTGAATTTATTATTTAGATACTGTGAGAATAAGTTGTGAATTTTTAAAGAGCAAATTGCCATTATACCCATAACTACTATTAAGATTTCATGTTCACGTGTTGTACATCCTTATTATTACATGTATCTACAATTTTTCAAGATTTCAGAGGTCACGCTTATGGAGACCCTCACAAGGATGGGTGCTCCTACCTTAAGTTAATTTGGCGTGTTCTCTTCTTTTTTTCCTAAGTTATTGAGTTTGAAGAAATGAAAAGTTGTGATTATGAAAGGAAAAATATACAAAAATAGGTCATTTAAAAAGATATATTAACCAATCATAGGACCAAGTAAATAATTAGGTAGAAATACATCGACAAGAAATATTTAATAGCTTGATGTCAACCACTAAAGGACCAAGCAAGGTTTTTGCCAAAAACTCTTCAAAATTGTCATTTTTATAGTATGAAGCAAATTTGGAAGCAAAAACAATCTTATGCATACATAATCGTAGAATCTTGTAGAAGGAAAGTTGGAGAAGACTTGGAAAAAACTTCAGAATTATACACCTTGTGGATTGGAGGATACAACGGTTTGAGTACTCAAAAGCATCTCGTGAAAAACTAGGCAGCTATCCTTTAGAAGGTAAAATTCTTACGGAAAGAAAGCCATGTGGCTAGTGCTTTTCTAGAGTACTTATTCCATCTAATTAGGGTACATGTCAAAAAATGATCAAATCAATTGGAACTATACAACACATGGGGGAATATGGTAAGTAAAAAGAAGTAGAGAATGAGTCAAAATACTAAATTGTTAAGAATTTGATTATTGAAATGAAAAATGCAAATCCCAACGATTATAATGCTCCAATAAGCAATCTACTTCCTTAGGTTTTTTTTTTTTCCAAAATTTTTTGAAAATTGAGTAAAATAAAGGACTTCAAAGTTTATTTTAGAGTAAAGAATCCATAACTGCCCTCAAATAAAAACTCCTCATAACTTTCATCTCATTGATTGAAAGAGAATGATTCAAAGCTTCTCACTTATAAAAAAAATCCAAAATTTCATTTTAAAAATAAGTAATTTTTAAAGAAGTTTTTGGGCTGCCCAGACGGGTAGTCCTTTCCAAATTTTCATAAATTTGTGCATAAATTCTTCATCAATTGTCGGAATGAAGAAAAAATTAGATGCCCACTTAGATCTTTGAATTCCCCACTTTTGATAAAAGTTTCAGCAAACCACACAAAGTAGTTTAGCCATAAATACATGCCCAAAGTCCAACTTGTCCCCCAAAGGGACAATAGTCATTTAGGGGTTAAATATGTATCTTTCAGTTATGTGCTTTATGAAATTACAAATACATTGATAAGGTTTGACACAAGACTTTGGAAAATAAAAGGGGTTCTACCTAATAAAGATTGTGGCATATGAGTAGAAATATCATTATCAAGCTTTATAAATTGGTAGGGTTTGGATCTACAAAAAATTAAGTTACTTGATGTAAGTCATACTATGCAAAAATTCTTACTTAACCCCTAAAGGACTAGACCCCCTTTTTTAGAAACATAGCAATTTTGGGCAGGTACATGTAATTGGAACTTTTCATATTTTAGGCTGAAATTTTAATAGAATGTGGGGACAAGGTTTATCTTTCATATGCACTAAACTTCATGACATTTGGAGTTATGAGTAAAAAGTTATGGCCTAATATGTTGTTTTTTATGTTCAACGGGCAGCTCGGGAAAATTTTTAAAAATCGCTTTTTCCAAAAACAAAAAATTTAAATGGGTTTAGGAGACTTATGTGAATGTAGGAAGCTTTTAATCATTCTATCTAGATCAACAAGATGAAAGTTATGAGGATTTTTTGTTTGCAAGCAGTTATGGATTCTCTACTCCGAAATAAACTTTGAAGTCCTTTATTTTACTCAATTTTCAACATTTTGGAAAAAAAACAAAACCAAAGGATGAATATTGTTTATGACAACATTATGGTCATTGGGATTGGCATTTTTCATTTCCATAATATAATTCTTAACAAGTTTAGTGTTTTGAATCTTTGTCTACTTCTTTTTCCTTACTAAATATTTTCCATATGTTATACAACTCCAAATGATTTGAAACTTTTTTGGCATGTACTTTACTTAGGTGGGATAAGGAATTTAGAGAAGCACCACCCACATGGCCTTTTTTCCTTAGGAATTTTGCCTTCTGAAGGGTAGCTGCCCGGTTTTTCACAAGGTGTTTTTGAATATTCAAACCATTCTATCTTCCAATCCACGTGGTGGAAAACTTTGAATTTTTTTCCACATCTTCCAAAACTATACTTCTACAAGATCCTACAATCACATATGCATAAAAACATTTTTGGTTTTCAATTTGGTTGATGCTCTAAAAATGGCATTTTTGAAGAGTTTTTGGTGAAAACTTTGCTTGGTCCTTTAGGGGTTCAGAATGGACACTTCTAAAGGGCCGGGGTGAATTGACCCCTCATTGCCCCTCACCAGGATGAACCAGGGATGAGAGGGACGGCTCAATCACTGGATCTCGTCCCTCTCGTTCCCACTCACTCAACTGTTCCCATCAACCGTTTCCATTAATTTGGAAGCTGCCCCTCTCTGCCAACCCTCACCCTATTCCAACTCCCCTAGCTCATATTATTGCACATACGTATGTTGATGTGGGGCCAAGGTGGAAAAGCACTAAAAAATGTGAGATTTTAGATTTGTACCATAAGGAAATTGAGTTTGAGAATTTCAAATTCATATTTGGATTTAGAAACCTTGCTTTAGTCATAGACCCTGGAGGAAGATACAATTGAACAAAAAAAAATAGGGGCAAATTATTATTAAGGAATTGATACATGTATCACCCCTTCTTGACTATTCTACCATGCCCTACTATATATGGTCAAGTTACAATATTAAAATAGGTGTGGACCATGGGAAAAACATCAGTAATTTGAAAATACAACTTGACATAGAAGATGCAGTTTTAATTTTGTTCTTCAACTCTTAATCCTGCACATAGTTTCAACTTTAAAAACCAAAATTAAACTAAATATAATCGAGATCTTTTAAGGGGATTGATATGTGCACACCGGGGGTTGATATATGCACATCCCTTTGGGGGGTTAATTATAGATTTGTACCATGAAAAAGTTGAATTTGAGAAATTTGAATTCATATTTGGACTCAAAAATTGTGATTTAGTCTAGAACCATGAAAAATGTTGCAATTGAACAACACCTAATGAAAAAGCTTATCTTTTTTTACAAACAAACCAAGTTAGGTATGTGTGGGAGAATTTTCAAATGAATTGGACATCTGGATCATACTTTGTAAAATCCTGCAATGCCGGAAGGTTTAGAATTTTACAAATACCCTAGGCAAAATTGGAGGATTTATGTAAAATTTAGAAATTTGAGTTACTTTGATCCAAATGGTGAAAACCAAGGAATCTTAGTCTACTACAACTTGGAAAAAAAAGGTAAAAAAAAAAAAACACAAAGATCTCAAAAAAGTAAAGCAACAAGTTCTACAAGGGGGAAAAGGAATGGAGGTTTGTAAGTCCCATACCTACTCGCAAACTAAAACTTTTCATAACTTTCATCTCATCTATCAAAATTGAATGATTCAAAGCTTCCCACATATATAAAAATCTAAGGTACCAATTTCAAATTTTTAATTTAAAAAAATGAAGTTTTTTTTTTTTTTTTTTTTTTTTTTTTTGGCTACCTGATTCTCTCCTATTTTTCAGTACTTCATGCATAACTTCTTCAATAACTGTTAGAATGAAGAAAAAATTAGATGCCCATGTAGATCTTTGAATTCCCCATCTTCAATAAAAGTTTCAAAAAATCATAAAAAGTAGTTTAACTATAAGTACATGCCCAAAATCCCATTTGTCCCCCAAAGGGACAATGGTCCTTTAGGGGTTAAACATGAACTCAAAATTTCCAAATTCAATATTTAGATGGTAAACTTCTATTTTCTTACAATTTTTGTTATGTGAAAAAATTGAGCATTTCCACTTTTGCCTTACAAACATGTATGTGCAGTAAGGTAGGAATACCCATAAGTGTCAGTGTCTTGATAACCGTCACCTTTGAAATCTTGGAAAATATGTAAAAATAAATAGATGTAATTACAAGGATGTACAACATGTGAACATGAAACCTTAATGTTGGTTATGGGTGCAATGGCAATTAGTTCTTTAAAAATTCACAACTTATTCTCACAGTATCCAAATAATACATTTGAAAGTGTAAACTAATTTTTTTTCAGTTCCTAATAAGATTCTTGCTAGTTGTTTATTAATAGTCATCATGTTGGAAACCCTTAGTTTGACGTTTATGGGTGCTCTTATCTTACATCAAGCACTACCAAAGGACTAAAATTCAATCTGTTCTTTGTATACCTTATGATTAGCAGATATAGATTTGTCAAAGTTTGTCATTTCTAGATTATAGCAAATGAACGTGCGCTTTGGAAAAATCATAGCAACCTGGTTCAGGGCATTCACACCTCTTGCTCTCCAAGTTGATTTGCTAAGAGTGTACGTCTGTTTTCGGAGAATCATCAAATTCTTGTTTCCATCATTTGCTCACAAATGTGGCCCATAAGAATCTCGGAGATGTTCAAGAGTTTCACAATTAAAACAGAAATCGTCTACAAAGTGGCTTGCAATGATCAACGCCTCAGTGGATCGGAACGAACCTGCAAAGTAGCTCTGAAAGAAATTAAGAGCCAGCAATACCGAAGTAGAAGGCAGGCAAGAGCAAGTTAACCCCCAAAGGATGTTCCCTACCAAAAATGTTGGTTGTTTTCATGCGAGGATCATTTAATATTTGAAGAAATGATTTTAAAACAAATGTCAAAAAATTTCCAAATATTTTGAGTTGGTTGTTAATATGTTTGTGACTTGGCTTAAAATTTACTCCAATATGATTCATGTGAAATCCAGCAATCCCTTCATATACAATACATGAGAGTGTATACAATACAACAACATTCTTTAGTGGTTAAGCAGTGCATCAGCTACTGCTTCAAAGATGTTTGACCTGTCCCAATCAATCCATGGCATGGCTCTTGTGCCTCCTCAGCAACAACCATGCCACAATCTACAATTGCTTTCTAGTCCACACAATCACTACTTTAGAGACTAGGAAACCATGATTGAACCTACAAAAAGTTAATAAAGGTTGTGACCTGATCTACAATGTACCATAGATTAGGTCACAATCTTTGTCAATTGTTTGTAGATTCAACCATGGTTTCCTTGTCGTGAACTACTAATAAAGTAGAACAACCCATTCCCAATTGGGCCCCATTTTTGCACTCTATATAAACTACATTTGGGGTGTTCTCTATGCATCGTTGAACCCAAAGTGGAGTAGTGATGCCCCTTCACAAGTAAACCCTGTCACATGTTAGCTTAGGAGCTAGTTTGAGAGGGTTGGAATTGGAACCGTCAAGTACATGTATAGAAACACACCCAAGCACTTTCAAGGTTAGTCTAGAGTTGCTAGTAAGAACTAGGGTTTTTTTTTATGGCCGCACGCAGCCAAATTTGAATTTACTTATTCAATTGCAACCCTTGAATTTGTTTCCCTCTCAAAATTCTTCATACCCATGCTGGCACATAGGCTTCCTACTATTCTTGAACAATGCTACAAAAAATGCTGGTAAGAACCTTATGAGATGCAACTTTGCCCTTTAATATAAAATAATCTACAATACTTTTTTCCACAAAAATTACAATTCATGCTATTGTAGCTTGTTGAAAGATTGATCACAATGATTTTTTTCCTAAATTTTCCAAGAACTTGAGATACCCCAAACTCTTAACCGGTTGGATATGGGTATGTCTACCTTATTGCCCAGTCCCGCAAGCAAGCGTGCATCGCTGCCTCCGTCGCATGTGTGTTGACAAAAGACTCAGGCTTTGGTTTAGCCAAAGCGGAGCCGCTAGAGTCATTAAGCCCTGCCACGTTTCTCACCTTTACAAATAACTTGTTTAGCCTGGCAGCAAAAAATCTTAATCGTGCGTTACATGATTAAGAACTTAATGGTGCATCGCATTGTTAAAGAATGCACATAAGCAGAATCATATGGAATCGAACCCGCATCGGAGAGAAACCCGCCGAGCTTAACGTCGGCCTAAACCTCGGAACTCGCGCATCTACGGTATTAAACGCCCTCGGGCTTTCGCCGTCAGGCGTTTAATACATCGGGGCCTTAACCCTATAAGTCAAATCTGAATTCGGAAGGGAATGTCACCGAAAGATGGTTGCACACTCAGCCCCTCTTTAATGGGAGCATCTCCAGCCGACCTGTAAGGTAGCACAGCAGGGTTTTTTTTTGGTTTTGTGACCAATGGTTATGTACTTATGTGGCATTTTTTGAAAGTGGTTCGTATCTTGCACGCTCCATCCCGTATTTTGGTTGGAATTGAAGGTGGCTCCCATGCATGGATTTTTGCAGCATCATAGGTTTTTCTTTTTGGCAAAAAGTATTTATTGGCCTTTTTTTGAAAATATCCAAATAACCATAGACATTAGTTTATTATTGCATGGAAATTGATTAAAAAATATCCCAAATAATTTTAAAATGATGGCATAAATTTTCAATTTAATAAATTTTGTATGAAAGCCTAGGCTGCAATGCGATTTTCATTATTGCAATCTAGCATTTTTTTAATTTTTTCCTCCTTTTTTTCTATAGGCTTGAAGCTCGCCTTTTCTTTTGAGGCAATTGGGTCTTAAATTGCCCAAAGAAAAACATTGGAAGCACCTTATATGGACATTTTTGTGTAATCAATTTAGGAGGAAGGTGCACTGAGATTTTGAAATCAAATTTTTGTTAGCAAATGAGCACATATGGGCAGAAAATTGCCATCCTATTATTTTGCAATTTTATACATAAGATATGAACTTTTGAAGACAAGGTTGTAAATACACTTATTGTGGCCCTTAGACTTGTTGTAAACCAGTCATGAACCTTAAGAAAACAAACAAGGAGAAGACCAAATGAGTGAATCCAAGAGTCTGTGAAAAAATCACATTTTAGTGCTTAAAAAAGGTCACCTTGACTTGAATACAGAATAGCATTTGTCACATTTACATGCAACAAAGGTTAGATTTACATGTAACAAGGGTATGCTTTGGGGGGAATTCTAGGGATTTGAAAACAACTAGTGTCCATGTAAGGTGCTTCTACCTTAGTTAACCATCTTGTGCGAGGAGATTTAGAGCTTCTTTGACAAAATTCCTACATTTCTAATTTTCAATTGGTTTTTTAGTGCAAACATCAGATATTACCTATGTATTTACCCTATAATTATATTTATTTTGAAAAAATAGTGGGAATTTAGTCAGTATGTTTAGACTTTAATCGATTCTTTTCACCTTTTATTTGGATGGATTTTTTTTATTTTGGCTCTTTCTATACGTTGATTCTAGCAAATTGTAGTGTTTTTTGTTTGAAGAGTTGAACAATAATTTCTCCTACCCATGCAATTAGGTAAAATAGTGTTTAGCCAACAATAATCCTCCTTGTTTGAAAAAGTATATAGATTTTACATCATTGCTTTACTCAACTTATTAATAGATTAAAAGAAAAGTAGTATTTAGAAGAGTTCTCGTGTACTAGGAAAATACAAAATTTGCAGAGCAAGAAAGAATAATTTGGCAGGTCTAAGCATTACTGTTCTCCTATTCATCCAAAACTGCACTTAACAAAATATTTTACTGTGCGAGTGGGGATGTTCTAAAACCATTAGATTTTAGAGCTGTCATAAAGCAATTTGTAGGGTTACTCAACCCAAGGTTGCTAGCAGGCAAGCCTATGAGCGGGAGCCCATGAGCATGTGAGCCTGTGAGCAGTTATTTCAGACCTTGAAATTTACAGAGACGTTCTATTACCATGGGTTTAGGGTGACCAAGATCATAAGCTGCACACCTATTACTGTGGAATAAGCAATGGGGTGGCCCTTCACAAACGGTATGTATTCCGTGGCCCCACCATCTCAAATGATTAATTTTTGCTTCTTTGTATGTACTGCTTGATGTATAAATGTAATTCATATTGGTGCAAACTTGCTTGTTTTGGGACCTCTCATATGTTGTTTAAATTGTTCTTTGTTCAATTAGTACCAAAGACTAGGTTATTTTTCTAAACATTTGTCGAAGAATGATCTCAAAGATAGTGTAGTGTCCATGAAAATAAATTACAAATTTCCACTAGAAGTTCCTTCTACATTGGTTCTATTATTTGAACATTCTTCCAATAATGATGTCCGAGGATGGCTATTGTCCGCAAAGAAATGGACTTGAACATTCTTCCAAGATTGATTTTGTAAGGTGCCCTATGTCCGTGAAGAAATGAACTTGAACATTCTTCCAAGAATGATGTCCTAGGGAGGCTATTGTTCACAAAGAAATGCACCTCACTCCATTGAAGTTTACTACAAGTGAACATTATGCCAAGAATGATGTTCTAGGGGTATCACTGCCCATGAACATTTTCAGCATATTTCTTATAGAGTAACAAAACTTCTACTGTGTAATGTATGTAGAACTTCAACCTAGAAGAGCTGGTGGATATGCCTACTTGCAATTTGTCAAAGACTGTTTACAACAAGTGGCTTTAGATGTCTGGTAATCGTGGAGGTAATATACTTGAAGCTACTTGTGACAACGGATGTTTTGTTCTTCTCTGTTTGTGACCAAATAATAATACCCAAAACTATGCACTCACTACTGCTCATCATACTTGAACTCCCTCTTTGACAACCCGCGTATTACACTACCAAGTCATGGCAAATCAAATTCCCTCAATTTTTGCACTTACTTTTCTTTTTCTTGAGTACTACCTATTTTGTTTTATTAATGCCCTATCATGTGCTACAACAATTTAGAAAACCTCTAAAACATTTGGCTTAATCTGCTTCAACTACACAATCATGGGTGCAGCCCAATATCCATGGTAATAGGACCCCATTATTAATTTGAGAACTATTTTCATTTAATTACTACAAGTGTTTAAACTCATCACTATAAATTTTCATTTATACTTCAAATGTTTAGGATTTAGGCTCCATGCTCATGACTTTCCCGCTCCCGACTCACAAGCTCACTGCTCATCGCTCGCCACTCCTCCAGTAGCGTCGATGACATTGAAAGCGTGTGTGAAGTGTCTCTACCTTGTATGACTTTTCTATTGTACATCACAAAAACTATGAATAGAAAATGGCAATCTAGTACTATGTCACAATTTCTTAATTATTCTCCTACTATTGTACAAAATCATAACTGATGTAACCCTCACAAGTACTAGGTTAAAGGTTTTAATATAAAGAAAAATGACCATGGTAATATGTACATGTAATTGTGACGCCCAATGAAAATTGGACATGCCAATGTGAGCCATGATTCTACTCAAAGGCATAGTAGGGTGTAAGGAATTTATTTTGTCCCAAAGTACAAATTAAAACAATTAAGGAGACCCCTTGCTTTTATTGTACCAAGTCTAGGCCCAATAAATGTTAAGAGAGACCATTCTTAAGGACCTTGTGGAGAGTTCATATTTTTTCTAATGAGACTCTAATTATTGTTTGACCTAATTGTTGTCTACATGCTTGCAGCATTGAACTTTGTGGTTATTTGCTAATTGTGTTTGTACTAGAGGGCTCATTGTGCTTCAGCACTAGGAAAGTTGGTTAGGTCTTGGGAGAGTTGGCAATCCACATTGCCGTCGTCGTCAAATTGTTACGCAATTTCAGATTGCTGTATTGAAGAATTATGGTTTAAAGCAACGACACTTTGTACGTCGAGCACTATTACAATGCTCAAATTTATATGTTATTATTAGCAAACCAAAGAAGATTCCAGTGCACCAAGGAATGTTTTGTTTGAATGGCTTATGCAAAATTTATCAATGTTCAAAGCTTTGCTAGTAGATGATCTAAATCTTGCATGAATTCCAATGTTTAGGTTCTCATGTTAGGTTTGTATGCCGGTTTTGCAAAAGTTTAGGGTGTCATGTTTTGGGACATGTCACAATTAGGTTCCTTTGCCTTAGGTTTTGGTAAATTGAGTAGACTGGCTGTTGTATGGGAGGAAATCCGCCTATAGTTTTGGTCTCAACAAGTTTCTTGTGTTGTGCACATTTTTACGAGTTGTAGCAAAGAGTTAGCTTTGCTCAATTTGCAAAAAGGCTACTTTGAGGTTCACCATGCTTTCCGTGTAAATCAAATCCAAGGCCACGCTGCAAAGCTAGCAAATCCCTTGCAACAGCATTTGCATTCCTCACATTCTTTCCAAAACCATGAATTCTCCTTATTAACATCATCACAACTCACCCTACATTCCTTTGTCAGGTCATCATCTTTGGGTTCCAAATTCTCCCACTTTGAATGTCATACGTTTTTGGAAAATAAGCCTTAAGCCTTTTCCAAGTTGTAGTTTTGGGATTCATAACAACAACAAAATTCAAGAAGAGGATATTTATCAAAGTTTCTAGCAAAAACACTTACAAACAAAAGCAAGCATTGGCAACAACAAAATTGCAATGGGAATGAAGCAATGATGGTGGAGCTAAAGGGATTTAGATTAGCTTGCCGGATAGAATGGTGATTGTGGGCAAAGTTGAAGGGGTGGTGAGTTGTTCACTAGGATGTGGATATTTGAATGAGTGAACAAGGGGACACGAACGATGGCTTGGCTAAGTTGTTCACCAAGTTAATTCACATGAATGAAATTGGTGGTAAATGGCATATTTGAAACCCCCTATTACTTATATATGTCCTACTCACGCAAAGCGTGTGTATGTACACTACTAGCTAATAGCTCTATGTAAACTTGACAATGGTCACCATCACATATTGGCACTTTTGAGTGAATTGTCACTATACATTGAAAATTCATGCCTTAGATTGGTTGTCAAGGGCCAAAGGCACTTGTAAACTTTATCATATTCATATGTTCGTTGATTTTTGGGGAATTTCATAAACACGTATGCTCAATAAGCAACATATACATGAACCTATTACATGGCACAAAAAAATTGTTGTGCTTCTCTACATTCAAGAGACATTAAATAATCATATTTTGTTACAAAGGCAAAGTGTTTTAGATTTATAAAATAGAGTGCTGAGGAACGGCTAACGTCACCGGTACAACGTCTTACATACACTGGCTTGGTGGCTTAGAGTAAGACGCTGAAAATTGCTCTCTCAGGACACTAGTGGCCATTTGTATCAAATGAGGATGGACAACAATATTGAAAGACGTACAAGAAAATGTCATGGGATAGCTGATGGCAGACGGCGGCTTCCAATGCATACGCCAACTCTTGAAGATGGACGGATGTGTGTGGAGTGTAAACGCCGAGCCTGACCCGCATGGATATGAATTCATATAGATGAGTGGAGATACAGACAGGACAGGGCATGATACTAGAGCCATTGAAAGCTATCTCGGACTCTTTCTCGGAAATCGAGTGCACTACTTGTTCTCATCAAGTCAACAATTTCTACGTGACTTACGATGTTGATGCTACTCTTCCACGGACGACGCTCCCTCAGGCATTGTGCAGCGCGGAATTGCGTGGGTGGCCGATCGGGTAATGCGCTACCTCCTGAGCAGGGGCCTGGCAGCCCCACTTACTCTTCATTGTCCACATAAACGAGCACACCCAGGGAAACTCTCAACCGGATGGACGCTGCCAAGGACAAGACACACCGAAATAACAAATAAACCAATGACACCGTCACTGACTCGCCTTTGGAAAGAGAACATAAATTAGGGCAAATTCTCCATTCGAGAGAACACTCAAATTTATGGCGCCACAGTGGGCGAAAGAATAATGGTGTCTCAAAACATCCACACAAATAAAATGGTTGTGCAACTCTTTTGCGCACCACCTCACTCAGCTAAGACACAATACGTCAACGTACTAGCGCTGGCTGCTACACCTGATCAACTCTAAAAATCCAGGATGGGATTTTTCACTCAGTATAAGGAAAAACTGGAGCTGCGGCTGACTACAGTGCTCGCAAACGAGGAATGATCCAATTCAACAAGATCACACACGTTCCAGCTACAACCAGGTACGCTGCTCATAGCCAAATCCTTCAATTTTTCTACTCATGCTGAAATGCGGTTGCATGTACTCATCAATGGCCCCCCGCAATTGCCGTTGCCATCTATGCTCCGCCAGCACCTCACTTCAAAGGTTCAATCGTCCCGCTCGCCGTCCTCGACAGATTCCTACTAGCTGCATTCCATGGCGTCCACTCCGCAAAAACAAGGTCCAACGACCTACTCTGAGGCCTTCACTCAAGCCTTGAAGCTGGCCTTGATGTGTTGCACGGCCCGCTGGTTGAGCTTGAACGCCTTCTCCAGCACCTCGTCGCTGATGGCCGGGTTGGCCGCGAACAGCGCCGGCGCCACCTGCTGCACGCCCGGGTTCTGGCTGCTCAGCGCCGCCAGCGCCACCGCCGCGCCCTTGCCCACGTTGAGCTGGAAGTGCACCAGTCCCTTGGGGAACACGAACACGTCGCCCGCGCTCACCGTCGCCGCGAACAGCTGGTTGGCCGTGCTCACGAACCCCACGTATAGCTCGCCCTCCAGCACCGTCAGCACCTCCGTGGCGCGCGGGTGCGTGTGCGGCACGTTGATGCCGCCCTTGGCGAAGTCCAGGCGCGCCAGGGCGATGCCCAGCGTGTTGAGCCCGGGCAGCTGCGCCGCGAACACGGGCGTCACAGCGTTGGCGGTGGGCGTGTTGGTGTTGCCGGGCTTGTCTAGGCCGCGGAAGAGGAAGTCGGACACCTGGGCGTCGGCGGCGCTCTTGCACACCAGGCCGTTGACGGTGATCTTGCTGGTGGCGTCGGCGACGCAGAAGTCCTGGAGGGGGTCGGCGTCGGCGGCGAGCGCGAGCAGGGGCATGAGGACGAGCAGGGAGGCTTGAAGCAGGAGCGCCGCCAGAGCCATGCGCTTGAAGGCGGCCATGGCTTTGGTGCTGTTTATGTCAGGTGTACTCCACGCACGTCGAGTGGACGTTTGAATAGCAGGCAGCAGTTAATCTTTGTCGATGGATCAGAAAGTGAGCTGGCTTCGTCCGATGGTCGGGAACGTTGAAGAGCAGTCGGCTGGCTGAGCAACGCACTTGCTGGAGCCGCGATGAATATATCTGTCCCTGGAAGTGGGCTTGCTGTTGTGTGTGAATGTCGATGTAGCTGGTCGAAGCAGAATGATGGCACTGCAGGCAGACGGTGGAAAGTTGAGAGAGCAAGCCAACAGAAGGCTCGAAAGCTGGAGTTGGTGATGAGATGAGTTACTGGGTTCCGCTCACAGTGATTTATATACTAGTATGCAGGAGTGAGGGCAGTCCGCAACCAGGAACGTGTCCCTCGCAATCACATGAGGTTAGTGGGGAGGTAGCCTCCGAGTTTGGATGGGTCAAAGCTTTGCTGACACGTAGAAACGTGGAAACGCGTTGACGATGAAATTGACGTTGCTCGGAGGTGGTCAATAGGCGAGGGGAATCTCGAGAGACGGAAGCGTCGGACGGGAGTTCTGATATCCGTGTTCTCGTCCAACATTCGTCGTCGTTGACCGTGTTAACTTGATTCAGTCGATTCCTTGGTGCGTTCCGCCATCCTCGCCACTTCTCCTCACAGACAAGTGAAGCCTTCTGAGAGCTGCAGCGGCCGCTCCATAGAAACAATCCGCAGGTCAGTTTTTCTTCGGGTGAAAGGCCAAGGTTGGCGTGTAGGGGTCACATAACATTGTTAACCCTTAATGGACTGACCTTGAACCCGTGGCGAACTTGGGGCTCAGACCGAGGAGAGTGCACTGGTCATGGGCAGTGAACAGCCTGTGGCATGTGTTCAAGAGAGATAATATTCTCCTCAAAAGAAGGAAAAGTCAATAATGTATCTTGCCCTCACAAAAAGGGCAGCAAGGACTTTGTACATCTCTTTACAAATTGGTGTTTTGAAAAATATGGAAGCATTGAAAGCAGCTATTTTTGGCATTTAGTGATGTGGCACATCTCTCTGACCACTTTCAAGAAAAAAATTGAAAAAGAAATCTTTTTCCACCCTTGGGGTGTGTTTTCAGCATTGAAAGGACGATTTTTGTCCTCTTGGACGGTTAGGGGTTAACTTTCACTAGGGGGTACCCTTTTGCTCCCCACAATATGAGGATCCCCTAGCAAATGGCATGAGCTGGCTCTAGCCCTCACCAATCAACTCTCAAGATTTATAACTAAACTCTCCCCTCAAGTATCTAAAGGGGAATATCCTTCCACTACTAGGGGAGGAATATAGCCGGATTAACAATGTTATGCATGGGGTCACGGCCCCAAACAAGTGGTTTAGTAACAAAAATGTGTGAAAAATGGAGGCGGGGAGTTGTGTCAATCCAACGCTAAATAACTACATAGACGTTAAGGGCCGCTTCATTCTATGGCTGAACAAGTTGGATTGATGCTAGGGCTCACATAGGTTAAATTAGCTGGTTTGAAATTGATGAAGAAGTAACTTGTATGTTTGGAAAACTTGGGGATAATCACTTTTTCAAAATTTTGTCTAATGTTCTCTTAAAGATAACCTCTCCACCATTCTAGGGCAAGAAGTTTGAGTCGTTGGTTTTTGAACTCTCAAAAACGTCAGTTCTAGATAGACCAAAGAAGTGGGAGTAGTAAGAAGTCAAATAATCAGATTTTTCACACAAAAGTGATAGCCGCCACTTGATTTTTACAAAATGACATTTTGAAATGCCGGTTTTGTTTGGTATGGCCTGGCCTTGAGTGGCCACACTTTGTTCGGAGGCCAATGAAATGGGCTGTAGGCAATGAAATATTTTTTTGACACCTTTGGCCTCCCTTAGTATCTAGCCTCCAAAGGTCATACTCTTGACAATGAACTCCCACAACCTTTGAACTTGAATGGCCATAGTGAGAAGTCTCCAAAGGCCAAGTCCAAAGTCCAACGCCATAACATTTACACTAGTAGAAAATTTAATAATAAATCAACAAAATTTTAACTACAAATGGTTGATTCCATCTCTGTCTTTGGACATATTAGTTTGGATACTTTTATACTCTAGTTTGTCGTTTCTTCTATTGATTTCAACTGTTTTTTGTTGTTTCTTGTTTTTGTTTTCTGTTGCCACAGCCCAACTAGGAGCTGCCGGAGGTGGGAATCAAACCCTGCACCGCGAGGCACCCACTCACACACCCTCCACAAGATGCTCTACCACCACACCACTTGCATTCACGCATGTGCACAAAGGAATGTAGTTTCTACTAGTACACTACACTTTGCAAAGCTAGTAAACTTTGGAGGCAATTTTGGCCAATTAGAACACTTGTTTTCAAAAAACTTAAAACTACAAATAGTTGGTTAATGTAGTGTACTTTCACCTCTAACAAACGTTTTTGGATTTCAATCTTATAATCAGAAGTTATAATCAAAAATCAGAGGAGGTGTTTAGAAATTTTAAAAGAATTCTTTATTTCCACCCTTTTGATTTTGTTTATAACTTTCAATGGCAATTCACAAATCTCAAAAATATTATTGTAGGTGAAGGTTGGCTTCATTTTTTAATGTGTTTTAGTGCTAATGTTTTTGAAAACAAAAAACCTTATTATGTTAGAACGGCCTCCATAGTTTGCTAGCTTTAAAAAACATGAAATTGGGGAAAGCCATGGAAATAAAGCCTTGCAATTATAAAATCAAAATTCTATAAACTTTTGAATAATTTTGAATATTTTTTAAAGGTTCTAAAAATATTTCATAAGAGTTTTTTTTTTTTTTTTTTTTTTTTGATTTGGTCAATAAAAGAAGGAAAAACAGCAAAAATGCTCTTCAATTCTTTCAAAATATCAAATTTACACCTCAAATATTTAAAACATCAAAAATACTCTTTACTTGTTGTAGGAGTATCAATCATACTCCTAGTGTTTTGGGAAAACATTAAAAATGCTCTTGTATTTTGAATTGTCAAATGTACCCTTGTGTTATTTGAAATGTAAAAATCACCTTTGGTTTTTGTAAGAATGTGAATTAAAATATACCCTTGGTTATCATATGACACAAAGATATTTGATATTATAAAATAATTGAGGAGCACTTTTAATATTTTCCCAGTATATTAGAGGCATTGTTGGTTTTTTTACAAAAAACCAAGGGTATTTTTGATACTTTTAATCTTTGTGGGACATAAATGATTTTTTGAAAGAATTGAGGAGCATCTTTTATGTTTTTTCATAAAGAAATTTTGGCATTTAAAACAAAAAGTTTTGTACTTTTTATATAAGATTTTGTTGATTTAGTGAAGTTGTGTCCAAAAGTGTCCAGATTAACAAAAAATGTTGATTTCTTTCTTGTTTTGGTCATGTTTTTAGTAGATTTTAAGGGTTACTAATGTTAAATCATACCAAATTGTGAAAAATGAAGAAAAAAACCATTCAATGTACACTCAAAATTCTAAAAGATTCTAGTTTTCTTGAAAACTTTTTTTATTTTTTAAAACTTCAAAACATTTTCATGTAGTCCAAAAAGACCCTAGAAAGATTTCAAAAACAACCCAAACTATTCTAATAGTTTTTTTTGAAATTTTTTATTAAGGTATTTTAATGAATTCTAAAAAGATTCTAAAACAACTCTAACAAAATCTAGAGATTGTATTCTTATAAAGATTTTGAAGTATTTAAACGAATTTCATAATTAGAGATTTTCAAAGATTTCAAAAAAGATTCTCAAAGATTCTTTGAAGAGTCTAATAGATTCCCAATGATTCCCAAAGATTCTCAAAGATTCTCAAAGGTTCTCAAAGATTCTAAAAAAACTTGAAAAGATTTCCAAAGATTCTTAAAAACTTGAAATGATTCTCAAATATTCTTAAAGATTCTCAAAAGATTCTCAAAGATTCCAAAATAAGTTTTGGAAGATTCTAAAATTCCTATTGATTCAGACAATGGTGTCCAAATTAAAAGAACGTAGGTAGTTTTTTACAAGCTTCTGTTATATAGTCAATTAGCGTGTGCAAGTGCCTAAAACAATAAGAAACTATTGATTTTCAGTTGTTTTGGATGGAGTTTTCTACTAGTGTTGTGAGACCTTCCAAATCTAATGGCCAAGATCTTGTTGGCTTTTGATTATTTTATATAAAAATAATGATTGCCTTTCGAGTATAGTAGGCAAGTTTTGAAAAATGGTGCACAAATCTAAGCTAATGACAAACGGAGTTGAGCAAATAACGGACAGATCTAGGCGGATAACAATTGGAATAAAGCAAATCTATATTAATAAAAGAATGGCGTTCAGTCAATTTGGGCCTATCATATAACAGCATTTAATCAATTAGGGTCGGGCATCAGGGTTGCTAGGAGACGAGTCTATGAGCAGGAGCCCATGAGCATGTGAGCCTGTGAGCAGTTATTTCAGACCTTGAAATTTACAGAGACGTTCTATTACCATGGGTTTAGGGTGACCAAGATCATAAGCTGCACACCTATTACTGTGGAATAAGCAATGGGGTGGCCCTTCACAAACGGTATGTATTCCGTGGCCCCACCATCTCAAATGATTAATTTTTGCTTCTTTGTATGTACTGCTTGATGTATAAATGTAATTCATATTGGTGCAAACTTGCTTGTTTTGGGACCTCTCATATGTTGTTTAAATTGTTCTTTGTTCAATTAGTACCAAAGACTAGGTTATTTTTCTAAACATTTGCCGAAGAATGATCTCAAAGATAGTGTAGTGTCCATGAAAATAAATTACAAATTTCCACTAGAAGTTCCTTCTACATTGGTTCTATTATTTGAACATTCTTCCAATAATGATGTCCGAGGATGGCTATTGTCCGCAAAGAAATGGACTTGAACATTCTTCCAAGATTGATTTTGTAAGGTGCCCTATGTCCGTGAAGAAATGAACTTGAACATTCTTCCAAGAATGATGTCCTAGGGAGGCTATTGTTCACAAAGAAATGCACCTCACTCCATTGAAGTTTACTACAAGTGAACATTATGCCAAGAATGATGTTCTAGGGGTATCACTGCCCATGAACATTTTCAGCATATTTCTTATAGAGTAACAAAACTTCTACTGTGTAATGTATGTAGAACTTCAACCTAGAAGAGCTGGTGGATATGCCTACTTGCAATTTGTCAAAGACTGTTTACAACAAGTGGCTTTAGATATCTGGTAATCGTGGAGGTAATATACTTGAAGCTACTTGTGACAACGGATGTTTTGTTCTTCTCTGTTTGTGACCAAATAATAATACCCAAAACTATGCACTCACTACTGCTCATCATACTTGAACTCCCTCTTTGACAACCCGCGTATTACACTACCAAGTCATGGCAAATCAAATTCCCTCAATTTTTGCACTTACTTTTCTTTTTCTTGAGTACTACCTATTTTGTTTTATTAATGCCCTATCATGTGCTACAACAATTTAGAAAACCTCTAAAACATTTGGCTTAATCTGCTTCAACTACACAATCATGGGTGCAGCCCAATATCCATGGTAATAGGACCCCATTATTAATTTGAGAACTATTTTCATTTAATTACTACAAGTGTTTAAACTCATCACTATAAATTTTCATTTATACTTCAAATGTTTAGGATTTAGGCTCCATGCTCATGACTTTCCCGCTCCCGGCTCGCAAGCTCACCGTTTGCCGCTCCTGCAGTAGCGTCATTGGACTCAACCCATCTTAACACCAAATCTCAAGTATGTTGGGTTGTAAATGACAAAAAAAAACTAAACTAATCTAAATATTTGAAAACTTTGTACTAAGAGATGTTTGGTGGTTCTCAAGTTTGATTATCATTCTTGTTTGACTCAGATTTTTGAGCAAGGTTCCACCTTCTTGATGCAATAATTTTGCAAAATTGTTATCATGCACGTATTTCCAAGTGAACATGGATTTAGGACTTGGTCTAGTGTGAAGCTTGAAGACCAAATTTTCAACATTTCAAACAATTACGGAGTACATTTTGAGAAATCGATGACACTTGGGATTAGGAAATAATGTGAACTATTCAAAAACTTCTTTGCATGCCAAGAACATATGAGTTGCAAAGTTGTTAGTATGAGTTGTTGAATTGAAGTCAAATTTTGTTTGGGTATCGAGAGTAGAGTAGAGATGGTATTTGATTTGTGTTGTTACTTACAACTATATCTTATACTCTTATGAAATGTTATGACTTTTGTCCAAGGATTTTGTAGCGAAGTATATTCTACATTTGGATGGATTCTACAATGTAAAACTTACCTCTTCTTTTGGAATTGTGTGATACTTCTTTTTTGTGGAGCAATTGTAAAGGTATTAGATCTATACATTTGTTGAAATTCAACATAAATAAATAGCAAAGCAAAATTTGAAAAACAACTTGAGTTAAATTGTCCTAATCTTAACCAAACACGATCCAAAACCAAAACAAAGAGAGATTTAACTTAAAAAGACATGGTTTGGGATCAAATTTCGTGCACTTGGAAAATGTTGTAGTGCTGTGCAGAAAAATTAATGTACCTAAAGGATGCAATAATTTGCTTAGTTTTCATCAAAGTTTTCAAACGTGCCATGCTCTTGGTGTTTATGATGATGCTGTGGTTCATGCTCTTGGTGGTTATGATGGTGCTATAGTTATGATGGCAAGCGGACATGCAAATCACAAATCACCACAATGTAAATTGCACTATTCAAGTATTCAATTATTTATGAATACATGACCCACGATAGATGCAAAGTTGTGTGCACAACAATTAAATAAACGTATGTCAAAAAGTTGCAAGTGAATGAGAAATCTGTTCAAGATGTGGACAAAAAGATCCATTCTTTACTCAAACCCTTTCCATGTAATCAATTATTTACCAAATTTGAAATCAATTACATATACGTATTAAATTTTGAAAAGTAAAGTATCCAACTCCATGCCTTTAACCCATGCCTAAGTGTGATTTTGCACAATCAAATATGCTATACTCATTAGCTTTTAGTCTTTCATCAACAATTTTTTTAGCTTTTAACCACCTTTTAGAGCTTAAAAACTACCTCAACTCAAATGAGCCTCTTGTAGATAGAAAGAGGGGCAAATGCACTAAAATTTGACATGAATCAAATTAGAAGTGTTAATAAAAAAATTTATAGAAAATGCATCAAATTATGATTAAAATGATTTTAAAATCATTACAAGTCCACCTTCAATCTAAAACCAATACATTCTCACCTCATTATTAGAGCTTTCAACATATGTAATTTTGAATTTTGAATTTTAGAGTTAATGAAGTATTCATTGTGTGAGAGGGGTGTGATTGGGGAATGGATCTTTGTGTCCCCATCTCCATTTATTCGACAAAGGCTTTTGAAGCAATCAATGTGACTAAAAATGCACATAAAATGTTAATCAAAATATATATAACATATAGTAACAATACCATGTATGCAAATGTTACAATAAAGATATATTTAGGGAATTGATATATGCACACTCGGGATTGATATTTGCACACCCCCCCTCCCGGGTAAGTTTTAGATTTCTGCCATCATAAAGATGAATTTGAAAATTTTGAATTCACATTTGGACTAAGAGACCATGATTTTGTCTAGAACTAGAACAAAAGTTGCAATTCAACAACACCCAATGAAATAGTTTAGCTAAAAGGAAAAGTGCTACTTTTACTTTTGATTGTAAAAATAAATAAACTTTTTCATTGGGTGTTGTTGAAAAGCAACTTTCGTTATGGTTCTAGACTAAATCATGGTCTCCAAGTCCAAATCTGAATTCAAAATTCTCAAATTCAATATTTTGATGGTAGAAATCTAAAACTTACCCCAGGAGGGGTGTGCAAATAGCAACCCCCGGTGTGCATATATCAATTCCCTATATTTGATGTCATACAAGTTGAGAAGATGGCTTAGTCAAAATCACCCTTTTTCACTTGTCATATGCAACCGATATCAAGACTTGTGATAAAAAAGTAGTGTGATAATAAGAGTGCAGAGTGAATTTTGAACTGCAGATGTGCGTGTTCCCTAGTGTTTAATTAGAGTAAGTTACAGAGGATGTGATACTGAAGAGGTCTGCATGTATTTGATAATTACAGTGCAGAGCCCTTCATTAGCTCCATGCAGGGAATGATTATAAAACTTCGCTAACCTGCAGTTTTCCGCTGGAGATTTGCGGTTTGATTATTGATGGTTACGAATCAATCCAGTTACAACTGAGACTGTGATAAGAAAACCACAGGTCTCAGATTAGCTGGCGATTTGCGTAATGATAAACCTGCTTCGCTTTTCAAAAACATCAGGGACGGGAATCCAGATTTGTTTGACTTGCACTCTTTTGAAGAAAGCATCAATCTGAAAGCGAAACATTGAGCTCCTGTTCTGTACCTTTTTTTGTTACAACGATTTCATTGCGAATATACGATGTACACCCTGGTTGTCCCGATGAGTTTCCTCAAATCTGGCGCAGGAAAGAATAATACCTAAGACTGCCTTCACAGGCATTTCAAAAAGAATGTTGCGCACAGTAACGCACATGATGCCTCTAGCTAGCCAGATGAACTCAAAAGTCTTCATTACAGATCCTGCCATATCCGGCCATTTAAGGATGAACTTTAGAGCCCTTGCCCATACTAGTTTTACATACTAACCTGGTCCAGACCATAACCTTTGATCAAAACGACTCTACCTTCCATCGCTGGGCAAAACGAATATTAATATTCCTTGATGACCACTACATACAGAGTGACCCCTCATCAATGATAATTAATCAACGTTTTCATGATAGAAACTCGCTTCAGCGGCTCAAGAAATCAATCATCGCAAAAGCCCAGAATGAAGTTCACCTTGCCCTCACGTAGCTTTGAGCGTTCACATAAGATTGATTCGATTCATGGCCCCATGGTAGAGCGAAGCTGGTTGGGCCTGATTCTGCGAACAACAGGTACATGTTAGGTGTCTTTCACATTGGAATCCAAAACCCGCTTCTAAGATATCAATTAAGTAAATACCCCTCTGTCCCTCTAATAAGCTCTAAAAGCTCCAAATCGACACATTTCTTGTACCACTAAAAAGCTCCCTTTTGCTAATTTCAAATGCTGAGAAAGCATTTGCCATGTTCAATGATTTCATGGAGAGCAAGTTAAGCAATTCCTGGGGAGCATTCCTCTCCAAGCAATGTTGGCCTTGCCCATATGAGGTACCATTGTAGCTACTAATCTTTAAATCATCAATAACGAGCAGCTAGCGGCATGCACAAATAAGGTACTTTTTGCATGGAATTTGGGTGCCCAAACGGCGACATCAAAGCTAGAGATTTTGCATAAATTTGGTAGATGGTATATTGATTCTAAAACGCATGTGTTACTAGCACAAAGACTAAAACACTACAAGGGAGCAGTGTCAATTTGGACATGTTTTTGTCAATTAGGCCATGCTAATTTGGACACTTTTCTATCAATTTGGACATATTTTTGTCAATTCGGACATGTCATTGCGGACAGTTTTTCTTGTAGTGAAAACAGGATTAATCCTTTTGCAAGGAAGCTTTTTGGACGTTTTTAGAGGAAAAGAGGTAGTATTGATCAAGGTCAACAAATACGAATACTAGATACATACGCAGTATGAGCCTCTAGAAGAAGCAAACCCCGAGCAGTACAAGAAAATCACAGCAGGCATGTAATGGAGGTTCACGTACCAGGACGATCAACAGAAGCAACCGCATCTTCAGCAGCACTAACTATTTGGAGAGCGTCCTCTGGTCTCAGACCCGCGTTCTCAACCAAATCTTGTGCCGTGGCTAGCTTTAAAACACTAATGGTGTCATACTGCGCATCGAGAAGCAGTCCAAGGCATTCGGCAGCGCGATCGTTGTCGAAATCTTCAATTCCCTTCAGAAATGTCCACATTGGATTTCGGACTGGATTAGTAACTTCTCTTGGTAACTCCTCCAAGAGAGACTCACAGATCTGGAGCGTGTTCTTGTCTGCCATAACGAAAGCCTCTCTGTACTGGAAAACCACAAAGAAATCACAAATAAGTCACGAAGAAATCACATACTAGAACGAGGACAGGGATAGGCTAAACAGAAAAATAAAAAATAAACATTACTCTGAATCACTGTCCTACCAATTAAGGTCCAGCAAAAAATATACAGGGCACATTCAAGAATTTTGTATTCAAAATTTTAACCTTTGCACTTACTGATTTTTTTTAATAAAAAAGCATTATTTTCTTTCAGTCCTAAAATAGAGGCTTTGGAGTATTCTGCGTATTGTATAAAAGTCATTGCCACTGCCAAGGCAGCCATGGTTAGATTAAACTGAATCATTTTTTAGGCACTATCTCGGATCTAAGATAGATTGGTATAAACCAATGAAAAAGGAGTCTCTACACACCGTAAGACAGAGGACTTTAGATTTTTCAAATATTTGAAAAAACGCAAACGACCGATCGACTTCTATCCTTCATTACTTACTCTAAATCCACCTGGATTTCACAATACAAGGATATCGCAGTACTCCCTCAACTATCTTCAATGTCCACTGAGCCTCCTCGAGTTCTCTAGACGAAGTCTATGTATCAATTTCAAAACCAAGCCTAACAACGAACACGACGGGACCGCAAGTTTCAAGAAAAGCTTCTTAAAGAGAACAAGAAAGCAGAGCACACCGAGAAATTTGAGGTACAGAACCATACCGATAACATTGTCATTGTAGATCGAAATATCGGATGCCTTGGACGTTCGCACTCGTAATTAACACAAGCGAGCTCTCTTCACGCTTGGCCTTATGCAATGAGCTTATAGTTGTGAAAGATTGAAACTAAGCTAACAGCGGCGAAATCCAGAAAAAGATTGAAGAACTAATTGAGAAAGGCGTCGATTCTCGAGCGAGCTCTCTTCACGCTTGGCCTGATGCACTGAGCTTACAACCGTAACAGCCGATAATTGATTTTCAAGTGACCTCTTCCTTGAAGAAACTAAAGCTCACAGGGGCGAAATCCAGAAAATGATTGAAGAACTAATTGAGGAAGGAGTCGATTCTCGAGCGAGCTCTCTTCACGCTTGGCCTGATGCACTGAGCTTACAATCGTAACAGACGATAATTGATTTTGAAGTGACCTCTTTCTTAGCGAAACTAAAGCTCACAGCGGCAAAATCCAGAAAAAAGATTGAAGAGCTAATTAAGAAAGGCGCCGATTCTCGAGCGAGCTCTCTTCACGCTTGGCCTGATGCAATAAGCTTACAGTTGTGAAAGATTGAAGGAGCTAAATGAATAACGAAAATGACGACGATCACCAGATATTATACATCAATGTAGCCATACGGTTACTTGTATTTTTTGCACTTTGGCTGTGGCAAGTTGTCAATCAACATTTTGTAATCTACAACGCGGCTGTACAATACAATACGAAAAGTGAAGAAGTAAACTTAACACGCTAAAGGAGAATAGCCGTTATGTTCGGATTCCACGCGCCATAGCCGGACAGAAAATCAGAAAATCATTCCAGAAAAACAGCGACTGCAGAAGCACCGCCCGTTCCGCTGTGACGTTGTCTGAGTGCATCCGTGCTGACTCCTCTGCAGGTTTGCTGCAGAAAGTAAAACCGCAACAGCAACATCTGCAGTTGTCAATAAAGTGGTCGAGATGCTACGAAACACGAGGCCATGGCCACATGGCCCACTTCATCTCTCCCAAAAGGGTTGCTGAAGAGTTGAAGCTTCTCTTTTCATCCATGAAGTGGATGATTTTGTGGTTCTATGATGGATGTTAGTGCATCCCGCGAGACGTCTTAGTTAGGGCATCTCCGTACTGGGACGAAAAGTTCGTCGGCAGCAACAGTCCGGGAAGTTCTGGAAGTTGTAAGGTAGTGTGCTCATAAACCGTCCATGTAAGGGCTGAAACTGAATTTTGGGAGTTGAAACTTCTTAAAGCATTTTTCAGTAAGTTTTCCTTGAAAGACAAGAAGAATTGACGTTTAATTTAAGTTATTTCATATTTTTTGGAGTTTTGTGGAATTAGTTGTGAATTTTTGAAGTGGAAAGGCCATAGGTTTCTAAAACCATCCACCTCCTCAAATGTATATTCCTTTTACATTTGAAAACCTATGAAAAAAAGCATGTACAACAAGGGTACATTTGAGAAGGTGGGCAGTTTTAATGCCTGGATGGTTTATGAGCAGACTACCTTAGTTTAAGTTAGAGCATCTCCACTCTTCCTCTCCAAACTGAGGAATATCAAGCCCGGGCTTGCTTGGCCTTGAGATTGAGGTCCACTCAGCACTCGCTAAACGGAATAATTTCCCAGGCCCCACCATGCACTTCCTCAAAGATTCCAAAGTCCAATGCATCTTGTAAATCTCACGCACTCAATTGTCGTGCGCAATACTCTATAAGAGACAAGCAACACAGTGCTGTAGATGAAAAAATTTGCACAAATACCAGCACTTGACACTTGCAGTCCCACTCATTGCACTTAGCGTGCTTATTTTGAGAACAAGGGTGGAGGCCTTGACTGCAACAGCTCCCTTCCATATTTTTGAGGCACATTAAGAGCTCCTTAGCATGCTTTGTTTGGAGTACAAGAGTGGAGATGCTCTTAGTTGACAAGTTGACAAGAGTCGGCAATTGTTTACATTCATTTGGTGTGAGTTCATTTTTTTTCTCAGTATAAATTTGTAGTTTTTATTTAACATTTGGCTAATTGCCAAGTTTTTGAATTTCTCCTTATCATATTTTCGAAAAGTGATGTGTATGATTGGATTTTTTTTCTTTCCTAAGTGATATTTTCAAAGGGGTTCATGTGTGATTTAGGGTTTCATAATTTAATGTTCTCAACCCCGAAAGGACCATTGTCCCTTCAGGGGACAAATGGGATTTCGGGCATGTACCTATGGCTCAACTGCTTTGCGTGATTTTTTGAAACTTTTATTGAAAGTGAGGAATTCAAAGATTTACATGGGAATGTAATTTTTTCTTCATTCTGACATTTATTGAAGAAGTTATGCATGAAAATCTAGAAAATGCTGCTCCTCGGGCAGCCAAAAACTTCTTTAAAAATTTCATTTTTTTCAAATACAAATTTGAAATTGGTTCTTTAGACTAATATGGATGTGGGGAGCTTTGAATCATTCAATTACAATACATGAGATGAAAGTTATGAGGAGTTTATTTTGCGGGCAATTCTAGATTCTCTACTCTAAAATAAACTTTGAAGTCCTTTATTTTAATCAATTTTCATTATTTTGGAAAAAAAACAAAATCAAAGGATGTAGATTGTTTATCACAACATTATAACCGTTGGAATTTGCATTTTTCATTTTAATAATAAAAATCTTAACAATTTAGTGTTTTGACTCATTCTCTACTTCTTTTAACTTACTATTTTTTCCCATGTGTTGTATAGTTCCAATTGATTTGAAAATTCTCCCACACATACCTAACTTGGTCTCCTATATGGGAAAAAAAAACCTCAACTTTGTGTAGAGTAGTTTTTTTGCTCTAAGAGTGGTCAAAGCCTTCTGAAATTTCTGGGCAATAGCAAAAAATACTCTTTCCACAATTTAGATGTAAATATCTCACTCATTTTTCAGTAGATTGAGCTAATTTTTTTACCACATGTACCTTTTGTAGTCTATTTTAAGATTTTACAATTGGATTCTCATAATAAACATTTTTCTTACCATTGTACTTGCTTCCCCAAAAGTGGTAGGTTTCTGTGTTTTCCACAAAAAAAAATGGCTTGGTCCTTTAGGGGTTAAGAGGAGTTGAATTTGGCCAAGAACCCAACTTTTCAAGGCTAAGGATGTTGCCTTTGGAAAATGTATGAATCCAAAAGAGAGTCTATGCATTTTTCAAAGGCTAGTTGGTACAACAAAATAACACTTGTAATTCAATTCAAGTCAATGTTTTGAGAATCAAGTAAACCAAACAAACATGAAGGATTAATTAGACTAAGGTCAATTAAGAAAATCAAGTAATTTCACTAGTAGAAAACTCTTTCCAAAACAACAGAAAACCAACAGTTTCTTGTTGATTTGGGCACTTGCCCACGCTAATTGACTAATTTAACGGAATTTTGTAAACAACTAAATACGTTCTATTGATTTGGATACCATTATCTAAATCAACAAAAAATTTGGAATCTTTTGAAGATCTTTTGGGAAATTTTTGTGAATCTTTAAGAATCTTCAAGAATCTTTTGAGAATCATGGAGAATCTTTTCAGGATTTTTAAGAATATTTAAGAATCTTTTTGAGATTTTAGAATCTTTGAGAATCTTTTAGGAATCTTCATGAATCTTTGGAAATCTTTTGGAATCTTTTCAAGTTTTTTTTGGAATCTTTGAGAATGTTTGAGAACAATTGAGAATCTTTGAGAATCTTTGAAAATCTTTTAGGAATCCTTGAGAATCTTTTGAAATCTTTGGAAATCTTTTCAAGTTTTTTTGGAATCTTTGAGAATGTTTGAGAAAAATTAAGAATCTTTGAGAATCTTTGAGAATCTTTGAGAATCTTTCTGGAATTTTCAAGAATCTTTGAAAATCTTTGGAAATCTTTTCAAGTTTTTTTGGAATCTTTAAGAATGTTTGAGAACAATTGAGAATCTTTTTGGAATCTTTGAGAATCTTTTGGAATCTTTTCAAGTTTTTTTGGAATCTTTGAGAATATTTGAGAACAATTGAGAATCTTTGAGAATCTTTTTGGAATCTTCAAGAATCTTTGGAAATCTTTGAGAATCTTTGAGAATCTTTTAGGAATCTTTGAGAATCATTTGGAATCTTTGAGAATGTTTTCAAATATTTTGGAATCTTTGAGAATGTTTGAGAACAATTGAGAATCTTTGAGAATCTTTGGAAATCTTTTGAGAATCTTTTTTGAACTTCAAAAAATCTTTGAAAATCTCTAAGAATTTTCAAGATCCTTTTTGGAATCTTTGAGAATCTTTTTAAAATCTTTATGAAATTTGTTAAAGTACTTCAAAATACTTATAGAAATAGAATCTCTTAGACTGAATTAGAGTCCTTTAGGAATCTTTTTGTAATTCATCAAAATACTTTCAAAAAAACTATCACAATAGTTTAGGTTTGTTTTTGAAATCTTTCTAAAATCTTTTTGGACCTCATTAAATTTTTTTGAAGTTTTAAAAAATAAAAGAGGTTTTCAAAAAAAAAAAAATCTTTTAGAAGTTTGAGTGTACATTGACTAGTTTTATTTTCTTTACTTTTCACAATTTGGTAAGATTTAAAATTAGCAGCCTTTAAAGTCAAGTAAAAACATGACCATAATAACAAAAAACTCAACAGCTTTTTGTTGATCTAGATACTTTTGGACACAACTTCACTAATTCAACAAAATTTTATATAAAAAGTACAACATTTTGTTGAATTAAATACCAAAATTTCTTTACAGACAAATATAAAAGATGCTCTTCAATTCTTTGAAGAAATCATATATGTCCCTGAAGGATTAAAAGTACCAAGAATATCTTTGTGTTACATGATAACCAAGTGTATAGGTTAATGCAAATTCTTACAAGAAACCAAAGGTGATTTTTACATTTCAAATAATACAAAGATATATTTAACATTTCAAAATAGAAGAGTTATTTTATTAATTTTCCAAAATAATAGGAGTATAATTGATATTCCTACAAAAAATAAGGACTATTTTTTATGTTTCACATATTTTTGGCGTAAACTTGATATTTTGAAAGACTTAAAGGGTATTTTTAGTATTTTTCCTTCTATTACTAACCAAATGAATTAAAAAAAACAATCTTATAAAATATTTTTATAAGTTTTAAAAGATGGGAATTGATATGTGTACCACACCCTTCCAATTACTATACCACACCACAAGGTAAATTTTAGATTTCTACCATCAAAAAGCTGAATTTGAAAATTTTGAATTCAGATTTGGACTTAGAGACCATGGTGTTGTCTAGAACCATAAAAATAGTTGCAATTCAACAACATCCAATGAAAAAGTTTAGTTAGGGAGAAAATTGTTAATTTTACTTTCGTTTGTAAAAAAAGGTAAGCTTTTTCATTGGGTGTTGTTGAATTGCAACTTTTTTTATGGTCCTAGACAATACCATGGTCTCTAAGTCCAAATAATTCAAAATTCTCAAACTCAAATTTTTGATGGTAAAAATCTAAAATTTACCCCAAGGGTGTGGTACAGTAGTTCAAAGGGTGTGGTTCACATATTAATGCCCTTAAAAAATATTCAAAACTATTCAAAAGTCAATAGAATTTTGATTTTATAATTGCAAGGTTTTAATTCCGTAACTTTTCACGACTTCATGTTATTTGAAGCTATTGAACTATGGAGGCTATTTTAACAAAATAAGGTTCTTTTTACAAAAAAACTAGCCTTGAATAATAATTATTAATGAATCCAACCTTTGCCTGCAACAATCCTTATGAGATTTGTGAATTCCAAAAAAAATTTATCAACAAAATCAAAAAGATGGAAATAAACAATTTATTTAAAATTTCTAAACACCTTCTTTGATTTTAGTTCATAACTTTTGATAAAAATATTGAAATCCTAAAAAAGTTGTTGGAGGTGAAAGTAAAATACGTTTACCAACTTTTCTTAGTTTTAAGTTTTTGGAAAAAAAATCCTTTAATGGGCGGAAATAGCGTCCAAAGTCTACTGGATTATTAAAGACATGAACATTTAATGTACAAATAGAATCAAGATACCAATGTATGCATGTGCATTTGCACATTCTCTAGTGGTTTTGAGAATGTGCTAAAGTTGTGGAGTGTGAGAGGAGAGGTGGAGGGTTCAAACTCCACTACCAGCAGCTGTCTAGGGGTTTGGGCAGCTGCCCGTCCCTTAAAAAGTTCACATTTTTGTAAAATAAAAACAAATTCTATGAAAAAAAAATTTTAAAAATGAAAAGAAATAGAATTGAACAACATAAAATACATAATAAAAATCAACAACAAATTAACAGAAAACTGTAAATAATCAACAGAAAATCAACAAAAAAGTACCCAAATCAACTTGACCTAATTCACAGAAAAAATTAACAGTTTTTGGTTGAAATTCTGTTGATTTTGTGCTAAATTTTCTACTAGTGTTTGAAGGGTTAACATTTGAAAATTGATAATTGCTTTCATTTTTTCACAAAGGTATGGCGTAATCAATGATATGATCAAAGTGTTCATCTAACCCTTCTAAAGAGGTACATAGCATGGCATTGAAAATTTGCACTCCAACTTTACAATAGTACAATTGTGCTTTTGCAAGTAAAATTCCTCGTAAAATTCAAGAACAATAAAAAGGAGAAAATCAACTTTGGGCTTCTCTCACTTAGTTGCTACTTTGTGCCATCTCAAGCTCTAGTTTGATTTCAGTTACTTCACTAATTTATTTATTTTTACAAACTTTCCATCTCCTTGGCTTAAACCCCAAAAAAGAAAACATTAACAATAAATATTCTAAGTAATTGTGGAAATTTTGCGCCATTATTCCAAGATTTTTTTGTCCTTTGTCAGTTTCTTGGTTTCTCATTTTTGGGATTGGTACTTCATCCAAAAAAGTTAATGCTACCTAGAAATCTTAAATTTTTTTTGGCTAGGTTGTAACTAAACCTCAGTTTTCCTCATACAGTGGGAAGTAGCAACAATGTTGTTGTTGTATTGTTGCTGTTGGAATACAAGCTAGGCCTTTTATTTATCAAAGTACATCTTGCAAGTGGACTGTATAACTTATGTTAGCCTCAAACGTCCCATGCACACACATAACATTTAGTAGCCTGAAGAGAGGCTATCTTTCCCTCTCTTCAAGTATCATCCACGTACTTCACCCTTACAATTTATTTTTAATTTTTTTTTGACATGGCTGGCCCTCACATTGACGTATGTGCATTAAATTGAGCCTCTCTTTCATAAATTGTCTGACAAATTCAGCCAAGTGTCCCCATAGCTAGAGATGGGTGTGGAATATTCCACACTATTTCATCTAGTGGGTGAAATGGTATGGAATATTCTACACCATTTCATATGGAGGGAGGGCAACGTCTAGTAGTGCTACTGAATGTTATGCAATAGATACATTGTTGTATAATTGGCATTTACTATCATTAAGAAAATTTAAGTATGGACCTCAAATAGCTCACTAGGATTGCATTGATCTATATCACAACTTCTTTGTTAACCCTTTAGGGCTGCTTGCTTTCCAAGCTAGTCGTTCTTTTGGAGAAACTAATTGCTTCAGGCTTTTTAGCAATTAAGTCAAATGTAAAAAGCACAATCCAACCATACCAATATAAACTGCGGTCTTGGAAGATAAGCACATAACTTTTTTGGACTTATCTATGTGTGACATGTGCTACATCGGTTAAGTGAAAGGTGGTGCATTGGATTGAGTTTGGATTGTATAAGTTGAATGAATGGCTTCTACAAGCAACTACGGTAGAATTAGAATTTGAAAATGTGCACTTTTCTTCTATGTGATATGTTGAAGGGCTTGAATTTAGGATTTTGGGAAAAAGTTGTACCATTTGCTGTATTTGATGAAAGAAAGGCATAGGTGGGTATGGTATAGAAATTGTGGAAAAGGTCATGAAATTTTGATCATTTTTAGAAAAATGAGATTTGCATGGTTAGAAAATCCAACCAGACAAGTTATTTGCATAGTATTGATCTACGACCATGTGTTCTTTCAAAAGAATTGTGACAATATATAAGTAATTTTGACCGTGCAACACTAAAAGGACTGAAAAGCTCAAGTAGGGGGTACAAAGCCAAAGATTGGGTTGGCTATTGTCATGGCATTATTTACTTGGTCCCTAAAGATATTAGGTGAAGTCATCCTCTCGTTGCTATTTCAATGAGTGATTTGTACTAAACACTCAAATTTTCCGATACCCCTTCTGATGAATCACTTTCTTTACAACAAGATGTAATTCCAAAATTTGATCAAACAAGTGAGCATGAAAATAGACTTCATTCCTTGCATGTTTATAATTGGCCAACCCATGATCCAAAACTGGTAACATAGCCTATATTTCATTTCAAAACCTAAGAAGGCAGTTTTTGCCTCCTTTGGCCCTAAAGGATTAATCTCAAATGTAATAGAGGTGTGAATTCATTCAAAAAAAAAAAAAAAAAAAAAAAAAAAAAAAACCTTATTTTGTATTGACCATAGCTGCACGCTTTGATGTTTAAGGGTTAACTACCTTTTCCTTTCTCTCTACCTTTTAAAATTTTGAAGACATGGTGGATGAAAAACACCAAATGTTTAACACTTTATAATAGAGAACATTGAACCTATGGCATTAATAGAAATTTTGGAATATTGCGTGAGAGACAGACAACTCACGCTTTATAATATACTTAGATAGCAAGTTCTCCCTAATTTCCCAAACATTGGACACGTCGCCTTCATCTCAGATTTGGATGAGAAGTTTGAATAGAAATTAGTAAGAGAAAACGCAAGTGGCCGGGGTGCGGCATGGGTCTTTCAATGATTTTTGTCTAGATATCCCAGTCGTGATCAAATCTATGTGGGGTCGTGTGAACGGAAATTTCATGTGCTAGTGAAGCGTTGCAGCCTTTCAGACCTTTGATAGATTTTATTATTTCATAGCTTGGTCCTCGTGCTCGAACTGCAAGCCAACACGCTTCCCCTTAGTAAAAGGCACTCAACAAACGAAAAACCAATAAATAAAACAAAAAAACACTGTAACTCCCAAGGTACATTCCAGGGTTTTTTTTTTTGTTTTCCCACCGATGCTTGTTTGGCATTTTTTAAAAATGGTTTGTAGCTTGCTGGCTTCGTCCCTATTTTGGTTGGAGTTGAAGGTGGCCCCAATGTATGGATTTTTGGAGCATCATGGGATTTTTTTTGTAGGTAAAAAATATTCATTGGTCATTTCTTGAAAATATCCAAATAACCATTGCCATTACTTAAGTGTTATATTGAATTGGATTAGGCAAGACTTCAAAAAAAATTAAAATGCTCAAATAGTTTTAAAATGATAGCATCAAATTTCAATTTGATAAGGATTTTATGAAAGCCGAGGTTGCAATGCGATTTTCATTATTGCAATCTCACATTTTTTGAAATTTTTTTCCCCCTTTTTTTCTTGTAGGCTTGAAGCTAGCCTCTTTTTTTGAGGCAATTGGGCCTTAAATTGCCCAAAAAAAAACACTAGTACAATCATACCAAGGACAATAAATACACGAGGTGTGAAAGATAACTTTGTTAGTTTTAGAGGAGTCTAAAATATGACTCTCATGAGCATAATATATTGAAGGGAAAATTTCATGGATATCCCTTAAGTTTGCAATATTTACATAGACAACTCTACTTTTTCGGAAATTACACAAATATCCTTGGATAAAAAAGTTTAGACATTTTATGTGTTATGCTTGTACTCCCTTCATGACCAATGTTGAAGAAGGGAATGTAATGAAACAAAAAAGAACAACACGCGTGTAAAGGCAGAAGGGAAGTGACATGCCCAACAAAACAAATGTCTGAAAATTTTGGTCCAAGGGTATTTGTGTAATTTCTGAAAAAGCATGGGTATTTTTGAAAATATTGCAAACTTCAAGGGTACCCATGAAATTTTCCCTTGAGTTTTTAAGCCTTAAACAACATACACAACTTCAAAGGTGTGGTATCTACAAAATATTTTCTTGTGCAAGAGAAGAACTTAGAATTCAATTCACACTACGTCCCAAGTCCCACATCCCAATTCAATGTGTTTTGTTTACACAACAGTACTTTATGAAAGCTTTGATGCCAAAGAAGGTGGAGTTTCACTCCAAAATTGGATTGACCATTTTACTAAACTCAACTTTCAACCCACATCCCATAAATATTTTTGTACAAAATAATAATGGCTTTCCTTAGTACTTGCTTTGCACTTAATAACCCAATGGAGGTAAGATCTTGTGTTGAGGGGGACTTTCAAAGATGGACTGCAAGGCATATTGCAAACTGCCCCTTAGTTGTGGTAGCATTGACAAAGGTTTTTCAATTGAGCTCAATACAAGTTATACATTACACTTATTTGCAATATCAATTTTTTCTTGTGTGCTTGCAATGTATGTGTAAGAGGTTTGAAATAATCATTCGATTCTTGCCCAAGTTTTGAATTGATTTCCTACGTGGTTATTTTTGTACTATGATTGATCATCCATCCATGCTTAGCACCTATACTTATTGCTTAATCTTTTTGCAAGCAATGCTTGAGGCTACCCCCCAGACCTAATCGTTGTTTAACCCCTAAATGCTCAAGGCACCCAATTTGGGTGTTTGCAAAACTTTGAAGATAAATAAAATCTTACCAAATCACTATTTTTAGTATTTTCTTTTGAACACAAGTTTGTTTTGAAGTTTAATTTCAGTATCAAAAATCTGATTTTGAAAATGAATGTTCATGATTTTTCTTTTCAAGTTTTTGTACAAGGGTGTCCACTGCAATCTTGAGTTTTCTAGTGTTGAAAAATCTTGAAAATGAGCCTCAAATACACTAGAGCTTGGAGAAAAATCCACATTAGAAATCCATTTAAAAAAAGTACAGGAGTAGATTTTGAAAGCCGTAAATTGGTTGAGGTTAAACATGTAATGACCTTAAACCTTGTATTTTTTTAATGACCAACTTTTTTAGATTTGACATGTGAAATGAGGATTAGAAAACTTCAAGTTGCTTTTGTAGTTTTAAAACCCTCATGTTCAAACATTATAATCTTTCTAACTATAAGTGATATTGTTGTGTTTTCTTTTTCCATGTAATCTCTAACATGTCAAGTTCAAATTTGTACGGCTACAATTGAGAAAAACTTGATTATACTTATAAAAAGGTTGACTGATTGTTCATTTTCTTGAAAATACCAAGAAATTCAGAAAGGCCTTGGGCATTAAGGGGTTAAGGGTTAGAACACCCTTAGGCTTTAGTTGTTGTTATAAAACTCTTTGCTTCCATTGTTTTCTTCGTCCTTTCAATTGCTCACTATGAGACCCCACTTGTGATAGACTATTATTTTCAGAAACCAAAATAGAATTGGGTATTGTCTTAGATTAGTGTGTTTCTCTTTCATTTAGTTTGGGCAGAGTAGAAAAACAGTATTTGCTAGAGTGACAGAGCTATATATGTCCATGGACATGAATTTCATATGTAAAGTATAGATGAAAACTCATCTCTTTTTCAAGAATAGTCCACAATCATCCAAAAAGAGTGATATTATCTCAACTTTGTGGAGCATTTCAGCTGTTTCATCCACTAAAAAAGAAAGAATACATTCTCAAATATTATTTCAAAATAATTATTAAAGTAAAACTGTTTCTTGCAACAACCCTTGACCATACGCTTGCCTTTCAATTTTGTACAATGCACTTTTTATTAAACAAGGTTTGTCCAATTATAAAATGAGCATTGTTAGATAATGTGAAGAATAAAGACAAAGTCAAACTATGTGTCGAAGGATGTCCACAACACCACAAACAAATCAACATTCACAAATTCGGAGTAGAGTTGGGACAAATGAATCCATTCTTTACTCATTTTATGGATGAACGTGCACATGTCATTGATTTGATCCAATGTCTCCTGGCCTGCTTGCATTGCATGGTTGGGTGTAAGTTACGTCGCTCTACCTCCGGAAAAACGAAATTTCAAAACTGCAAGGACCAGAAGGCTGAAATTGGACTTTTTTCTAACTAAGCAATATAAAATGGGTCATGTGGAGACTTTGCTTTCAATTTATTACTCCCTCCGTTCCAAAATGATCTTCTTGTTGACCTTTATTTAGTGTTCCAAATGATCTTGTTGGAGGAGGAAGGGAGCTAGCAACACTTGCACATAGTCCAAAAGTATGTGCATGTTAACCAATCCCATGCCATCAAATGAGCGGCCATTGGTGCTCTTCAAAAATGCCCCAAATTTTCAATTTTCAAGCACTTTGAAATCACACCTTGAAAACTAATTTGAAACTCAAAATTTCAAAACAATAAGAGGACATCAAACTTTATTCATAGGTCATAACATTTGAAAAATGGTTAATTTCAAGTTTAATATATAACATTTTGTGTAACAAGAAGATCATTTTGGGATGGAGGGAGTATCTATTTAAGGCATTGTCAAGCAGACATTCAAATGCTCATTGTGAGGAGTTAGGTTTAACCCCTGAGCGCCCTAGGACCTCAAAATGGGGCGCTCAAAAATGAAAAAGTTCTTGTTTGACTTGTTATAATCTTTCTATTGGTATGGTCAAACCATTTATCCTTTTCCTTATATTTTGGAGCTTGTCTCACCTACCATTCAATACGGTTAGATTTTGTGGATCTTGTTTATGATAACAATTTGGTTGGATTGAGTGTGAGTGGGTCTAGATTTTGGTGAATATGAGCTAAACGCTCAGGGGTGCATTAGTGTCCCCATAACCGTCACTTTTAAAATTTAGGAATTTTTTTAAAAGTAAATAGATGTAATTACAAGGATGTACAACACGTGAACATGAAACCTTAGTGTTGGTTATGGGTACAATGGCAGTTTGCTCTTTAAAATTCACAACTTATTCTCACAGTATCCAAATAATACATTCAAAAATGTTCAAAATCCTTAAGCTTATGGGTGTTCCTACCTTAGGAAGTGTAATTAAGGTACTTTGAATGCTCTTTCAGATTCTCGTAAAGTTTGAGTGGCTCAAATTGAGGTCAAGGTCAAATGGTCAATAGGGTAAAAGTCAATTAGCGGGGACTAGTACAGTTTTCAGGCAATTCTTACGAAAAAGCACAGCCAAAGTTCACAGAAAATCTTCAAACTACTGACTTAAAAAGTTATTTAATACAGTTATGGTAAAAAATGACACCCACACATGCTCACGTCATTTGAACTCACTGTAGTTACCATCCATTTGAAAGTTGACGACTAAAAGCTTCTGAGAATTAATGTCAACACCACAACAATGGAAGAAGCAATGAAACAGCTGCCTGGCTTACTCAATGCTCAAGTGAAGTAAATTTAAAGGGGGAAAAAAAGCTCGAATGCGTTGCATAAACAACAGTTACAAATTGGAAAAAGTGAGAAACCTACTAACTATTTAGAGAATGACTTTCTCCTTCTTCACGAGCAGAGGCGGGTCAATATCGATTCCCATGTTGGCTGCTGTTCCGGCAACAATCCTCATGGCTGACTCAATTGTCGTACAGTTCAAGTCAGGCATCTTCTCTTGAGCAATCACCCTAAGCTGGTCAATGGTGACCTTACCGACCTTCATTTTCTGTGGGTCGTTGGAGCCCTTGGCAGCACCTGCGTACCGAGAAAAAGATTATTGCCACAACAACATACATAATAGAAAACATGTTCTTATTACAGTCAAGACGCTACAGAAATGACCATAAAATTACCATCTTGTAGGTATTTTTACAGTATAAGTTTGTCTTTTCCTTACCCCACAACAAATACGAGGAGAGAGTAGAGGTGTCACTTTTTGTATGCTCACTAATGTTAAGCATAGGTAAAAGTTGAGAACTCAATTTCTAGAGTGATTCGGAATTAAGTAAGATCATGAAAGCAAACTTTGAAGTATTCAAGGAGACGAAATGTGAAGAAACATACCTGCTGCTTTCAAGAGAAGAATTGAAGCTGGAGGCGTCTTCAAGACAAATGTGAAACTTCTATCCTGTAATCAAAATTCCAGATATCTAACCATGTTAGCGACACACTAGGCAATTACAAGCATGAAAGTTCCTTCAAAAGAGTACATCGATTCATCTACAAATGTGCCTTGAGAACAATATTGATAAGAAAAGGGCCATAAGAGGAGCAAATCGTACTAACAAGCACACAGTGGTAATTTGGTAAATACTACGATACTTAGGGAAATGCTTATCCATGGATTTAGGGTTTAGTCTAGCTCATTTATAAATCACAATTTACAAAAGAACTGTCCGGGAAATGTGTTCATGACTTGCAGGGAGAAATGCATGCAGATTCCCTACAGGGGAGCCACTCCTAGACACAAGCTCTAGTGCATCAGCATCCTTTAAAATGTATGAACACAAAATCATATTCAAAAACTTCAATTCTGATAAGAAATTTTCATCAAAATAGATGAAAGCCATAAAAGCAGCTTCCCTACTAGAAATCTAATTAGAACACCACAAGCATATAATTCAATAGTTTATCTCAATTCATTAAAAAAATTAACTGAAAAAGAAATTAAAAACAACGTCGATAATACATATTAAAAACACCGAGTCGTCGAAAATTGATGAGGTATTAGAGTCCATACATCGAAAACTGTCTATCTCAGTTCATCTAAAAAATTGACTGAAGAAAGCACTGAATACAACGTCGATAATGCATATTAAAAACACCGAGTGTGGAGAATTGATGAGGTATGAGAGTCCATACATCGAAAACTGTGATCTCGACGGGAATAACGTAACCAGGCTTGTCAGCAGTCTTAGCATTGTACTCCTTGCAAAACGCCATGATATTGACACCCTTGGAACCAAGAGCAGGACCAACAGGTGGCGCAGGAGTGGCCTTTCCAGCTTCCAAGGCCAGCTTCACAATTCCAACCACTGCAAACATCCGCACCAAACAAAACCCCCGACAAGTAAGTCATAATCAAAAGTAAACAAAGTTCTAGTATGAAATTACAAATCGAATTGCTAGTAAGTCATACTCCCTCTGTCCCAATATAAAGCTCCAAATTAGGCATAGTTCTTGTCCCACTAAAAAGCTCCCTTTTCCTAATTTCAATTGTTGAGAAAGCGTTTGTCATGTCCAATGATTTCATGGGGGTAAGTGTCATGTCCAATGATTTCATGGGGGTAAGTTAAGCAATTACAGAGCATTCCTCTCCTAACAAGCTTGGCCTTGCCCATATGAGGTACTGTTGTTGCTACTAATCTATAAATCATCAATAAAGAGGAGGAGCTAGTAACATGTACATATATGATATTTTTTGTATGGAATTTGGGTGCCCAAACGGCAACATCAAAGCTGGAGATTTTGCACACATTTAGTGGATGGTATATTGATTCTAGAACGCACGTGTCATTATAACAAAGACTAAAATAATGAGGTGTTGACAGCATTCACAAACTATGTACAAATGTGGTACTTTTAGCATGGAATTTGGGTGTCTAATCGACAACATAAAAACTGGAGATTTTACAGACATTTAGTAGGTAGTATATTGATTCTAGAATGCATTTGTCACTAACATAATGACTAAAAATACAATTGATCCCTCATGAAGAAGTTTTTTGGAGCTTTATAATGGGACAGAGGGAGTAATACAGTAAACAAATGTTCTAGTATGGAATTACAAATCGAATCGCTAGTAAGTCACAACAAAACAAAACAAAGCTCTTAATTATGAAATTACAAATTGTAATTCAATTAATGACCTAAAATGATAATGCAGTCAAGAACGGAGGAACAAGTTCAATTTTCTCATGACCTAGAAAGGCATGGAAATTCGTACCTTTCTTAGCCTTTCCGGAAGGCTTGGGAGGCGCCATAGCGACGACGTGCAATGACTTGCGCAGGGGCATTGAAACCACGGCTCCAGTCCGGAATGCGCCATTGTGGAGTGCGCAGTAAGAGGAGGAGGACGAGGAGGAGAGTCCGGCGGTGCCAGGGAGGAAGGACGATGCGAGCTTCGAGTCCAACCTGGCGCTCGCAATGGCAGTACCGCAGGTGGCCGCCATGGCTGGGATCCGTCTCTGCGAACAAAATTGCACAGGATTGCAGTGCAAAATGTGGAGAAGGGCGAGGCGAGGGGATAAGCAACGGAAGTGGGAAGTTAGATAAGGCGAGCTCAAAGTATTGTGGTTGATATCCTTCCGGTGTTGGCCAGGTATGGGTAGCGGGTATATGCAGGTTCTTGGGGGGTCTCAATTACTATTTCGATCATTTTGGATTTGCGGTGGTCTGTTTTTCTCAACCGCCGACGATGAAACCGTGCCGACGAAAAGCAAGCATGCCAAATGTTCTCCACGACGGAGCCACTTATGAGTTTAGGGCATCATCAACGCATACACCGCATACACCGCATACACCGCATACACCGAGATTGGGACGGGGATTGACTGGTCTTGGCTAGTCCTGAGTCTCTCCCCCCATACAAGTCAATTTGCTGCCCTTTTCATCGGACGGATTCTCCCAATCCTGACACAACTTTCATCGCAAATTTAAGCAAATTTAAGCATCAGAGAAAGATACTTGCTAATACTTGCAAATTGTTGTTAAGAAGTTGCAAGCTATTGCAAATAAATGTCATTCTAGCAACAAACGCAATGGAAGTCTCAAGAACACTGAAGAACAAGCAAATCTGCCATCTGAGGAGACCGTTTCAACATGGTCATCTCTTGGTTCTAAATTACCCTGGTTGGTTACGTTGAAGCCCTAAAAGTTCCTCATTTTGGCACACAACTGGCCCCACCAAGAGAAATGCAGTTACAGCCCCCATTCCCCGTCTTGGATTGATTGATGATGTTCTGAAGCCAATTAGGGTTAAAACGACGCTCTGAAGCGAGCTAGGGTTAGCACGACGTTGCAGCACTTTTAGTAGCAAAGTCGCGGGCGCAATGTCGCGTCTGCGCCACGAGACGTCCATCAATGGCCCGATGCCGATCGATTGAAACAACCCAAGGATGATGGATGACGTCCCGAGGGCGCAGACCCCACACTACCTGGCATTGGTGGAAAAAGCGTTATTATCCCACCTTGGTGGCCGAATTTCGACCTGCCACGAGTCGTAGATTTGAGTCCGACCCATCTACCAGTTTGCACTTTTGGAAAAAGGAAGCCCAACTCACGGGTGTGAGAGTGTGGTGTGTCTTCTTATCGCTCTCTCTCTCTCTTTCTCTCGCTTCCACTCTCCTTTTCCTTCCCTCGTTGCGGTTCCAGCCGAGCTTGTGATTGATCGCCGACGTGACAGTTCTGCAACGAAGGAGAGGCGTGGTGGGACTCTGCATCGAATTCTATCGAATTTTGGGGTTTAGGGCTCAAAAAATTCGGATATTTAAGGTAGGTCTCCCCATCATCATCATTGGCTTGTTCTTTTTTTCTTTTTTTCTGTTTGTATGCAATTTGAGGAGCTCTCGCACTTGGATTTCGGTGACACGAGTCGGCGATATCTCGCACTCCATAGACTTATTTTTGGATATTCAGTACTCGTTCGGATTTGTTTTTGCAAATTTTGATAAACCTTTTGGAGAATTTTGATGTATAGAGATTTGTGGTTGTCAGAAAGTTGAGAATTGTGATATATTGGACTTATTGTTGTTGTAGTTTGTCTTGATTTTCACGCTCGGGAATTCTAGAGCAGATATTTGTTAGAACCGGTTAATTTTAACTTCTAATTGAAATGGTTATGTGCAACCCTAATTAGGTGTGGTTTTAAATAAGTCGATGTCGATAATCGTAAGAATTGCTCTTATAGTTTGGTCATTTTGAAATTGCTACTACTCCGAAATTAAAAGTACCCTTGTAGCTTGAGTATGTAATTTTTTTGTAGTTTGTGAAAGTTATAAGGCGTTACTGTATAAACTTTTGTATACGTCTTATTGTTGAATCTTTTTCTCTTTTCTTTCACACTTTCAAGTCCTCAAGTATCAGTGAATTTGAACAGAATCAGAATATTTTCTGTTGGCACTAACCCAGAAGTAAGAACAATTGGCTTTGTTTTGATTGTAAGATAAAGACAACTGTCATCGGCACTCTGGGGTCTCATACTTCCAGATTTTTTGGTTTCGATAAAGCTTTTGATACTGTTGCGTAATTCGTATTTTGAGTATTGCTGATGCAGCAACTCACCTGCAAGGAATTTGCAAAAAGGAATCTAACTATGGTTATGCGGTTTATCTTATCGTGAAAAGTCTAATTCAGAGGTAGCCAAATTCCATATCAGTAGAATCAGTGAAGAAAGTTGCACCCATGTTGGTCCAAAAAAAAGCTGCTAGAATGATAACTGGGGCCTCTTGGATTTTTAGCCATGATTTTAGGTGAGAATCTATCTGATATTTGGGGGTGGATTTTTGTTTTAGATGAGAGTCTATCTGACATCTTGGTGGATCTTTGTTGCTGTACAGGAATCCAATCCACCCTTTTCTATTGTGACACCACACAAGCCTCCTGCTCCTTCTAGAACCATCAAACCATACATTTTTGTGGCTTTCTAGTAATACCCATAAGCATCCATGGCGAATTGCTTATGTCTTTCACCATCGTCCACGCTCCACACACACCTAATGATCCCTTCCCAATCCTCCTCCCCTCAAGCTTACTACCGAAATCCATCCTTGTATCCAAAACCCATCACTTCTACCAATATTAGGTCTCGTACTTCACCCTTGAATGTCACAAGAGTCATAGTATCTGCAAGCCAATCCAAAAACCCTGCAACCTCTTCCTTCTCCTCTCCAAACCTCAGTAGCAGTCATTCTCGGTTACAAATAAACCCTAGATCACGCCCTTTAGACCCATCAATCAAGCATGTCTTGCAAGACGACACTCCAACAGAGCTTGCACCACTCGAAGCAGAATTCATGGAAGCAGAATTGATTGAAGCAGAAGATATTGCCACGTCATCAGTAGCAACAAGCATTGAAACCTTCCAGAACGAAGCATGGAACCACAGGTTTTTACTGGCACTAGCCGGTTTACCGGGCATTTTTTCAGGCTTAGAGACCTCCGGATCGGTAATCCAATCCCTCGCAGTATTAGCAGCGGTGATCACCGTCCACGAGGCAGGCCATTTCTTCGCAGCGAGGCTACAAAGGATCCACGTCACCAAGTTCGCGATAGGGTTTGGGCCAACCCTAGCGAAGTACCAGGGGAAAGAGGTGGAGTACTCCCTTCGAGCGATCCCGCTCGGAGGCTACGTGGCATTCCCCGACGACGATCCGAATTCCGGATTCCAACCGGACGATCCAGATTTGCTGAAGAACCGGGGCATTCCCGCGCGCGCTCTCGTCATCTCCGCCGGAGTACTCGCGAACATCGTGTTCGCGTACTCGGTTCTCTTCGGGCAAGTGTTGTCGGTAGGGTTAGTCGAACAAGAGTATTTGCCAGGTGTCATCATCCCGGAGATCATCGCCAGATCTGCGGCGTCTCGAGGCGGACTCGAGGCGGGTGACGTTGTGTTATCCGTCGGTGGACGAACCCTAGAAAAGAACGTCGGCGCGGTGTTCGATCTCGTGGACACAATTAAGGTGTGTACACCCATAAGCGCCAGTTTATGGGTGCCGAAGTGATGGTTGTGGGTGAGGGAGTGATGGTTATGGGTGATGAAGTGATGGTTGTGGGTAACAAAGTGGTGGTTTTGGGTGACTAACATGATAATTTTGATTGCCTCATCTCACTACAGTAGTACCTGGCTAAGATGAACTTGTGTAAGAAAAATGCTTGGATAAGATCACTGTCCCTGACATGGAAGTGGCCCAGCAGGTTCATTATTGGGGAGCTTCAAGGGGTATTTGACTACAATGAATGCTCTCTTAAGATGAAATGAATATTTTGTCCAGATACCTTCATCTTAGCCAGGCACTACTGTATTTAAGAACCATTAATAAGCATTGTTGTTTTTAGCATCTTTTACACACAACTAAACAATTTTAGTGATTTTGGACTTGTGAAAAATCTTTGTGAACAAATGCTTGGAATTGGAACTTTGAAATTGATGCCAATTTTTTTGGGTTTCCTCTTCCTTCCTAACTTGACAATATTATTTTCAAAGTTCATCAATTAATTTTCCTACTCCAAAATCCTTGGTTTGACGCTTATGGGTGTACATACATACCTCAGGACAACCCGGGGAGAACACTGGATTTCGAGGTTCGACGGCCGGGATTCTCCGACCTTTTGAACATTAGAATCACGCCGGATCTGGCCTACGATGGAGCTGGTAAAATTGGAGTGCAACTCTCGACGAACGCAAGGTTGCACAGAGTGAAAGCGACGAACATCGGCGAGGCGGTGAAGAAAGCGTCGAAGGAGTTCGTGAGGCTGACAACGACGGTCACCGATGGACTGAAGCAGGTGTTCTTCAACTTTGCTCAGACGGCGGACAAGCTGTCTGGCCCCGTGGCGATTGTGGCCGTGGGTGCTGAGGTGGCGCGGTCTGACGTGGCGGGGTTGTTCCAGTTCGCGGCCATTGTGAATATTAATCTTGCTGTGGTGAACATCTTGCCGTTGCCTGCTCTTGATGGCGGCTACTTGTTTCTGATTGTGCTGGAGGCTCTGCGTGGGAAGAAGCTCCCTGAGGGTGTGGAGAAAGGGATCATGTCGTCGGGGATTTTGTTGTTGCTTGCGGTGGGGGTGGTGCTCATGGTGCGTGACACTCTCAATCTAGGTATCGTGCAGCAATTGTTGTAGTTTGTATTTTTATTATTACGCAATGGTGACATGGTTCGTTCCCCTCCACGTAGACTTGTACACTAAAACCTTTTACTTGTTTAGGGTTTGCGAAATTTGTAATTTTTTTTCTCCTATTCTATTCGTAAGGAAAGTCTCAATTTCTTTGCCACTTAATCCCGAAAAGATGTTGCTGTGTATTGTGTATGCTCTCTTTGTGTTGTATATGGATGGGGTATTTGGTAGAGCACATGAACTCTATTGGAGTTGTAAATCTTAAGCCAAGTCATAAACATGCTATTGGTTTATTAATATTTTTTGGGGAACACTCTCAATCTTGGCATTGTTCAGCAATTGCTGTAGTTTGTATTTTAATACGCAACGTTGACATGGTTCCCCCCTCCACGTAGACTTGTACACTACACTATGATTCTCACTTGTTCAGGGTTGTGAAATTTGTAATTTTTTTTCTCCTATTCTATACGTAAGGAAAGTCTGAACTTCTTTGCCAATCAATTTGAAGTTGAGTTGTCTCATGCGTTTGTGTTCTTCTCTCTTGGTTTTGACGTTGGCTTTCTTTTGTTGTTCTTCAAACTGTTCATGGGTCTAACTCCTTTTCTGCTGAAATTCTGCTTGCTTTTTGTCATGTGACTTTTTGCGTCTTGATGATGTTCATGAGTTTGCAAAACTTGTTATCCTGCTAGCATTTGTGCACCCGAGCCTCGAGTTTCTGCCAGAGTTTTCGTGTATACTTGCAAGTGGGTTCACTGTTCTAGTAATCTTCATTTCTTAGTTCCGCTATTTGAATTTGTGCATAGAGAATGTGTGGTACATCTTCGGTGCTAAGGTAGATGCTACCTAATTGAAGACATACGCTCAAATAGGACGCTGTAAACTAAGTTTTGGCTGGAACTTCGGCCAGAAGATCGAAAAATCATAATTTTAGGTTAACCGATACCAACTATGTCATTACAGATTCCTTATTCCAGCTTAATCGAAAAATCAGTGAAAGAGGTTGGGTTTGAGAATTTTCTTGGAGTTTGGAATCTTTTGGTTGAATCTCTCCTCTTTCACTAAACTAAAACAGACTACATTGTATAGCGCAAGACAACATAAAGCAGCAAAGACTTATCAAAGACTTATCAACCATATGAGATGTTCATAGCACTCTTTAATAAGTTGAAACTCTTCGTATCTATAAACAAGGTCTTACGATAAAAGTTATAAAAACCAATTTGGAGCTATCGTTTGCCAAAAAAAGTTATTGACCTTTAAAGTTGGCTATGGTATCTTGCACTACATGTAGCTATAATTTCGTTTTGGATTTGGATGTGACTTATGCTACCCAAGAGTCTGGATGTGATATGTGTTACCCAAAAGTTACATCTTTGAAAGAAGTTTCAATCTCACGCCAATTTTTTTACTCCAAATTTCTTCACACCAGCGTAGCTTGTCACAACCAGGTTTGTGATCCCTACCTTGGTATTGAGGTTGAGGTTCACCTTAACACAAGAAATGCAGCATCTTCTAATAATCAATCACTTGGTGTATTGAAATATGAAATCCTCTTCACCATGTTAACCCCTAAATGTCGGCACGGACGAAAAAACGTCCATTGCCTCCAAAAAAAAACTCTGTATCCCAGAAAAATACCAATCTTGATCTGATTTTTTTTCAGAAGTGATCAAAAAAGCGTAATGCATCATGGAAGGCAAAAATTCTTGAGATATATTCATTTTATTTTATAACCCAAATTGTGATACATGGTGTTAGCTCCCAAACTGCCCTTCTTGTAATTTTCATGAGGGCACCATGCATTGTTGACTTTTTCAACTTTTTGAAGCAATACTACTTGTGCCCATGTGCATAATACTGTAGAATGCTACAATCAGGGCAAGCCACGGTGATCCATCGATCCTTTAAGGGTTAACTCCTAAAAGACTGTTGTCCCTTCGAGGGACAGGTGGGAGTTTGGGCATGTACCTTTGGATAAGCAACTTTGTGTGATTTTCTGAAACTTTTCTAAAAGGTGGAGAATTCAAAGATCTATGCGGGCATCTAATTTTTTCCTCATTCCAGCAATTATTGAAGAAGTTATGCATGAAAATCTGAAAAGCAAGGGATTGCCCGCCCGGGCAGCCCAAAAAATTCTTTAAAAATTAATTTTTTTAAAATTAAAATTTGAAATTGGTTCTTTAGATTTTTTTTTAAGGTGAGAAGCTTTGAATCATTCAATTTCAATCAATGACATGAAAGTTATGAGGAGTTTTTGTTTGCGGGCAATTATGGAATCTCTACTCTAAAATAAACTTTGAGGTCCTTTATTTTAGTCAATTTTTATTATTTTGGAAAAAAAACAAAACTAAAGGATGTAAATTGTTTATCACAACATTATGACTGTTGGGATTTGCATTTTTCATTTTAATAATTAAATTCTTAACAATTTAGTGATTTGACTCATTCTCTACTTCTTTTTACTTACTGATTTTTTGTATGTGTTGTGTAGTTCCAATTGATTTGAAAATTCTCCCATACATAGCTAACTTGATCTCCTACATGGGAAGAATAAAGCACAAAGTTGTGTAGAGCAATTATTTTCATGTAAGAATGGTCAAAGGCTTCTGAAATTTTGCGACAGCATGAAAAAAAACTTTTCTTTTCACTTTAGATGTAAATATCTCACTCATGTCCATTTGGAATGACATTTTTTTTTTCCACAAGTACCTAATCCAATCTAGGGCAAGATCCTACAATTGGATTTCCCAAATTTTCAAAAAAAAATTACCTTCTTACTAACCCCCCAAAAGTGGCAGTTTTGAGTGATTTTCACGGAAAAAATGGCTGAATCCTTTAGGGGTTAACAAGTATATACAAAGATTGATCATAATATTAAGAGAACAATGTTCATCACGTGAGATTGTGACATTCATAGTACTACAAAAATGAAACTTTGTAAAGAACAAAGGCAAGACACGAGTTGCCAATAATCAATAAGTTGATATCAAGGGAGAGACACTGAACCTCGCTTACATTAAAAATGTGATTGTACTTCCTCTAACTTTCTAAACATTAGGGGGTTTCAAACATCAAGTTTTTCAAGTGGCTCACTTTACGATTCACCTCAGTGAATTCACTAATGAACAGTGCGGTGACGCACCTCTAAAGTCACTCCTAACGTGATTCACTGAATTTCAAAAACTCACTTTCACGCAACTCATCCTCACGGGTGTTTAAAACGCTCAAACCCCCAACAAACCCTAATCACAAACTCACAGATGTGTCAAACTTTGGGCATACAAGTGAATAAAAATAGTTCAATAGTGGGTTGAGTTGAGAAACTCGTAGACCATATTTTATGTTTGAAGTCCCCTACTAGATCAACTTGGACCAACTAGAAGAAACCACGAAATACTGTCTTAAAATCAAAATTCCAGGTAAACTATCAAGCAATATTTCAAACAATTTCTTTTTACTTCAAACATAAGCAAATGAAGTAAATGAACGACCTCAATCAGAATCAACCAATTAACAATAGAAAATCACGAGTGGGAAAACCAATCAAGCATCCTGAAATAACACAAAATTAGGGTTATCGGCGAGATTCTCAAGACAGTTTGCCAGAACAATACTACCCGTACCGGAAGAAGAGAAATTGGAAATGAGGGTGCAGCAGTGAAATTGAATAATAAACGTGAAGGGACGCTCTGGTGATGGAAGCATGGATTTTCTGTTTAGTGTTTGGATTGGTGAGGGCCGCGCGAACGCGAGCCCCCGCTGCCACAAATTATGACGTGTATGCCTCCCGTAGGAAGATACTAGAGCTCCCATGTCCGAAGTGCAATGGAGATAGTCGCCCTAGGCCATCCACCTTGCTGATCACGGATAGACCCCGCCCAGGTAAGTGAACAGAGCATGTCGACTCCGGGATTATATACTCTCCAGCCTCCTCTCCCCACGCCAAACGATATGGGTTATCCAGGGAGTTTCTATTTTTCAATCCCTTCTCCAGCTTGCGGTGACAGCTGGACTGGAGTTAGCAGTAATTTTTTAAAGCAGCTGTCCGCTGCCCGCGCCAGCCTGGAGGGCTCTCATGATCCACGTCCGCGTCTCAACTTTGCACCCTTAAACGTCGAGGACGAAAAACGTCCTCCGGCTCTGAAAAAAGATTCTGTGATTCAGAAAAAAGTTGTTTTCCATCTGATTTTTTTTCAGAAGTGACCATAAACACATGGTCCATCATGGAAGACAAAAAATCACCTTGTGAGATGCATTCATTTTTTTTTATAACTCAAAATTGTGATAATTGTGATAAGATTCAGAAACACGGTATTAGCTCCCAAATTGCCCTTCTTGCAATTTCATGAGGGCACCATGCATTGTTGACTTCTCCAGCTTTTTGAAGCAATACTATTGATGCTCATGTGCAAAATGCTGTAGAATGTTACAGGCAAGGCAAGCCACGGTGATCCATCCGTCCTTTAAGGGTTAACCCTAATACAGACTACAGCAAATAGTGCATTTAGGTTGCCCCATACTAATTTCTTGACATTCCACACTATTTAAATATAAACCAAGACTATAATAATTTTTGTCAATAATTACTACAATAAACAATGGAAGAAGCAAGCAAAGAGTGGGCCCAACAAAAAGTGCCAAAGTCAAGGAACAAGAAAACTAGAACTTTAGATAAAATCAAGAATTATTGTAGTATAAGGGCATCTCCACTAGTGGCTTGAGCTCGTTGAAAGTGTCTAGGTCCCTCTCAAAAACCTCTCAAACTCTCTTATTTAGAGAGTCTAGCAAGCCACTCTTCAAGCCACTATTCATGCACTATTCACTTTAAGTTTAGTGAGCTTTATCCTTTACTTCCCTAGATAAGTGGTCACCCGCTTATTTATGGGGTGTGTTGGAGTGTAAGGCCACCTTTTCAAAAAACATGGGTGGAGATTGAGAACCTTCAGGCCTCGCCAATCCAATTGAAAAACTTTGAGCAAGCCTAAAGTGGTGGAGATGCCCTAAAAAGTGTTACATACCCTTCTAGGTGTCCGGGGGTGAGTCATAAGGTAACTTTACTCAGGTATGGCAACCTAATTGTTAAGGCAACCTAAACGCAATATTCAGTGTAGTGATTCTTGCTGGGACAATTGACATTAGTCTTGAAATTTGGTTTATAAGGATGGGAAGTGGCAAAGACAATCAAATACCTTTCAATCTTTCCACATGGGTTTCCAAGTTTTCATTAGGGCGTGATCTGAATTTGTGGAGATAAACCCCATTAAACCCTAATTCAAATTCACGGAACTGCCATTCAACGACTCCAGAGGTGCTGAACTGGAGTTCGTCGAGTTTGATAATTTTGAATTACTGCTTCTGTAGAGTTGCTGTAATTTCAGCTAATGATATTGTGGCAAGTTTGCTGAGATTTTAGTGTAAGCATCAATGCTGCCGTGGGCGGTTTAGGTTTTGGTGTATTATCAGTACACATCTTGTGAAGCTTTTGGCTCCGGTATGCTAGCTCTCAAAAGCTATCAAAACATGCTAATTGCTGGACAGATGGAATGTGCCGGCCGCATCACTGATTTCGGTGCAGAGATACTTGTAAAAGTACCACACCTTAGCATTGCCTTAGTACAATAAGATGGCCACAATCCTCGGCAGCGTATTGTCAAGTTGGTCAAGGTTTTTCTCAAAAAGTACAACAGAGTTCCTCGTTACGGTCGTAGCATACACAATCTGGCGAATTCCTTCCTTGGACCAGGATTTGCATGAGAAACGCCAGAGAATCTGCGCATGTTGGAGGTAAAAATTAGGGTTAGGGTTTCTGCAATTTGCGTTTGGATTGTGGATGGAGCAAACCAGAGTTGGGTGCTAAGTTCTGAGAGGAGGGAGCTGATTGAGAGGTCTTAACTGCAACTGATCAGTGTTTGCAAAAAAGCGATCGTCACTTGGAGCTGAAGGCGCCATGAAAGCCTTTTGCACACAAAGAGTTATGGCCATGACTTGAAGAGGTGCACACAGGGCACACATAGCTCGAGAGCATGAAAGGGTGGACGTGCAAAGAGGCATGAACACACACCCACCCACCCATGCGCGCCCAAAAGTCAACACCATAGAAACATCTCCAGAATGAAGGAAACTGCAACAACGAAATGATTAGGGTAAGTCAAATCTCATGACTAATGATGCGGGATGCGGGATTTTATTGCTTCTTCTCTAATTCGGCATCTAGCGATTGAGAGTCGAGATCTTGTCTCCAAAATACTTGAGTTGGCTTAGAGATAGGTTAGAGTATTCTAGTCTCGGAACAGATAGCTCAGCATCTAAGAGCATCCACATCCTTGCACGCAACTTGGTCCTGCGAGAGCACTTGGCATGCCCGCACCCCTTGGTGCGCCTCAATAGACCTGCAACCGTAGTATGCTAGCTTGGGCTCACTCAATTGTAGCTTGCACACTGCAACTGTCAGGGTTCAATGAATCCTTAGCACGCCCAAATACATGACAGTGGAAACTTTCAATTGTAGCTTGCGCATTGAAATGTTTAGGGTTTGATGATGAATCTTTAGTGTACCCAAATTTAGGACAATAGAAACTTTCAATTGTAGCTTGAACAGTGAAACCATTCAAGGTTTGACAAATCATTAGAGCGTCAAATCCAAGATAATGGAAACTTGTTGATTGGTCGACACAAGAGGCCCACAACTGAAGCTCAACATCTGTCCTCTTTTGCAATATGCATTTAATACTTGCTTGTACCTAGCTGAGTGCAAGGGTGGGACATTTGAGATTTGAGCAAGCCTGTGATCACGAATTGCTTGTACCTGGTTGAAGGGTGGGTATCAGAGATTTGAGCTAGCCCACGATTGTGATTGCGTCCTTGACACCTGCTTTGGAGAGCTGCAGGTTGCGTGCTCAGCAGATGCAGCAGCAAGAATGTAGCGAAGAATGTAGCGATCGATAGTGTGCATGGGTAGTACGGGTACACGCAATGTGCACAGAACGACGACGACCTTTAAGTAACGACCAAGAATGTAGAAACTAGAGGAATAAAATCGCTGTACCTGAACCATGAAGGCGTTGAGCCAAGAGTGGAAGTCAACAGCACCAACAGACAGAGTCTCCTCCCGGGCAGAGCGCATCCCAAGGATAACCCCACAATGGAGCACCTCCACGGAGATCACGCGCCGCGGCGACGCCGACTCCCGAAACGCGAGGCTGGGGCGAGCACGCGCGGGTCTGGTAACCCTAAACGCGCGCTTCAAGGGCGACAAGAAACTCCTGCACGCCAGCCGCGACAACATGAGCCTGGAGCTGGCTGGATCCGCATGCAAGTGCAAGTCCAGAATCTGCTCCAGTTGTGCTTGCGTCACGAGGATGCGGAGCTGCGGGGTGGAGTGCGAGTGCCACGGCATCTGCTGCAACAGCGTGTTTCACACGCCCAAGCTTTGCATCCGCAGCGGGGCGCTCGGGGAGGAGCTCTACACCAAGGCCGACCTGCCCAAAGGCAAGCTCGCTTTCGTCATCTGCGGCCGAGTCATGACGGTGCCGGAGTTCTGGCGCTCCCTTGAAGTTATGAATCGACACTGTGTTGGCATGCGTCACTATGGATTCTCTGTGTCCTGGCTGGGGCTGGTGAAGTATGTGGTTGATCCGTTTGACGATATGACCGGCGCTGTCAACCATAGCTGCGAACCCAGCGTCATTGTGGAAGCATAGTAAGCATCTCTAGCCTTGCACTTCAAACTTGACACTTCAAGAGTTTACATCGGCCCTCAAAATTCTTGCTCTGTAGTCATGCATTTCAAACATGAGCCTTGCGTGTCTCGTAAATAATCATTTGACCATTCATCAAAGGGAATATAGGATAAAACTCACTAAACTAAGGATGAATAGTGCTTTGAAGGTCATTGCTTTGCTCACTAGAATGGAGTGTCATGAGAGAATTTTGAGGGACCGTGAGCATTTCTCATTTGTGCTTGGCGTGTGTCAGTACCAATGCAAGGCTGGAAAAGCCTAAGGTTGTGCATTCACTCCCTAGAGTCCTAAACCCTAACTTCATGATTGTTACGCAGCCTTGAGTAGGCCATATAGATATTTTATGTGGGAAAATCTCATGGATACCCTTTAAGTTTGCAATATTTACATAGATATCCTTGCTTTTTCAGAAATTGCACAAATACCCTTGAATCAAAATTTTCAAGCGTTTGATTTGTTGTGCATGCCACTTCCCTTCTTCCTTTGTGTGCACGTTGCTTCTTTTTTGTTTCATTGCATTCCCTTTTTCAGCATTGGTCATGAAGGAAATACAAGCTCAACAAATAAATGCCTGAAAATTATGGTCCAAGGGTATTTGTGTAAGTTCTGAAAAAGCAGGGATATCTGTGCAAACATTGCAAACTTAAGGGGTATCCATGAAATTTTCCCTATTTTCTTCTGTCCCGTGTAAATGTTCTCATCTGATTCCGGTGCTATAAAATTTGGTCCCATCGATAAATCGAATTTGTTGTTTTCAAACGTTCGGTCCTTTTTAGGTTGATTCCTCCTTTTGACGATGATGAGTTGAGAGATGCTGCTCCATGTTTTTGATTGATGAGGGAGATTTGATGATTGCTGGTGCAGCTGGGCGAATGGGAAAATATACGCGGTGGGGCGGACGAGGCGCAATGTTACAGCAAGAGAGGCTCTCACAGTTGACTACAAGTGAGGCTTCGAATTGATTTTGAGCTGTAGCAATATTATCACCTCTAGGAATTAGTACCCAACTAATGGTATATTCACAATTGGTGTTAGGAGGGGTATCAGCAACACAAATGCATTGTGAAGGTGAGTCCAAATGCATTTAAGTTTCCTTTGTTAAGGTAGTATGCTCTAATTGCAACCCTTTCATGTAAAGTAAAGCATGTCATAGGTAGCTCAAGACTAGATATAAAGTAGTTCTTGAATGGACCTCTTCAAGTCATAAAAAAAAGGTGTATTTTATTACAAGAGCCAATCACACTACTTAGTTTCTTCTCATCTCTTTACAAGTTGGAAGGGAATGGTTTATAAAAGGTCTAGAGTCACAAATAGGTATGTACTACTATAGAAAACTTAAAAAAATCATCAACAATTCAATAATGCTTCAAAAAATATGAAAAAATTTATCTTACAATTGGCATCCATTTCTCTTTGTTTGAAAATTAGACAATAAAAACCCTCATGTCTTGGAAGCCCATGAAAAGGCCGATCAGACCCTAAAGTAACGTTTTTGAGCATACTACCTTACTACCGCTCTTAACACCAAGTGTGAACTACTTGTGGCAAATTTTTGCAGATGGAAAGGAAGCACAAACCCGAAGGAATTCGCCGAGCTCTGTCGGTGTCGAGAAGCGGTGTGCCGGGGGCTGATAGCAGAGAAAGGCAGTAAGTTCAGCGAAGTGAGCACCGTGCATTACGAGAGCGAGATCGCACGGCTACAAGCACAACACGCGGAGGCCGAGAGGGCACTACAAGAGCAGTACAAAGCGTTGTCGATTCTGGAGCGAGCTGGATCGACGGATGACGATGATGTCGGGGATCTGGAGATGGAGCTGATCCGGAGAGAGAACGAGAACGCGAAGCTGAAAGCTTACATCGAGACGATGGTGGCAGCCGTGACGCGCTCCAGGGCATCTATTTCGGACACATCATCCATGACGACGTACGTGGTGGAGATTCCGCAAGGGAGCCAGAATCAAGCCTCACCATTGCGAAAACTCATGCGCAGAATCCGGTCGCTGTTTTCTTCATCACGTAAGCAGGCCATGCTGAATGCACCGAAGACAGATGAGCTTCAGGCGGAGATCACCATTTCCTCGGCAACGAATCCTTGTTTTGCACCAGATTCGCAACACGTTGTGACTGCCTGGTCGCCGAGGAGTTGTCCTTCCAGTGCTCGTGGACATCCTCCACCACCGTTGCCACGCTTTGGTCTGCAATCACGCCCACGCCTGCTGACAGTCCCTTGATAGCAAAAACCCTCTCATTAACTACACCGATTAGATCGAAAAGGCGCGAGGTGATGAAGAGGTATAAGTGACGATCACTCGTAGTACCAGAGTTCAAGACCACTCAGCTCACAAAAGCTTGAAGCTCATTGCGTAATTAAGGTTTTTGCAATGAGTTTGATAAGGACAAACTCCGTAAGGAGTTCTGTGGAAAGTGAAGCATCGGGTGTGAGGATAAACCTGCGGTACTTGAAAGGAGAAATCGATCACGCCGTGAAAACGAATGTGGATGCGCATATGAGTGGCACGCCGCTTCTGTCTGTTCCTAGTGCTGAGACCAACCATGCCATGGCACAGCGTGAATGCGACTGCTATGTGAGAGGAAGGGAGACCTGCTCCGGTGCTTGTGCATGCCGAGCGACTATGAAGGTCTGTGCTGTCACGTGCAACTGCCATGGCTTCTGCTGCAACAGCCTCGTGACCATGCCGAAGCTGGACGTGCGAGGGGGCGCATTGGGACAGGAGTTGTACACTAAAGATGACCTTCCCCAACAGAAAGTTGTGTTCGTTGTGTGTGGGCAGATCCTCACCGAAGCGCTGTTTCATGATATTGCCATGATCGACCCCCGGCGTTGTTACTACGGTGTGAGAGTCTCGTGGCCTGGGTTCACTAAGGACGTGCCAGGTGAGCCTGGCGAAGTCAAGTTTGTCGTGGATCCTTGGAGCCATTTCTCCGGAAGAGTGAACCACAGCTGCGATCCTAACACGGCTGTTAGCCCTTGGTAAGCAAACAAGTAAGCTAAGCAAGTTTATTTTCAGTTGATAAGGTAAGGTAGGAGGCTCATAAACCGACCATCTAAGGGCTGAAACTGAATTTTGGGAGGTGAAACTTCTTGAAGTATTTTTCAGTAAATTTTCCTTGAAAGACAAGAAGAATTGACATCTAATCAAAGTTGTTTCATATTTTTTGGAGCTTTGTGGAATTAGTTATAAAATTCTGAAGTGAAAAGGTCATAAACAATTCACCTCCTCAAATGTACTATGCTTGTATATTTTTGAGACCTACTCATAACATTTGATAGCCTGAAGAGAGGCTGCCTTTCCCTCTCTTCAAGTATCATCCACAAACTTCATCTTGACAAAAAAAAAAAAAAAAAAAAAAATCTTTTTTTTTCTTTTTTTTATTAATTTTCTGATATGTCTGGCCCCTCAACATGTGTGCATTGAACTAAGCCTCCCTTTCATAAACTCTGACAAATTCAGCCAAGTGTCCCCATAGCTAAAGAAGGATATGGAATATTCTACATCATTCTCTTGGAAGGAGGGTAGCCTTTACTAGTGCTACTAAATGTTATGTATGAAAAAGAGCATGTACACATGAAATACATTTGAGAAGGTGGACGGTTTTAGAGCCTGAGCGGAATATGAGCCTCCTACCTTAGGAGGCTCACATTCCACTCAAGCTCTAAAACCATCCACCTTCTCAAATGCACTCTCGTACATGTTGTTTTTCATAGACTTCAATATCGTGCAAGTAGTGTATGTTTGAGGAGGTGGACGGTTTTAGAGCCCTACGCCACTTCAACTTCAAAATTTCATAATTGATTCCACAAGCTCCATAAAATATGAAATAACTTGGATTAGATGCCAATTCCTCTTGTCTTTCAAGGAAAATTTACCGAAAAACATTTCAAAAAGTGCAGTTTCAGCCCTTAGATGGTCGGTTTATGAGCCTCCTACCTTTGCTTGCAATGTTTGAATGGGAGATCATTGATAGGTTTTATGACCATGAATGATACAACCAAGATTCTAGGGTTGATTGTTTACAATGTTTGAATGGGAGGTAAATGACTGGTTCATGAGCTTGATACATTGGAGGATTTGGGTTTGGAATTGGCAGATCACAAACCTTCAAGTATCCAGAGGTGCAAGCTGATGACAGTCTGTGGCTCATGCAGTTGGGCGGACGGCAAGGTATATGCTGTGGGTAGGACTCTCCGCAGAATCCTCTCCAAAGAAGCGGTAACAGTTGATTACAAGTAAGTCATTTGCAGAGACGCCTAGTAGATTAGGATTTCTGATTCTGCATCAAATAACAGGGGTTTAGGAGTATGCACTGACATCCAATAGATAAGGGTTTAGGTCTCTGTATCAATGAGGGTTTAGGATTATGCACCGATATCCAATAAATTAGGGTTTCTGATTCTGCATCAAATAACAGGGGTTTAGGAGTATGCACCGACATCCAATAGATTAGGGCTTAGAATTCTGTATCAATGAGGGTTTAGGGTTCTATATCAATGAGGGTATAGGAGTATGCACCGGCATCCAATAGGTTAGGGTTTAGGATTCTGCATGCACTAATGAGGGTTTACGATTATGCACCGACATCCAATAGATTAGGGTTTAGGATTCTGTATCAACGAGGGTATAGGATTTTGCATCAATGAGGGTATAGGATTCTGCATCAATGAGGGTATAAGATTCTGCATCAATGAGGGTATAGGATTCTGCATCAATGAGGGATTAGGATTCTGCATCAATGAGGGTTTAGGATTATGCACCTACTATACATCTAATAGATTAGGGTTTGGATTCTGTATCAATGAGTGCATGTAAGAACGGTGTACTTGAAAATGCCTAAGAAATTGGAAAACGGCATAACAAGGGACTCGTAGTGGAAACATTTGTGTAGATGGACGGGAATCACCGACGGACCTGTCGCCGAGCTCTGTTTCTGCCGATCGAGTCGATGTCGTGGCGTCATTGCCGATCCCAGCAGCGATTTCATGGAGAGGAGCATCCGCCACTACGAGAACGAGCGAGACCGGCTGAAGGAGTTCCACGACGACGAAGACAAGTCGCTACAAGACCGAATCGAGACCATGGACGCCGAAACGAAGAAGATACTCTCAGTACCCCAGCAACTGAGCCTCACTCGAAGTCTCGACAAGAACGACAAGCTTCAACTCGCCTGCGACAACATCACCGTTGCAGTAAAGAGAGCTACGGACGCCATGTCCATCGCTCGACACGCCAAGTGCGCGGAGAGAGCAACTCAATATGCAAGGAAGCTAAAGAACTTGGACTGCAATCCCCGCAAGATCTCCACCAAAGCACCAAACCCTAGCAAGCCCGGAAGAGTCTCAGCAGGTTACGGCTGGTTCGGGCAAGAGGTCGACGAACCAATCCAACCCCTGCCGCTCTCCCTGGTGTTCGCAAGCGGCGGATCCCTCCGCTACATCGCCACAAAACCCCCGTGGATCCCCTCGGGAAGCCGAAGCCGTGGAACCCTAAATATCAAAAGATTTCCTCCATTGTCTCTTCCTTCCTCCCACCTCCCATCCCCGCGCATCATCCGCCCGCATCATCCTACTCCTAAGCCGCTCAGAAAACTCCCGGACGACATCACCGAATGGCCGGACTCCGGACTCCTGAGCATTGACGAGCGGAAGAAGCTCATGGCGTGGATTGAAGGTTGTATCAGTGCTCGTGGAAGTTCTCGAGGGGTTTATCCTCCCAATGGATCCCTCCTGTTCGCATTCTGGCTTCATACGCGTCTCCGGAAGCCTGATGAGAAGAAGATGAGGACGTTTCGGAGGCGGTGGTCGGGGATCACCACGCAGGAGCTTCTTGAGAGATTTGATGAAGAGAGTGAGGGGAAAGGAGGGATGTCGCGACGAGCTGTGCATTGCATGCTGGCGGATGTGTTGACGTATACGCCATGGAAGTGGGACTTGCAGAATGAGGTCAGGCTCGTGGAGGATCGCGGTGACGGCGATCGGTGGCCGCTCCTGTGGATGGATCTGTTGAGCTTGCCGGGTGTCGTTCCGGAGTTTTCTGCTGATCGCGTCTGTGCAAGTCATCGAGGTTGACATGGCCAAGTGCTTTGCCACAAACCCGAAGAATTGCACTAACTTATGCCAGAACAAACAAAACACAAGATACAAATATTTACTGTCCACACTGGCTCTCTCTGTGGTCGTAGCTTTGCTCTCTACATGTGGTTAGGGTTTATGATTGATCTCTGCATGTGCTTAGGGTGCTTAGGGTTTAGGATTGATCTCTTTTTGTGCTTAGGATTTAGGATTCATCTCTACATGTGCTTAGGGTTGAGGATTGATATGTACATTTGAGTTTAGGGTTTAGGGTTGAGTTCTCCATGTGTGTAGGGTTTGGGATCAATCTCTACATGTGCGTAGGGTTTAGGATTGATCTCTATATGTGTTTAGGGTTTAGGATTGACCTCTACATGTGCTTAGAGTTTTGAATTGATCGCTCCTTCCGACTACACAAACCTAAGAAGTGTCAAGGTTTGAGCTTTCCATAGTACAGTAAGCATGAATCATTCGCTACCTTGCTGTTGTTTAAAGAACTTCGCATAATACATAGTGAAATTGGGATTTCGTTGCTCTAAATCATACATATTGATTCTCATGTAATCTCAACCAAGCTTACCGAATTTCGATTCCAACAAACCAAAACCGTAATTTTTGGTGAATTGTTTTGTATTAAATTCATGATTATACATGAAATTTGATTGAAGAAAATTGGTGATGTTTGAGGTATGATTGCATGGATGTGTAAGCATTCATTTGCACATCTTGCCTTCTAACAGGTATTTCCAAAAAGGAGATTGATATGTCTACCATAGCCTTTCAATTGTTCCACCGCCCTCTTGGGGTAAATTTTAGATTTCTACCATCAAAGAGTTGAATTTGAGAATTTGGAATTTAGATTTGGACTTATTGACCTTGATTTTGTTTTGAACCATTAAAAATAGGTTGTAATTGAACAACACCAAATGAAAAAGCTTAGCTAGGGGAAAATTATTACTTTTGTTTTTTTGTTTTTAACCCCTGAGCGCCCTAGTGCCCCAAATATGGGCTCTCAGAAATGATAAAGTTCTTGTTTGACTTGTTATAATCTTTCTATTAGTACGGTCAAACCATTTGTCCTTTTTCCTATACTTTGGAGCTTGTCTCATCTTTCATTCAATATGGTTAGATTTTGTGGATCTTGTTTGTGATGGCAAGTTGATTGGGTTGAGTGTGAGTGGGTCTAGATTTTGATGAATATGGGCTAGGCACTCAGGGGTTAAAAAAAGATAAGCTTTTTCACTAGGTGTATTGTTCAATTAGAACATTTTTATAATTCTAGAGTAAATCACGGTCTTTGAGTCCAAATCTAAATTCCAAATTCTCAAATTTAGCGTTTTGATGGTAGAAATCTAAAATTTAGCATGTGGGTGGTAGAAAAGTTGAAAGGGTGTGGTAGACATATCAATCCCCTTCCAAAAAATGCCTCTTAATTCCTTCAATAGTGATTTCAATCTTGAGATGAACTTGTTCAAATTTTGTAAAATAAATGTTTCTTTATGATAATCAATTTTTGTTGTTTGACTCATACATTATGACTAAATTTGTACTTTTGAATATGATTGTATATTTACTTAGCCAAAAGCTAGTTCAAAAATAAAAATATCTTTTTTACAACTTTTGATCTTACCACAACCCACATTGAACTCTTTGGCAATTGTAATTATGTTAGTGAGAGGTATTTGTTCTATCATGAAAAAGGCGCATATTGATGTTTCCACATCCATGCAATCAAATCTCAAAAATTCATCACCAATTTTCTTCAATCAATTTTCATGTATAATCATGAATTTAATACAAAACAATTCACCAAAAATAGGGTTTTAATTTATTGGAATCAAAATTTGATATGCTTGATTAGGATTTGCATATGAATCAGATATCTATGATTCAAACCAACAAAATCCCAATTTTACTATGTATTATGCAAAGTTCTTTGAACGGCACCAAAGAAGCAGATGATTCATGCTTGCTTGGTATTGCACAGTACATAGAGTTTGAAAAATGTGCTTGAAAAGTACTTGAGGAATAATCTTCTTTGTCGAAATTGCAAAAAAGAGTGCAACGCACACCTTGTAGCATACCAGTGCTTGCAATGTGGCTAACTATAAGGTAGGAGGCTCAAAAACTGCTTAGGCATTTTGAACCGCCATACAGATTGTAATGAAATGGACATGAGGTGGTCCTTAAATCGACCTCTTACAGTCCTTGAATGCATGGAAGAAAAGTTGCTTTTAATTGCAGAGAGCCAATCATTCTCCTTGCTTCCCCAAATCTCTACAGAACTTGCAGGTGAACAAGAAAATTTAGGATCATAAATAGGGACCTATAACACATGCACTTTGAAAATTCATAAGTACTTCAAAAATACTTCAAACAACATGAAACGACTTGTGTTACATTCCACATCTATTTCTATATGTCTATAGAATGAACTGAAAATCCTTCTATCCACGGAAATCAATAAAAAGGGGATGAGCCCTTAGATGGTCGGTTTTCAAGCCTCCTACCTTAGCAATTCTCTACCAACTTCATTTTAGGAAACCAAATCGAGATTATCGCAGCATTAATTATGCCTTTTCTGCTCGTATACAGTAGCAATATTTTTAGCCACTGCAGCTCATTATGAAATTCACACGTGGAATCATTATTGCTCCGTACTGAACCGTGGCAATCAAAGCAAAACCATGTATGTCCGTCAAAAGAGAGTAAAGAAGCACGGCCAGTCTGCCATTTGTCACTCCACCAATGCACACCGTCATGTTCAAAAACCGACACCTGGCAAGGTCGGTGACCTAACTTAACGCGGGCGGTGTGGCTGTGCAACCCTCGACTTGCTCCCTTCAACCGGCCTTTCAAAAACTGCAAGTGCAATAGAAATCGAGAGAGCATTCAAAACTGCGTATTCTTGCGAGTTCTTGCGAAATCCGCGAAATCCGCGAAATCCGCGACATCAGTGTCTTGCTCTTGAGGCGTAACGGTAAGTGCTCGTGGATGCATTAGATTGTCGATTTTTTCTTCTTCAGGTCTTAAGAATTTGAAAAGAATCGGAGTTACTTAAGTGGTGCTTGCTTTCCGCGACTTCTAGGTTTTGATCATCCGGTTTTTTCTCATGGATTATGCGTACTCTTTCTGCGTCGTCTACATTAGGTTTAGTCTCGATCGTTTCTTGTCATAGCTCTCGGTTTCTGCTGGAGTCCGCGAAATTATTGCCCTGCTCTTGCGTCGCAACGGTAAGTGCTCTCGTGGATGCATTAGATTGTCGATTTTTCTTGTTCAGGTCTTAAGAATTTGAAAAGAATCGGAGTTACTGAAGTGGTGCTTGCTTTCCGCGACTTCTAGGTTCTGATCATACAGTTTTTTCTCATGGATTATGCGTACTGTACTCTTTCTATATCGTCTACTTTAGGATTAGTCTCGATCGTTTCGCTCTTGATTTCTGTTGCGCCTCTTTCTGCTTTGATCCTGCATAATGTCATCACTAACTCCTAAGTAGGATTTTCAAGTGTCTCTTAAGAACTTCTACTTATTGAAGAGCGAGCTGGCGCTGTGACATCTTTAAATGTGTTTAGATGTTTGCATGGTTTTTCTCATGGATGCGTACTCTTTCAGTATCGTCTACTTTAGGTTTTAATCTCGATCGTTTTCCTGTCAGAGCTCTTGATTTATGTTGCGTCTCTTTCCCCTCTGATCCTGCGTAATGTCATTCCAGAAACACTAACTCCTAAGTAAGATCATCAATTCGCTCTTGAGAACTCCTTACTAAACAAGGAGCTCGCGGTGTGACATCTTTACATGTGTTTAGATGTTTGTGTTTTTCATGGTCAAGTTGGAAATACTAGACCAAGGCCCAGGGTTTTTTTCTGCGCAATTCTAAATAGTTTTGCCTAGATTACCATTAGGCTTAATCGTCGCAGTTTTTGATTACCCTGAGGCGTGATCGTTGCAGTTTTCGATTACCATGAGGCGTGATCGTTGCAGTTTTCGATTACCGTGAAGCTTGATCGTAGCAGTTTGTGATTGATTCCAGGTGCTCTTCAACTTCGGCGAGAGAGTTTGAGCGTGGAATCGAGTTTAGTGAGCTTTGGCCATGGCGTGCATTCCGATTCCGCTCTGCATCGAGTGCGGCAACACCGACAACCCGTGCAGGTGCAAGATCATCGGCCCTACCCTGGGGTTCATCGGCTTCGTGGTGGCCGCCGTGATCGAGTGGCCCGTGGGAGCCATCGTGTGGTGTTGCAATCATAAGAAGGGCGAGCGCATCATGTCCCAGCCTGCCATGGTGGTTCGACTCAGCATCTCCAATTGCATACCTTTTTGAGGTAGAAACTCCAAAACCTTCACTTCTGTAATGGCCGGTTCAGGACATCCTAGTGGACAAAATGCTTTGTCCAGGGTTTTGTGTTTTGTCCACCTTCATTTGGTGCAAAACTGCCATGCCATCATTTATTTTGTGTATCTGGTGGAAGGTTTCATACCAGGAATGGGACGTTTGGTGTAGTTTTGTTCCCACTTGACATGCTTTTGTCTTTATCTCACACATGAAGTGAGAGGAGTTGACATGCTTTTGTCTTTATCTCACATGAAGTGAGAGGGAGTGTTTTATTTAGTGGACAAGATTTGAGGTCACCTTGGGAGGTGCTCCAAATCTTGTCTACTACAATTGAACTCCTCTCCAATTTTGGCAAGAGTGAGTGATGATTTGGCTTTAACACCTACTGGCCAAACAAAACCCTCCCACTGGCCAATGAGACGTTCTTAAATCTTGTCCTCTTCCCGTGGCCCATTTCACACTATGGCTAACTAAGTCAAGAGGTCATGGGATTGAGTGGCCAAAATTTGTTGTGAACCCAAAGGAATGGCCTAATAGGCAATAATTTTTTTTGTTTTGAAACCTTTGGCCAACCTGAATGTGAAGCCTACAAAGGCTAAGTTCTAAGTTCAAAGTCCAAACTCTAAACTCTTGGTTATGAACTTCCATGGCCTTTTGACGTGGTAATGAACTTCCATGGCCTCTTGACTTGAATAGCCATATTGTGAAGCCTCCGAAGTCCAAGCCCAAAGTCAAATCCATGACATTTATTTAACCTTCTAATCTAACGCCCAAGATCTTGTCAAATTTGGACTATTTTATGAAAAGACTGACTACCCAACCATAGGTCGTGTCTCCATGTTTGCTTGACTCAAAACTTTTTGCAAGAGGTTGTTGTTTTGGCTGAAAAGTGATGCCATGTAGGTGATAGACTTTTGAACTTTGGCCTCTTGTGTGAAGGGTTGAGAGGCCAAAGTCTTGGTTCTTCCAATTTGATTGGTGAAAATTGACTATCTTTGACTTTTGGTCGTAGTGTGAAGTGGCCCTTATTACTAGGCTAGTTTTAAAAATGACATAATTTGTTTGGACAATTGAAGAACCGATTCAACGCATTGAAGAATGCATTTTATGATAACCGCATGAAATTATTACACAGAATCAAAGTTTGTTGGTACACGATTAATAACCATTTCTTTGGCTCTAGGTACATGCTATTGAGTATGAATTTCAAGTATTGTAGTGATGAAATCCATATTTTGTTCTTGTTGGGGGAATGAAATGAGATTTTAATGCACGTAAGAATGTAAATTGTTTGCAAAAGTTGTGATGAAGGCTTTAGTAGTGGGTGTTCGCAAAAATTATGATCAAAGTCTGTTTGGTAGATGTTTTGTGATTGTTTCGTTGATATTGGGTACATGTTGAGTGAGAAGGGTATATTGACATCTCCATTGCATTTCTTTCCAGGTTTTGCATCAAAGTGGAGTTTTCTTTGGCAGCAATGGCAGACCGAGACTGGGAGAAGATTGATATATTTGCCTTTCCTGATGTGTGAGAGTAAGGACTAGCATCTTCGGTGCAATTAGAGAGGTGGTTTTGTCTGGAAGCTGTAGCAACAAGGACCAGTTCTTTGCACTTTTTGATTTCGGAAGTACCTGTACATGCCGGGTTTGGAACTATTTTTGGGGCACTCAGGCGAGGTAAACCAATTACCGGTATTAGACGTTTGACTGTGTCAACACGTGAAGGCTTAGTAAGTGTAATTTTGTAGCTGTTCCTCCGGTAGAAGTGGTACATAACATAGCCTATTAGAATAGACAGCAAGAGGATTTGCAGCTTACTTCATATATGTAGCCTATTTTCTGTTCCAGACTTTGACACTAGCTACTCACTGCATTGGAGATGTAGCCTGTGCTGATGTAACTCGGATTTGCCTATTTGATCCAGAAGCAACAAAAAATTGGAGAGATATCCACTAGAGATCATGAAGTATGTTGTATTTATTGGTACATGCAATGACATAGCTTTCCTGAATACCATTAGTGCTATGGCACTTTGTGAGACCTATACCGATTAAAGCTCTGGGTTACACTTAGTGTTACGAACGATGTTAGCTAGTGTTAGGAATATTAATTTCTGTTTTAACATATTTCCCAACTCTAAATTGGAGTGTGGAATACAACGTACAAATGAACCTGAATGCCACAATTTAAGAAGCTAGCACAAATTACTAAGGTTTTGTTCGCACCAATGTTCTGGGTTATTGATTTGCCATGTCTGTCTAATTAAAACTCAAAACTTCTACCTTCGTTCTCAAGATGGGTTACATCTTTGTACTTTTATTCACCTAATGGTTCTAACATTAGGAAGAGACATGCGGAGATGAGCACCAGATGTGTTGCTTAGAATTCTCCATGATAATAAAAGAAGGCTTCGGATTGAAAAACAAATCATTGTCAGGAAGTTTGTATTGAGGCCCGATTAGGTAGTCAGATAGGTAATTAGATTTCTCTATTTACATGGATTCTAGCACTATATATAAAGATGTGTCTAGTTGAGGTCATTCTGTTTATATAAAATTCTCAGATCATGTTCATTTTTAACCCATTAATGCCCAATCCTCCAGAATATGGTCGGTTTCCTGTGTATTTCCGGACCTCCGGGCGTTAATGGGTGAACACGCCTTTTTGCACTATTATGAAGAATTTTTCTTTCTAGAGGACAATTATAGAATTTTGCTTTCTAGAGGACAATTATAGTTTTGGGCTCCATTATTCATTATGTTATTCAGCATTGAATAGCTTGTGCGGGATGTTATTCACTAGCTCAGATCCCAACCCTAATCACATGAAAACTCATGGAGAATGAACTAGAAAGTACCATGTGTGCTCTAGCATCTTCTCTTGATAACACAACATCTCATAAATTTGCTTAACCCCTAAACGTCCAAGTTGACGTTTTTCGTCTGTACAAAATACACTACGTCCAAGTTTCCACAGTGATCCCCTAGACATTTAAGGGTTAACAATGTTACACCTACCTATCCACTCCAAGAGTCAACTTTGGGAGTCAATACATGCTATATCTTGTAACTCCTCCAAAATCAAATTACTTGATTCATTGGAGTCAAGACTAACATCTCAGACGTACGTAATATACCTAATGCCTGCAGACATGAAGTTGATAGTTTACTTATGGTTTTGTACACTTGAGGGCAAACAACATTAAGGCAAACAGAATTATAGTCTTGCAATCCAAGGCAAAAGAAGGATATACCCTTAGAATCATACTCATAGCTGAAGAGTGCAAAGAATGTGGCCAAAGAGATGGAGCACAACCAACCTGCTACTGCAGGTGTCGTCATCAGCAATTAATATGTGTTGTGCAACAAACTCTTGTCAAAGGATTTGCACATGAATTCCCTATGTATTAACATGTGTACTAATGAGGAAATGTGAGAGGGAAAAATCATAGAAGAAATAGACAGAAATATTTAACTTGTATGGAAATTGTGAAGAATTCTTGAAATGACACAGGGAAATTTACAAAAGTTGGTTGTGGTGCAACAGTGGAGGATCTACAATCTACTATAGCTGTGACTTCAGACAGTGTGTATGCTTCTGATCTTGAAACCCACTCATCCTTGTTTTTCTTCCCAACGGATGTGTTGTTTCAGCAAAAGATGAAAGAAGTGTATCTTATGGAATAGACCACTCAGATGCCTGCCACATCAAAGACATCTTGAACTAGGTCACACTGAAGCTCTAGGGGAACTCTAGAGGTTCAAGCAACTCTAGTTGCTGATTTGACAGGAGTACTTGACGCAGAGGAACTCTTACAGGATATAACTTCAAAACACTAAATGGTCAAAAATAATTCCGTAAGCTCCACGACGGATCAGATCCATACCAAAGCGAATTCAATTGCAATAAGGTAGCAACACCCATAACCATCACTGTACCCATACCCATCACTTCTAAAATCTTGAAAAATCTGCAGAAGTGAATAGATGTAATTACAAGGATGTACAATATGTGAACATGACACCTTAATGTTGGTATTAGGTGCAATTGCAGTCGGCTTTTTAAAAATTCACAACTTATTCTCACAATATCCAAAGAATACATTTGAAAGTGCAAGCTCATTGTATTTCTCTTGCTAATAGGATCCTATAATTTGCTACATGATTATTAATAATCATCATGTTCAAAACCCTTAATTCGACGGTTATGGGTGCTGCTACCTTAAACGATCTTTGCAAGAGAAGAACCCTGAGCAATTTACTGATGAGCGTCGTCCTCAGGTCGGATGTCCAGAGCTCCACTGGTGTCGTCAGGTCGGGGAGTGGCAGAGGCTGCTCCTTGTTGCAATTCTATGACGAGCCACCGTACTGCTTTACTCATTTGCTCGAGCCTTAGAGCACTCAGGGACGGAATGGCAACCCTGTTTTCTGCTCCATCTTGACCAGGTTTCGAAACTTTGGCTGTCAGTGGACCTGTCGCTTCGTCCACCAAGCATTCGGACCCTATTCTCAGTCGCAAATACTCCTGCCAGGCAAAGCAAGGTCATATACTCTACCGCTGAGTTATATCCCTCCCTAAAAATAACTTGTAAAAATAAATTGTTTATTAACATAAACCTAAGAAATAAAATAATTAAAAGCTATTTTTAGGGAATTGCTAACGTCACACTCCAAGGTGTGCTTTGAGCATGAACTATGATAATTTAATGTTGATTTTTTAATTTGGATCAAAAGATTTGTTTCATCTCTATCTTTCTAAGGCTATATTAAAATTGGAGGTGCTTGAATATGAAACTAAAAATATAGGACTTTTGAATTACTGAACCCTTGAATGTCCCGAAAGCCCTTTGCGGCCATATGTACATCCGTATATACAAACATATTTGAGCTGCTCTGAGGAATTTTCAAATTTTTATGCACCTATCATCATACAACCCTTCAATATGCATGATTGTAACACTTAATTTCTAGCTGATTCAAATTTTTGAATAGTGGTTGTGACCGTATTTGGTACCGTACCTCCAGAGCCCAAGGGCCCTTTAAGGGTTAAAGCAAAAATACATAAAAAAAGAAGCAATGGTGCAATAGAAGTTCAAAAGTATATATATATATATATGATTTTTTCTTTCTTTCAAGAAGATGATAATATCTTGGTTGAATGAATGATGGACCACTTGAATAAAAAAAATAACATTAAATTTGCTAAATACATGCTTACAGGGGTGTGGCGTTAGCAGTTTTGGGTGTGACTTTGGTAATTCCCTATTTTTAAGCAACTTGAAATCAGGTTTTTTATACTATCATGGTTTCAATTACGAAAATAATAAAAAAGATATATTGTTAACTGAGTGATCCTAGTGAAGAAAATAAGGATTCCTACTCACTTAAGCCATAACAGCAATTGCATCAGAGTTGGGAAACAGAATTCAAAGCCGTGTTGACAACAACTTAGAATTTGGTAATGCAGCATCATACCACAAACTCTTGAGTCTGGTCACATGCTGCGTGGAAGAGCTGCAAGGTGTTGTAGAAGCGCTCCAATGCATCGTCTGCATTTTTACTTCTCCTTCACACAGTCAAAGAAGGCTAATTGAAAATCTCGAAAGAAATTGTCAAAAAAAGAGACCGTGTTGCACAAACATAAAAAGACAGGAACTTAGTCCACCAACCCTAGGGCGTGCTGTTAGGGCTCAAATTAAACCAGTTTCAATCGCCGACGGTTTCAATCATTTAGAACACTTAAGAGGATCGGATTCAATCCAGGCATTTCACAAAAACAGTCAGTGTCACATTTCGAAATTCTTGTACAAGATCTTTGTCGAAAAAACTCTACAAATAATTAATTTACCGAATCTGGAAGGGATATGAAATTACATACTCAAAGTCAGAAACCTCCTTCGTCTCCAAGACAGTAGATGCCGCAGTTACTAAATTCTGCATTGAAATAATTTCGTCGAGGTTAAAGAGTTATCAAAACACAGAAACACAGGATTATTGTATAACACATATCATAGCAATGAAATTTATTAAGAAGAAGTCGAGACACTCTCCACTAGAATCGAAAGAAATGGATTCTAATCTCCACAGGATGACGAATAAAATCAGTTACTAAATTCTGCATTGAAATAGTTTCGTCGAGGTTAAAGAGTTATCAAAACACAGAAATACAATATTACTGCATAACACATATAGAGTTAACGAATTTTATTTTAAAAAAGTCGAGACTCTCTCCACTAGAAAAAAAAGAAACGAATTCTAATCTCCACGTGATGATGATGAACAACAAAATTCTAAACTTCTCGTACCAGTGAGGCAGGAGTGTAAAGCAGAAGACCTATTTTGAAGATAATTCATTTAAGACAAACTTACCGAATAAGCATTTTCTAAATTCTTCACGAGGTGTTCCATGCTGAAATGTGCGCGTCCGGCTGTTGTTATCATGGAGTATTGGCCATTTAGCAAAGCGGCACGATCTCAAAACAAATCCTGGACTCGGAAGTGAAAGTGAAACCCTCGGAATGAGGAAGTAGAGAATCTAAAATAAAATATTCGAAAAAAGCGATGCTCTCATGATACAAGCTCGATTTCGTCCAGTAACGGCAGATGTTTGTGTGATTCCGTGCGTGCGAGAGAAAATGCAGAATCTCGCAACAAGAGCACAGCGAGCGTTTTGTGATTCTGGCCAAGAGTGGGACTTCGGCGAGCACCAGCCTCACCGACAATAGGTTCACAGTTTTGGAAGGCGCGGCGATGGGTGACCGTGGGGAACGGTAGCAGCTAGGGGCCAAGGGGCTCCTAACGTGGCTATAAGGTAGGTAGGAGGCTCTAAAAGTGACCATGTTTTAAATGCGTTTCTTATTTAGGAACAAGTGACATGTTCATTTCAATGTGCAAGAAAAATTGGGGGCTAGTGCAAAGCTAGTTAGTGGAGTTGGGAAAAAATCGAGAGTATTTTGAAATTGTTGGCAAAAGAATTAATTATGTTTTACAAAACATCTAAATATAGTATATTATACTATAAAATTAGAAACATATCTGGCACTATTAATCAAAAAATTGGTTGATTACAAAAAACACCAAAATTTAGTTGGTGAAGTCCAAAAAATTTCTCAAACACTAGTTCCTTCATATATATATCAATGGTGAGTTAGGTAGGTTTAAATGGTTGGTATATGGACTTCCTACCTTAGAACTTCAAGAAAGCCCCCAAACTTTGGTCATAATTTTGGCTAAGTTTAACAATTTTTATTCGTAGAAGCAAAATTACAATTTCAAAAAATGTGAAAATCAATGTTAAATCTAAATTTTTACTACATGTAGCAATTTTTTTTCTTAAGCCACCTGAGCTAATTTTGAAAATAGCATTTAGGACTACTTGTCTCAAATAATAAGGGCAAAATTTCATATTGCATTAAAATTGACCACAGTCTCAATGTTCAGCAATTTAGATTTTGAAAAACTGGGGTTTTCAAAAAAAAAATGTTTCTTGCCAGAAATTTGCCAAAATCATTTTCAATGTGAGATTCTATTACTTTTCAACACACTTTCATGGATGGCTCAGTAACTCCTTTGTAATTTGGGCGTTTCTCTTATTCCCATCGAGCGTGGAAAATTGGCCCTTCATTTAGTTTAATAATGACATATTATTGAATAGGTAAACAATATGGGGTTTAACCCTTAAAGGATAAGGCTACTACCATACCTTCTTAGCAGCTTCGGCAGTTCAGTGTCTAATAATTAATAAAAGTGCAAAATCAGGATTAGGCAACCTAAAAAAAGTTTAAAAAAATTAATCACTTTCAAAAAAAACATCATTTAGGTATTCATCCAAGTCAAATGTTATAGATGAGGTAGTTAGTTATTGTATCTAATTGATATGATCAATAATTTGAGATGGTTTTCATTTTAGTATTCATTAATAAGATGGCATTCATGGAAAATGGTAGTTGCTAACTTCTTATATTGCCTTAATGCTTATTGTAATTAACTTTTGCTTGTGTTTTTATATGATAGTTTTTTTGAGGTTGTGTCTTAATAAAATGAAAATCATCCAACAAATAATTGTACAATGAATATTTAGAGAAGTTGACAAAAACAAGTTGAAAACATGTGTGTTGCTTGATGTTGCAACTTTGAGCTCAAATTTTATGCTGTGATTTATGTGTAAGTTACTGTAATTACAAAACTTGTTTGGTAGTGTTTGATTCTTATTTCAGCACCTTTTTGTATAATTTCCTTTTTTTCAGCGCTACTTAAAAATGATTTTCCAAATTTTAGGCAATGAATGCCCAAAATTATGAAAAAATTTAGGCAAGTATTTTAAGAATTAATTTTTGCCGAAGCTGCTAGTAAGGTACAGTATAACACATACTATGTACGTTGCTATATAACTGGCATTTGCTACCAACAAAAAGTTTTAATTTGGGATCTTGACTACCTTACTAGAACAGCATTTATCTATATTCTAACTTCTTTGTTGTTCTCAAATGTAATAAAGGTGTGGATGCACTCCAAATATAAGAGAATTACACTGTATTGTACTAGTCGCAAAGGGATGCCTTGTCCTTTAGGGGTTTATCTACAGTCAATGTACGTAAGACCCTATAATAATTGGGAGCAACTACGTGGACACCCCCCAATTGCTAGGCGGACACCCCCATAGTCAAATTATTAAATTTGAGATTATTACTACATTAAAATATGAAACAAAATCAAAGCAATACTTTAGTGTACATCTGCGTCTACAAGCATTGCAAACACACAACAAATTTGCCTCATTTGTGACACAATTAGGAGTTAAACTAGTTGCTCCCTTCATTACTGGTTTGACTCTTGACTGCGTCACAAATGAGGCATATTTGTTGTATGTTTGCAACGCTAGTAGACGCAGATGTACACTAAAGTATTGCTTTGATTTTATTTCATATTTCAGCATAATGATAATCTCAAATTTAATAGGTTCACCTCTGAGGGTGTCCGCGTAGCAACTAGGGGGTGTCCGCCTAGTTGCTCCCTAATTATTAGGGCAAATTTCATGGATACCCCTGAAATTTGCAATATTTTTATAGATACCCCTACTTTTTCAGAAATTTCACAAATACCCTTAGACCAAAATTATTAAGCTTTTTTTTTGTTGTGCACGCCATTTCCCTTCTTCCTTTGTGAGCACGCGTAACAAAAAAGAAATAGTGTGCGCACAAAGGGAGAAAGAAAGTGACATGCACAACAAAAATATGCTCAAAAATTTTGGTCAAAGGATATGTGTGAAATTTCTGAAAAAGCAGAAGTATCTATGAAATTATTGCAAACTTTTGGAGTATTCATGATATTTTCCCTTAATTATATACACAAACTTTGCACATGATTATGGATTGTGTTAAAACATTAGAAGATCTCCTTATGTTTAAAAAAATACGGTAAAATACCACAAGAGATCTCATGATTCTTAGACAAAATATCAAGAAATCACTTGATGTTTAGAAAAAGCAAACAAGAGACTCCTTGTTGTTTTTTTATTTTATTTTGAATCATGGACTTTGCAGGGTCCATGTTTAGCCAAATATGACATATTAAAGATTACAATCAATACAGGGCTTCATTGTTGCGGTTAATTTGTGAAAATCTAGTATTTGATTTTTTGTTAAAGACTAATATGATAACATTTTTTGTTAAATTTGTCATACTTTAATAGTAGTTATGAACTTTAGGGTAATACACCCTAAACTCCCTCACCAATTGTTCACTTTGCCAATCAATGTGACAAACTTAATTTCTATTACACTCTTATATTCATTCATGTTTTAGATAATAATTGAATTTCCTCCTCCTTGCAAAGGATAATCAGTCTTAAATTGTGGCATCTTCCCTGTTATAAGTTGTACTAAGATATTGACTCTTGGAATATAGATATCAATGGAAAAAGAGGATTTTTCAAATCGACAATATGAAAGGGACAATTTAATAAATGCCATGATATGAGTTCACCAATTGTGTATTCATTGTTTTCTTTTCAATACATATTGTGTTTAATTTTATGTTTGAGTTTGTTAATTGGTCCAATTTTGCTCAAATATGCTTTACAAAAGAACTTTCTTCTGTTTTTGGTTCCAAGAAAAATATGTTGTAATTCAAAATCTCCTTGTTTTTTACTTATTTGTATCAAGTAGCAATCTCAAGTACTCACATCATATACTTTACTAATTCAATATTGTTTTGATACTAGCATTAAAGAATAAGAGAGCCAATAGAATGAAGAATAGAATAACATGAAAGGCTTGCCCCTATGTATAACTTACTACAAAGGGATATCCTTGGGTTCATACTCATTGAATTGTGGTAAAACTTTATCTAAAAACAAATTAAAATAAATAGTGTTAAAATCTAAGAAATTGCTTGACAATAACCTTTGCAATACATTTATGATGATCTTATTTATGACAAAAATTTGACAAAGTCCAAAATCCATGACAAAAATAACTCAAAAGGACTATGATAATACACATAAATGATGTTTGCGTCCAATTGACTAATGAAAATTAAACTTTAATTCAACAACAACTTGATGAACATAAATTCCAACAAACAAGATTGTATACTTTCAAATTATTGTTTTACAATGACTATTTATAGATTTTTTAATAAATTCATTGAACTCAAATTTTGCACTTTAACCCCTAAGATTACAAGCCATCACAATGTGAGTGATGGATGTTATCAATTGCTTACTGTAAGAGTCGAATGAAATAGATACTCCCTCCGTCCCAAAATGATCTTCCTGTTACACAAAATGTTATAGATTAAGCTTGAAAAGAACAATTTTTCAAAAAAATTTGACTTTAGAATAGAGTTTGATGTCCTCTTATTGTTTTGAAATTTTGAGTTTCAAATTAGTTTTCAAAATGTGGTTTCAAAGCGCTTGAAAATTGAATTTTTGAGGCATTTTTGAAGAGCACCGATGGCCACTCACTTGATGGCATGGGATTGGCTAGCATGTTCATACTTTTGGACTATGTGCAAGTGTCACTAGCTCCCTTTCTCCTACAACAAGAACATCATTTTGGGACACTAAATAAAAGTCAACATGAAGATCATTTTGGGACAGAGGGAGTAATAAAATACACCCAAATACAATCAAAAAGCAAATTTTGTCTACTTTTCATCTATGTGACCATCTGTACTATTAGATGCTTCATGGTTTTTGTGCAAGGCTTTAACTCAATTCATGAAAAATCAATTTACATAGAGAATGAAGAAAAATGTTATGCAAAAATGAAAATCTTGTTTTTGGAATTTTCTTATTCCATAATCTCTTTTACTTTGAAAGCTCCAATTCTATTTGCTACCCAGCATTCTTAGAGTCAATTCCCATGGTGGCTTGGAATTTGAAAAGTTAAGAAACAACAGAGGATTACAAAATCATGTGGATATATTATAGAAAAAAATAAAAAATAAAAAATAAAAAAATATTGAAAATTGAAAATAATATTTTGATAGCTTGTTAACAAAGTGAATTAAAAACATAGGAATTTCAATTTTCAAGCTCATAACTGAGGCCAATTCTAGGGCAACATGGAAGTTGGCGCTCAAAGGATTAATTTCTTATTTATCTTGAACCTCGTGTAGTTGAGCTACACTAAACGGTGCATTTAGGTTGCCTCAACAACTAGGTTGCCTTACCATGGAAAGTTACCTCATAACTCATTGCTTGGCCACTTGGAAGCGCATGTAACTTTCACATGGTTTATAGCTTATACAAAAATTGGTTTGTATTTCCATGGCATTGTTGTTGTTGCCAAGTCCTTATTGCTCTTGAAATTTTAGTGATGAAAAAATTATTGTAGGATGAATATATACATAGTGTAAAATGTCAAGAAGTTAGTGTGGGGCAACCTAAATGCGCTATTCAGTGCAGGGTATGTTTGTTGTTTTACAAAGACACTACTGTACCGTAAGTTACCAATTTCGATTTGCCTAAAGAAAGCGGTCTCAGACCGACCGCCGACGGATGACCGAAAAATCTTATAAACAATTTCTCATCCATCATCCAAGACGTCGGCATCGTCACGCATGCAGCACTGCCACCACGCCCGCTTCGCTGCCGCCGCAACGTCGCACACTCGCACCGCAACAACACACCTATGCCCTTCCTGGCCCGCCATAGCCACAAGCAAAAAATAAAAAGTTGCCATTCCTTGGCATCGTCCACCGTTGTGCACCACACGTTCTCCGCTGCCGGAACGCCATGTCGACGTCAACGCTTCCACCTCCCATGCATGGCTCCGCTTTCCTTCCCCTCGCATCGCTATTGACCTGCTACTTTGGAAGTCACATGCACGCTTATTAGTGCAATTGTTGTCGACATGGCTTCCTGTTTGCGGCGGCAATGCGTGGTAGCAGCTTCTTTCCTGCAGCCCGTTCGTCACGTCGGAGTTAAGTGTAGTACATGCGCTTCGCTACCTTCACGCTTCTCCTGCAGGTTGAATTCGTCCGCGGCTTCGCGGCTTACACTGGATTCGCAATCACAGCTGGTGCAACCAACACCGTTGTCTAGGAGGTGAGAGTTACTGCCTTACTTGTGCTCTCGCGCTTCCTTCTAGTTTCGTTTCTCGAAACCGGATTATCTTTATTCTCCGATTTCTAATTCAGCGGCCGTTTGGACGTTTTTGAACGTTTTATAAGATTCGTGTGTGTACGTACAGCATAAGAACAATATCTATTGAAACAGAATTGAAAAAGCGCAGTGTCAGATCTTGAGTTTTGCGTTTCTGCCGGCCAGTATGGCGTTACTTGATGAGGTGTATAGCATTGTGCTCTCGCGCCTCTTTCTGGTTTCGTTTTTCGAAACCGGATCGTCCTTGTTGTCTGATTTCTAATTCAGCGGCCGTTTGGACGTCTTACAAGATTCGTGTGTGTACGTACAGCTTCAGAACAATGTTTATTGAAACAGAATTGAAAAAGCGCAGTTTAAGGTAATTGCTAATTTGTTTTTCGAAACCGGATTATCTTTGTTCTCCGATTTGTAAATTAGCGGCCGTTTGGACTTTTTTGAACGTTTTACAAGATTCGTGTGTGTACGTACAGCTTCAGAATAACCTCTATTGAAACGGAATTGAAAAAGCGCAGTGTAAGGTAATAGCTAATTTGTCAGATCGTGATTTTTGCGTTTCTGCCGACCAGTATGGCGTTACTTGATGAGGTGTATAGCATTGTGATTGAGCGGCTTCTTTTCGTTGCTAGAGTCTTGATATTTATTTTCTTGCAGTAAACCTGTGGTTCGCTGCGGTGAAAGTGGATGTTCTTATTCTGCGGTTTCGAATGTAGCAACAGTTTCACAGTTTTTAAGTTTGTTTTTAATCTCTGTAGATGTGCTTGCAGCGCAAGAACAGCCTGAAAAAAACAGAATCGAAAAATCTTTGCACGACAATGAAGAACGGAGTCAAAGAATTTTGAGCGGGGATATTTAGTTCTCAAGCACCACGCACGTGTGCCACATACTTCTAGTTTGTAAAACGTATCGAAAATTTTACCTCAGGGTGCGATTCGATCGGTGAATGTACGCGAGGCTTAAATGTTACAATTTGGCATAATTTCGTCTTGATTACCTAGAGGAGAGTCTGTCGTGCTGCTCTGCCCTTTAGTTCTTGCTCTCTTTCGGATTCTTCTTAAATAGCAGACGGCAGTGGATGGCTGAAATTTCTTCGAGCCGTGCATATTTATCCTACAGCGACGTTCGCTTTGCAAATGATATGATTCTAGTATTTTACTGTTAGAAATCAACTTGATATGCAACTACAGTCAGGTTTTTCCTTCATGAGAGAGATGATTGTTAGAAACGTTTTTTGTGTAGAAGAATATTTATGTAGAGAGAAAATACCGTAAAATAAAAATAAGAGTTCTGTTCGGAATCCTGCTGAAAGTTCAAGTGCAAGTGTCATTGCAAATTTTTGAGATGGAGAATGGATTATTTTACTGGAATGAATTAATGGATCAGTAGTGTAGGTGATGATCGGGTTCCTTGATTAGTTACCGACGGATGAATTTGTAAATTCGGAAGAAACAACCTATAAGTAGGTCTTCATGTTGATTAACCGTGCATAGTACGTAATAAACATAACTTTCTTTTGCGTAAGTGATTCAAGGCAAAGATTCCATTCGATTGACTATTTCTGCGCTGAGTTGTAAGGTTATTGAACATTATTCGATACCGTGTGCCATTTTGAGTCGTTATTTAAGTACTACAGTAGTGCCTCCCTAAGATGAACCTTTATAAGGAAAAACGCTTGGCTAAGATGAAGTAGATGACTGTCCCTGGTGGTTGGGGAGCTACAAAAACTTGTTTAGTTACAATGAATGTTTTCCTTACATGAAAGGAATATGCTGTCCGGATACCTTCATCGTATCCAGGCACTACTGTAGTAGGCGTTTAAGAAAATTTAACAATCAGGAGGAAGAACGAAGGATTCGAATCACCCAAATAGAAGCGTATGTAGACCAGCTGTACTCTATGAATGTGTGTTTTGCTAATTGGTTTTTGATGAAAACTACTAGTGATCCTGTTTTACTTACAAATGTGATGATTCTTGTGTAGAAATCTTATTTCAATCAGAGTCATTTTTTAAAATTTAGTTGTGTACTGTGCTTTGTGGAGACAGGAGGTCCTTGCCGATGGCCACTTCAGCTCAAGGTAGCACTGAAGCCACTATCAAGGAATCCGAGAAGGAAACTGAGAAATGCTTCGAAATGCCCTCTGGGAATAAGCCCTTGGAAATGACTTACCTTGAGGTAGCTAACGTTTTCATCACCCTCTTTACATGTTTATGTTTGATGACGATCGCCGCTTGCACTCTGCTGGTGAATATGACAGTAAAGCAACCCTGAGTTTATTAAGAGTTCATTTAAGACTATACTGCTAGTAAACTATTTGCACGATGCACTCTTGTCATGATTGTCTGAGGACAAACATGGGCTTGCTTCAATTTAATGCAATGGTATCATTTTCTGGACTATTTTTTACTGTAAATGTAATTTTTACAGGGAAACAGCTGGCTATGGACACTAAATGGTTTGAACATTCTGGTGGATCCAGTTCTTGTTGGAAATCTAGATTTCGGCATCCCTTTCTTGTATGATGCTGCCAAGAAGTCCAAGCTGATGAAGGAATTCACTGTAATGTGCTCTTCATCTTTCGCAGCATCCTTACATCAAGCATGTTTGTTGACGTGAATATTTAGTTGCCCAGTAATTATTCAAACGCCAATGTTAAATTTGAACGCATGCTAAATATCCTCTTTGAATGATTTTCTGGTGCAGTTGGACGACTTGCCAAAACTGGATTGCATTTTGATCACCCAAGGGTATGATGATCATTGTCACAAAGGCACACTGACGGCTATGGTAGAGAAGTTTGGCGACGTACGAGTAATTGCATCACCTAATACTGAGCCAATCATAAAGAAAATTGGCTATAAGAATGTACGTGCATCAGATTCCATCACTTTGGCTTACTCTGTCGTTGTAGATATCCATATTTTTCAAATTGCTTGCAGTTTCCATTATCCGCTCATTTATCCTGTGCTTGTTGGTTTATCGTCGCCGTTGAGCATACGACTATATCCTATCCAATCGAAGTGTCAGTAGAACAATTTGTTGAAGTATTGCAACTTACGACAGGTAACATATTTGGAGCCACTAAACACCACCATGTTGGGCGATATCCGCATTCGTGCAACTCCAGGGCCTGTACTGGGTCCTCCATGGCAACGACCTGAGAACGGGTTGGAAACACTACCTTCCTTTTTTATTTGTCCATGTTCATTAGGACAGGTGTTTGAAACAGGAAATCTTGCTTAACACACTCATCTCACTGATTGTAAGTAGTATATAAATTGGGTGTCTTTAGGTATGGTACCGTTTCCAAGTAGGACAGGGTATCCGGTGTTTTAGCCAGTTTTCTTGCCTTCGGATTGAAATGATTATAATCATAACATTTCTAGCTGGGTGTAAGTTGATAGAGGGCCAGCTTCTCATCATCCGCGAAATATAAGATTAATGAATGTTTTCTGATTCTTACGGTGTTGCTGCGGTAATAGGTACTTTGTTGAGGTTCCCGATCCCAAATTTGTTATATACTACGAGCCTCACTGTGTATTTGGGAAGGCATCTCTGGACAAAGAGAGGGCGGACGTAATTGTGACTCCTGTGAACAAGCAAGTGCTGCCTGGGTACACGCTCGTATCTGGTCAAGAGGATGCCGTAAAGCTTGCCAAGTTTCTTCAACCCAAGTAAGCTTGTTGTGGATTTCTGTCTTTAACATTGGTGGAAAGAACTGTCAAGTCAAATGTTTCATTACTGAGGATAAAGCTGTTGCAACTGAGAACTGTTGGAGATTAGCTGACTTAGGACTTTTTTGAAATGGTCCTTATGAAGTAGTAAACCGTACTGCACAAACGTGTTTGTGTTCAGGAGACGTGCAATTCGTGTAGAGTGGCTTCTTCACCCACTTAAAGCAGCATGAAAAGCAAATTCCTTGTCATTTGTTGCTAAGTAGTTGATTACCACATCAGGTTCTCGGGAATCTCAGATTCAGATTCCGAGATTATTGTGATAAGCAACACTGGTTATGATTCGCATCTTGGTGTTTAACTAGAAAGTGTACAGTTAATAAATATTCTTAGCAACTTGCTGTGTGAGGGTCCTGATCTTGGATGGGAGTGCTTTGACACTCTCACTCGATCAAATCAGATAAATAGTCTATCTGTTGTGATCATGGAACTGGATGATTGTCACTTTCGGGACTAGTATACATTCTTATCTGAGGTTTTTGGGTTCGAGCTTTGGATTCAAGTCTACCTAATGTGGAGGAAGAGACCCCTCGCGCTTCTTAGTGCCGTTTTGTTATTTTTTTGTATTTGAGATCAGTAAGTTGGCTACTAGTTTTCAAAATTAAATATTTTCTCTATCATGCAGGTACATAGTGACGATGCAGAATGCGGAGCTGGATTCTCGAGGTGTTTTGTCCTTGATAGTCAGAGAGAAAGGAACTGTTGATGCTTTCAAGGTAACCAAATCCCTGTTTTTTCAAAAAATAACAAGGACAAAAAAACAATAATAAAACAGAACGGAGTTCCCTAATCTACTGGGTATTTTCAGTGCTTGCGTTGCATTGTGACCTAATTACATCCTGTTATGGTGGTCAGCTTCAGTTAACATTTGATTTGCTTCTCTTTTGGTATTTCAGGGAATGCTTGCGAGAGACGTTCCCAACTGCGAAGTGTTGGAACCAACACCTGGAATTCCTCTCGAAGTTCCAGTTTTGAAAATCGACAGAAACAGTAAAAACTAAATTGATTATATCAATTCGTCAAGGATAAGTTGATATATTTTATATTCTAGGCCTAGCACAGGAAATGTAGATTAATCGCAAGTGGCGGTCAGAAGTGTTAGATTTTTTATTGGATTTCCTAAATTTGTTAATATATATATATTGACATTATTGACGGTCGATTGGTTTTTTGTACAAGATACGTAAAAGCGGATGGAAAGTATGAACTTTTGCATGGTTACAATCAACTGCAAAAAGGAAAACAAAAATTGAGGTACAATTCAATTGGAAAGTTTGACAATGTTTAGGAGTAACAGTCTAAGAAAATATTCAGACCTAATCTCTTTCCATATCCTCCTAATAGACTCAACACACGTGTATTTGACAAAACCCTGCATTCATCCCTGTTTTGTTCTCCTTAGTGTAGTTTGGTGTTATACATTCGCAAGCCGTCTAGCGGTCTTCTGCATCTGATGAGCTCCAATCCGAAGACCCGGATGTACTCGGACTTGAAGCAAAACCCTTGTCTTTCACTCGGTCGTTGTATTCCACTCGCACCTTCTTTGGCACCGGATGGAAGGCCAAATCACGTTTTCGTTTGAAGTATTTGACGAATTCATCCATTCGTTCGTTCCTCTCCGTCTCCTCCGCGAGGCGCCTCTCATCATTTAAGGTAACCTCCTCGTCTCTTGCTTCCGTCTCTTCATTTCCTACAGCTTCCTCTGTAGCATCCATTGATTCCTCCTTTCCCTCCGACTGGTCATCTTCTGGTTCTTCTTCCAATTCAGGAGTCCCCTCCCCTAAATCATCCTCTGGTTCCTCCAATCCACGATTTGCCTCCCTCATGAGTATCATCTCTTGCTTGATAATCTCTACTTCACACAAGATAGCCTCACTCATATCCGTGGTTGCTTGCTTGACGTCCTTGAGCTCATGGTGTACTGCTAACAGGTCATTCTTCATACTCTTGAAGTCTTCCTTCAAACCCTCCAAGTCTTTCAAGCGATCACTCTGAAACTTAGCAATGCCATCCGTCGTCACGAGGAGCTCATCAATCCGGTCGTAAAGCTTGTCCCCTACCAAACGATCATCCAAGTTCAGAGTCCTCACTTCGCGCTTCACAATGGTGAGTTCATCAAACACGCCGTTATTCATGTTCTCCACTTCCGTCCTCACTTCGGCGAGTTCATCCAACACGTCGTTATTCGTGTACTCCATTGTCTTCCTCATTTCGGCGAGTTCATCCAACATGTTTTTCTTCATGTACTCCACTTCCGTCCTCACTTCCTTCCATCCCTTCTCCACTGTCACTACCATGTCCAACGCTTGGGTCGTTTCCTTTGTTATTGTGGCCATGGCTTCGTTCACTTTGGTCGTTTCCTTCGTCATTGTGGCCATGGCTTCGTTCACAGACCGCAATACTAACGCTGACACTTCGTCTGTTATCTCGCTCATCTCCTTCACTTCCTCCGAAAGCTCACTGTACATTGACCAAACTTGGTTTCGGCTCTCCTCCATAGCGTTATCCACCATGGTTTTCATCCCTTCCACTCCCTCCTCCAAGATTCGCTTCGTCGCCATCATCTTTTCAAGCTCGCTTACTGTGAGCACCACCGTTGTTGGTGCTAATTCCTCCCCTTTCCCCTTTCCCTCCGGCGTCAACTTCGACGACGAGAGACCCATTGCAAATCGAATCAGTAGGTCCTCTCACAAGGTGCAGAAATATCCCGAGAAATATAATGCTGAAGGGAAAAAGTGTATATGAAAATATATCATACATGTAGTATCCTCTACAACTACTTATATAACATGTGTTGATGATAATAATGTAAAAGGTTAGTGGGGAAAGTAAACCTTAAACAAGAGGTTCTAGTTTAGTTAACTTGAACTTCTTATTTTTAGAACTGGTGTGAAAAGTAAAAGGAACTGAAATTTCGAGTGTTGTTTTTCGGGAAAATTTCATGGATACCCCTGAAGTTTGCAATATTTTCCTAGATATCTCTGCTTTTTCAGAAATATCGCAAATAATAGGACCCAAAAAAATTTAGACATTTGTTTTGTTGTGCGTGCCACTTCTCTTCTTTCTTTGTGCACATGCATAAGAAGAAAGAAGTAGACTAGTGTGTCCACAAAGGAAGAAGGGAAGTGACATGCATAACAAAATAAATGCCTAAATTTTTTGGTCCAAGGGTGTTTGTGATATTTCTGAAAAGAGCAGGGGTATCTATGAAAATATTGCAAACTTCAAAGGTATCCATGAAATTTGGAAAAATTACAAATTGGGGCACAAAAAAGAAAAATATTACAAATAGGGACATAGTTTCAAAACAATTACAATTAGGGGCATAGTTTCAAGACCCCTTTATCAAAATTTCCTTACTTAGGCTTGATTTGGAGAGGCTTTTAAGTTTTTTGGAATTTAGCTAACATTTAATGTAATGTATCTAAATGTCCTAATGTCCAAACCAAAATTTTACTGAAATTTTCAAACTGTTTTTTTGAAAGGGAATTACTACAACGACACCCTAAATTGCTAGCAAGACACCCCTTTGAGCATGAAATTTGATAGTTTAGTGTTATTTTTTATTTATTAAGTGGTACATCATTCATTCAATCATGACATTATCACCTCCTTGAAAGAAAACATGCAAACACAATTTTTTTTGAAATATTATTGCACCAATAATATTTTTTGATATATTTTTGCTTTAAGTAACTCAAAAATCCTATATTTATAATTTGAAATTTAAGCACACCTTTTTTTAGTATAGCCTTAGAATTATAAAGATGAAACAAATGGAGGAAGTGTCTTGTTAGCAATTTAGGGTGTCGCTGTAGTAATTCTTTTTTGAAATTGTGCCCCTATTTGTAATTTCCCCATGAAAATTTCCCTTGTTTTTTTTTGGCTGCAAATGGTCAACGAGCACGTCGGACGCAACCGTTACGAGGCAACGAAAACATGGCATTTCGTCCATCCGTTTCGAGCAGTCCGTCCGTCAAGCTTGACGCGCCGTGGCGTCCAAGTCCGTCCGATTTCCTCGTGTCCGTACGGACCTTCGTCGCAACAAGCCTTGAATGGTTCCCTTTTCAACGCTGCATTGCCTTCTTCTTCTTCCTCGCACACGACTCTGCCTTCATCAAACACAACAAAAGCATCCTCACGTTTTCCAACAAATTTACTTGCATTACTAACTCACCACCAGTTTTTCCATCATGTCATCTCGCCTGCTGCTGCGCGTCTGCTTTGCTTGCAATTCTCGAGCTCACAACGCCGAGCAATCTCTACTACTTCTTCAGCATTCTGACAAGCTTGTGGAGGCGTGGTCGAACGAGGTGGACGAATGGTTAGTGTCTTCTAACGATTAAGCAATTAGAATTTCGTTTGTCATTCGGATTTTGGTATGTTGTCGGTATTGAAATTCGATTCTGAACGCCACTTGTCGTCGGTTCTTTCTGGAGGTCAGTGCGGACATCTTCTAGAAAATTCACGGGAGCTTTGCTGCTTGCTTTTTGTTAATTTTTTATCGTTTTCGGACGGAGTTCTTTTGAGTTAGGGTGAGGTTGAACTGTCGGTAGCCAGGAATGAACTTCAATGCGTGATGGTAGATTTCTTCAATTTCAGGTAGAAAGTCTGTAGTTCTGTACTAAAAAGGTGAAGGCGCTAATAATATAGATTTCTCTGTCACTTGATTGAGTTCAGTTTAAGGAAATTAATCGAGTTATTGTGTTATCGCTCTGGCGGTCTTATGTTCTTTTTTTTCCTTCCTTTTTCGTCTACTTGTCTCTGGAGTTCTGGTTAGCTTATGAGGAAGTGAAATAGATGATTATTTTTCTCTAGTTTTGGTTTAAATAATTCGGTTAAATAATCTTGTTGACAGATTTTAATAAATAGATGTATGCTTATAGTTTAAAGACTTTATCATCTTCTTCTTCCAGCTGGAGGCGTGGTATTGAATTGCCATAAACGACGTTTATACGAGTATCACTGCTTATTCATCTTCCTGATCCAACTTAGTTGAAACCAATTATTAGATTTTCGCTGTTCCATCTACTAGTGAGTAGTCACAAGTGATTGACTTATAATCTTGCAATTGTTGTCCTTGAAACGAACCAGCTTGAAGACGAGATCCAAATGAGCCTCTGCCTCATGGTAATGGTGACACTGCACCGAAATTGTTGATGAAACAGGTCTTCAAGTGATGAACAAGATTGTGGTTAGGTTATGGTGATTTTAATTCTAGTGCTGTTACGGTAATTGCACTACTTGCTATTCGTGCCGACAAGCAGTTACTCTAATTGCATTGATTGTCGCTGTTTTCATCTGCTTCTCGTTTCGGTTAACCGATGCTTTGATCTGCTGTCGTTGTATGAATACGATTGCAGTGCTCATCATATTGTACTGCCTTTCATACCATTTCCTGACCTTTCGGCAATTTTTAACAAGTAGTGCAACTGCCGTTGTTAGGGGTTTCGTGGATTGTTTGTAAACTAACAAATAGTTTTTCTTTTACCTTTCCGTGCTTTAATTGCTCCAGGATTAGTGTTTCATGACCCTTTCATGAAGGTTGAAGTTTCACGTAAGTAGTAGTTCATTTCACTATTGAAATGTTGGACACGAATGTATGTGTGCTGATAATTCGTATACAATTCATGCACATTGTACTAAAATGGTCAGATTTTGGGAATGAGCACTTGCTTGCAGTATGGTTCGGTTTATGGAAGCACCTAGCATTTTTTCGGTCACGTTCAGAAAATGGTTTTGTTTAATTCAAGGCGGGAGTTTTTTTTACTTGGTTCATATGTTTATAATATGTTGCAGAACTCATACGATCTGGAGCAGGCTTGAAGGGAGAAAGCCGAGAATTCAATCATGCCGAATGTTCGTGATAATATCGACACACTTCCCATGCTGTTCCGCTGCGATGGGAGTGGGGACGGGAGCAGGATGCCAGACATAGAGATGTTGACACAATTTTCAAGCAGCGATGCTGCAAACCATAGTTTACCAGCAGACGAGGACGGGGTTCGTGAAGCAGGAAAAGGACATGAATCGCATTCACACCTCTTGAAATCAGGCCCATTGGGCATGTGCGATGATCCCTTCTGTACTACCTGTCCATATTCCAATGTTGGATTTAAAGCAGATTATCACCGGAATTTATCAAAGCACGCCCAGGTGGATATCATCAACAATTAGAAAGTGATGTATAAATTGCTGTTTTCTTAAATTGTGGAAAAATAGCGCTCTGGAATTTTTACCTTTCTTGATCTACATTGTACTCGTTGCTTAGGATTCTTTGAGCAATGATGCTTATATGAGCTTCCGAAGATTATTCATGGTGTCATTATTGCTTGCAATCTCTTCATCCTCAAACTTCGGACTGTTCTGGGTTGCTTGGTGTTCTGAGTCGCAATTTTTAATTACCTTCGAGGATGGGTGCAGGATAGTGAGACAAGTGGTACATGTTGGAGCTGCGTTCCACAGTGGTTGAAGCCTATCAAGTTAGGAGCACCGGTGTTGAATCCCCATTCCAAGACGGTGCAGAGTTGGAACCAAGTTTTTGTTGTCGCGTGCTTGCTAGGGATCTTCTTGGACCCACTGTTTTTTTTCCTGCTCTCAGTTGACCCGGTGCGTTTCATCTTCTCTCTAAGTCTTCGACTTTTGTTTAATACGACCTCTTATCTTGTGCTAACAGGTCTTGGGCATAACTGACCACATAGAGACGAATGCTTTCAAGTTTTAGTTGTTTTGTATATCACCAGTATTTCCAGCATGTTGCCTGGAATTTTGACAAATACTCATGCTTGATACTATGCTTGGAACAAAAACTTCAATGTATGAGGAACTTGAAAGCTACGGCATTCTCGAGGACAAGCTTTGATGGGAATATAATTGCTGTGACATATTGAACTGATTCTCTTTGAAGCACCACTTTAAGATTTTTTCGAGGCATTTGTATTTTGCTGAACATTCTATGTTGACATGCTTCACGGTGCTATTGCATAACGCGCATAAAGGTTTGTATTTACTGAGTCTGTTCTTTTTGTTCGTTTGTTTGTTGGATGTTGTTTTCACAGAAGAATAAATGTATTGTACTGAACTTCAGCGCCGCTGCGTCTCTTACGGCGTGTAGAAGTTTAGTAGATTTACTCTATTTCGTCCATATTATTCTTCAGGTGAGTTACACGAGCTCCATGCATCGTAGTCTATGGATATGCTGCTGTTTGGTATTTGGAGTACCAGGCCAGTTTGGTTCTCCGCAGTTAGTCTTTTGCGGTCGAGAAATAAAAGTTCTTACTCATACCGATGCCAGATGTAAAATTTCCGGAAAAACGTGAATTATTCTCTCTACCTTTATACCTTTTTTATGGTTAAGAGACTATGTCTAACGCATTTGAATCTGGTGCGGAGCCGCTTGCGTGCAGTTCAGGCTAGCGTACAAAACCAAGCTTGGGGTACTTGTGGATGATCCGAAACTCGTAAGGGCTCGATACCTGAAGGGTTGGTTCCTAATCGACTTCCTGGCATTCTTGCCCTTGCCTCAGGTAAATATTTGGATCTCTTTGAGGGTGAAACCGTATCTACAAATTTGAATCATTGGCTCATTGTTATAATCGGGTTCGATGGGTTGGCTGTTATGTGATATGGTCTTCTTTTTATCTTTCACTTCATGTTTGCCTCTGTAAACGAGTTGGTGTGGAAAATGAACCGGAATTACTGTAACATCAGCCATTCTATTCTGGGGTCGTTGTTACATTCTTTACAAAAGCTGTTTGTTGGCATTCTCCAAGACATTTGCTCAATCAGTGCTCCTGCCTATCGCTTCCTCAATTGTTAGAGAGTAAAAGCCTTTTAGTGTACAGCTAAGTTTGTACTACATTATTGACAAGAAATTCGATTATGGGGATAATTTCATTGAGAAAGGGAAGCGATGAACATGGATCGGAGGTTTTCCTGAGTGACAACAACTTTTCTTTACTTCCATTTTGTTTTGTGTTTTATTAGTTTACATGTGTCGTGAATATTCTTCTTCTTCTGCAGCTTATGGTCATGATAGTAATTCCCAAGTTGGGTAATCAAGCAGCCACTTCCGCAGGCAGCTTCAAAGACACTCTTCGGGTCACAATTCTCTTGCAGAATATTCCACGAATAATAAGATTTTACCGTCTCGTTGCTGGGCGTTCACCAACTGGGTTCGTGTTTGAGACCGCTTGGGCAAATTTCACCTTGAATTTGTTCCTATATTTCCTTACAGCCCACGTTGTGGGATCCTGTTGGTATCTATTCGGAGTTCAGGTACCGATCTCAATCCGAAACCTTTCGACGTTTCTGTTTAATTGTCTAACATCATGGATTCCACGAACTTGGGGACACTAATTAGAGGATAACATTGTTTTTTGTAAAATTAGAATGTTTCAAGAAAATTTTCGCACATCTCGGAGAGATTGATCATGGAGGGCAAGAGAAGCGCCTACAATTTATGGGAAGCTCTTTCTATATTTAATAGGGAGACTAAACTGTATGATCCCTACTTGAAAGGTGCTTAGTCACTATCTAAAATGCTTAACTCAAACTTTGGAACATTTTCAATGAAATGAATGGGGAAGTCTCCCCGTGATTGGCCTGTTTAATCACCTTCTTACCATTGCACATTTCTCTGCGATTGACACCAGAAAATCACTGAAGATTCTAGTTTTAGTGCAAGCCTTCTTGAATCCTGAAACAGCTTTGCTAGCCTCCAAATTTTGGTTTGTTCTGCAAAATCTGATGGTAAATCATGGTGGTTGGATGGCTGCAGCGTGTAAATGCGTGCCTTGGAATTGTTTGCCATGCTGAGCATCAAAGCTTGCTATGTACGAAAGATTTCCTCGATTGTGGAGCTGGTTTGAAGCACGCAGATGGGGCACGACAAACTTGGATCACCAAAACAGCAGCGTATAACAATTGTCTAAATACTGATACTAATCCGACATTTGCATATGGCATCTATCAACCAATGGGCTATCAGGTGTTGATGGTTTATCTGAGTTTTATGAATTTTGATGTTGAAGCAGATTTATGTAGAATGTTGACTACATGTTGAACGTTTTGTCACTTCAGCAAGTCTCATTCCACAGCAGACATGTGTTTTACCTAGTTCTAGCTTCAATCTAAGGAGTAGTATCCACATTCTGGTTTACATTGCAGATTGCGCAAAACCATCCAATTTTCAACAAGTATGTATACTCCGTTTATTGGGGGTTTACGGTACGTATGTTACGCATGTATCTATTATTACGTTAGTGCATAGATACTATTTGTGTATGTTAGATCGACGTGAACCAGAAAAGATCCAGGTGTTCCTATATCATTCCTAGCTTTTATGTGAGATCTACAGGTCTGATGCTAGGCGTGCAATTATCAGTACTAGGTTTTTGATTTGGCTGGAAGTTGAAAGTGTTCATCTGGTATCATCGCTTTTGAAAAAGTGTAATTGTATTAAGTCTATTCCATTACTCTTGATGTGTAGCAAGTCAGTACTTTAGCAGGCAACCTCGTGCCGAGCTTGTATCCCTGGGAGGCGCTCTTTGCCATGGGAGTTGGAGCGCTGGGATTGCTCATGTTTGCGTTGCTTATTGGCAATATGCAAAACTTCCTTCAGTCTCTTGATCGCAGGTTTGATGACTTCTGAATAAAACTTCTCATATCGTGAAGTTTTTTAGCTATGGTGCTAGGGTTAGTTCATCACAACTGGATATCGATGAATTACATTAACTGATCAGGAGTGACACAGTAGTGATTGTTGCGTTTGTATGTGCGTTACTGGATTTCTGGCATCGAATTTCTTAGTATAGGACCTCTGTAGCGCTTTATTTCTTTAATGTCCGCAGATTCCACTTGAAACATCGAAAGTACTTTTGCTCCGAATGTGCTGATTGTAAGATTGTGGTGCAGTCTTGTGAGAATTGTAGTTGTCAGAAAGTGTCAAAGTAAAATACGAAGTGTCCTGAACAAACCTAGTCAATGATTTTGCAGGAGACATGAGATGCAAATGCGACGCTACGATGTTGAGAACTTTATGGAACGACGACAATTGCCCCTTGATATAAGAAAGTACGAGACCTCCCTTTGTACAATAGTTATTATGGTCACCATCTTCTTCCAGTAGCATTTGAAATTATCGCACTTTAGTACATTAAATGGATGTGGTGTGTTGGTGTGCTCAATGGTTGCTGCCTGTAAGGCACTATCCTGCTTGTCGCTACTCTCCAGTCTTCACCAGATAAATGCTGCTCATTGCATGATAATTTTCTTTTGAGAGAAGGTTCGTCCTTTGTTTAGAGTAGAGTTCTTACATTTATTGATTGCAGAAAGGTGCGGATAGCTGAACGCTTCAAGTGGGTAACAACTCGTGGTGTGGAAGATAACGAGATACTCACTGGTCTTCCAGAGGATTTACAAATGTCGATCAAATGTCATCTTTGTCGTGACCTCTTGAAGGAGGTAGAAACTCGTGTTGCCTCGCTTTCTGAATGTTACATCTTTCTTTTTCTGAGTCGGAATGTAACAACGATATAGAACAGCAGTAGTGACTTTAAATACAAATGTTTAATCCATGTCGCCGCTTGAACATATACTGAGTTTCTGAGTTTGTGAGCGACCGTACTCTTTGCATTTTCATATTTCAGATTATTAGAACAATATCCCAAATTTGTATCCTTCCAAATGGACAACTCTGGCCACAATGAAATTTACCTTATACATACTTCCTGTACATGACTTTTATCTTCGTTACAATCCGCATCTGTATTGTCAAGGCTGTTTAATTGCTTTGATTTCCTCCTGCAATCCTCTATACATGCGAACATTTTTTTCCCCATTAGCTGATATGATATGATTACAATGTTTCAGACCATGGAGAACATATTATGAGGACCGCCTATTGTTTGTATGGCAGGTACGCTTGTTTCACGTTTTGGAGGAGAAAGTGAAATCGGCCATTTTTGAGCGATTGCATAGAAAACAATACGTAACGGGCAGCAAGCTTTTGCGGAAAGGAAATCCTGTTAAGCGGATGTATTTCATCGTCCGTGGCACATTGTCTTGCGATGGTCAACCAATGCTAAAGAGCTTTCATGTGCCAACGTCTGAGCAGCATCAAGATAATACTAATAAGTTTTGCGGTGAAGAGCTCTTGCTTTGGCATCTCGAGAGCGCAGCAAAGGTTGATGTATCTGGTATGTCGTTGACTCACATATCCAGAAAGAATGCTTTTGCCTCGGTTACAAGTGCGTATGATAAGCTGATGACTGATAGGTATTTTGCCTCTCTTCAGGCCGCAAAAGAGACTCGTTCGGGACGGGTGGACTATATCCAATATCTAGTCAAGACATAATGTGCCAAGATAATGTGGATACTTTTATCTTGGAGGGAGATGATGCGGCCTATATCTCCAAACATTTCGGTCGACTCCTGCGTGCACCTCGAGTTCGAGGAACCCTCAGGTCTTTCTCTGAACCGATTACTCTACAGTAATTTTCACGGTAATCGGAGCTCGTCATCTTGGGTTTCATGCTTTGTGTTTTTCACGACTGGAAAGTCCTGTGGGGAATCTCATATGGTCATGTTTCACAATATGGTATTTGAGGTTCAATTACCTGACGCTTGAACTGTAGCGTGTCGTTAGATTTGGACGGCCAAAAGTTAAAAATGTTCGCATTTCCACTACTTTGTTCTACTAATATGACGTTCTAGCAATAATTCAGTAAATTCCAAGATAGGACCGTGGATGGCTGTATTTGCCATTTGATAGATCGGTTTATAATTTGTAAGAATTTACAAGTTTGGTTAGCTTAACAAATTTCTGAAAGCGAAACCATAATATGGGTGCAGGTACGAATCTACATCATGCAGGTTGTGGGCTGCTGTAAGAATTCAATTAGCTTGGAGATACAGGAAAGCTAAGAAGCGGAGACAGCTGAAAGCACATTCACCAGCTTATCAAAGAGTTGTCCACCGCACTCCAACACAACCAAGCATATCCAGATAAGTCGGGCTGTGAGAAGAACGATCGTCACAGTCGTAGGGCCTGTAGTGTAATTACAAAGTAAGCGTTTTGACCATGAATTTGTGCAAGCTTTTCAGTGCACACCACAAACTCTGAGCTAGTAAATATCATGTTTGCTATCAAAGGCTGCACTTCGAGCAACATGTTACTCATTATGCTCGTACGAAGTAGCTTTGTAGTTTGGAGAGTAGTGCATGAGTTAAATGGATCACTAACTGCATGGCAATGAAATCCAGAAAATTTCTTTGCCTTCAAATTTTGAACAGGCTTTGCACTGCCTCACGGTGAGAGAGGTTACCAAGATGAGTATGACAGAAAGGTACGTAAGCTGCTTCTATCAAATTAAACCTTCATCCTCAAGGAAAGACAACTGGATACCTTCTGAGAGAACTGGACCAGCTTCAAACCGGAGAGGGATCAACCGGCCTTGAATTTTGTACCGGAGAAAGCGAGATTGTACAAAGGACCTGACTTTTTCCTCCTTGCACGTTCATTCTGCAGCTTGGTGTCTGCGTTCTGACGAGTCAACCTTCTCCCAGGAGTAGATTGCACACGGTTACTAACAAAATGTTTCACTCTCTGCTTGGGGTTCAGCTTGGGTTTGAAATGTACAGAAGGCTTAGGTACACGGGAGTCCCCGGTGTTGCTCTCAAAAGACTCTGCTTCCCACTGCTGCTGCTTTGAGCTTTGACCGGAGTGTACTTGGTTTCTAGGGACGCATTTGGTGTCAGAGGTTTTGATTCTCTTCACCGTGGTCAATGTGGCCCGCTTCGTATCTGAAGGTGGCATGGCCCTTTTGAGCTGCTCACAATGCTCGCACTGCTCCTCGTTGGTGTTGCTGCCCGTGGATTCAGCGTCCCAAACTGCAGGCAGAGCTGGCGCTTGTGCTCGTGACGTTTCCACAGGTTGCTTCTTCACTCCGGATGCTACTACTCCTGGTTTTTCCACTGTCCTTTTTTCTCTTAGAGCGCAGTTTGCTGGATCCACCTTTCTTTTTGCCAACCCGGCTGTTTTGAGCGGGTCGTCTCCTTTACCAGTGAGCACCCGTCTGACCAAAGGTTTATTAAGTCCCTAGACTATACAGTTTGATTTATTAAGAAATATCTAATGATGTCATTATTGCTTGACTTCTTAAAAAGATGGATTTTAGTACTAACATATGGGTCCAGACTTGGTTTAGAAAGTGAGTATATGAGAGAATTGCGTAATCCAGAGGTTTGAAAACTTACAAGTCCCACAAACGCCGCATTCTTAACGCGTGATTCTCGATCTCCACAACACACTGTTGTTTCAACCATCACTCCACAATGTTAATTAATTTTCGGAGATGTTGACGCACGTGAGAACTTTAAAGCCGCTCCCATATTGGGACATTCCTAATTTTCCTCTTTTGTGTGTATCCAGAACTGTGACTTGAATGAAAATGGGGTTGATTTACAGGCTCTTACTGTAGTTATTGATCTCTTTTGAAATGGTATAGGAAACTTAAACGCTCAAGCTATTTACTGTGGGAATGTTCAGACTGCAGAATAATTTTATACAAAAATGTCTTAATTGAGGAATTAATCAAGTTTGGTTGCGTATTAGTGAACTACCTCTGCCCATGATTTTGAATGAAGAGAGAGACAAAGCTGTCGCCAAGAAATGAAACGCGAAGATAACACGTCATGTTTCACCTGCAACACCAGATTTTGTTTAGGGTTTCACATGAATGATGTGTGCGGTATCATAAAGAATCAAGAGCAGCGTCTCTAGGTACCCCCAATCTTTACACCATAATTTTAATTTACACCATAATTTTAAGGGAAAATTAAATGGATACCCCTGAAGTTTGCAATATTTACATAGATACCCCTGCTTTTTCAGAAATTACACAAATACCCTTGGACCAAAATTTTCAGGCGTTTGTTTTATTGTGCATGTCACTTCGCTTTGTCATTTGTGTGCACATTGCTTCTTTTTTGTTTCATTACATTTTCTTCTTCAACATTGGTCATGAAGGAAGTACAAGCACAACAAACAATTACCTAAAAATTATGGTCTAATTTCTGAAAAAACAGGGGTATCTATGTAAATATTGCAAACTTCAAGGGTATCCATGAAATTTTCCCTAATTTCAAAAGGGGCATAAGTTTAGTGGTTGTAAGGGAATTTTTTAGTCAAAATCTCATGAACTGATCGGAAGATGTGTAGAGACTCAGATAAGCACATGAAATCTCTGAAATTGAAACTTAACTAATCTACAATTTGCTAATTGATTATAATAGGTATCTATAGCCTCACTTGTTATTGCTAAGAAAAACTGGGAATATTTAGTTTACAAACCAATACTAAACACAATCAAAGGGGGTATTCAAGGAGTGTTTACGTAAAGGAACCTACATGTGTCGTTATTGATTCCAACTAATAGTGTACGTCAAAAGAAGTTCATATGTTGAGTTTGGACCTTCTTTGTACATCTTGCAAATTTTGGAAGGTAATTCATATTGAAGATAAAATTCTGCTTATATATTACATGACATATTTATGCTCAAAACCACTCTCCGAAATCAATGTGGTCTTTTTCTATAAAACTAAAAAAATCTTCCTCTTTCTGAAATTTTGGCCCTTGGTAAAGAATTTCTTCGTATAGGATTGCAAAGGTTCATTGTTATGGATTGGAGACAAATACTGTAGTAGGTGAGCAGCTTAGTCACATTGAAAATAAATTGTTAATATTCCTCACAATATTGAGTTCACCTCTATGAATTTTCTCTAAAATTCTTTATTTTCCTTTGTAAGAAAATTTCTCTTTTAGTTTGGATTGTTTTTTCCAAAGAAATTTCAGTCTTCCCCTTCTTTTTTTCCTTTTTTTTTTGTAACCTGCTATTTACCTCAGCTAATGAGGCCTACCATAAACATGTATAGTGGAGCTAAATTTATGTTATGATCGATAAATGGCAGCCCATTAACAAAGCAATGGATGGAGTTATGGGAGTTAGAAATTTATTTAAACAAATGAAGGTATGGAATTTCTTACTGGGAGGCCGACCCGGATTTTTGAAACGGTATGAGCACTTGCTTCATATTCTCTCACGTAGTTTTCAATCACACTTGACAAGCTGCAAAATAGAAAACAGTGGTTTTACCCCGAGTCTCGCAGCAGGCCTTCTTTTGGTTTGGGCAAAATAAAACCAGATTGCACCAGTCATTTATGGTCTGTCTCTAAATGGACCAAAACCTGAGAACTGTTAATCATAAACCCTAATCATACTTCATACTACTAAAATCACAAGGACCTCTGTAATATCAAGATTCTAGATTCTAGGATATTATCACATAGATATAATTTGGAGACTTTGTAAAAAATTACTTTACATTTATCTAGCATATGAAAATCCTAATAAAATCTAATGGTGAATGCGTAACATAGCGACCACTAATTTCTTATAAAAGTGTTAAATGAGAATGTCAAATTTAGATTGAAATGGTATTACATATAGATGAATTATTGTTTTCTATCCCATGTATGTATGAATGCACAAGTAATTGAACAAAAAAGATCTGGAAATCCAATCACTCTAGGGTTCATGTACTTTTGGATCTTTTTGTTTGTTCACTATACAAATATGGCAACACTATAATGCTTATTTTTGCCAGTTTGGTACTCTTTGAGATATGCAAAAAAAATGGAAGAATTGTTGTATAACACAATTCTAAACATTGTGCTTTCATCAAATGCAACCTCCTCTTTTTCTTTTAGTTCTCAAAAGTTCCTTTACAACATAAGATGTAAAACCTCTTCATAAGCTTCTTAGCAACATGCTTCTGTGAAGTACTTGTAAATGTAAACGTGTGATTCTCTTTTTGCATACAGAAGTACACTTGTAACATGATGCCATGGGATGCCATTATGTTGCCATCCATAGCATAAGCAAGTGTTATCAAGAGAGTAAGGAATTTTAAAATGCAATGTACTTTGGAATTGATGCAATTGTCATGGTCACTATAAGCAAAGTTACCACAAACCAATGTGATTTGGAAATAAATAAACATGTGCAATGTTTTTATGGTTACCATAGTTGCAAGACCTACTTTTCATTTTTGATGAGGCTTACTTTTGATGTTTCTAAGATCTCAAACCTATTTTTGATATATGACCATTTGTCAAACCTATTTTCAATACTTTCCCTTGTTTATTCATTATTGGATTTTGTTTGCAAAATATAGGGAGATCTCCCAAAGTTGAGGGACATAAGGCTTAGGGTATGTTGCATAAATTTTCCAGTATTTTGTATATAATTAAAAACAAAACTTTTGGCGATTTCTCGATGTTTCGCATGTGGATTATTATTTTGGACCTTGTATAGCCCACAATTGCTTAAATACATTAGAAAAGGAGCATGGTTCATAAACTTTGCAATGTAAAATGTGGCTCATCAGCTCAAACTGGACCATGGACTTATGTCAATCTGGAATTACCATACTTAAACTACAGTGGTGGTGTTGGAGAAATACGTTGAATTCTCCTGTTTCTGAGAGTGCATAATAAATTCCACTTAAAAAAGTACTGTTTACTAGGGCGAAAGTTAATATCATACACTAACATTTCAACCAACATTGATTTAAAAACATTACAAATTGTATGAAATTGGTAAATTATTATCACATACAGCAGTAGGATAAACCAGTGCACTGACAACATGATTCAAAGATTTTGAAGAGAGGCTTCTCTGAATTGATCAGAAACCTGTCAAAACGAAGATTCTTTGTCATGAGTTTAGGATTTGGACTAATCCCAAAAGCTCCAGACTTGCCATTCCATTGCACCAATAACACCGTATGCTGTGACACCTGTCCAGACATATGAATACGTTATGAAACCATAAGAGCCTGAAGCAAACACACAAGCATTTGTCATGCTTTAACCCCTAAAGGACATAGCGTGACGGTGCAACCAGTAGAATACGAGGTGTTTTTTTTGTATTTGGACTAGGTTCACACCTTCACTATATTTGAGATTAACAAAGAAGTTGGAGAATAGATCAAAGTGGTTCTAGTGAGTTACTAGAGATCCCAAATTAAAACTTCTTATTAGTAGCAAATACTAATTATACGGCAGCGTATCTATGCCCTATGGTCCTTTAAGGGTTAAGAAGCATATGACTTTGCTAAGCTACCAAAGCATGGTATTCACAAAGTACTCTTTAAATTATTATTCTTGCTAGATCATTAATATGTAATTTGTGCATGTGCAATTATGCTTAAGCTTACTCCCTCTGTTTCTGAAAGAAACCCGTATTTGAGACTTTGTAAGGAATTAAGGAATGATAACAATAAATTGTAATTGGAAGTTATTGGATATTAAGCTTAAACCATTCCAAACCTAATTTTAGTTTTGTCTAGAATTAAGGTTTTTTAAAAGGAGAGAACATTAGTACCAAAGTTTTGAAATTTCAAGTGTTTTGTTATTGTCACAAATGGTTAGAAAAATGATTGATATGAAGTGTGTCAATGCAATTGTAAGTAAAGAACAACTTAGCCTAGTTGCCCAAGTAGTCCCATCTATAAAAAAACCAAAACTTTTTGTTGATATAATTGATGCTTCTAACTTAATGATAGGCAAAATCTACAAACAAAAATCACTAAATCAAATTTGTAATGCTAACATTAGCAATCAATGAACATAAAAAGCCCAAAAAATATCACCAAACATGCTAAGTATGCTAAGTAGTTAATTTCATTTTAGAGATAAGTGTAAAATTTAAAATATAAAAAAATCAACTCAAGAGACAAACACGGGTTTCTTTCTGAAACAGAAAAAAAAAAAAAAAAAAACATGAATCCGGGTTTCTTTCAGAAACAGAGGGAGTACATCATATTCCCGTCAATAACCATTATTTGACCTTCCCCTCATGATATTTGTATACATAGAGATTCAACATAGGAGAATGATTTGATGAATAACTTGAGTGGATCCTACAAAGGTGAAAAGAGACACTCCAACTATGGAGACAAGGACACAGCTGCTCAATCAATAATCACAAACCGCCTCCTTCAAATGGGTATGCTCAAATGAACCAAAAAATTGACCAATAACATCAAATATTTCTTTTGAAAACCGAAGAACCATTCACCAATTACTGCCATCTCATATCAAACAAACAAAAAGGAATGGTTATAACATTCATGTGAGTAACCAATTAGAAGATGAACCTAAACTCGAAACCCTAAAACCTTGACCAGCTGGCTTGAAATGGAGTTGGCATGTATGAAAATGGGCATGATAGCTGATTATAAGGTATCATAGGCCCTCCTTAAAGAACGATAACTGCTTATCAGCGCTAATATGCAATGAAATGGCATAAAATGGCAAAGTCAGAAAAAAAAAAAAAAAAGGTCAGCATACCTCATCCCTATACTTGGTTTTGAAACTAACTGGTACACGGTCCACTGAAAGAAGTCCGGCCTGCAGAGACACCAAAATATGTCATCTCAAACGTGAATTCCCTAAGTATCCTTGATTACAAGTCAATTCAGCATTGGTGCATCGCTATTCGTTAATTGATTTTCAATTGTTGTTTGTTACACCATCAACTCATTGTGCTGCAAGTCAATTTGTCGTCTAGTATTGTTGATTCTTGTCCTGTTGCAGCAATTTTTGTCACTTGTGGCTCTATGGGATTGTGTGAGGCGATGTGTAGAACTATGATATAGAGTAAGGGATGACAAGTGACAAAAATTGCTGCAACATGATGAGAATCAACAATACTAGAAGACAAATTGACGTGCAACACAATGAGTTGGCTATGTAACAAACAACGAGTTGAAAATCAATTAATGTATAGCGATGCAACAGTGCCAAATTGATTTGTAATCAAGAATAATATTGGACTCATAAAGCAACATTAACAGCAGTTTTGCAACTCACTGTAAGGTACAGCTCGAGAAACACAGCCTCCACAGACTTGACTTGATTGCTTCCGGCTTGTACACTATCTGCACCATGCAACAACGTAAGCATTCTAGAGCAGTTAGGATTAAGCAACCTTTCAAAATAATTTCAAAATTTTGTAAAATATTGTCACATTACAGTAGAATCACGGTGCACAAAACATGACTAACTTTGCAGAGGAACACAATTAAAAACATTCTAAAAGTTGACATTGAGGCTCTGAAATGACTAATAGATTGTGTTCAAAAGAATTTGGATTCTATTCGATGTTCAGGCCCCAAGGAAGCAGCTGAAGAATGTTGTACAAGAGGTTAGTGTGCACTTGATCAACACATACAAAATATTACTTGAAGAACAAAGAGGCCAAAATATTTTGGAGTAGGTTTATATGGCCTTCCCTTTTTAGGTTTTCTTTTTAAGGTTTTTTTCATTCTTTGATCAATACGGACAATGATCTTTAATGAATTTGGTGATATAGAAATTGTCCGCATCTAGTTTATATCTTTTCACAATATGATCAATCAAATTGGTCAGTATCAAACTATGAATTCTCGGTCCTTTAGGGATACATGATCATATTAGTTTAGACATTATTCCACAAGCTTGTCCGGAATTTCAGAATTTCAAACACATGTGATGCTCTAATGCTTGGAAAGTGTACATCCAATCTAGAGCATACTATTATTCAACAAGGCAAAAAGCTCCCTTGAATAAATGATGGAAGTAAAATATTTACACTTGTCAGAGGTTGATAATTCAACAAGCAGGTGAATTGGAGGAGATATAGTGATGCCACGTAGTCAAGTAGCAGGTAAGACAAGTCTCAACAGTGAAGGAAATTAATGTGAGGCAAGTAAAGTAGCTGTTAATTTCTGCAAAGCCAGAGAGGCAGACATTTTTTTTGCATGAAATACCCCAAAGACTCCCTACTTCCATTGTAGTATGATGTTATGAAACATCCGCCTCTTCAACAAACGTGAGATTAAATTGAATTTGTAACCATAAACAATAAGTACTTGTTCTGGCTGGTGCAGACATAGTGCAATTTTAGCCTTATTTGACAGAGTGAACAAGAAGATCAAAAAAAGCAACCTTACCCTCCTGGCTGTGGCCATGAGACGACATAACGGCCGCTGTTTGTTTGCTCGAAGCGACGTTTCTGAATTCGGCTTGTACAAAAAACCAGCAAGAAACTGTTTCATCCACAAGCACAATTCCAGTCAACACTTAAAACCATACTTGTTATTCCGGCAAATTGCAGCGAGCCAAATTGAGGCACTCAAGCGCAGAAAATTAGGGCTTTCAATTGTTCAAATGGCCTTTTTTTTGCCCAACCAAAATTTAACTTAAGTCACCTTGAGGTCTAAATTTTAGGATGAGCATACATCTGACATTTCAAACAAGAGACTCAAATCGCTTAAAGTTCCTAGTTGATAGCCCTTCGCTTATGTGCTAGTTTCATAAAATTACGCAACCGTAAAAACATGATAATTATTGTAAAATTCTGTAAAGCAATTGTTTGATAATTATTTGACTGTTTGATCATGCATACACAATATCAATCTCAACAACAGTTAAACCAGTGGAATTGATGAAACCTGCTTCACAGCACAAAGTCGCTGCTTGGTTGGGAGCTCAAAGAAGTTGGAGGGCAACTGCGGTCCACGGTTTGAAGTAGATGCCCGTCTTGCACCAGAAGCCCAGAAATCACGCTCACTGTTTGCAGCTGCCTGCATTTGAAACCAAATCATTTGGTATACTAATTAAGAGCATAGCTATTGCTCCTGCACAACACATCCTTTCTTTTTTGAGACCTAACACAATCCAAATTTGACACAGTTTGTAATGACGCTGCAGGCATGCTTTATAAGCTTAATAATGTTTATATTGAAACATTCTTTAGAAAGGTTGGCAACACCCTAAGAATCAGGATCTACAAAACATTAGTTCCGGTTTCCTTCAAAGTTCAAAATATCATTTAAGATGTACTTTCGACACAAGGACAAGTAGAAGCTTGAAATAACAGATATGATTCACCAGTGGTGTAAGCCATGAACTGACAGATTGTGCCACCATTACTTAACTTCTCATATATTTAATGTAATGGTTGATGTTTTAACACACAATTTTCGTTCAAAATGATAACATGGCAAGATGTACATGGCCAAAGAATGCTCGGACATCTATGTGCTGAACTCAGTTTAAAGACCAGACACACATTATATGTTTCTCAATCATCTTTGTCAACCACTTTACAAGCATTTCTCCAAGGTTGTACATAAGTAGTGAACTCGCTTATACGTAAACAAGAAAGGATCTATTCTCGAGCAACTCCTCCCAAAGCCCGTAGAAAAAGACATTACAATCATAAGCTAATCCTACACGACAAGTGCTAAGCGCTACTTCATTATAGGGAAAATTTCATGGATACCTCTACGGTTTGCCATATTCTTAGATACACCAGTTTTTTCAGAAATTTCACAAATACCCTTGGACCATAATTTTTAGGCATTTGTTTTGTTGTGCATGTCACTTCCTTCTTCCTTTGTGCGCGCACTACTTCTTTTTTGTTATGCATAAGCACAAAGGAAGAAAGGAAGTGGCATGCACAACAAAACAAACACCTAATTTTTTTTTTGGTCAAGGGTATTTGTGTAATTTCTGAAAAAGCAGGGGTATCTGCAAAAATATTGCAAACTTCAAGAGTATCCATGAAAATTTCCCTTTATTATATTGCTACGATGGCGAGTTCTGACAACTGTAAAAGAATGTCATATGACCTCCAAAACGTACAAAGCCTGCCTCTAAAAGGGAATGAAACGGAGAATGGGCGTACCCAGGGTTTTTTCTGGGCAATTAAAGGCTTAATTGCCTCCAAAAAAAAAGGTGAGCTTCAAGCCTATAGTAAATATAGGGGGAAACTAATTCAAAAAATGCTAGATTGCAGTAATGAAAATTGCATTGCTGCTTAGGTTTCATAAAATTCTTATCAAATTGAGACTAATCCAAAAGCACCGTCAAAAGACTTGATTATGCCAGCTTCTCCTTAATTTTGTTATGCTGCAAAAATCCATGCATAGGGGCCACCTTTAACTCCAACCAAAAATAGGATGGACCCAGCAAGCTGTAAATCATTTTCAAAGAATGCCACATAGCCATTGGTCAAAAAACCAACAAAAAGACCCTGGGCGTACCCGTGCATGAGGCATTTTCCAGTGACCATGCAGAGCGGCATCGTTGAGGCATGGAAACACATCTTTCGTGATGTGCAAGGCGGACGTGGTGGTGGATGGTGTCTCATCCTGCATGTCGTCTTCTTCAGACGACCGAGGACTCGGAGTCAGATCGTCGGTGGTGGTGCTGAATCTGTGGGACTGAGGGGAGCTGCAGGTGACGAAGTCGCGCACTGCTCGTGCCGTTTTGCCAAAGCCGGAGAAGATGATGTCCCAGATGGCCGTGGGCTTGTGTCTTCGCCACGCCACAGGAGACCCCTGCGCCACTGCCGTGTCGTCGTCATTCTCCGACCTTGTACTCTAGGACATGTCCTCTGCCTACACACAAATCCACTACACTGGCCATTTTCAATTGACATGACAAACTTTTGCACAATTCTTCTTGGTAGCGCAAAGAAAGCTTGGATTGAAATATAAGCTGTTTTCAGGAAGTTTGGATGTTTCCAGTCTGGCTTGAGGCTTGGATGAGGGTCAGCAGGTGGTCCAATTCGGTGGTTGGATGAAAGATGTACCTTGTTCAGGGCTTTCCATTCCACTGGTACAAAAATCTTAATCTGTACTACTTTAGACATCACTTCTTCTTGCACAAGTTAGGAGTAGTGTTAGGAACAATCCACACTAGGTCTCTTATCCCAAGTTCCACTATATCTAACTTATTGAACCTCGGAGTAGTGTTAGGAACAATCCACACTATGTCTCTTATCCCCAAGCTCCACTATATCTAACTTGTTGAGAGGTTCGAATTGCAACTTATTGCTTCAAAATAAAATGGAACTTGCAACTAGATGGCAACATATTTTTCAAATAAAATAAAATCTTTCTTTTTGTAAATTCTTTTTTGCTCCTTTTTAAAGGAACAAAATTGAGAGAAGGAGTTGAGTTAGAGCCTGTAGGAAGAGTTGGAACATGGAACCTTGTAAAACCTGTCCCATAGCAACAAGGTCCAATCCAATAATCCAAAGTATAGAAGAATGAAACATCCGTTTGGTTGCTAACATAATTCAAGAGAATTGGCCAGATAATATGAAACATAAATCTCTTTGCTCATACATCCCAGACGTAGAAGGCTGTATGCAAAGGAATCACACAAATTTTGTAAAATGTGACAGGTATCATGCATTTGCACATCTGAGCTGACCTATCCCTTCATAGAAACGTTGGAATTAACAAAAACGTAGATGCTTACAAGATCTATTCCTGCAAGACTAATTAATTGAGGTGAAGAATTGTCGTAAGCAAGACTGGCTTGATTTACCTACTCGAGAAGGAACATGGCGATTCTTCTTCCGGAGTTTGTCAACCTTAAGGATTCAATCTCTTCCCAAGCCAGTCGTCTTCTTTTCAGCATCATCCTTCTCAATTCAGCGACAACAATTCATTAAAAAAAGGCGAAATTTCATGAAATTGGCACTCAGATGAATATCAACCCTAGTTTTTAGAGCTGAATGTCAGAATTTTGGCGTTTTCAAGCACACGAATATGACCATCAATGGATCCAAGATTCTTTCAATACGACGCAGTCCAGAGACGAACCAGGAGTAACAACAACACTCAAGGATATAGCGATTTTTAAAAGACGACACACGAGATGGTTGATTGATGATGATCTTGATGATTACAAGGACTGGAGTACTGACAAGAGAATGCCAAGCAAACAGGATGAAGATGTCGAGGTTGAATTTCATTACCCTTGGGATCATAGCACGGCACATGAGAACAGGGATATGGACTTGGAAGTGCTCCAGATCACGCTTGATATCAGATTCCAGCAGATGTGGCTGCGTCAAAGGTGATGAAAGGGAACTAAAGAAATCAGGAAGCGTCAGCTAACCCTAGACACTTGACCTTCAGTTTCACTTCGAAAACACGTACATTTAAAAGCAAAAACTACACCATTTCCAACTACAAATCTAAGCTTGACCTTTGCTTCACTTTGAACACACGCACATTAAGAGTAGTGTTTTGGTTTGGGGCAATAAATTGCCAAAAAGTTTTTTTTTTGAATATCCTGAAATTAGCACCAGAACCAGAGAAAAAACTAAGTGTGATTTGCCAAAATTCACCAATGAAGGTGCTTTCGTCCCCTTTTTCCACGTCACAATCATTTGGTTTAGACGTCATTTTGCACTAAAAAGCTAGGATCACCTATGGACTTCAAAAAAAAATAAATGAAAGAAGCCAGATTTGCACCCAATAAAATAAAATAAAAAGCAATCGCCAAACTAGCACCAAACACAAAATTCCAATTTAAAACTTAATTTAAGACTTAAGAGCAACAAATACACCATTTCCAACTACAAATCTTAGCAAGATCCACCTTGCCCCGCGGAAATAGACTGCATTTTCCATAAAGCAAGCCAGAGATTCTCTTCAAATCCTCTTCAAGAGAGTTCAGTAAACACGACCAAGAAATGGACAGAAAACGTCATATTAAAAGAAATTTCACAATCACTTGGCCTCCAAGACTCTCAGTTCCCTTCACTTATTGCTTCAAACCCTGGGAAACGTCGATTCGCAACGAAATAACTATCGGATTGAGATATTCACACTACAAACCCTATCAAGAACCTCCGCGAAGAAAGATCATCTGCGTCGAATGCTTGATGCAGTAGACTTGAGAGCATCGTCAACGGCATCGTCGTCGTCGGTATCTTCTCCTTCGTCAGCATCATCGTCTTCTTCTTCGACAGTATCAACTTCGTCTTCAATTGTTTGTTGCATTTGATCAAAGAGCATTGCGATCATGGCATCCTCTATGGCGTCGTCTTCTCGTGTCAACTCGATGACTTGCAGTAAAAGTTTTCGATGAGTCTCATAGTCCATTGCGAAGGAATACAGAAGAAGGGTGATGAAGAGAAACTACAAATGCATCCAGTCCAAGCGAGGAGCAGCTTTACAGACGAAGCGAGCGAGGAGCAGGCATACAAGGGCTTGGCCGTAACGATACCACTTTCGAGGTGACTTTCGAAATGTCGAAGAATCGAGGCTGGGACTTTCGAGGTGTGGAAGAATCGAGGTGACTTTCGAGATGTGAGAGAATCGAGGCGGGATTTGAGGATGTGAAATTGAAAATCTTGGAAAACCTTGGAACTCAGGGCGGCTTCGCACTATGGCCAAAGGTAAAGGGGCCATCGGTGTGCACCAATCAAATTGCACAAAATCGAGAGTTCAGCAGCCTAAGCTTTCATACTAGAGGTCAAATTTCAGAGGTCGTCATCTCCCATTTGCCTACATAGCAACACTTTATCATTCAAGTTTGACGGCCTCTCGGCAAGAGTTTGGGTCATGTTAAACCTAAACTCTTGCCAAAAAGTCGTCAATTTCAGCATTTATTGTTTATTTTTAGCAAATTTTTGTGGCCTCTCAGCAAAGTTTGGCCACTCAATTTGACGACCTCTCGACTTGGTTGGCCATAGTGTGAAGCGCCCTTACAATCATGTTTTCAAACTCCAAAATCCTTCACTTTGTAAGGTAGGAGGTTCTAAAACGGAGCATTTAACCCATGAGCGCCCACACTGAAATCAAGAAAATGAGGACAAGGGGGACCATGCTAGAAAACATTGTACGTCTCAAGCTGGGAAGTTAGATCAAGGAGGATTCACCGCTAAAATAGCAAAAAAGGTGCTTGATGTACTTGATCATAAATTTGCAGAACTTTTGACCACATCATTTTGGAGACTATAATAGTCAAAGTATGGTTGACTATGTGGCAATCGGCCAATTTTGGGGGTGTTCGTGGCTATGGATGCAAAAATCCATATCTGATAGGAGGCTTCTTTTGATGAAATTGAGACAAGGGTTGCAATTTACAAGTATCTCACTTGCTGCCAAATTTGGTGATGTTCTAACATCCGCAAGGTGCTTTTTTAGAGGCCCAAAGTTGCAAAGCTCACACATCATAGTGGACAATAGACGGGGTACATGTACAACTTTGACATCCACAAGGGCATGGCTCCCGGTAGTATAGATGCAAAACCCTTCTCCAGTCTAAGCCATGCATGCCAAAACACCCCTAACAATATGGAACCAGCCATAGCCGGTGGTCTCTAACCTTGCACCTAAACCTTAAACCGCATGAAATGAAGTTCTAGCATACTATTGTCATACTTGACTTGCACAATCCATGCTTGTACAAGTGGTGAAACCCCCATTGTCCACTATGTGGCATGAGAGTAGTACCATACCCTAAACCCAAGCACAATTTTGGGACATTACACCCATGATTTGGACTCCATTTTCTGCAAAGTCTGATATTGGGAGGCCGGAATCTGGCATGTGGGGCGCTCAGGGGTTAAGGGTTGAAACTGAGTTTTGGGGAGGTGAAACTTATTGAAATACTTTTTGATAAATTTTCCTTGAAAGAAAAGAGGAATTAGCATCTAATCCAAGATGTTTCATATATTTTGGTGCTTTGTGGACTTAGTTATGAAATTTTGAAGTGGAAAGGCCATAGGTGCTCTAAAGTGGTGCACCTCCTCAAATGTACATCTCATGTACATTGCTAAAGGGCTATGAAAATAACATGTACAAAATGAGTACATTTGAGGAAGTGCAATGTTATAGAGCATGCACAATTTTAGAAACTCTTACCTTATGCTCAATTTTGGCAATAGGAGTAGTTACACCTTCTGCAAAATTGAAACTTCAAAGAACGAGAAGGTTAGGAGCAGAAATAGGAGTCAATTTGGGCACTTTTCCATGAAGGTGTGATTTCCCTTTTGTAGGTGGTGAAGAATGGAGCAATGAAGCTCCCATGTAAAAAGACAAACATGTCACTAGAAGTTGCACCATGACACTCTCTCTCAGCCAATCTCTATTCTTGGTTGTGCATTCTATTCTTGGTTGCAATCTACTATATATAAAAAAGGTTGTATTCTATTATTTATAACAATAGGAAAATAAGAAATATTGGGATTGTAAATTTTTCATAATTTTGTTTGTAAAACTAAAATTACTATGTATTTCGGGAGTCAAAAAATGTTCAAGACCCATGGCCAACGTCCATACTTATGTAATTAAAATAGGGAATGACTAGGCAAACACCCCCCAAATTTGCTACATGGACACCCCCCAATTGCTATGTAGACACCCTCCATAGCTCAGCCTATTAAATTTGAGATGATTATTATGCTAATTTATGAAATAAAATCAAAGCAATATTGTAACATGCATTTGCATCTACAAGCATTATGAACATACAACAAGTATGCTTCATTTGTGACACAATTAGGAGGTCAAGAGTTAAACCAACCACTCCCTTCATTTATTGGCTTAATTCTTGACCGTGTCACAAATGAGACATGTTTGCTATATGTTTGTGACCCTTGTAGATGCAAATGTACGTTACAATATTGTTTTGATTTTATTTTGTATTTTAACATAATAATAATGTCAAATTTAATCAACTAGACTATGGAGGTGTCCACGTAGCAACTAGGGGGTGTCTTCTTAGTGGCTCCCTTAAAATTATAACCAAACTACTTTCAACTCATTGCTTCCTACTTCACTTTAGGACATGTGACATGACTCAAGTGATCCCAACCTTGAAAAGGACAAAAAAATGCACTCCAAAACGATTTCCCTACTCATGTTGGAAATAGCACACCCTACTGGTCGGGAATGGAGGCGTTGGAGGCTATGGGTACTTCCACCTTATCTACATAAGCTAGTTCATTTCTGATTTAACATGACAATCAAGATTTATGTTTACTACAAATGTACTGTACAGCAAAACCTTGCTCTTAAAGCATACAAATGAATCTTCAACTAATAATAAATAAATAAAAATGAAATTAGTCGGATGTGGGTTGGAAATTGTTTTGAGGTTTGCATTCCCTCCAAAAACAACTCATGTGGGAATTGTTTCAATTGAAAATAATCTTAGAACATTTCCAAACAAATTAAAAAGTTTTTGTAAGTTTAGCCCATTAACACCCGGACAGTCCCGAAATGCACTGGAAATCGACCACATACGGGTCGCTTGGACGTTAATGGGTTAGAGAATTCTAATGTCAAACTCTAGGATGACATGAAAGAAGACTAAGACAATGGTATAAATAGCACTTCATGAACAAAATGGAAGGTTGAATAGAATCAATAGCACTTCATGAACAAAATGAAAGGCTGGAATAGAATCTACCTTTGGTCCTTTGCATACAAAGAATTCCAATGTAAGATAGTATATATTATTTGGATCTTACATGAATAAGTTATAATTTGATATGAAGTCCAAAGGAGGAACTCACCTATACCATTATCCTAATAAGGATAATGGTTTTCAACAGCAAGGGACCAATCTCCCTATCTTACGCAATAATGAAAAGTTCATTTTCATGATTCCAATATTGAAAATTCATCTTCTTCGAATTAGGGTTTCAAGTACTCATCACTTCTAACGTTTCAAATCAATCCTCCCATGCCACTACAATGTTGGAAGCACTCAACATTGAACAAGTTCTCTCATAAACTACTCCCAAAACTGGCTAATCAAAATTCTTTGACCAACAAAATACTTCATCCACCAAACATCTCAAGCAAGCATCTAGGATATACAAGTCATGTGGTTGGAATGACACTTAAAGAACAGATATTCAAGCTGCAAAGACTTGTAAATTTTTGAGTGTTTACACCACAAAGCAAAGAAAGGAAAAATCTCGTGATGTTCTACAGAAATAATTGTGCACAGATCGAAGCATTCTCAGTATGACAAAGGAGGTTCCTCTTTTGCTAAAAATCTACAAATATTACATCTAAGGATTCACCGCAGAAGCTTTCTGCAACATTACAACATCTATTCCTCTCCTTATTTCTGAACCACAAGGATAAAATTATGTATAGATAGGGCACCTACTTAATTTGCACATCAAAAATACCTACTAAATATACTAAATTTTTCTCATATCTTAACAATTTTAAAGCAGTCGAGAGAGTTCTCTTACGATAACAAAGGCTCCACCAAGGTTGAAGCTAGCTTTGAGGTCTCTGCAGGTTGTTCTTTTGCATGCGTCGGGATTTCAAGTGAAAAACCTTTCAAACGTAAGCTTTCTCTTGTTCCCCAAATCACGAGATATAAACCAATCAAAATTGCTATTGCTCCAAGAACACTGCAACCAACACCATTTGTTAGTTTATGTCACAGCCTGCAACTAGCATGAGCTCAAACATATCACTAGTTGACACGTGTTTCATTACTTTAAGAAGCTGGCAACAGTCACACAAGGTACACCAAAAGGTGCAATAATTGTAGACCACTAAACTTTACATCATGTATCATACAACAACCAGGATTTTCAGTGTAACGAGGACTAAACCACACGTGGCGTTATACTAGTGCGTTTTTCTTTGATTTTGGCCATTAACTGACACAAAACTTAAAGCTAGAAGAAGAAACTAAACAAGGATAGACATAGTTTCACCCACAGAAAATTTCCAATATTTAGTGTAAAAAGAAATGAGAACCGAGAAGTGCACCTCGCCAATAATCAGAAAAGGGCTGAAAAATCTGGGGTCACAGTCACAAAAAACAATACGGTGTACCCCCTGAATCATACCTTCCAAAATAAAGTGCACTGTTGAGGAAGATGGTACCAAAGAATGTGGAAAAAAGGGTCGATGTTGGAGAGTAGGCTGCAACTAAAATGGGACCGCTTCTGTGGTTAACCCAGGCTGTCAAAAAGACGCACATCCCTTGTGCCACTACTCCCTGCAGCTCACAATTGCATACATAAATCACAACATTTCTCTTTTAAAATCTCCTGCTGGCGCTTTAAAACCATTAAATAGAGTCAATAGGAGATGTATGAAAGTGCAAAAAAAACCAAGTTTAGGAAACCATCCAATCTTTGCTTAATGCGATGCTGATTTTGATTCTCAAAATAACGGATGCAAAAGAATGTCATGAAGAGTGAAAGCATGCTTTGGATGTTTTAAGTACACTAGATATTATATTTAGGTTGCCCCACACTAACTTTCCGATATTTTACACTGCATAAATACTTACTGATACTACATTAATTTCCATCAATAACCACTGCAATAAACTACTTTAAAGGGCCTGGCAACAACAAAAAAAAAGCTGCAGAAAAACAAAATAGCTGCGTGCAGGTTGTAAACCGTGTGAAATCCACGTATCTGAAGAGCTGAACGCACCCCCAAGTGGCCAAGTGATGAATCAGTTGGTCACTTTCCAGGGCAAGGCAATCTAATTCTTCAGGCGACCAAAATGCAATATTTAGTGCAGATACTAACTGGCCGAGACAGAGTTGCAGTACTCTTAAAGCGAATTAGTTGCCAGGGGATATGTGCGGTATATAATTCTATAGCAAAAAAAGTATTCAAAGTGCAAAGAAATCTCGAAAAGTAAAATACAAGGACTTACTGCATATATGGCTCCAATGAGAATTGGCCCGGGGGGTAGAATCCATTCTGATGCCTCCACCCTGAAAAACGCCGTAGTTCCAAACATGAGAGCCCCGAGCAAAGTTGTCAAGCCCATCAACGTGAACGGAGCAGGAAATCTTTTCAGCGCTGGAGACTGCAAAACTCACAGCAAATGAAGCATTAACAATGCGTTACCACGAGAAAATCTGGCTCATGTCGTCATCACTCCTCTAACTAATAAAAAAACACATGGATTTCAGAGTGGCAAGGGCTAAAGGGAACCTGTAAACTGATGGACGTGCCAATACATAAGCTACAGGCAAGCAGGCAGAGTGCACCGAATGTCCATGAATCAATTTCCCACCCTTGCAAAGCTGAGGACAACGTCCCAAGAGAAACTCCAGAAGTAGGAGACATAGGTGTAGAATCTCCAAAGATGATAAAACCCTTGTAAAGAGTCAAAATCATTGCTCCAGCCACACAGAACAAGATGCCCAGCACTTTGGCTTGTCCATCTCTCTTCTTAATAGAAACTTCTTCAACCCTGATAGCATCACATGCAGATTTTAGATATAAGCTGGTTTTCTGGTCATTCAAATGCAAGTGTACACCTCATTCTTCAACCCCGGGTACTTCCAGCATAGAACATTTTGCAGGGTAACCCCAAACACTGACAATTCTGAAGATCAGCAAATGAAGCTTGTGATGTACAAAATTGTAGAGCTCACCCGAAAATCACTGCTATGAGGAAAGCCCAGGCAGGGACACCTTTCAACACGATTGACGCAAATATCGCGTTTGTGTATTGCAATCCAACTAGGAATAACGTCTGCTGCACGTATATTCTGCACTTGTGAAAATGAATGTTACGACATGTAAATATCCAAACCAAAGCATCAAAATCAATAATACCGACGTGGATTACGTCATTCACCTATGCCAACAACCATGAAGTCAATGCTAGTTTAGCTGGGATGTGAAGAAAATGGGTGATGTTTGACATACCCAATGACTGCCATGGCTACAATGATACCTGCAACTTCAAGCGTCATCTTCGGCCAATGTTCCCTGCCATCCACAGCACCATAAGCTTAACCCTAAAAACCAATACAATTTACTAACAGAAAACATGAAGTTTTTCAATAATCCAAGCTCTAAAACCTCCTCCATAAAACCATATTTATGGATACCCTTGAAGTTTGCAATATTTATATAAGTGCCCCTGGTTTTTCAGAAATTGCACAAATACCCTTGCCATAGTTACTTTGCTTCTTCAAAACCACTGTTTCTCAATTTTGCAATGAATGTCTTAATGTTCAAAGCAAAGCATAGGAGCACACAAAGATGGAACAAAAGACCTAAAAACAGTACTTGCAAAACTACCTTGAGATGCTCCTTTGAAATGTCAAGAGAATTCGTGCAATTTCTAAAAAACTAGGGGTATCTGTACAAACATTGCAAACTCCAGGGGTATCCATCAAATTTCCCCTTAAAAAAATGGCCACATAAGGATATTGACCACCTCAACAACTGTTCAATTAGGTCACTACAAAGAAAACTTTGGATCTCTGTAACTTTCACGTTCAGTATCCAAATAACAAATTCTTTAGTGCGTTGGAATCCTGTTTCAATTGCCAACAAAAGGCGAAGGAAAAAAAATACGTAAATAAACTAATTGACCAGTGGAATTGAGCAAGAGGTGGCAACCTTTCAAGGAAGGGCGCGTAGAGAAAGAGGGTAAGGCAGCCAATTCCATCGCGGTAAGTGGCGAAGAGAAATGGGTCCACGCCACCAGACAAGGAAGCTTTGGTGAGCACAAAGAAGCCACCATAGCCAGCGCCCACCAGCACCATCGCCACATGCACCTTCATCTTGTCGAGCCACTCGACGAACGCCATCTCTCAAAACTTCACAACAACTGAGCCCCTCTGAAAGAATGAATGAATGCCCCAACGGCGATCAGAGCAGTGAGGTTTAAGCTTACAACAAAAGCTGTTGAGATGGAATTTTTTTGTGGTCATGGCGCAATTGGGTGGGGCCGAGCAATGCTGATGATCCATGGCTACGTACAAAGTCTGTAGGGTAGGAATCAACAAGCAACCGTGGGCTTGGATTCTGGTCATGCCTTGCAAATGAATAAATTAAGTGCCGCTCCGGTGACTGACTGTCTCGCAAACTGAAGCTTTGGAATCGTGTGTGCTTGAATGTGCCAAGTGTGACTGACAATTCTCCTGCAGTCCTGCCACCCCAACGCCGCCTGGAAGGCTTTGCTTTCCCTGTAGAATGCATGACATTCTGGAACACACAATCCGCACCTTTGCATTTGCGTCGCAGCTACTCCGGAGCAGCTAGATTCTCAGCGTATCTTGCCGCCGAAATCTTTCCTCGTTTTGAACGGCAGTGTACCGCACATTCGCCCCGTTAGTGGGGCCAGGGTGGAAAATCTTAACAGTAACAATAGGTAAGCTTAATAAGGGAATTGATATGTGTACCACACCCTTTCAATTACTGTTCCACATTCTAGAGTAAATTTTAGATTTTTACCATCAAAAAGTTGAATTTGAGAATTTGGAATTCAGATTTGGACTTAGAGACCATGATTTAGTTTGGAACCATAAAAAAAAATTGCAATTCAACAACACGCAATGAAAAAGTTTAGTTAGGGAGAAAAAGTGTTACTTTTATTTTTGTTTGTAAAAAAGATAAGCTTTTTCATTGGGTGTTGTTGAATTGTAACTTTTTTTGTGGTTCTAGACTAAATCATGGTCTCTAAGTCCAAATCTGAATTCCAAATTCTCAAATTCAACTTTTTGATGGTAAAAATCTAAAATTACTTTGGAGGTGTGGTACAGTAATTGAAAGGGTGTGGTACACATATCAATTCCCGCTTAATAATAGTCTATTTAGTATTTTGAAGTTGGTTAGGTGTATCCTCTTCCACACTTCTACACTAAAATGACTAAACAGCTGATGTTAGATGGCATGTTGTTGTGTAGGGCTAGTGTAGAAAATTTTCCAACTTTTCTACCGGCCTAAAAATGTGAGCATTTAGATATTTACCATTTGGAGATTGAATTTGGGAATTTTGAATTCAAATTAGGCTTCAAACACCTTGGTTTAGTCTCATTCCTAAAGGAGGACACTATTAAATAATACCAAAATAGGGGGCAAATTGTTACACTTACTCTAGTTTGTAAACACAATGAGATTTTGCCTCTCCGGCCCCACTATATGGCATGCCATCTAACCCCATCCCACTAAATACTACATTTAAGTTGCCTTAGCAATTAGGTTGCCTTATCTTGGAATCCAAGTTACCTCATGCCTCATTGCTTGACCACTTGGTGACGCATGCGACGGACACTAGGATTTCACATAGTTTACAACTTTAACAATGTTAGTTTTTTTTTTTCATAATGTTGTTATCATCAAATCTGTATCATTGATTATATATATATAGTTGTAATTGTTGAAGAAAATTCTTGTAGTATCAATAAGTATTATACAGTGTAAAGGGTCAAGACATTAGGGAGGTGCAACCTAAATGCACTATCGGTTAAATAAGGGTCTTTGAATCCAAATGTAAATTCAAAATTCCCAAACTCAATCTTTACAATGGTGAAGATCTAAACGCTTTTGACATGATAAAATGCAGAGCTTTTTCAACACCCTGGTCCTAAAAAAAGTTGTTAGAGCAATTGAGACCAGCGAGGGTTTTAAGATACATCTGGAAAACATTTTTATTGCCCCCTGCGGATAATTTTGAAACACCCTGCCAACTATTTTCTGCTCTATCCCGGGTGGTCAAATTTTGCCCATAGTATACTTGTCGGAAGACTTGTTCTTGTGAGAAATTGGACATTGCAATTACAGCTTTTGACTTTGGAGATGAGGTAAAGTGAAGTGACCCACAAAAGGGACTACCATTGTATTTTTTAATGCATGTTTCAAGTAAGCGAGCGGGAACAAATCTTTTAAAAATCAAGTTTGATTGCTTAGTACCGTATCAATACGAGGAGCCATTCAAAAAGGTGAACTTATGCCACAACGCACCAATCCCACACCAAAAAAAAGGGAAAATTTCATGGATACCCCTGAAGTTTGCAATATTTTCATAGATACCCTTGCTTTTTCAGAAATTTCACAAAAATCCTTGGACCAAAAAATTTAGGCATTTGTTTTGTTGGGCATGTCACTTCCCTTCTTCCTTTGTGCACATATTGCTTCTTTTTTGTTTCATTACATTCCGTTCTTCAACATTGGTCATGAAGAAAGTATGAGCACAACAAATAAATGCTTGAAAATTTTGGTCCAAAGATATTTGTGAAATTTCTGAAAAAGCAGGGGTATCTATGTAAATATTGCAAACTTCAAGGGTATCCATGAAATTTTCCCTTTTTGTAAATCTAATGATTTCTTTTTTATTCAAGTGGTCCATCATTCATTCAATCAAGGCATTATCACCTTCTTGAAAGAAAGAAAAACAAATACAATTTTTTGTTGAACTTTCATTGCACCATTGTTATTTTTTTGATGTATTTTTGCTTCAAATATTTCAAAACTCATATACTTTTAGTTTCAAATTCAAGCACCTCCATTTTTTTTTAATATAGCTTGAGAATGATGAAGGTGAAACAAAGCTTTTGATCCAAATTTTAAAGATCAACATGAAATTCTCATAGTTCATGCTCAAAGCAAACTTTAGGGTGTGGCATTAGCAATTTTGGATGTGGCTTTAGCAATTCCCTATATAAAACACATCACCGCTATTCTTGACCATCCAGCTTACTCTACCAGTACAAACAATTTTCTAGAACTCACGTTCTTTATAAACTGTGAAAAATTGAAAAAAATGCTTTAAAATCCTACTTTGTTGTCATACCTGTGCCTCACCTACACTCTTCTGTGATGTAAGTTCCACACACGAAACAGACTGGGAAGTTACAATTTTTTCGACTACACTGATTCTAAAAATTGTAAATTCTCATTAATTACTGTTGGGAGGTAGTCCACACAGTGAATGCACCTTGGAGACTAGAGTGGCCACAATCTCAGGGGGGTACTTCGTGCCACACCCTGGAAGATGCTTCGGTGCCACTTTTCGGTCGAAATAGAATTCTCCGATCTGCAGCTTTGACCGTGGCTGCAAACCCAGCTAGGTTATGGTGTCCGCACCTTCATCTAGTGTTCTCATTGATGTTTGAAATCTGCGCAACGTGTGAAATTCTCAGTGAGTCGCAAGTCTAAGTAGCTTTACCAAGTTTCCACATCACAAGTTACAAACTTCTGAAAACGTATGTCTCTAGTAAAATCCTCATTACAATCCCCAGAAAATGATCATTGTAACGATTCTCAATGTAAAGGTAGCAACACCCATAACCATCAAAGTAAGGGTTTTAGACATAATGATTATTAATAAACATCTAGCAAATTATAGGATCCTATTAGCAAGAGAAAAATGATGAGTTTGCACTTTCCAATGTATTATTTGAATATTGTGAGAGTAAATTGTGAATTTTTGAAGAGCCGACAGCAGTTGCACCTAATACCAACACTAAGGTTTCATGTTCACATGTTGTACATCCTTGTAATTACATCTATTTATTTTCACAGATTTTCCAAGATTTTAGAGGTGGTGGTTATGGGTACACTGATGATGGTTACGGGTGCTGCTACCTTAATCCTCATTTGGTTCAAAATTTTAGAAACCATATTTGTCAGTCTTTTGGATTTGTCAGTCTTTTGGATGCCACTGTTGCATTTATACTAGATAAAAAGAAACTCATTCCTTGGAACGCTAGGCACCAACATGCTACTATTGCTTTTTAGCACTTGGTTTGTTGCTATTCAACACCGTTACTTCCTACATTTTCAAGTCATTACATAGTCTCTCTCCTATTGGAGGAGACTGAAGAATGCGTTGCAGTATGCAGATTTCCACTTAGAAAGGAAGAAAGTAGAATTGAACATACTTTGAATGGAAACCAGGCATGCTTTTTTCCAAGCCCCCCGTATCGACCCAGCCTGGATGCATGGAGTAGAATCCAATCACGCCCTTATGCTTTTCAGCCCAATACTCTGTAAAAGCGACCTGCAACGACGGCCAGGTTAGTTACCAGTTCACTCTAACAATGGCCAACCAGCTAGGTCACCATTGCAAAACTAGTATCCCATTCTGCAATAAGAACTTCAGAGTGATGGCTTGTTGTTCATTACCGTCTAGGTCTTGTGCTTTGATTCAACACTTCAGTCAGTTATACAAACATGTTCACTGGTTCCTCGAAATGAGCTACGACTTCTAGTTTATGTCCACTTCTTGACGGAGCAAGTTTTGTTCAATATGCTTGGCTCAAGTTTTGATTTCAAATGTTTTAATTTTACTTCCAAAGTGCCAGAGGGTGGTGAATAGGACTCTAGCTTGCTAGGGTGTGCCTCAACTGATAGGTATTTCAGGAGAGGGTTTTCAAACCTGCACGCGCTTGTTTCGTGCATATTGAGCAGTTCCGTCAAACGATTTCTTGTCTTCATACTGCACATGAAAGCGAGGTATCCAAAAAAATTAAGCGATTTCAGAATACAAGAATCACTCGCAACAAAAACTCTCTATAAGCGGCATTTTAAAGAAGAGGAGAACACACCTGTAAGTTTTCGTTGAGGTTTTCAGTATGCATGCCCCCGGACGCAACTGAAATGACACAAGCATCAGGTGAAGCCCGTTTTAATGCAGGCATCAAGAGCTCCGTCAAGGTATAAACTCCAGCCACGTTCACAGCAAAGTTCGTCTCCAAGCTGGAACCACATAAACAGATAGTAATGACCTTTACGGTGCCAAAAACCCTTCATGAACTTGGTAGAAAACAATTCAAATGGATGTTCCAGTCTCTTACCCATCCCCAGTAAGAGTGCGTTCGTTCACCATCAGCCCTGCATTGTTCACCTGCACCCAAAAACAAAGTCATGCCGAATCCAACCAACACAATTTCAGAACACACTGATTTCAGAATAGAATACAGTGTAATATGAAACAAATATTGGATTCAAGTTCAGGAGTGTTACCAGTATGTGAAGGGGCTTTTCAGTCGATGCGAACTTTGAGGCGAAATCTTTCACTTGCTGTAGTGATGCTAAATCACAAACCTGCGTTCAGAGCACAGTTTCATGTTCTCATACACTAATTATAACTGGTAATGACCAGGTAACAGAGTTTCCAGCAACACTAGATTGTTTTAGGAACTTCACAACATCATAAATAAAATCTTTCCCGTGATTCATGGAGAGATCTTCTTATAGTACTACTCATACAGAGACCTCCCCATGCATTACAGGGAGGACCAATGTATTATCATTGAGGCCATAGGAGAGATTCAGATTCCCTTTCTGGTGTTCTCAAAAAGATACTGGAAAAGTATAATGTCACTGAAAACCTTGTTATGTCCACTCCATTGCAACGAAGAAATGCTTGCTTGAAATTACACTCAATGTGAGAATATCACAGGTAGAACTAACACGTAGATCTGAAATTGAGCAGTAGCACGGTGTTACTCCTAGACGATACAACATAAGGTCAGCTTGATCTTAACATGGAAAAACAAAAGAGCGAGGGTTTCTAAGTAACCTCAAGAGACACATTTGCGTTTCCAGTCTTGGCCTTTATTTCCTCCACAGCCTTCTCCCCTCTTTCTTTCGACCGGCAAACCAAGTGCACGGTTGCACCCCTGCATGTAATGAATGTAATCTCAATGCCAGTCAATTGGTCCTGACATCATTTCCAGTCTAAAACTCAAAACCGTTCAAAATCTAGCATCTTCTAATAGACTACACCAACAACAACAGAACAAAGGACAGAGATTCTACAGTATACCCGCCATGCAGACCTGGCATTCCAGAAGGTATCAAAGACAACAAAACTCCTATCTGAAGAACAGTGTATTTAAGAGAATCAGAGGTCAATAAGATCAATACCTAGGGGACCCCTTTTTCATAATAGAATTGTTTAGCCTTAAACAAGACGCCCTCGCGACCATTCCAACCTGATTTCAAACCCTAATTGCTCTCCTCCACATGATTTGTGATTTACAATGGTCTTCAAAAAACCTCCTAAAGCAAAAACCAGGGCCTTCATCTGTGGAGTCTCGAAGCATCAAGCAATGAAGGAAGAAATCCTGTTGTATCAAGGATTTTCACCTCCAGGTTCTATTTAGTAAAAACTAGCTCAACAAATCGATCTTCTAAATATCACGAAGTCGAACATCTGATTCTTCACAAGATCACAGTCGAGCCTGTTTGTAGTTTACACCTAAGAACAAAGGTCAGTGTATTAGTACTTAAATGCTTAAGATTACATTTTTTTGTAAAAGCAGAGGCTGTTGCATGACCAAGGAAGTACCTGGCCGCCAGAGCTTCAGCAGAGGCAAATCCAATACCCTGATTGGCACCTGTTACCACGCAGTGCTTGTCAGTTAAGTCCACTGCCATATCCGCTCTGAAACTCCTTCGAATGCTTGCTGCTCAAGAGTATCATCCACCCATCCAACTCGAAATTAGAAATAACTTCTTTATCCAACCTCGCAAAGCCGCTTTTGCTAACACTAGAATTGAAAAAAAAGCTTCTGATATAAAACTGAGTGTTTAAAGAAGCTTTAGTTACACCTAATAACACAGGTTTATAGGGAATATTTTTCTTCCAAAGCACGATACATTCTTTTTATTCTTGAAAATTCAGTTAATTCTCCAAAAAAAACAAGAAATGACCTCTAAACACAAAATACCATGACCTCTTTAACCTGACTACCTGAGCTCCCGAAGGATGTGATTACAAATGTAGTTTGAACTTTTGACAAGTGTACAATTCATTCCAAAATCTCATTTTAGGGAAGGTCATGAAAAGGAGGTCTAAATAGAGCACATATCCTAAGAAACCAATATAAAACTGGATCTTATTTGAAGGAACCTCAAATCACTCAAACCAAAGACCTAAACTGATCTGCATTGTGTGCATGCTGACATTATAGTGAAAGAGTTCATACAGGAAGGCGCTCCGCGTGAAATTATTGTATCCATAGGAGATGAAAGCAGCGGTCCTATATGCCTGCAAAAGAGGAGTGATAAAGCAATCACGCACAAGATGACAGTCCAGGGTAAAACATGCTTTCAGTAATTGGAGAAACAAAGCCTGACTCCTCAATTAGGTCATTGCCGATTTCGAGAACTATATAAAATAGATCGAGTTCTGAAATTATCTTTACAAAACATTTCAGATTGAGACATTCTACATTTGCTCGCGATTACAGAAATGGCTTGCCAGTCAGTTTCTTAACTTCACGTAACCCTGCCTTTAACACGACGACTAGCACTACACTATTCAATAAATTCGTCAAGCAATAAAATTCAGCTCCAACTACTACTACTACTATAAGTAAAAACGCCATAGCCAGCTCTCACTCCACAATAGCCAAGGCATTCAAGCAGATCACAATAGTACCACAAACAAAGGGAAATTCAAAGTGGCAGCAAGCCTTAACAAACCTGTTGGAGAAACATTAACACAACGACTAGCACTACTCAATAAATTGGTCAAGCAGGAAAATTCAGCTCCAACTACTAGAACTGAAAACGCCATAGCCAGCTCTCAATCCACCATAGCCAAGGCATTCAAGTAGATCACAATAGTACCACAATAATATCACAATTAAAGAGAAATTCAAAGTGGCAGCAAGACTTGACAAACCTGTTGGAGAAACATTGAAGCAGGTGAATTACGATGCGAGGTACAGATTGAAGCTCACAACTGCAAATGCGGGATGCTGCTCTGCTTGTTTTGCTCTAAATTATTACTGGTGTGCGATCGATCGAGTTCACTGGAGAGATCTTCAGTGACGCAGCTGCAATGCCTGAAGCTTAGCTTGACGGTGCATACAATTGTTATCTTGCAACTTCGGTGCTAGAATTGGAACTTCTACCAAATTAGTTCGCAGGTGTCGAAATTGCTACTGCAAGAGTCTTATTTCTTGATTGTTGCCTGAAGAAGTAGGTACACCTCATTTGCAGGCAGAAATTTCGGCGGAGAAAGTAGAGATGTGGCAACTACTAGAACTGAAAACGCCATAGCCAGCTCTCAGTCCACCATAGCCAAGGTATTTCAAGTAGATCACAATAGTACCACAATAGTATCACAAATAAAGAGAAATTCAAAGTGGCAGCAAAGACTTAACAAACCTGTTGGAGAAACATTGCGGCAGACAAATTACGATGCGTACAGATTGAAGCTCACAATGCTGCTCTGCTTGTTTTGCTCTAAGTTATTACTGGTGTGCGATCGAGTTCACTGGAGAGATCTTCGATGACGCAGCTGCAATGCCTGAAGCTTAGCTTCACGGTGCGTACAATTGTAATCCTGCAACTTCTGAGCTAGAATTGGAACTTCTACCAAATTAGTTCGCAAAGTGTCGTGATTGCTACTGCAAAGGTCTTGTTTCTTAGGCCCGGTTCAGACTAGCGACCGGCCGAGGCAGCAAAATCGTCACCCCTTCAGGTGTTCTCTCACCCAAGAGTGTGCCTCTGTCGGACAAGTTTGGTACAGCCCTTAGAGCAGGCCCCAAGTCTTGTCTATTTAAGATGGTTCTCATGGTGGTGAAGATGGATGTAAAAGTGCCGGACAAACTCACAGTCTGAACCCAATAGCGGAGAAAAGCCAAATTTCAACCAATCACGTTTGAGAAATTTTCGGCAGGACGCTAGTCTAAACTGGGCCTTAGTTGTTGCCTGATGAAGTAGGTACACCTCATTTGCAAGCAGAAATTTCACCTAAAAAAGTAGAGATACAGGACACCAATGGTATTTTTTTGGGCTTCCTAGTGCCAGATTCGTTTTTTTAGATTCAATATTGACCTATGCATCTACGTCCCTCCACAATTCCTCCATTCCTGGACGAGCATGGAGGCTTGTAACTGTTCATCTACAGTGCAAATAAAAAAGTCCTGGACACCATGGCCGAGACTCCGAGACGCTGCAGCTTCGAAGCTTTTAACTTAGCTTCCCTTGCAACGAAGCCAGCAACTGAAGAAAGGAAACCCCCGGTATCTCGGATCTCGGTCAGGGCCGATGACCGTGCGTCAGAGCCGATGGCCGTGCTCGTCAAACTCAGGGGCGGTTCATACCACGTCCCACGTCCCACTGAAGTCTCAGAATCGGAATGGTTGAGAGCCAAAATTTGGGACTTGGCAATTCATACTACGTCCCACGTGCCAAATCTTAAATCACTATATTTTGCTTTAGCTTACAGGACCACGTTTTCTTTTGAAACGTTTGGTGTTAAGATGGTAAATTCATGCCAGGTATGAACAGACTATTTTGCTAAACCCAACTTTTAGATCAATTTTCACCAACATTTGTGTAAAATATTTAGGGAAAGTTTCATGGATAAGGTAGGAGGCTCGAACTCCGTTAGGGCAATATTATCGCTCACCTCGACAAATGAACTATGTTGGTACATGTTCTTGTTCATAGTCTTTGAGTACTGTACAATGGATGTACATTTGAGGAGGTGGGGGGTTTTTGAGCCGTATGGCCTTTTCACTTCAAAATTTAATAATTAATTCCATAAAGCTCCAAAAAATATGAAAATACTTGGGTTGGATGCCAATTTCTTTTGTCTTTCAAGTAAAACTTACTAAAAAATATTTCAAGAAGTTCCACCTCCCCAAAATTCAATTTCAGCTCTTAGAAGGTTGGTTTATGAGCATCCTACCTTACCCAAGTTTCTCATGTTTATATAGGTGTTCCTAGTTTTTCAGAAATTACACAAATACCCTTGGTCCATAATTTTCAAGTATTTGTTTTGTTTTGTACGCTATTTCTTTCATGACCAATGTTAAAGCAAGGAGTGCAATAGAACATTAAAGAAGCAATGTGCACACAAGGGAAAAAGAAATGGTATCCAAAATACAACAAACACCTGAAAAATATGAACCAAGGGTATTTTTGTAATTTCTGAAAATCCAAAGGGTATCTGTGTAAATATGGCAAACTTCAAGGGTATCCATGAATTTTTCCCAAATATTTATGGCTTTCTTTGGTATTGGATTTTACCTTTAACAATCTAAGAAATCTGGGATCTCTTCTTGCAAAAAGAGCCTAAAACAAAAGTTGTTCTTGTGTAGGTTTTGAGTTGTTTCCTTTTATAAAGTAATTTCAAAATCTTAGTAATTGATGTAGTAATTGTGATTTGAAAAAATTACCTTTGAACGTACAATTTTCCACTTTGTTGATCAATCACTCAATCTCTACAAATGCACAATAAGGTACTTGGCCAAGAACAAAGTTGTTCTCCTATAAATTTTGAGTTGTTTTTGTTGAATTTTTTTTCAAAATTGTGATGGATCATCCTCTATATGATTAAGACTTTAGGCACAAAATGAGAAGTTACATACTCTTTCTTTTTGGTACTGTACTACACATTGACCCTTGTTTAACCCCTGAGCGCCCAAGACCTCAAAATGGGGCACTCAGTTTTCAAAAATGTTCATGTTTGACTCTGATCCTCTTCTTAATGGTAAAGTCAAAGGACTTGTACTTTTTCATGTACCTTTAGGCATGTGTCTACTACCACTCAAAAAAAATTCAAGCTATTTGACTCTACTTAGGTAATACTTTTATTGGACTAAGTACACAAGGATATGGATTTGAGTGAACATGGCATGGGCGCTCAGGGCTTAAACTGCACAAGATGTTTTATACATTAATAGCGTAACTTACTATAATTACTTCTTGTAGAAATTGACCCATTTTTATTGGATAGTTTTACATTTTTTGCAATTTGGACCGGCTGACAATACACTACATGCCGATTCTTCCCAGACATAGAAGAGAGTTTTTATAAACGACAAGCAAATAGAACCACTGTTTAGTGTTTTGTGAGCCAAATCAAATTGAAAAAACTAGTTGAAATTGAAATTTGCAGGATAAAACTAATCAAATTTTATAGCACATTATAATGTAATCATAAAAAGGGAATTGCTAAAACCATACCCAAAATTGCTAAAGTCACATCCCAAGATGGGCTTTGAGCATAAGATGTGAGAATTCAATGCTGATTTTTTTTATTTTGACAAAAAGATTTGTTTCACCTTTATCATTATATGGTTATATTCTAAAAAAATGGAGGTACTTGAATTTGAAACAAAAAATACAGGACTTTTGAATAACTAAACTCATAAAGGCCCAAGCCCTTTTTTCTATGAAAGTCACTAAAAACTGCCACTTTGGGAGGAATGAGTAGAAAGGTCAAAAAAATATTTTTTTTAAATCTAACTGTAAGATCTTGCCCTAGACTATGAGAGGTACTTATGGGAAACAAATCAGCTCATTCTAGAAGTAGTTGAATGATATATTGACATCTTAAGCGAAAAAAAAATGTTCTTTTACATGTTGCCCAAAGATTTCAAAAGCCTTTGACCGCTCCTATATCAAAAAAATTGCTATACACAAAGTTGAGGTTTATTTTTTCCATGTAGAAGACCAAGTTAGGTATGTGTGGGAGAATATTCAAATGAGTTGGCGGTGTGAATCATACTTTGTAAAATCTTGCAATGTCGTAAGGCCATGAAATTTGCATGTACACTAGGCAAAATTGGAGGATTTATGTAAAATTCAAAAATCTGAATTAATTTGATCCAAATGGTAAAAAACCAAGGAAACTTAGTCAAGTACAACTTGGTAAGAAAAAAGTCAAAAAACAAATACACAAAGAGCTCAAAAAGTAAAGCACCAAATTTTACAAGGGGCAAAAGGAATGGAGGTTTGGGAGTCCCATACATACCTGCAGACCAAAACTTCTAACTTACCTATCAAAATTGAATGATTCAAAGCTTCCCACATATATGTAAATCTAAAGAACCAATTACAAATTATTTTTATTTTTAAATGTAATTTTTTTTAAAGTTTTTGGGTTGTTTGCCCTCCCCTGTTTTTCAAAAATTAATGCATAACTTTTTCAATAAATGTTGGAATGAAGAAAAAATAAAATGCCCATGCAACACCATGCAAATCTTTGAATTCCCCATCTTCCCATAAAGGTTTCAAAAAGTCACACAAAGTAGTTTAGTCATAGGTACATGCCCAAAATCCATTTGTCCCCCAAGGGGACCTTTGGGCCTTTAGGGGTTAACTCCTAAATGCCTGAGCCCTTTTTTAAGCTTCAAGGAATTTTCCCTAGCTTGAACAAAATGGCAACATTTTAATAAGTCTTGAGTTTTTTTGAATTGTTGATGTACAAATTCAAATTAGATATGTTAGAGGTTACATAGGAAAAGAAAACACAACAATGTCACCTATGGATTGAAAGATTATAATGTTTGATCATGAGGGTGTTAAAATTGCAAATATGACTTGTAGTCTTTCAATCCTCTTTTCACACGTTGGATCTAAAAAGTTGGACACCAAAAAAATTTAAGGATAAAGAAGACAACAAATGTAACTGTAGTCACTTTTTGACTTTTCAAAATCTCTTCTAAGTTTTTTTAAAATGAATTTCTAGTGTGTTTTTTTCTCCAAGATCTAGTGTATTTGAGGCTCATTTCCAAGAGCTCTCAACACTACAAAACATCAAGATCCTTGTACAAAATCTTGAATAGAAAAATCATAATCCATCATTTTCAAAATCAGGTTTTTGATGCTAAAACTAGACTTCAAGAAGAACATTGCAAAAATATAAACTATTAAAAATAGCAACTTACTTAGATACTATGAACTTCAAAGTATTTTCAACACCAAATTTTGGTACCTCAGGCATTTAGGGGTTATAGCAAAAAAAACATCAAAAATAGCAAGCCGTGCAATAATAATTCGATTTTTTTTTGTAGTGTTCTTCTTTCTTTCAAGAAGGTGTTAATATTGTGATTGAATTGATGATGGACCACTTGAATAAATAAAAACAACATCAGACTTTTGAATTACTTGTTCATAGGGTGTGGCTTGAGCAATTTTGGGTGTAGCTTTAGCAATTCCCTAAAAAAGAAATCTAGTGCAATCTTACAAAAAAAAACCGGTTGAATATGGAAATGCTGGAAATTAGCAGGTGAAGTCAAAATTTCTCCCCGGGCCCTCTATGAAATCCCAAGCACTTTGGGAAAGGAATCTTGGTTTGTTAATAAAACAACTTGACCGTCAAATTGCATTTCTATCTATACTAATAATAGGCCTGGTTTCATTAGTTGGGTAGTTGGGTGTCTGTAATAGAATAAAATCTTTATTAGTTGGGTAGTTGGGAGTTGCTCCAAGAAGATAAATTGGCGGTTATGTGGCGGATATTCTTATTTTTATTGTTATGTGGCGGTTATGGTTGTCCTTGGGGATGGGGTATACACGGGAATAGGGGGTGGACGCATAGAAAAAGAGGCAAAGCGCGTAGGTAAGTATAGTACAAGTAAGCTCATTGTAACGGAAAAGAGAAGAAGCCTAAAGAAGATGATTATGAGAAAGGTGATTATGAGGAAGGTCATGTTAATATTTTTGCAAGGACCCCTCCCATGATGGCCCTCCGCCGAAATGGCGGATACACGGGTCCACTAGTTCTAAATATTATTGCACGTGGTACTGATTTTCAAGGATACAAACCGGGTCTCTCCATTCCCCAACAATGGTACACAATGTTAGTGGAATGCTAAGTTGGTAAATTATGACCAGGAGGCCAGAAGTTCACCTCTTTGGGTGGCACCTTGCCCCTTATATTGACAGGGTCACAAGCAATCGAACTTATGTTTTAAGGTATTTCCCGCTATATTATTTGAAACATGATTTAAAATAAAATAAAAAATTGTATAGGCACACCTGGGGTTAGTTATATAGACACGGGGTAAATTTTAGATGTTTACCATTAACAAGCTACATTTGGAAAATTTTAAATTAAGATTTGGATTTAGAGATCTTGATTTAGTTTAGAAATACAAAAAGGTTATAATTAAAAAATGTTTGGTGGAAAAACTTAGTTTGTCTTTTACAAATCAAATTATAAGTAATAATGTGTCCTCTAGTTAAACTTTTTCACTAGGTGTTGTTTAATTATAACCTCCTTTGTGGTTTAAGGCAAAATAAAGATTTTTGAATTCAAATTTGAATTCACATTTTTCAAATTCAACTTCTTGATGATAACTGTCTAAAAAATACCCCTCGTGTGCATATATCAAACCACAAGTGTGCATATATCAATTCCCTCATTGCATCTCCACTACAATAGTGACTCAAACACACTCAAAGTGGATGAAAAGTGTTGGAGGCCCTCTCAAAACCCTCTCAAGACATGTTATCCTACCATTTCTAGCAAGTTTCCAGCAAGGGCCCTTCAAGACACTATTTATCACTATTTATCTTAAGTTTAAAGAACTTGATCCTCTACTTTCCTTGATAAGTGGTCAAATTATTATTTATGAAGCATGTTGAAGTGCAAAGCCACCTTTTTGAAGAGCATGGATGGACCCGGGCACAATCTGGGGAGTTTTTTTTAACTTGATAAGCCAATATCGTACATTTTCTTGGGCCAATTGGTTTTCTAGAGTACACTCCTAGCTAAGCCTATAGAGATAAAGAATGTTCTATTTTTTTCATCTTAAATGGTTAATTTATATTCCTAAAATTTTAATTTAGTTTGACAATTATCAAAATCAACTGACTAACTTGTAATTAAATGCCGGTGCACCCCATACATTGGACTCAATGGAGATCGAGGAGCTTAAGGGCAGCGTTTTTTTTTTGTCCGTGTGGAGCAACTAGCACCTCAAAATGCACCCATGTAAAGAAAAAATGGCTAAATTGGAACAAATGAACAATATGTGCACATTCATCAAATATGTATATTAATATAAACTACATGCATGCAAAATCTGGCAAACCAAGTGTTTGCGTAAGAAGTGAGGTGACGATTTCATCCAAATTTTCACCAAAATTTCCTAGTGTAACGGATGCTAATGTCATTTTGAGTAATTATTAAGGCAAAATTAGCTAGCAAATCAAGGAAAAATATCAAAAAATGCCCCATATTTCTTTCAAAATATCATATATACCCCTCTATTATTTGAAATATCTCAAGTACCCCTTGTTTTGTGTAAGAACATCAATTATACCCCTAATTATTTTGAAAACATCTAATACCCTTAATTTTCTTGTACCTTCTTTAGTGAATTGTTTTTGTGAATATTGGGATGACAATAAAAACTACAAAAACTAGATGCAAGTTGAATGTAAGTAAAATCTTGGAGGCAAGCTCATCAAGCTTTATATAGGGTTTTTGCATTTAAGTTTACAATGGCCAAAGCCATTACATTGATTGAACAACACGCTTTTCTTTGCCAATGTCTTTGGTGCAAATGTGACTAACTTACAAAAACTACAGTAAAGAGGCACAAGAAAACTAAGAGAATTATATGTTTCAAAGGTAACTAGGGGTATAATTGATATTCTCACACAAAACTAATGGTGTTTTTGATACTTCAAATAATATGGGATATATTTGATATTTTGAAAGAATTAGGGGGCATTTTTGATATTTTCCCAAAAATAAATAGTTGCTTAGGGTCAATGTTTAATTTGTTGACTAATTTTTGCCTAAATTTTACCTCTAAAGGTCACCAACTACCAGTACATTGAGAAAGTTGAGTTAAAAATCAAATGAAAGTGCCAGAACCTCCTTGAGCAAGAATCCAGTTTGCCAAATTTTGGATGAAATTAGCTTAAATTAGTAATTATTAAAATGAGTTTTTTCTTATCATTCATTCTTTCCAATTTAGGAAAAATTTCCTTTCTTGCGTGCATTATGGGGTGTGGGTTGCTCTACCATAGAGCGAAAACAAAATTTAAACCCTTGTTGAGGGCCTTCCAAAACATATAGAAAATATTGAACAAGCCTAGGCCTTGGATCGGTGGGATCAATGTTCGGGAAATTTTTTGGACTTCACCAACTAAAAGCTAGCTTTCTTTGTATTCAAATATGTTTTTGTTGGACTAAGCCGGCAATTTTTCTAAATTTGCATATTAATATACTCATTTATACTTTTTAGTAAAATTTATTCAATTTCTTTGTCGGCAATTTCAAAATTCAATCAGTATTTTTCCCAATTCCACCAGCTAAGGGCGTCCTTCCATGCTCCATTGATACCTGGTGAAACTATATTTGACCGACCGATAATTGGTCGGATCAAAGTTCCATTTTCTAAAATCCCGATCTAATTGATTATTGGGTGGCTAAATATAATTTCATTGAATACCAATGGAGCATGGAAGGACGCCCTAACTATGAACTAGCAGCCTGTTTTTCCCACACATTGGTAGAGATGCCTCAAAAAACACAATAATATTCCATATTGTGGGTCCCTTCACTTTACAGCTCCTCACTAAAGACCGGGATTTTATAGTCCAGTATCTCATAAGAACAAGTCTTTCCTCTTCCGACAAGTTTAATATGGGCAAAAATTGACCACCTAGGATAAAGCAAGAACTTTTTGGCTGGATATTATTAAAATATCTGCAGAGGGCAGTAGGACTGTAGGAGTAGGAATGTAGGAGTAGGAATGTAGGAGTATCATTCCCGACAGGGTTTAATTTCTTGGTATAAATTCGCCACGTTTGACAGATTTTCCTCCAATGAGTTTCGTTCTCTTTAGATATTATCTCTGTGAAAGGAACAACGAGGCACTCATTTGCCAAGAAATTAAACTCTAATTTAGGAGAATTCTAAATCCCTTGCTAGTCTTAATTCCTGAGCGCCCGGAGTTGTTCTAGGGTTTAGGAGAAAATGGGGGGTTTAATGCCCACTGGAGCTTGGAAAATTACATTCAAAAAAAGTGACTGTAGGATTTGAAAAAGGACTACCTTCTCTGCTGATGGGGACCAGTCACAACTATTTTCACCGTACAAATCAAGAAAAAAAGTGAGATCAAGTTGAGATCCCCAATGACAAGATCTTGTCGCTGGGGCGCTTAAGGGTTAACCCTTTAGAGACCACCAAACCATCTTTTGGTTTGGGAGAGTAGTTTTTGGCCTACATGGTAAAATCTCTCAACAATTTGGAAAATGATCTTGAAGAATGCTTGTGATCACAAGAATTTTGCATCCAACCCAAGGAACGACAATGGAATTGGCTATGTGAGTTGATGTATAATGGTGTTTATACATCATGACCTCAAAATACGTATCCATATTTGGTCAAAGATGGATCAAAGCTGTTCACAATACATCAAACATCCAAGAAGAATGCCACATTTCAATTGTACAATCTTAAAAAGTTCAAATTGCTTAAGGAATATGCTTGTATTGTTTCTCTATACCATAGTAGTAAAATTGTAGTATTTGAGAATCCATTGAAATGATACTATCATTTTATTTAGAAAAAATTCATCCTACATTTAAGGCCAATTCTTGATTGCTTTCACCAATCAGATTTTCCATAACAATTATCAAATTTCTTGTAGAACCGATTTAGGGTAGCAAAGAAAATGGGATTTTTGACCCTTTTTGTCCACTTAGCTACACCTTGTGATTGCTATTTTTGTCTGTTTTGTGTGAAACTATTCTTACTGGAAAGGTGGGAAACCTTGCTTTCTAGAAATGTAAGGCTCTTTTCAATCAAAGCCTGCATGAAGTGCTAACAATCAAAACTACACAACTATGAAAAATTAGAAGTTTTCCATATACGGCTCACTCAATCATTATAATATTCCACATCCAACAATAGATCTAGCTGAAATTTTGACACATTACAACAAACAAGGTGTCCTTCACATTTGTATGGTTGGATTATTCAAATTGGGTCCATATTTGATTCAAATGCACATCTAGTTTTATTGCCTCAGTTTCTAGAGGATTTTGGGAAAATGTGTGTGGTCTTTAACCCCTAAAGGACCAAGCCCTTTTTTTTGTGAAAATCACTAAAAATTGCTACTTTTGGGAGAATGAGAAAAATGGTAACAAGAAAGTTTTTTTTAAAATCCAACCACAAGATCTTGCCCTAGACTATGGGAGGTACTTGTGGGAAAATTTCCAGCTCATTCTAGAAGTAGAGGAGTGAGATATTGACATTTGAAGATAAATTTTTTTTCCCTGTTGCCCAAAAATTTCAGAAGCTTTTGACGGCTCCTATATCAAAAAAATTACTCTACACAAAGTTGAGGTTTATTTTTTCCATGTAGAAGATCAAGTTAGGTAAGTGTGGAAGAATTCTCAAATGAATTGGAGGTGTGGATCATACTTTGTAAAATCTTGCAATGTAAGGCCATGAAATTTGCATATACGCTAGGCAAGATTGGAAAATTTATGTAAAATTCAAAAACTTGAATTACTTTGATCCAACTGGCAGAAACCAAGGAATCTTGGTCTACTACAACTTGGAAAAAAAAGTCAAAATAATAATACACATAGAGCTCAAAAAAGGAAAGCAACAAATTTTACAAGATGCAAAAGTAATGGAGGTTTGGGAGTCCCATACCTACCCGCAAACTGAAACTTCTCATAAGTTTCATCTCATCAATCAAAACTGAATGATTTGAAGACTCCCAAATTGGTTTAAATCTAAAGAACCAATTTCAGATTTTTTTTTGAAAAAATTCAATTTTGATTTTTTTTTAGCTGCCCGCCCTTGCCCATTTTCAGAAATTAATGCATAATTTCTTCAATAAATGACGGAATGCAGAGAAATTTAGACTCCCATGTAGATCTTTGAATTCCCCACCTTTAATAAAAGTTCAGAAAATCACAAAAAGTAGATTGGCTATAGGTACATGCCCAAAATTCAATTGTCCCCCGAGGGGACAGTTGGTCCTTTAGGGGTCAAAGGGTTAATTGCTCTAACAATATTTTTTGTGGGACTAGGGTGGTGAAAAAGCTCTGCATTTTCACACGCCATTAGAATGTAAGAGTTTAGATATATACCATTGAAAGATTAAACTTGGAAATTTTGAGTTCACATTTGGTTTCAGAGACCCTGATTTAGCCTACACTAGAAATTGCATTTAGGTTGTCTCACCCTAATTTCTTGACAATTTACACTACATAACTTTTTACCAATACTACACTAATTTTCATCAATAATTATTGCAATAAACAAAGTGTAACAACAATAAGGACTTGGTAACAACAATGTTGTAAAAAAAAACTGATGTTATTCAAGTTGTGAACCATGTGAAATCTTAGTATCTAGAGAGTTGCATGCCCCTCCAAGTGGCCAAGCAATGAGGCATGGTAGCTTTTTGAGGTAAGGCAACCTTATTAATGCAACATGGAAGGACGCCTTCAGACAACACCTCCAATGGTCCCCTAGGTGAATTCATAAAGAGAAACGCCATGCTTCTTGTTTCCCATGTTGATCTTTAATTAATATCCCCAACTCGTGCAACTAGTTAGAATAGTGTTCAACCAATAACAAGCTTGTTTGTTTGAAAAACATATAAGTAGACACATTAGTCTAGAGTTGCTAATATGGACTCTATGAGCTGCAACTTTGTCTTCAATAAAAAATGATCTACAACACTTTTTTCCACACAAAGTATGTTCCATGATAGCTTTTTGAAAGGGTAACTATGGATTTTTTTTCCTAAATTTTTCTGAGACCTTGCAATACCCCAAACCCTTAAACATTTGGGTATGGGTCTCTCTACTTTAGATTCTCCATCCTTGCTTACTTAAACTATTAATTGATAAAAAAGGTAGATTTTAGAGGAATTACTGAGCATTGTAAAAAAATAAACTTTGTAGTGCAAGTGAAAATATTTTGGTGGGTTCAAACATTAATAATTGCTCCCTTTTCATCTGAAAGTGTTCCTAACATGATGTTTTGCAAGATGGGTACAATGGAGATGCTCTTAAAGTTAAGGTGCAAGTACCCATTTCCACCAAGGCTCCATACCCAACTAGTAGGGTGTGCTATTTCCACCTTGAGCAAGGATAAATGCTTTGGAATACATTTTTTTGTCCTTTTCAATGTTGAGGTCACTTAAATCATGCCACATGTCCCAGAGTGAGGTAGGAAGTAATGAGTTGAAAGTAGTTTGGCTATTGGTGAAACTGCGTACATTTAGACATAGGCCATGGGCTGGGAACACTTTTTGACTCCCACAATTCACAATAATTTCACTTTTGCAAATAAAAGTATGCGAAACTTGCAATCCCAATATTTCTTATCTTCCTACTTGAGAAAAATATTTGTTGCTTCAAACTCTTTGTAGTTTATTGCAAAATCGTTTAAGTTATAGGATATGGGTGCTTTCACCTTAGAAGCGTGGAGGAGGATAAAAGTGACTAACTTCAAAATACAAGGCAAATTGTAATTACTCCCTATGTCCTTCTAATAATGTTCAAAATGCTTCTTTGCAAAGGATTAACTGCAATTTTACTTTTTGTGCTAGTGATACATGCATTCTAAACTCAATATATCATCGACCAAATGTATGCAAAATCTCTAGTTTTGATGTTGCCATTAGGCACCCAAATTCCATGCAATAAATACTATATTTGTGCATGCTACTAGCTCCTCATTGTTGATGATTTAAAAATTAGTAGCAACATTGGTACCTCATATGGGCAAGGCCAAGCTTGCTAGGAGAGGAATGCTCTCTAATTGCTTAACTTGCCCCATGAGACCATTGAAACATTACAAACGCCTTCTCAGCATTTGAAATTAGGAAATGGAGCTTTTTAATGGTAGAAAAAACGTGTATGATTTGGACGTTTTTAAGGTAGAAATACAAAAACGGTTACTACCTGATAATGGCAAAGTAGAGTGTTCTTAAACCAACAAGAGTTGATTTTGAAAAAGATTTCAAAAAGATGCTCTTTCCTCACATTTGATTGATTCAAATTTATTTCAGAACAAGGTTCTAGAGGTAGCCGTTTAGGGTGCACTTATGAAACTAGAATTGGTCCAAACCCTATATCTACATTTATATTGCATAAAATATTCATTTTTGGGCATATATATATATTTATATTTGCACTCTTCCTTATCCTTGTTTCTCCACAGATTTTGATAATTTTTTTAAATTAGCTGTTTAGAGGTTTACTTAGTGTAACCGCATGGATGGTTTAGGTGACATTCGTTCAGCATGGATCCTTTTTATTTTGGGAAAATGACACAATAAGGTGCACTGGGTTCATTCTCTTCAGGGAAATGGAGGGTGCCAAAAGGTTCCTTTTTCTCGGTTCAGAGCAGAATCAAGTACGGTTTGGGAGTGATTCATGGGTGATATTTACAAACTAATTTTTTCCCGTGGTAAATTGGCACTTGCACTTCATCTTCGCTCAAAAGGAGGGTAATTACGGTAACAAATCCATCGGTTACGCTAAATTCCAAATTTAGGTGCTTGTGCTTGTTTAGCTTGGTTCTTTCTGTATTTCAATTGTTGAAGCACACTGGTGTAAGAATACCAGAATCCAGTCGGTGGATACAACCAACTCCACAAGACAAATCAGTGGAAAATTAAAAAACCCACATCGGCCGGTTGGTTACAGATTTATCGCCATTCTAGTTTGCCTAGAAGAACCACCCGGCGATTTGAAGGGCGGCCATGGCGGGAAGCGACCGTGTCGATCCTGCGTTTTGCGGGTGCGCTGACTCCGGAGGGTGTGCGACCATGAGTGGTTCCGCCACGCTATACAAAATAACCGTTTCTCGTTGTTCCCGCGAGATCTTCCCGCCACTGCCCCAACCACCACAACGCAGTCACACCGCCTACATCTCTCGAGCAACGGAAGTGACCGGAGACCAAACTGAAACAAACACTGCATACCCGATCCGCGTAAGTCTCTTGATTGACTGTAGTGCCCTGACACAAAATTGAAGAAACAACTGCATACTCACTCGGCCTTCTTCTCTCGACCAACTGCAATGCCCGGATACACAATGCAAAAGAGAACTAAATACTCGCTCCGTCTATATCTCTCCAGCACCTGCCGTGCCAAAGCACAGAATCGTAAAGAACAATACATGCTCGCTCCGCTTTGTTCTCCCGAGCAACTGCAGGGCCACGACAACAAACTAAAAAGAGAACTAAACACTAGCAGAGACAACGTGCAGGCCTGCACGGATGAACGAGGACTGTGATCAATGTACGCCGAGATGTGACAGACACTAGAAGGGCAGCTGCATCAAACAAAAAGTCATAGACCAGGCTAGCATCGACAACAACAACGGAATGAAGCAAATTGGTCTAGTACTCGCTGGAGAGGGAAAATTTCATTGAAAGCCAGATGACAATGGCAGATACAGCGTCTGTAGTAAGCTTGTTACCAACAAAAAAACAACTTAGGCTGCGGTTTTAACTTGACCTCCGATACTAAGTCACGCACTATGCCACCGAAAACAAAACAAAAATGCGGTTTACAGTAAAGATGCACCATGTCTACGCATAGATCAACAAAAGCAAACTAAGGTTCAAGTAACCATAGCAAGTACTGAAGCGTCTCCGGGGAGTACCGGCCGTCAAGGTGTCCTTCAGCATCTGATGAAATCATCGACAAGAAGCCCGGATTGGCCCCATCCACCGCTGCCTCAGCACCTGCAAATGTCGATTACTTCAAAATTTTGGCCGCGTATTGAGCTATACTGTGTATCTTCAAATAACATGTGCCCTCACATATGTATGCCCCCCGACAACCTGGGCAAAATCTGATCTGTTTCCGACCGCAGACGACACATTTCCTCCTCAGCCTTGGATGTTTCGCAGAATAATGGAGGTCGTGATGCTTCCAATTGAACGAAGCGGCCGTTCGTCCTAGGCGAACCTCACCATCACACGACCATCCCGCTAGCTCATAATGGAACTGGATCCTAGACACAACATGGGTATCTCTAGAATTGAGAGCATGATTTTTGTGCAGAACATAAGCATTCCCTAGGCTGGTGTCCAGAATGAAAAGCAACAATCAATGCCACCATTTGTGGAATCAAAGCTGTGCGGTGTACTCCATCCGGCACTGGTCGACTAAATCTATCCCGCGCATCATTTCCTGGTATTCCAACAACATCGGCAATGTGTGAAATGCCTTCCTCCCTTTCTGTTGTGTCCAGCGGTAGCAAAATGTGCCAGGCGCTATGGGATCAGCAGAAGTGCTCAGTAGGAAGACATGAATCCTGTCGAACCATACAATTGTACACATACTCTTTGATCTGTACATCTTAGCTATTATTCCCCCTCGTTCCTCAACTAAGCGTGAGTATTTACCCAAGTTAGGGGGCATACCCACTCTATAAGGCATCACGGTGCCCGTGGCTAGAAACCCGAGCTTTAGAAGCTCATCAAAGAGACGCGGCAACGTAAAGAAGCGGTTCGTAACCACAACGTGGCCTACGCCTTTCAAGTCGGACACTAAGTTGAGAACTACGTTCAATCCGAGATCCTTCTCAGGGCCAATACCCTTGCGGCCGGTGTAAACTTCCAAATCGTACACGTACCGGGACTTGCTGGTCGCGCAGCACCAGATCTTAATTTTGTATTTTACGGGCTTCGCTGGCATGTATTATTTTATTGCGCAACGTCTTCCGCGATGTGGTACCATTATCTCATCTACGCAAACGTATCACTCGCAATTGTAGAGCTCCTTACAAGTTCGCACGAAGGCCTCCATCAACCACCGGACCTTAGCGATCTTGTCGTAATCGACGTTAGCTTTGTCTAACACTAAGGTCTCGTTATCTACTAAGTGTATACATTGGCAAATTTGCTCGAATCTAGCTCTTCGCATGGCAGCCATAATCAGCGGGCATCCAAAAAAGGATCTACGGTCCCAATACAGTCTAGTATTAGGGAGTTTCTTGAGTCCCATATAGATGCAGACATCGATCCAACACCGAATGTCTACCGGAGTTACGTCCCGCCAAGTGGAACCACCATTTGTTTTACTGCGATTACTATACCTTAGTTCTCTGGCGTATTGGTTAGTGTGATCGCAAATTCTCTCCAAAGTCTCCAAAGGCCAGTAAGGCTCAAAGAATTCATGGACTGGCACGATACACTGATTTTGATGCCTAACAGGGCCTGAAGTAGGTCCAGTGAACGGGCATCGTCCCGGAAGCAAACTGATGCGCAAATCCTCCTAGTGCTCGACAGAGTATCAGTGGGAGAATTCGAACGATTGAAAATCTAAATCAGGTGCATGCAGGACACTGTCCTCAACAATTTTCGGTTTGCTCCCCTCATCAGACAGAAGCCAGTCAGAATTACCTGAATCTGATTGGCCATTCCACCCTTCGCCGTCGCAATCCCAGTCCGGGTTGGTCACCTCATCTTCGTCGCCATGTACTCCCTCGTTCAAATACGCTGCAGCTCCATGGTGAACGTGCTTGCTTGTGTGGGGAGGATGGAGTCATCCACGCTGTCTTCGGCCGTAACCATCGCAAGCGCAACGTCGCCTTTGCTGGCCGGTGTGCACTTGTGCTTCTCCACAGCAACGGTGCCCACGACCCCACGGAAGTCAACCAAATACATAAAAGCAAAAATGATTGCGTATTGAAACTCTCGACAAACCTCTCCCATCAACATCTCGTTGCCTTCACCAAGCAAGGTTAGACCCAACGAGGCACGAGCAACCCAAACGTGAGTGACCAGCGGCCCATTATAGCTTCGTCGACAAGTTTCTCTGTGTCTCCTGTGCACCAACGAGGTGCTCACATCCTTCATCGGCTTTGCAAGAGTTGTACCACTCCAGGCTACCCCGACGCTGGTTTCTATTGCTTGATCCCCCACCCTCCACTTCAACACATTTGCCCTCCCTGATCCTTCTGAGGCGGTCTGCACTGTCGCAGCCAGATCCCGGTGCCTCCTTGCAATCAACCATTGTGTCTAAGCCATCTTCCACGTAAGTACCTTCAAATGGATTTGTGGACTCACCAGCTCTATCCCCCCCAGGCAGTCTTTCGACCCCATGCCTCGCGTCTTGCATTCTGAAAATGGTTGCAGTGGATACATTGCGTCGAAGACAGCGAGGGAAAACCTCCATTTCTGATGTACAAAGTGGAGACAACCAGCCCGCCCCTGCTAAGTTCTCGCAGCTGAGTGAGACGACAGCTTCCTGTAGAACTCCTGTCGTCATTGTGCCATGCTCTTGCGGTAACTGGTACTCCTCAAAAACGGGCAGTGAATCTGCCCTTACGCTCAAACCACCTCTCGCCGTCCTCCCACTTCCCCTTCTATGCTCCCTAGTACCCCCTCTCTTGGCACCACGGTCAATCCTAGAGGGACGTGGTTTCCGGTGCCTTTCCTTGCGCCCCTCCGTTGCCTGCCAAAACAAAGCACCCTCCTCCAACGGAACCCCCTTCGACTTCGACATGGGCATGGATATAGTCCTCGAGTTGTTTGCGCGCGAAATCTCAACGAGGACGAGGTGTGACTGGGGATCGTCCGGTGGACGTGGAGCTGTTGGTGGAGTTCGAATTTCCGCAGTCCCCAATGGTCGTTGCAGGTCCGTCACCTCGAGCATGTCCTGCCTTGCCTGGTCCGTTGGTAGAGGAAGCAGCACGGAAGTCACGGAGCTCCCCGCGTGTGCTAATGCGCAAACCGATGGTGTCTCCAACAACGCGCTGTGGTCCGTCACTTGAAGTTCTCGCGCCAAGGTTGTTGGAGCCTTCGCTTGCTCTAGGGACAAGCGCTTTGCACTTCTTGTCATTGGAGGAGGGCGCTCTCTCACACGATCTTGCGCGGTACGTCTGGCCGCCTCCTTCATCGTCATCGAAACCACCATTCTCGTCAGGTCAAATGCCCCTCACAATCTCGAAGAGTTCGTTCAAGAAGTCGAGTTTCTTCTTCCAGCCAAGTATAAGAGCGACGTTGCGGTAAAAGATAATCCGCCAATGCTGGGCCTTCAATACTGGTGGGAGCGGTAGAATGCGATTTTGTCGAGGCAGCGAGAAAAGGTGGGGCAAATTGAGGCAGTTCAGTATGCGTGTAATTTGCAAGGGGGTGGCATCGATCTCCAACAACAAGCGCTCAATCGAATGAGCTGCCTCCACACACGCCTCTGGGATTTGTAGGCGAGGTTTGTTCTCAAAGCTTGCCATCCTGCATGCAATCATGAAGCAGCCTACGTACAAGACAAAATGAAATTGCAACGAGCGGCTAAACCTGGGTGCACTGAAACTCCAGTAAACCCTAAATGTGAAACCTCCACTACCTGCCTTCATTTTGGCAATGCACTGAGCCGGCCCTCCCAGATTGAGACTACGCCGTAATCGCCGCCTCTGCTCCGCGGCTGTCTCCATTGCGAGGACGACAATGGAGCTCCCCCCAAAAATCCACTCTCGACTCTCAATGTACTCACAACGAATCCAAAGCTCAATTGCTCAAACAAGTCACAAGCAAGTAACCAAAATCATCAGGGATTGTCCTGTTTAGTCTATAAAGAATTGCGCAGACTCAACGTTGCTCGCGCGTCCTGGGGAAGAAGACTGCTCTGGCGGGAAAAAAAAGTCCTCGGACGAGGACTTTTGAACCCAATGGCTCGTTTCTCCGGGTCTACCCCCACCCGAGCGCTGTAATCTGAGGTGACATTGTACGTTTCCACCCGGCGCCGGGACACTGCCAGCTGATATGGCTCCCTAAAATAAATGACTTGTCACACCCTTGATCCAACTAAACCAGCACTGGACCAGCTTAACCCTTTACAAAGTTGTAGTTTAGACTAAACATAAATTTCATACGGATTTCAAGCTAATCAACTCCCAAGCAAACCCGCGGACAGAAAGTATCCGCAGGGTCGCTTTGGGGTTAGAGGGACAGAGGGAGTAATTTTATCGTTGTTCACAGAAAAAAAGCTGAAAGTTTCCACCCTCGCCCCACAAACGCGTGCTGTACACCGAGCCTTTCAAAACAAGGAAAGACTCTGCCGGCGACTCTGGCAAGACTCTGGTGAGTTTCTTCGAGAATCTTGCTGCTGCTCCGGAGCATCTGCGACGCGAATGCAAACTACAAAGGTGCGGATTGTGCGGGGGGGGGGGGGGGGGGGGGGTGGCAAGAGAATGGGGAGTGTCAGAGTTGGCACCCATTTCGAAAGCTTTCACTTGCGAGACGGTCACCGGATCAGCACTTTATTTGTTGTTTGCAAGGCACGACCAAACACCAAGCCCACGGATCTTGTCAATTCCTACACTGCAGACTTTGTATGTAACTGTGGATCATCAACGTTGCTCGCTCCCACCCAATTGCGCCATGGCCACAACAAGAATCAGATCCCAGTGGCTTTTGTTATACTGATCAGCGTCGGTCTTTGTCCGGCATTCATTCATTCACAGGGCTCAGTTGCTGTGAAGCTTTGAGAGATGGCGTTCGTCGAGTGGCTCGACAAGATGAAGGTGCATGCGGCAATGGTGTTGGTGGGCGCTGGCTTTGGTGGCTACTTCGTGCTCACCAAAGCTTCCTTGTCTGATGGCGTGGACCCGTTTCTGTTCTCCACTTACCGCGATGGAATTGGCTGCCTCACCCTCTTTCTCTATGCGTCCTTCCTTGAAAGGTTTCCACCTACTTGCCTTGCTCAATTCCACTGGTCAAATATTTTATATTTCGTCTTTTTTGTTGGCAATTGGAAGAGGATTCCAACGCACCAAAGAACTTGTTATTTGGATACTGCACGTGAAAGTTGCAAAGATCCAAAGTTTTCTTTGTAGTGACCTAATTGAACAGTTGTTGAGGTGGTCAGTATCCTCTTCATCAATATGTAGCTATTATTTTTAGGGGAAATTTGATGGATAGCCCTGAAGTTTGTTTGCAATATTTGTACAGATACCCTTAGTTATTTTTTAGAAATTGCACAAGTACCTTTGACATTTCAAACGAGCATCTCAAGGTAGTTTTGTTAAATGCCCTTTAGGGCATGCTGGGGTTCATAGTAGTTTTGCAAGTACTGTTTTTTAGTTCTTTTGTTCCATCTTTCTGTGTTGCTATGTTTTGAACATTAATGCTTTCCTTGCAAAATTGAGAAACAATGATTTTGAAGCATCAGAGTAACTAAGTCAAGGGTGCTTGTGCAATTTCTGAAAATCCACGGGCATTTATACAAATATCACAAACTTCCAGGGTATCCATCAAAATGTCCCTTTTTTCTCATGGTTTTATAGAGGCGATTGTAGAGCTTGGATTACTGAAAAGCTTCATGTTTTCTGGTAGTAAATTGTATTGGGTTTTAGGGTTAAGCTTATGGTGCTGTGGATGGCAGGGAGCATTGGCCAAAGATGACGCTTGAAGTTGCAGGTATTATTGTAGCCATGGCAGTCATTGGGTATGTTAATTACACCCATTTTCTTCATATCCCAGCTAAACTAGCACTGAGTTCATATTTGTTGGCATAGGTGAATGACAATGTCTTTGCGCTTGGAAAGTATTTGACATTATTGATTTTGATGCTTTGGTTTGGATATTTATATGTCTTAACATTCATTTTCACAAGTGCAGGGTTTACTTGCAGCAGATGTTTTTCCTATTTGGATTGCAACACACAAACGTGATATTTTCTTCGATCGTGTTGAATTGCATCCCAGGCTGGGCTTTCCTCATAGCAGTAATTTTCCGGTGAGTTCTAGAACTTTGTACATCGCAAGCTGACCTTCAGAATTGGAAGTGTTTGAGAATTGCCCTGCAATACGTCCTCTGCTGGAAGTACCTGGGGTTGATAAATGAGGTGTAAATTTGCATTTGAATAACTAGAAAATCAGCTTATATCTATCTACATGTGATACTGTCAGGGTTGAAGAAGTTTCTATAAAGAGGAGAGATGGACAAGCCAAAGTGCTGGGCATCTTGTTCTGTGTGGCTGGAGCAATGATCTTGACGCTTTACAAGGGTTTTATCATCTTTGGAGATTCGACACCCATGTCTCCTACTTCTGGAGTTTCTGTTGGCACGTTGTTCTCAGCTTCGCAAGGGTGGGAAATTGATTCATGGACATTCGGTGCACTTTGCCTGCTTGCCTGTAGCTTATGTATCGGCATGTTCATCAATATACAGGTTCCCCTTAGCCCTTGCCACTCTGAAATCCTAGGCCTCTGCTCATGTTCATCAAGTTTAGATTCCAGCTTGGATTATTGTTTTCTAAATATGGTTTTTTCATTAGATAGAGGAGTGTTGACGATATGAGCCAGGTTTTCTCGTCGTAACACGCTGGTAATGATTCATTTGCGGTGAGTTTTGCAGACTCTAGCTCTGAAAAGATTTCCTGCTCCGTTCACGTTGATGGGCTTGACAAGTCTGCTCGGGGCTTTCATGTTTGGAGCCACGGCGTTTTTCAGGGTGGAGGCCTCAGAGTGGATTCTACAACCTGGACCAATTCTCATTGCAGCCGTATATGCAGTAAGTCTGCATTGTACTTTACTTTTCAAGGTTTCCCTTCACTCTGAATGACTTTTTTGATGTAGAAGTACATACCGCACATATCCCTTGGCAGCTTATTCACGTTATGATTACTGCAACTCTCTTGACCAGATAGTATCTATACTAAATACTGCATTTAGGTTGCTGTTACAATCAGATTGCCTTAATAACTAGATTGCCTTATTCTGGAAAGTCACCTCATGACTCATTACTTGGGCCTTGGCCACTTGGAGGCGCGTTCAGATCTTCAGATATTTGGATTTCAAATGGTTTACAACCTGGACGCCACTAATTTATATTTCTGCAGCGTTGTCGCAGTAATTATTGATGAAAATTAATGAAGTATCAGTAAGTATTTATGTGGTGTAAAAAGTCAAGAAGTTAGTGTGGGGCAACCCAACTGCAATATTTAGTGTACTTAAAACATCCGAAGCATGTTTCCACTCTTCATGAAATTCTTTTGCATCCGTTACTTTGAGAATCAAAATCAGCATCGCATTAAGCAACGATTGGCTGGGTGCCTAACCTTGATTGTTTTTGCACTTTCATACATCTTAGATTGGCTCTTTTTAGTGTTTTTTAAGCGCCAGCAGGAGACTTTAAAAGAGAAATATTGTGATATGTGTATGCAATTGTGAGCTGCAGGGAGTAGTGGCATCAGGGCTGTGCCTCTTTTTGTCAGCTTGGGTTAACCACAAAAGCGGTCCCATTTTAGTTGCGGCCTACACTCCAACATCGACCCTTTTTTCCACATTCTTTGGTGCCGTCTTCCTCAACAGTGCACTTTATTTTGGAAGGTATGATTCGGGGGGTACTCAGTATTGTTTTTCGCGACTGTGATGCCGGATTTTTTAGCCCTTTTCTGATTACTGGCGAGGTGCACTTCTTGGTCCTTATTTCTATCTACACTAAACACTGGAAATTTTCTGTGGGTGAAACTATGTCTATATCCTTGTTTAGTTTCTTCTTCTAGCTTTAAGTTTTGTGTTAATTAATGGCCAAAATGAAAGAAATGCGCATTAGTATAACGCCATGTATGATTTAGTCCTCGTCACATTGGAAATATTGGTTGTACAATACATGATGTTAAGTTTAAGTTTAGTGTGGTCTACAATAATGGTACCTTTTGGTGTACCTTGTGACTGTTGCAAGCTTCTTAAAGTGACGGAACACGTGTCAACCAGCGATTTGCTTGAGCTCATGCTAAGTGCAAGCTGTGACATAGACTAACGCATGGTGTTTGCTGCAGTGTACTTGGAGCAATTGCAGTTCTGATTGGTTTATTTCTGGTGATTTGGGGAACAAGAGAAAGCTTACGTTTGAAAGGTCTTTCACCTGAAATCCCGACGCATGTGAAACAACGATCTACAGATACCTCAAAGCCAGCTTCCCTCCTGGTCGAGCCTTTGTTATCGTAAGAGAACTGTCTCAATTGCTTCAAAATGTTAAGACATGAAATCAATTTTGTATATTTAGTAGGCAATGTTGATGTGCAAATTAAGTAGGTGCTCCTTTATACATAATTTTATCTTTGTGGTTCAGAAATATGGAGAGGAATAGTTGTTGTAATGTTGTAGAAAGCTTTTGCGGTGAATCTTTGGATGTGATATTTGTAAAGTTTCAGCAGAACTGAGAAGGCTTTGATCTGTACATAATGGTTTTTGTAGAACATCAAGAGCTTTTCCTTTCTTTGCTATATGGTGAATACACTTAAAATCTTATAAGTCTTTGCAGCTTGAATATCTGTTCTGCTAGCGTCATTATAAACACATGACTTGTGTGTCCTACATGCATGCTTGAGATGTGTTGTGGACGAAATATTTTGTTGCTCAAAGAATTTGATTGGTGGGTTTTGGAGTAGTTTATGAGAGAATGTGTTCAATGTTGAGTGCTTCCAATATTAAAATTTGATGGGAGGGTTGATTTGAAACGTTAGAAGTGATGAGTACTTGAAATCCATTTTCGAAGAAGATGAATTTTCGATATTGGAATCATGAAAATGAACTTTCCATTATTGCACAAGATAGGGAGATTGGTCCCTTGCTGTTGAAAACTATCATTCTTGCTCAGCATAATGCCGTAGATGAGTTCCTACTTTGGACTTTATATGAAATCATAGCTTATTTATGTAAGATTCATATAAAATATAATATCTTGCATTGGAGTGCTTTGTATATGAAGGACCCAAGGTCGAACTAGATTAGCCCTCCATTTTGTTCATGAAGTGCCAATTATACCATCGTCTTAGGCTGCTTTCATGTCATCCGAGGGTTTGACATCAGAATTCACAAAACTTACAAACACTTTTTTATTTGTTTGGGAATGTTTAGAGATTTGTTTCAACTGAACAATTCCCACATGAGTTGTTTCTGGAAGGACTGCAAGCCTCAAAAAAATTCATCCCACATCTAACTTAAGGTACGCGCACCCGTAAGCGTGGCAATAAGGGTTTTGGAGGTAAAACAATTGACTAACTTTGAAAAAAATACTATATGTTAGGAAACGGAAACCCAAAATATTGGCATCAATTTCAAGGTTCCAACTGCAAGCATTTGTTCACAAAGATTTTTCAAAGTTCAAAATCATTGAAATTGTAGGAATCATGTGTAAGAGATGCTAATCACAAGGCTTGTTGGTTCTTAAATAGTGAGATGGGTACTCAAAACCTCATGCTAGGCACCCACAACCATCACTTCATCACCCATAACCATCACTCAATCACCCACAACCATTTGTTTTTTATTAATTAGCCCTACCACTGTCAGGTGACGGGCATGGGGACGCAACGCTTATGGATGTTGCTACCTTACCTAGTTTCATTTTTATTAATTTCATTTTTATTCAAATGATTTTTAGTTGTAGATTCATTCATATGCTTCAAGAGCAAGGCATTACTGTACACGTGTAGTAAACATAAAATGTGACAGTCATGCCAAATCAAAAATGAATCAACTTGTACAGATAAGGTAGAAGCACCCATAGCCACCAATGCCCCATACCTGACTAGTAAGGTGTGCTATTTCCAACATGAGCAGTGAAAAGTGTTTTGGAGTGCATTCTTCTGTCCTTTTCAAGGTTGGGACCACAAGTCACATATTCCAAAGTGAAGTAGGAAGTAATGAGTTGAAAATAGTTTGGTTACTATTTGAATTGCATGAGTATAGACATTGACCGTGGGTACATAACACTTTTTGATTCCCAAAATTCATAGTAATTTTTAGTTTTGCAAATAAAATTAAAAAGAATTTGCAATCCCAATATTTCTTATCTTCCTAAATGGTTTGTTTTTAGTTTGTTGCATAATTACTTAAGTTATTGAGCATGGTTGCTTCTGCCTTAAGGTAGGCGCACCCATAAGCGTGGAAATAAGGGTTTTGGAGTAGGTAAAACAATTGACTAACTTTGAAAAAATTACTGTATGTTAGGAAATGGAAACCAAAAATATTGGCATCAATTTCAAGGTTCCAACTGCAAGCATTTGTTCACAAAGATTTTTCAAAGTCCAAAATCATTAAAATTATAGGAACCATGTGTAAGAGATGTAAATCACAAGGCTTGTTGGTCCTTAAATAGTGAGATGGGTACTCAAAACCTCATGCTAGTCACACACAACCATCACTTCACCACCCATAACCATCACTCAACCACCCACAACCATTTGTTTTTTTATTGATTAGCCCTACCACTGTTAGGTGACGGGCATGGGGACGCAACGCTTATGGATGCTGCTACCTTATATCAATAGTAAGAAACAAGAGAGTAATCCAAAAGTCCTCTCACCAAGAGTATAGCCACCATGGGATGGTCAAATCCCTAGAGATTTCTCAAGGCTCGTTATAATGAGTGGGCCCGGTCAAATATTGGAAATCCTCCACTGTACACAGAGAGGTTGGGATATTTGCCAAATTTCTAAGAGTTAATAATTTTGGAACCCTCTATCAAATTAAAGTTATCAAATTAGCTAGCTCTAACTAATTCATCATGTGGCTTCCTTTTGTTGCTCTCAAGCAAGCTTAAGAAGAGCAAGTTACTCCATGCAAATTTCTTAAAAAAAAATGATTACTCCTACACTATTTTAATAGTAAAACATAAAGTTACTCTTACAATGACTTACTTTTACACTAATATAGATATTTATTCTAAAAGCCATTTCAAAAATTGAAACATATTGTTTTTCCAATAATATCCTTTGGTTTTTTTTTACGTAAAATATAGTTAATATTCTAATCCTTTTTTCAAAAGCTTATTTCATTATGTCCATATTCATTAAGGGTAGTCACACCTTTTGCACCTCATTCTCAATCTTTAGAGAATGGGGACATGGCAACCTCTCCTTGATTTTTGAAAACCCATTCTTTGAAAATTAAAGAAAAAATTCTCTTTGCTTCCAAAGGAGAAGAATGAGGTGAATAATTCTTTGCACCTTTTTTAGCAATTGCTCCTCTTGTTTTAACTATGAACGTTGTTTTTTGAGCCGTGAGCCATGAGCCTTAATTTTTGAGGAAAATTTTAAGTTTTCCCAAAATTGTGTGAAAACTGAAAAGAGACCTAAAACCGTGTTGTAAACATAATCAAAATGAAAATAAAAAATCAATAATACAAAAATATTGAACATTTTTGAAAGGCAAGATATAAGTTGATAAAGAAATATGAAATCATAATTGAATAGAAAATTTGTCAACTTAATTTATTTAACTTAATGGTGTTTAGAATTTCTTGAAAATCAAGGGTAACACTAAGCTACATAGCCATCAAAAACAAGATAAAAGCAAATAAACTTAGAGAAATAAAAAAGCAACATAGAGAAACTAGTATGACTAGTGTCCTATGGACACAGTAGCCATTGACTTGGGCTCTCAAATTCAAGACTTGAGCTTTCAATTTCACAACTTGAGCTTTCAATTTCACAACTTGAGCTCTTGATTCATGCTTAACCTTCACAGCTTGAGCTCTCAATCCATGCTATGTATGAGTTATTTTGCAAAAACTAATTCCCATGAAGAACCATCTAGTTTACTAAATTTGGTCATGATCACCATAACATGAAAATATTTTAGAAGGAATTTTGAATTTTTTTGGAAATATTTGTTTGAAACAAAGATGTGCATATGGATGTCTCCTACATATATATACAATCAAATCTCAAAAATTTGTCACCAATGTTTTTTAATCAACTTTCTTGTAAAACTATGATTTTGACACAAAACAATTTACCAAAAATAGGATTTTGGTTTTCAGTAACTGAAATTTGGTATACTTGATCATGATTGCACGAGGATCACATACAAAAAATCTGAGGATAAAATGCCAATTATATTTTGGCACTATACAGTGGAGATATCAAAAAAAACTTGGCATCAAAGCAAACATTGAGACAATTTTGTGAGTCCATTACATTCAGTAGCACTAGTGAAAGCTGCCCTCTCTCCAAAAGAATGGTGTGGAATATTCCACACTATTTCATCCATTGGATGGAATATTGTTGAATATTCCACACCATTCTTTAGCTATAGGGACACTTGGCTGAATTTGTCAAAGAGTTTATGAAAATGAGGCTCAGTTTTGTGCACATATGTTGATGTGGGGACCCAGCCATGTCAGAAAAAAACAAAAACAAAAACAAACAATAATAGAAAAAAGAAAAAACTTTTTTTTGGATCAAAAAAACCTTTTTTTGTCAAGATGAAGTTTGTGGATGATACTTGAAGAGAGGGAAATTGAGGTAGCTTCTTGAGAAGCTACTAAATGTATATCAATTCCTAGACTATTATTATTTACAATCTATAAATTATCTGAGCTTTTGACTTGTTTGTTAAGTTAATATTATTGGTGTTACATGTTTAAAAAAAAAAAAAACCTTTCAACCTTACTTTTTCTATCACATCCAAAAGGACAACACAAAAAACATTTGGTCTATGTGACCGTTGTCACCTTGAATACAAAGGGGTGGGGAGGGAGACAAAAAGACAATTGAAATGAACCCCTATGAATATTTTTAAATTTAAATCTGAAATTTTAAACTAGAAGAGATATAGATTGACATGGAAAGACATATACATTGAGTTCCCACTTAAAATCTCACCACTATTCATTTACCTTGGTAAATGGGTTTACAAGACTCAATATTACTATTGAGATTTTCCAACCTAGCACCTTAAACAGAGCAAATGTGCGGTAAGGTAGGAATATTCATAAGCATCAGTGTCCTCATATCCGTCACCTCTGAAATCTTGGAAAATCTGTGGAAGTGAATAGATATAATGACAAGGATGTACAACATGTGAACATGATATCTTAAAAGTGGTTATGGGTGCAATGGCAGTTTGCTCTTTAAAAATTCATAACTTATTTTCACAATATCCAAATAATACATTCAAAAGCACAAACTCATTTTTTTCTGTTCCTAATAGGAACCTATAATATAATTTGGGGGATTGATATGTCTACCACACCCTTTCAAGTATTGTACCACACCCCCGGGGTAAATTTTAGATTTCTACCATCAAATAGTTGAACTTGGTAATTTGGAATTTAGATTTGGACTTACAGATCGTGATTTAGTCTAGAATCATAAAAAGGTCCTAATTGAACAACACCCAATGAAAAAGCTTATCTTTTTTATAAACAAAAGTAAAAGTAATACTTCTCCCCTGAGTGAAGCTTTTTCATTGGGTGTTGTTCAATTACAACCCTTTTTTTTATGGTTCTAATTTAAATCACGATCTCTAAGTCCAAATCTAAATTCCAAATTCTCAAATTCAACTATTCAATGGTAGAAATCTAAAATTTACGTTAGGGTGTGGTACAATACTTAAAAGAGTGTGGTAGACATACCAATCCCTTATAATTTGCTAGATGTTTATCATCATGTTCAAAACCCTTAGTTTGACGTTTATGGGTGCTCCTACCTTACATAGAGCCGTTCAACATGACCAAAGATTCTGGCGAGATTCGCAGAGAACCTTGCTGCTCCGGAGCATCTGCGACGCGAATGCGTTGTGCGGTCCACAATGTCATGCATCCTACAGGGACAGCCTTGCAGGCGGCGTTGGGTGGCAGGAGAATTGTCAGTCACACTTGGCACATTCAAGCATTCGAGATCCCCAAAGCTTTAACTTTGCGACACAGTCTCACCGGAGCGGCACTGAATTTGCCGTTTGCAAGGCATGACCAAACAACCAAGCCCATGGTTGCTTGGTGATCGATCCTACCCTTCAAACTTTTGTACGTAGCCGTGGATCATCTCAACGTTGCTCGGCCCCACCCAATTGCGCCATGGCCACTAAAAAATCCGATCCTAACAGCTTTTGTTATAAACCTGCTCTGATTCTGATCAGCGTCGGTCTTTCTCCGGCATTCATTCATTCATTCTTTCAGTCACAGGGCTCAGTTTGTTGTGAAGCTTTGAGAGATGGCGTTCGTCGAGTGGCTTGAGAAGATGAAGGTGCATGCGGCGATGGTGCTGAAGGGCGCTGGCTATGGTGGCTACTTTGTGCTCACCAAAGCTTCCTTGTCTGATGGCGTGGACCCGTTTCTGTTCTCCACTTACCGCGATGGAATTGGCTTCCTTACCCTCTTTTTCTACGCGTCTTTCCTTGAAAGGTTTCCACCTACTTCTCTTGCTCAATTCCACTGATCAAATAATTCGTACTTCGTCTTTTTTTGATACTCCCTCTGTCTCAGAAAGAAACCTGTGTTTGAAGAAGTTTTGAGGGGTTAAGAAATATTACCAACAAATTGTAATTGGAAGTTATTGGATATTAGGTTTAAACTATTCCAAACACAATTTAATTTTTTTGAAAAATTAATTTTTTCTAAAAAGGAAAGGAATTTAGTGTCAAAGTTTTGAAATTTCAAATGTTTTGTTATTGTTGCTGAAAATTAGAAAAAAGATTGATATGAAGTGTTTTAATGCAATTGTAAGTAAAGAACAAGTTAGCCTAGCTGCCCAAGTTGTCCCATCTATCAAAAAATCAAATCTTAATTTTGATACTATTGATGATTCTAGGTTAATGATAGACACAATTTGCAATCAAAAATCACTAAATCAAGTTTGCAATGCTAACATTAGCAATTAATGAGCATATAATGCCCAAAAATTATCACCAAACATGCCAAGCAATTAATGTTTATTTTAGAGATAAGCATAGATTTTTTTTTTTTTTGACAAAAATAAAGTCAACATACAAACACGGGTTTTTTTAGACAAAAAATAAGTCAAAATACGGGGTTTTTTTTTTTGAGACAGAGGGAGTACTAATTAGAAGAGGATTCCAACGCACTAAAGAACTCGTTATTTGGATATTGCACGTGAAAGTTACAAAGATCCAAAGTTTTCTTTGTAGTGTCCTAATTGAGCAGTTGTTGAGGTAGGCAATATCCTTTTAATCAAATATGTAGCTGTTTTTCTTAGGGAAATTTGATGGATATCCCTGAAGTTTGCAATATTTGTAAAGATACCCCTAGTTTTTTAAGAGATTGCACATATATCTTTGATATTTCAGAGGAGCATCTCATGGTAGTTTTGTTAAATGCCTTTTAGGGCTTGGTGGGATTCATGGTAGTTTTGCAATTTTTGTTTTTGGTTCTTTTGTTCCATCTTTCTGTGCTGCTATGCCTTGAACATTAAGGCTTTCATTGCAAAATTGAGAAACAATGATTTTGAAGTAGCAAAGTAACTATGGCAAGGGTATTTGTGCAATTTCTGAAAAAACCAGGGGCATTTATACAAATATCACAAACTTCAAGGGTATCCATCAAATATTCCCTTCTTTATGGTTTTATGGAGGCAACTTTAGAGCTTGGGACATTGAAAAGCTTCAAGTTTTTTGTTAGTAGATTGTATTGGTTTTTAGGATTAAGCTTATGGTGCTGTGGATGGCAGGGAACATTGGCCGAAGATGACGCTTGAAGTTGCAGGTATTATTGTAGCCATGGCAGTCATTGGGTATGTTAATTGCACCCATTTTCTTCATATCCAAGCTAAACTAGCACCGAGTTCATGTTTGTTGGCACAGGTGAAGACATAATCCACGTCTTTGCGCTTGGAAAGTATTACGTATTATTGATTTTGATGCTTTGGTTTGGATATTTATATGTCTTAACATTCATTTTCACAAGTGCAGGGTTTACATGCAGCAAATGTTATTCCTATTTGGATTGCAATTCACCAACGTGATATTTTCTTCAATTGTGTTGAATTGCGTCCCAGGCTGGGCTTTCCTCATAGCAGTGATATTCCGGTGAGTTCTACAACTTTATACATCACAAGCTTCTTTTGTTGACCTTCAGAATTGCAACTGTTCGGGGTTACCCTGCAATACTTCCTCTGCTGGAAGTACTTGGGGTTGAAAAATGAGGTGTAAATTCACATTTGATTGACCAGAAAATCAAATTAGATCTAAGAATCTGCATGTGATGCTGTCAGGGTTGAAGAAGTTTCTATAAAGAGGAGAGATGGACAATCCAAAGTGCTAGGCATCTTGTTCTGTGTGGCTGGAGCAATGATTCTGACGCTTTACAAGGGTTTTATCATCTTCGGAGATTCTACACCCATGTCTCCTCCTACTTCTGGAGTTTCTGTTGGCACGTTGTTCTCAGCTTTGCAAGGGTGGGAAATTGATTCATGGACATTCGGTGCACTTTGCCTGCTTGCCTGTAGCTTATGTATCGGCATGTTCATCAATATACAGGTTCCCCTTAGCCCTTGCCACTCTGAAATCCTAGGCCTCTGCTCATGTTCATCAAGTTTAGATTCCAGCTTGGATTATTGTTTTCTAAATATGGTTTTTTCATTAGATAGAGGAGTGTTGACGATATGAGCCAGGTTTTCTCGTCGTAACACGCTGGTAATGATTCATTTGCGGTGAGTTTTGCAGACTCTAGCTCTGAAAAGATTTCCTGCTCCGTTCACGTTGATGGGCTTGACAAGTCTGCTCGGGGCTTTCATGTTTGGAGCCACGGCGTTTTTCAGGGTGGAGGCCTCAGAGTGGATTCTACAACCTGGACCAATTCTCATTGCAGCCGTATATGCAGTAAGTCTGCATTGCACTTTACTTTTCAAGGTTTCCCTTCACTCTGAATGACTTTTTTGATGTAGAAGTACATACCGCACATATCCCTTGGCAGCTTATTCACGTTATGATTACTGCAACTCTCTTGACCAGTTAGTATCTATACTAAATACTGCATTTAGGTTTCCTTAACAATCAGATTTGCCTTACCCTGGAAATTTACCTCATGACTCATCACTTGGCCACTTGGAGGCGCGTTCAGATCTTCAGATATTTGGATTTCAAATGGTTTACAACCTGGACGCCGCTAGTTTGTTTTTCTGCAGCTTTATTGTTGCCAGGCCCTTTAAAAGTTGTTTATTGCAGTTTGTATTGATGAAAGTTAATGTAGTTCAGTAAGTATTTATGTAGTGTAAAATGTCGAGAAGTTAGTGTGGGGCAACCCAACTGCAATATTTAGTGTACTTAAAACATCCGAAGCATGTTTCCACTCTTCATGAAATTCTTTTGCATCCGTTACTTTGAGAATCAAAATCAGCATCGCATTAAGCAACGATTGGCTGGGTGCCTAACCTTGATTGTTTTTGCACTTTCATACATCTTAGATTGGCTCTTTTTAGTGTTTTTTAAGCGCCAGCAGGAGACTTTAAAAGAGAAATATTGTGATATGTGTATGCAATTGTGAGCTGCAGGGAGTAGTGGCATCAGGGCTGTGCCTCTTTTTGTCAGCTTGGGTTAACCACAAAAGCGGTCCCATTTTAGTTGCGGCCTACACTCCAACATCGACCCTTTTTTCCACATTCTTTGGTGCCGTCTTCCTCAACAGTGCACTTTATTTTGGAAGGTATGATTCGGGGGGTACTCAGTATTGTTTTTCGCGACTGTGATGCCGGATTTTTTAGCCCTTTTCTGATTACTGGCGAGGTGCACTTCTTGGTCCTTATTTCTATCTACACTAAACACTGGAAATTTTCTGTGGGTGAAACTATATCCTTGTTGAGTTTCTTCCTCTAGCTTTAAGTTCTGTTTCAGTTAATGGCCAAAATGAAAGAAAAGTGCATCAGTATAACACCATGTATGATTTAATCTTCATCACACTGGAAATTCTGGTTGTTGTAGTATACATGGTGTAGAGTTTAGTGTGGTCTACAGTAGTTGCACGTTTTGGTGCACCTTGTGACTGTTGTTAGCTTCTAAAAGTAACGGAACACGTGTCAACCAGTGATTTGCTTGAGCTCATGCTAGTTGCAGACTATGACATAGATTAACACATGGTGTTTGTTGCAGTGTACTTGGAGCAATTGCAGTTCTGATTGGTTTATTTCTGGTGATTTGGGGAACAAGAGAAAGCTTACGTTTGAAAGGTCTTTCACCTGAAATCCCGACGCATGTGAAACAACGATCTGCAGAGACCGCAAAGCCAGCTTCACTCTTGGTCGAGCCTTTGTTATCGTAAGAGAACTCTCTCGACTGCTTTTATGTTGAGACATGAAAACAGTTTTGTATATTTAGTAGGCAATTTTGATGTGCAGATTAAGTAGGTGCTCCCTTTATACATAATTTTATCCTTGTGGTTCAGAAGTAAGGAGAGGAATAGATGTTGTAATGTTGCAGAAGGCTTTTGCGGTGAATCTTTGGATGTGATATTTGTAAATTTTTAGCAGAACTGAGAAGGCTTTGATCTGTACATAGTGGTTTCTGTAGAACATCACGAGGTTTTTCCTTTCTTTGCTATATGGTGAATACACTTAAAATCTTATAAGTCTTTGCAGCTTGAATATCTGTTCTGCTAGTGTCATTCCAACCACATGACTTTGTATGTCCTAGATGCTTGCTTGAGATGTCTTGTGGATGAAATATTTTGTTGCTCAAAGAATTTGGATTGGTGGGTTTTTGAGTAGTTTATGAGAGAACGTGTTCAATGTTGAGTGCTTCCAACATTGTAATGGGATGGGAGGGTTGATTTGAAACGTTAGAAGTGATGAGTACTTGAAACCCTAATTTGAAGAAGATGAGTTTTCAATATTGGAATCATGAAAATGAATTTTTCATTATTGCGCAAGATAGGGAGATTGGTTCTTTGATGTTGAAAATCATTGTTCTTGCTTAGGATAATGCTTCAGGTGAGTACCTACTTTGGACTTTATAACAAATTATTACTTATTTATGTAAGATCCAAATAATATATAATTTCTTGCATTGGAATTCTCTGTATACGAAGGACCCAAGGTACAACTGGATTCAATTTAGCCCTCCATTTTGTTCAGGAAGTGCCATTTGTACCATCGTCTTAGACTGCTTTCATGTCATCCTAGAGTTTGACATTAAAATTTCACAGAACTTATAAACACTTTTTGATTTGTTTGGAAATGTTTTAAGATTTGTTTCAACTGAACAATTCCCACATGAGTTGTTTCTGGAGGTACTGCAAACCTCAAAACCTTTTTCAACTCACATCTAACTAGTTTAATTTTGTTTTAAATGACTTTTAGTTGTAGGTTCATTCATATGCTTCGAGAGCAAGGTTTTAGTCCGGACTCAAATAGGGCATTTGGGGCAAGAGTCCTTTCCTGACGTCCATGGTGCTTCAATTGGGTTATCTTGATCGAGCCATTGTTCAATTCTGAATTGTTAACTTTTAAAGGACTGATGGGTCACTGTGGTAGCTACTTGTAGCAGTTTACAGTGTATTTTGCACATGGGCACCAGTAGTATTGTTTCAGAAAGTTGGAAAAGTCAATAGCTCAAGCTGATCCCATGAAAATTGCATTAAGAGCAGCTTGGGACCTAACATCGTGATTTTGAATTTTCTCACAACTTGGGGTACCTAAAAATATGAGTGTATTTGATGGATTTTTTTTTGCCTTCCATGATGCACTACATGTTTATGATCACTTCTAGATAAAAATTAGATGGAAAACAAATTTTCTCTAGGTACAGGAACTTTTTTAGAGCCAAAGGATGATTTTTGTCTTTTTGGACATTTAGGGGTTAAACACTTTTGAGCAATCTCCTTATTATAAATGTTAGAGATTAGAGATTTTTATAACACATATAAGGTTCTAATACCTATAGAAGGTTAGCAATAGCTTGATGTAATTCACCAAAGCCAAAAATATCTTTTAAACAATTTTTGCATAATTGTGAATGTTGATAATAAAAAAAGTTGTTTAACATTTTTTACATAATTGTCAATGAAATGTTTGGATTTTGGAATAAGTCCAATTTTGATTAAATAATTTTTAAGATGTTTGCAAGATATGATGTTGTAAAATAGTATGTATGCATATTGCATTTACAAGTGCACATGATGGGTCTAAAATGCTTTTGGTGTAAAATGCTTGCAAATATTGGCCATTCCCAATTATACAAATTTGTGGTCTTCCATTTCATAAATATGTTGACAAATGTCAATGTGCTAGACAATTTTTGTGGCTTTGTATATAACCTCGCATGTAACAAGCTTGAAAGGAGAATATTCAATATTCATAAGAACATCAATACTACTAAAATCACAAGACCCTTTGTAATATTGCATCTCAACCTTGTAATATCACGTCTCTAATCTGTGTGATATTATCACATAGATAGAATTTAAAAACTTACTACATTTTTTACTTTGCTTTCTATCTAACATGTAATGTCCTAATAAAATTCTAATGATGAATGCATAGCGTAGTAAGCACCACCCTCTAGTTAGATACTAAAATTAGAATACATTAATATTTTAATATAATTTAGAGAATTAACTATAATCATTCCTTGCAAATCAACTCCCTTGTAAGCATTTGTATATTTTCTAAGAATAACTTGCAACTAGCAACCAATATTTCATTTTTATAACCTTGCATTGAGGGGGATTGGTGGTCGCTAACACATTTGTTTGCTAAATTATAGTACTTGTAAATTAAGATCTCATTGCACATCCACTTTTAAAGCAAATAAAAAATTGGCCACATTTCACTTTTTGTTCTTAAATTTGATTTTGGCCTTCAAAATGACTTTTTCTCCTTCTAAAAATGATAATGGAAGCTCAACTATTCATAATACAGTAGCATTTTGCCATGTTTATGGCATATAGTTGTTTGCTTTTATTTATACATGTGGTAAACTTCTCAGGTCACAATAAACTTGTTTTGAACTTGGCATGTATTTCCTTTATTGTTTCTTCACGAATACATGGTAACCTCAATTCTTCATCAAAAGATCTAATTGTTTTTCACAACTTATCCCTTCATTTCTAATTAGTTTGTGGACATTCAAACTTTTTTCTTAAGTGTAATTTGATTTGTGTTACACTTTTGAAAAATCATAGAATTGTTGAATTTTTGGGAGATTTTGCTCTAAAATCTAGTAAAATCTAGAGCTTAGATATAAATGTCCTAAATTCTATTTCACAAGCATAGGTGTATGTAATACACGTGAAGGGATAGAAAACATGTGATTCTTCATCTTAACAAAATGTATGTTAAACATTACGTACGCCCATGTTTATTAGAGGTAGTAACACCTTCTTCACCTCATTCCCAATCTTTAAAAAATGGGGACATGGCAATCTCTCCTTGATGTTTAAAAACATATTCTTTGAAAATTGAAAAAAACTTTCTTCACCTCCAAAGGAGAAAAACAAGATGAATAAATCTTTGCACACTTTTTAACTATTGCTCCTTGTGTTTTCATAGTTGCTCCTCTTGCTTTAACATTCTTCATTCTCCATCCCTCACCACCCACGAAAGGGGAATCACATATTCTTCATGGAAAGGTACTCACTTTGGCTCCTATATCCACTCCTAACCTTCTCATTCTTCAAAGAAGTTTCCATATTGGAGAAGGTATCACGAAGCTTGAATTCCATTTTGGGCATTTAGAACCGCTTATGTAGAGCTGCCAAAAATAGTGCAAAGAGCTTCTGAAATGGTTCACATTTTCTATGTTCAAAAATTGTCCTTGTGGATGCACGGTTTTAGAGACTCAACATAGTGACAAGAGTTATTGCTTAGTGTGCTTATAATTGGTCATAATCATTTTGACTTTTGTCTTTGGGTTAAATATAGATATATGTCATACTAAAATAAACAAAACATGTTTTCAATCATAATTTGAGTATCAAAATATGAAACGGGTGCTTGCACGCTTTAAGGGTCTTACTAGAGCATTCTCAGCTTTATGGTGGTTATTTTTTGGACTCATGTGCCTTCTTTACAAGTTGCCTTTGAATCATGAGTGCTACAACCTATGATCAAGAATAGCTAGCTGTACGCCTTGTGCTTTGATAAATTGTAGTTAATTCATATCAACTCAAAAAGAATCAATTTAACCCCTAAACGCCTAATTGACTATTTTTTGGTTGTTGCCCTTTTTTTGGGGTTGCTCGAGATGATTTAAAAAAAAAATAGAAATAAAAAAATCATTTTCATACATGAAAGCAAGTCTACTTTCCAACCCAATTTGAATCATGTCAATCCAAGTTAAACCCCACCAAGGAGAATTTCCCAAAAAAAACACTTCAATATTTGCTAGTGTTATAGAATTTACTATTTTGGGAAACTAATGATGTTCTCTTCTTCAAAAAAAAAACATTTTTTATTTTTAAAATAGAATGTCAATTTATAACCAATCATACCAAATTTTGTATTCCATGAATAAAATTTGTAATTTTGATGAATATGGAATGGTAAATCAACTTCTAAATTCATTAAATAAGAGTCCAAAACTTGTTTTGAATGTTTGACAATGTAGATAATTACTAAACATCATGATTCTTATTTTCTCTTTAGAAGCAACCTTCATCAAAGTTACAAAAGTATCATTTTATAATACATCTAAGTATAAATATACAATATGAAAAAATACAGTAAACTAAAAGAAGTAAAAGAAAGTAATTAAAAAAAGAAATGGAAAGCTCAATATGTGACCTTGTTAGTAACACTGCTTTACTTTTACTGAGTATAAAAATAAAATAGTAGAAGAATAGATCAAAGTATAAAAAATAAAAGAAAGTCATAAAAATAGAAATAGAAATGGTAGTGTGTGGCCTTGCCTTATCACTTGGTGACTTCAAAATAAATAAAATCCAATTTTGGGCAGGTGAGCACTTGGCAATCTTGGCAATGTTGTGTCCACTACTTCCTATGTAAGGTAGCCGCACCCATGGGCGTCATTGACATAGTGAGGGTGCTTATGGATACTTTAGTGATATTCATGGGTAACAAAGTGATGGTTGTGGGTGACTCCATGACTGTTTTGAGTACCCATTTCACTATTTAAGAACCAACAAGCCTTGTTTTTAGCATCTCTTACACATGGTTCCTACAATTTCAATGATTTTGGATTTGAAAAATCTTTGTGAACTAATGCTTGCAGTTGGAACCTTGAAATTGATACCAATATTTTTATTTTCCATTTCTTAATTTACAATACTCTTTTCAAAGTTAGTCAATTGTTTTACCTACTCCAAAACCCTTATTTCCACGCTTATGGGTGCGCCTACCTTAATTGTACATCCACATGAGCATTTGCATGGCTATAGCTTTTTAGAATAACTATTTCTAGGTTTATAAAAAAATCAAAAAGTCTGATGTACATAATTAATGTGTTCAAATAAAAACTTCATTAATTCCAAAATAAAATTCCAAAATCTTTTATATGTAAGACTTACCATTCTTAACCCCTAAAGGACCATTGTCCCTTTGAGGGACATATGGGATTTCCGGCATGTACTTATAGCTAAAGTGCTTTGTGTGATTTTTTGAAACTTTTATGGATGGTGGGGAATTCAAAGATCTATGTGGGCATCTAAATTTTTCTTCATTCTAACATTTATTGAAGAAGCTAAAAATGAATTTATGGAAAACAAGGGACTCCGGGCAGCCCAAAAACTTCTTCAGAAATTGCATTTAAAAAAAATAAAAATCTGAAATAGGTTCTTTAAACATAGGGACCTTAGAATCATTCAATTTTGATTGATGAGATGAAAGTTACAAGAAGTTTTTGTTTGCCAATAGGTGTAGTTTCTCTCAAAACCACACCTATCAGCAAACAAAAACTTCTTGTAACTTTCATCTCATCAATCAAGATTGAATGATTCTAAGGTCCCTATGTTTAAAGAACCTATTTCAGATTTTTATTTTTTTTAAATGCAATTTCTGAAGAAGTTTTTGGGCTGCCCGGAGTCCCTTGTTTTCCATAAATTCATTTTTAGCTTCTTCAATAAATGTTAGAATGAAGAAAAATTTAGATGCCCACATAGATCTTTGAATTCCCCACCATCCATAAAAGTTTCAAAAAATCACACAAAGCGCTTTAGCTATAGGTACATGCCAGAAATCCCATATGTCCCTCAAAGGGACAATGGTCCTTTAGGGGTTAAAATCTAGTAATAAGCTCAACACATAGTTGTGTGCACCTAAAATTTCATAGTCATGACTCTAACTATAAAGTGGCTATAAATGTTAAAAACCATGCAAGTGAAATCCAACGCTTGAGCCATAAACACAAAAAATCATCTAGGAAAAATGAACGCTATTCAAATGCAGATACAATCTTTTTTTATACTTGTGTATAGGCACACGCTTTGCATGAGTTGGACATGTATGGGAATGCGACATTCAATTTTACAAATATTAACATTTCACAAATAAATCGATCTAGAGTCTAATCCTAATGTATTTTACAAAAAGTCAATATCTCACAATTGGTTTAGAATCTAAGCTTGAAGCACCATCATTTTGGTTCTTTTTGGAAACCAATAGTAGTAATTATCCTCATCACAATGCTACTCTTTTATAATGTGCTAGGGGGCATTTGGCATTTTCTTGGTTTTATAACACATGGTTGGAGTTGTTTGGTGGTCTACATTCGAGGAATCATTTATTGTTTCAACTTCCACCTAAAAGTTCTAGAAGATTTATACTAGGCTAGGGGCATTTGCCATTTTGTTGGTTTTATAACACATGGTTGAAGTTTGTTTGGTGTTCTACATTTGAGGCATCCTTTATTGTTTCAACTTCCACCAAAATGTTTTGGAAGATTTTGGAAAAGAGCATGGTTGGAGGGTGCTTGGTGTTCTGTATCTAGGGCATTTTTTACTACTTCAATTTCCATCAAAAATTTCTAAAAGGTTCTAGAAAAGGGCATGGAGTTAGTAAGGGTTAGGCTCCCACTTAGTACTATAGTATCAATCTATAAAAATTTGGGAACTTCATGATACAGTCTAATGTTCATACAAATTTAATACATGATATAAGGTAAGAACACCCATAAGCATTAGTTTAAGAGTTTTGAACATGATGACTACTAATAAAGATTTAGTAAATTATAGAATCCTATTAGTAACAAGAAAAATAATAAGTTTGCACTTTCAAATGTATTGTATGGATACTATGAGAATAAGTTGTGATTTTTTAAAGAGCAAATTGTCATTGTACCCTTAACCAACACTAAGGTTTCATGTTCACATTTTGTACATCCTTGTAGTTACATCTATTTGCTTCTACATGTTTTCCAAGATTTTAGAGGTGACAGTTATGGGGACACTAACGCTTATGGCTGCTCCTACCTTACCATCATTTGATATTGAGATTATATCAAACTATTCAAGAGAATTTAAATAGAATGGTAAGAAATTGCATAATTACTAAAATGATAGAAAGAATAAAGTAGTTTAAATGTAAGAGATTTTTTTTTGGAACTTTGAAATAACCTTTGCACCTATTATACTTTAATAATACAAAATCAATCCAAAGCAAATTTGTTTAAAAGGAAAATAGTGAAATCCTTTGTTACTAAGATGGGATGCATGGAATATGAATTCAAGATATAAAATGACTAGTGAAGTATTATCAAAAAGAAGATGAGATGTAATTTGAGTTGCATGTGTGTTTTATATCTTTCTTTAAAATTACATGTACATATTGATAGTTTTAAAGCTTGATATTAATTTTCCCAGTAAAGATTCTCACAAACACGACAGTGTGTTCAACATTTTCTTGTACTCAGAAGCATAATCAAAGGAAGCAATCTTCTTATTTTAGTAGGAATTTCAATGTTTGGATAAAAAAGACTATGCTTATCAAAATTACGGAAGGAGGAGCAATTTGGGCAGAGCCTCCTTTTTGAAAGTGGGTGTTTACTCTATAAAGGGTTACTCCTTATGCAAACAAGGTGTGCACACTTGGGCAAAGGAGATTAGAGGGAAAATAGCATATCTTTGGGAAATCCAAACAGTCCATTCCTTTCGCCTCTTGTACAATTTGGTATTTTGAAAATTTCAGTGATTTGTGTATTTGTGTTTTTATTTCTTTTTTTCCAAATTATTGCAAGCTAAGAGTCTTTGCTTTTGATCATTTGGATTATTTTGATTCAAATTTGTGAACTCTACATAAAATATTCCATTTCTTCTAGTGTATTTACAAATTTCAAGACCTTCAAGCATTCAAAGAATTTTAGAAGTGTGTTGCTTACTTCCAATTTTTTTGAAAATTCTTCTGTGCATCCTTAACTTGATTTTCTACATGGAGTATTTAAACCTCAAGTTGGACTAGAGTAATATTTTGGCTTCAAGTGCAGTCAAAGGCTTCTAAAAAATTTGTGCACAAAGGATTGAATATTTTTTGTGCACTTCAGATGTCAATATCTCATTACTCTCCATTTAGAATGAGCTATTTTTTTCCCACACGTTCCTACTATAATGTAGGGCAACATCATGTGGTTGTATTTTTTAAAATACAAAATTCCTACTTTTCTACTCATTGCCCTAGAAGTGGCAGTTTTTAGTAACTTCTACAAGAAAATGGGCTATTGTTTTAAAAGTTAGTACATGAACAAGAGTGTGCTAAGTTATAGCGTTGCTTATAGAGGTTCCTTTTCATCAAGCTTTCTACCTATTGTTGGGCCTCGGGAGGATTACACCTCCTTATGCTTGGATATTATGTGCGACAATGGGGTATTTCAAGAAGGGGTATTTATCTTCTTTAAGGTAAATTTTTCCTCTCTATCCTTAGATAGAAAGCTACTTTTATGTATTTTAAGGTACTTGTGAGTCCTAGATTCAGCACTAGAAGTCCTAAATTTATTTCTTGTTTTACTTAACTTTGAAATTGCATTAATGTAAGTGGAATAGCCATTTTTTTGATTTAGATTAGTTAAACCAAATGGCTAGTGGTATGCCATTTACCCTACTCCATTTGACGAGTCATTGAGAGTAATTCAATGAAATTTAATAGTTTTTAACTAGGATGAGTAATGTTTATACATGGGGCTTGGAATTCCCTTCAAAAGTCCCCACTAACCTAATTAGAAACGGTTAGTTTAGGAGTAGATTAGTGATGCCATGGCCAAAGGCCACATTACCATTTCGAGATTCAACAACTACAACAACATAATTTGGTGCGTCTTTACCTAAGATTCCCAGTACCTTCTACTTCTTGGAAGGTGCAATTCTAAGCAATCACCTCGAGAGTCACCCATGTTAAGTTACTAGTCAACCCCAACCAAAGGGGTTGACAAATGGCAGTAAAATGCCACCAAAATTCATGAAGGAGTTTATCATGAATTCAAGACACTACCCCAAATCTGAAGTCATTTTGATAGTGACAAGACTTCAAATGACAACCGTCAATTGAAACCAAGAATTCATGTAACAACAAATTACAAAATATCAACCATCCAAAGTCCATTGACAGAAGCAAGGATTGCTTTTCGGCTCCCCCAACAACTTCAAAAGACCTCGGGAAGTCAATTTCATAATATGGAATGAACTCCCAATCATGAGTTTTCATCCATCCCCCTTAACTTTTCCATTCAAATTCTCGATGATTTGTAGTTTGGAATTGGAAGTGTGAACAACCAAAACCAACTATTTTGGGGCCAAGGAATCCAATGGCACCATTTATTTGTTGTTTGCAGCTATGCTCCAAAAGTTATAAGTTTTCATCCAAATTTCATCCATTGTGAGTTTTTTTAAAATTTCAAGTAGATATCAAGGGATCCGCGGATCTCCTAGGTAGAGTGCCAAGGTGTCCCTCCAGAATTGTATAAAGAGGAGGCCCACCTCCTTGTAATTGATCACTATCACTTGTAATCACTTTCATAAGGGCCCCCCTCATTTTCCATCATTATTAGGATTTTCTTTACTAGCACTGTGAGTCCTTCACCTCCGTTTGTCCCCTCACATTCCTTCCTAAGCCTTCGTGTTCAAGTTCAAAAGGGGATCTTCCTCTGTCTTCAGTTAAGAGTCTTTGAGTTTTGGAGGTGCTAGTCCCTCCAAGCATTAGGAAGATTAGGACTTGGTGGTTATTGCATTTGGTCTTACTAATCCCTATGAAGTTGGATTAAGACTTGGTAATGCCACTCTTCTATACTTCTTAGAGGTCCTAGTTAGCACAGTAGTCGTTAAGTTGGTATTAGAGTTACATAGTTAGAAGAGAGAAACCCTTCCACTTAGAGAAAGCTTACCGATCTCGCTACCAGAATTGTGTTACTAGAACAAACCCTCCTAGCAACTCTACTAGAATTCTCTTAGCTCAGCCTCAATTTTGACCAGCTTTCTTGATTACCTTAGCAGCTCTCTAAGAAGCCACCTTGCTCATTGGTTCTTTCAGCTAGGAGCAGTGCCTCGCTCCTAGATTATCTCAGCTTGTGGCATTGTCAACTCTCACCCTCAAGCCACTGATCCTAGCTTGCCCTCAAGCTACTGATTCTGCCTTACGCATTCATGCTCATAACATCCGAGCAGGTAGCCTCTCATTCTCAGAGCTTGCTCTCGTAGCATCCCCGAAGCTTGCTCTCACGCCACTGATCCTGCCTCGCAGCCATCAGCCAAGAGTCACATAACCAGCGATTGCTCTCACGCCATTGATTCTGCCTTGCAGCCATCAGCCGAGCGTCACATTACCGCGATTTCTCTTACAGCATCCTCGGAGCTTGCTCTCGAGTCATTAATCCTGCTTCATGAGCCTCACATCCTAGCAGCCTAGCTTCACATTCCCAAAGCCTCACATCCTAGCAGCCTAGCTTCACACTCCCAAAGCTTACCTTGAGCCAATTCCTAGAGCGTGCATTCGCAGCATTTGCAGTGCTTGCTCTCGAGCACTTATTGTGCCTCACGTGCCATCAGTCGAGCCTCACATTCCCGAAGCTTAATCTCGAGCCCCTAGTTCTATCTCACGAGCCTCACATCCTAACAGTCTAGCCTCACATTCCTGGAGCTTACCTCGAGCCAATTCCTAGAGCTTATCTCAAGCCAATTCCCAGAGCTTGCTCTTGCAGCATCCTCAGAGCTTGCTCTTGCGCCACTAATCCACCTCACAACCATCAGCCAAGCCTCACATTCCAGCGCTTGCTCTTGAGCCATTTCTAGAGCTCACTCTTGAGCCCCTCCTCGCCCCCAGCAGCTAGCCTCTCATCTCGGAGCTTGCTCTCAAGCCACGGCCTTGCATCACCCCCACCAGCTACTCTCTCATCCTCAAAGCTTGACTTTCACAGCCCAATTCTTGAAGCTCTACTACTGCAGCAATTCCCACATCAGCGGCGGCATCCGGCCTCTCACCATTAGTATCTGGCCCCCTCATCGCTAATAACCGGCCTCCGATGCCTCGGGCCTTCTGCCCCCCGGCCACTCTAGGGCTTTAGCCTTCTGGTAGCTCCAGGGCCTTCAGCCTTGTAGTAGCTCCAGGGCCTTCAGCCTTGTAGTAGCTCCAGGGCCTCTTCCGGCCCTTCAGGTTCTCATTATCTTCTCTTAGACTAGTAATTAAACAAGAGGAGGAAAAGGATAGACTTAAATGCCAACCACTCTTTTGAATTCAAGGGGAATTGTTTAAATAATTGATACCAAGAAGTAGGACGTTGATATTAAACTTTGGAGTTCATTGAACTGCAAGATGGGTTTATATAGAAGTGGCATTATAATTTGCTATTTGGAAAAGCAAACCTGTCATACTTTGCATAGTGGCTATACAAAAGATCTGTGTGTCATTTTTGATACTAGTGTGATCATTAAAGAGAGAGTAAAACCATTTTTAGCTCCTTTTTCGGTGCACATGCTATGTTGTGACTATTTGTCACAAGTATATAGTGGAAATCGATCCACATTCAAACAACCCATTGGTATGTTGTGATTATTTGTTGTTAGCCACCTATTAGTTGAACTAGCATCATCTATGCCAAGACCAAGGAAGAATGGAGGCCATTAGCAACCAAGTTTTGGGGTATGTGGAATCACACTATGAAGTATGATTACTTTTATTTCACGGTTCAAACCTTCAATCACATAATTTTGGCCTTTTCTTCATTAGGTACATTGCTTACTTCAGTGTCATCACCTTTGTTGTAGATTTGTTATAAAGATCCATTGTTTGGAAGGCATCTTAGTTGGAAATCTACAAACCAAACTACCATATTTATTGTTCTCATCTTAGTTTATCTACCCAAGGTTAAAACCCCTGAACCCGGTTGTGCTTGCACTTACTTCTAAAGGAAGAGGTTTGAGCACTCATAGTTTCCCACAGTTTATCAATTCTGTTCCACTAGTTCTTCACTGTGAATCAAAGCAACTACAAGTACAACTAACACACAACACCAATCTAGGCAATCTGTCATGAAGAGAATTCACCATCACTACTTTAGCAAAACTGCCCATTTTGTCAGCACAAAAGCACACTAAGATTTTTGTTGTACTCTACCTCTCTAGTACCCACAATGGGTTTATACTTAGTTCGGCAAATATAATTTTCTTGCAAACCACAAAATCCAGCAAGTGTATCAAAACGTTTTTTATAAGACACTCTAGACTTCACTTTTGTTTTGTCATTTGCTAGTAAGGTAGGAGCACCCATAAGCATGAGTTTAAGGGTTTTGAACATGATGACTATTAGTAAACGTCTAGCAAATTGTAGGATCCTATTAGCAAGAGAAAAATAATGAGTTTGCACTTATGAATTTATTATTTGGATATTGTGAGAATAAGTTGTGAATTTTTAAAGAGCAAACTGCCATTGTACCCATAACCACTTTTAAAATTTCATGTTCACATGTTATACATTTTTGTCATTACATCTATCTACTTCCACAGATTTTCCAAGATTTTAGAGGACATGCTTGTGGAGACCCTTGCAAGGATGGGTGCTCCTACCTTATGACAAGAATTGGACCCTTTATCCCATGTGCAACTTTAGCGTCTTTATAAATTTTGGCAATACACTCAAATATTTTCTTATGCTCACTTGGCACATGCTAAACTTCCTTCTTATTTTCCCTTCTAATAGTGCTGTAGCTAAGATTGTTGTAGTTTAGTGTGCAAATAGGTCACACATTCTACTACCCCCGCACACTTTCATGGCTTGAGAAATTGCCTCCAAATTTTCTAAAAACCTAAAACCCTCCTTCCTGCAATTCAAGTAAGCTACCACATCACGCAAAAAATCCCACAAAGCTGGTCTACCACCAAAAGCCCCGTACCTATGCGCACTTAAAATGTCTTCACAAAATTTGCACAAATCATATTCACTCAAAGCAGCAAAGGCATATTCTTTTAGAGTGGGACATTTAACTTTTAGCTGCACAATCCTCAACTTTGGTGCCCAATGATATAATTGCTCTGTCCTAAGCTTTTTATACTATGACCTACCATATGCTATAAGTTTAGGCAAAAAAAAGTTACCACTTCTTCTTCCACCCTTAGTACTCTTTATTTCTCTTTTTTCAATACACTTATCTTCTCTTACAACTCTTTTTCTAAAGTCCATTTTGGAGTGGAATTGAGGAGCACATATTGCATGTTGGATTAGTCCATGGTATAATATCCATAGATACCCTAGGAATAAGCTATTTTGTGAGCCGTGAGCAATGAGCCCTAAGCAATGAGCTCTGAGCAAAGAACAAGAATTTGTGAGCAGAAAAGGCTTATTTGGTGAAATATTAAAGAAAAACTTAGCAAAAATCATATTCACTTGCAAAAAAATCAACATAAACAGTTTGGGTTTTTAGGCTTTTTGTTTAGTTTGGAGTTTGCAAAAAGATGAAGCTATAGAGTTTGCGAAGCGTGAGCAATTTTTTTTGCAATTTGTGCCACAAGATCAAAACCCAAGGCTAGCACATTTCAGCCAAAGATCTTGCATATTTTCTTCCACCTTGCTTGTTGTTGCAATGTTGTTGAGCTTTTTAGTTCAATTCAACAAAGTTGGGGAGGAAAAGAGGCTATTTTGAAGTTGTGGGCACCCAAATTCCACCAATTTGTACTTTGCAAAAAGAAGGAGGGAAGTGTTGAAGTTGGCGCAACTGCTTGGGAGGAGGCAAGATTGAAGCAATATCCTGTAAGTAAGCAATCTCTCCCTGGCGCCTTGAAGCCTGCTTTTGGACCCAAAGGCTTAAGCAACATTGCAAAGGTGCTCGTGCGTTTGCTGTGCCTTTCCATGTGTTTGCAATTGCTTGAAGATATTTTTTTGCAATGAGTTGAGCTAAGGCAACAAAGATGCCATGTAAGGTTGTGTGTTATCTTAGGTGATGGCAAAGATTGCTTGTTGATGTAGGCATAGATGCTTTTGAAGAAGCCAAGCCGTGGCAAATTTTTCAAATTGGGCAATCGCCATGAAGTCCCATAACAAACCTTTTGATCAAAAGGCTCAATAAGCAAGGCCATGGAGCTCAAAATTCTCAAATTGGAAGATCTCCTTGGCCTTCCATAACAAGCCTTTGGATCCAAAGGATCAAGTGGCGAGGCCAAGGAGCTCCAACTTTTCAAAATGGGCAAGCTCCTTAGCCTCCCATTATAACCCTTTGGATCCAAAGGATCAAATGGCAAGGTCAAGGAGCTCCAACTTTTCAAATTAGGCAAGCTCCTTGGCAAAACCTTTTTATTGAGAGGCCAAGGAGCTTGAACTCTTGAAATTGGGCAAGCTCCTTGGCCTCCTGTTATAATCCTTCAGATCCAAAGGATCAAGTGGCAAGGCTAAGGAGCTTGCCCAATTTTTAAATTGGGCAAGCTCCTTGGCCTCATGCAGTAAGCCTTTGGATCCAAAGAACCATGAACTTTTCAAATTAGATGATCTCCTTGGCTTCCCGTAATAAGCCTTTGGATTTGAAGGGTGAAGCGGCAAGGCTAGGGAGTTCAAATGTTTAGTTCTGCATTGCTTGTGATTTTTAGGTTGTTGCAGCTTATGCATGATTTATTGTGGAGTTGGGGACTTGAGGCAGTGGATGCAAAGGTTGCAAGAAAGTAAATTATGGGCAAGGGCGAGCATTTATGATTGCTTTTTGGCTTCTAGTGAGTTCTTTGGCTATTTGATGAGATTGTAGAGCAGGTTTACTATGGTCTCTTTTTCATTTATTGATCTCCTTGATGTGTCAAAGCTAGCTTTTAGAGCCAAAGGCTGGGGCTAGACATTCTAGGAGTTCATTGATTTCCATACCTAATGCAGGCCACTTCGAGCTACATGGAATTTTGAAGCTCAATTCCAATGGACCTAACATTTTAGGGAGGCCATATTGACATTGATTATGGGTAAAAGATAACATTTCATGAAACCTCATTAAGATTTGTTTGTAGTGAATGTGAATGTTGACTTGTATTTGTGCAAGTTTGGATGTAATGTATAATTTGACGTAATAATGATGAATAAAATTGATTTATGTTCTTGCATTTCTACCTTGTTTGAATGATTGCTCATGCAATAGATGTTTCTCATTGCTCATGTCTTCTCAATGTTAGTTCAGTTGTAGACTTGTAGTCTTTCATTGCATCAGGAATTCACTCTCTTTCTAAAACATTTATTAACTTGCTAATTCCATATTTCTTTGTTTATTTGTCATTTTCTTCATAATGTGCTTTTGTCCTTGTTTTTTTATTCATACTTATTATTATTATTTTATTCCTGATTTGTAGCAAAAATGTAAAAGCTAGACCTTCTAAACCACTGGTGTAATGTTCTTTTTGCAATGCTTGTCCTAAGTTTAATTCTTAGCTACCTACATATGTTGAAAATGAGGCTCAAATGATGATGGTAATTGGTGGTGTCATGGGCTAAGCCCAGTTAGAAGCTCAGATGTACACTCGCTAGTCTAAGATAACTTCAGTTCAAAGATAGAACTTAAAATAAAAAAACTTTTACTTTTAGTTAGTTAAAATAAAAGCTAGACAGAGATTAATATATAAGTAAACACTTATTCATTGTAAACTTAATTTCTGGATCAATATTATATTTTATTTAGTAGTATATGTTTGTTTTGACATCTATACTCTTACATAATCCAGAAATTCGCTCTCTGAAGGGACTTAATCCACCCTTGCTTTTCAAACGGCAAAACTTGGACGAGTTAATTGAGGACTTTATCCACCCTCGTAGTAATGATAGGAGACGACTACAGAACTGGGACGCAAAGGAAAGCTTTGCGAAATTTGAAGACGTTAGTTGAGGCGTGTCTACTTTTTAGAGATGGGAGACAACGCGCTTTCCAACGAGGAGATCTTGCAGTAGCAGCAGCAAAAAGAATATACGGAGGAGGACTATCGACGATAGATTATGAGGTTGCGTTCAGAACTTGCTGCTTCACAACAAGCTGAAAAGCAATTGGGAGGTCCATCTTCGTCACAGATGATGCCGCAATCTTTGCAACAACAGCAGTATGAAGTTACTGCTCCTGTGTTGCGTAAACGATTGCCGGACATCTCGAAGTTCGATGGTAGTCGGAAGAGCTATCCAATGTGGAAGGTCAAAGTTGATAACAAGCTTCGAATTGATGGGGCAGTACTTGGGACACCCCAAGACCAAGCGGCGTATTTGTTCACTAGGATGGAGGCAAAAGCGCAGTTAATGGTAGTATCATTCTACCAAAACCAACCGGGCTGTGATGCAAGAACTTTTGTTCAGCATCTTGACAGCGTTTTTATCGACCCAAATGCAGCGGCGCGGGCGTTGAATAGGCTTTAGGCAATGAAGCAAGGCAGAGAATTGTTTGCAACGTTTTTGCCCAAGTTTGAGAAAGAGCTTGGTGAAGGTCAGCTTACCATGGTTCCTGACATGGTGAAAATTGGATATCTTCGAGGTGCTCTCAACGTGGAGATGCAACGCGCGATGATCGAGCTCGTCACGTATGTTCATTACGGCACTTTTGTGCAGGCTTTGTTGGTAGTTGGTTCTCAACTCGATTGCCTTCAATATCAAAAAGGCCGTGCATCCCCGATGGCAACAACAAATCACGTGTGGCCCGGTGGAGATGAGATGGATTGGACGCCTACCATTCAAGTAGGAAAGCTTCAAAGACGCCTGACGCCGGATGAACAAGAAAAGTGCCAACAGGAAGGTCGATGTTTTTTATGTTTGAAGCGTGGCCACCGCGCAAACGATTGTTTGTCAAAGAAGGGTGATGCCGAAGAAAAGATTAAAAAAGAAGACGTGGAGAAGACCACGAAGGTGCGCGCAGTCAAAAAGAAGAGTAGTGTTGTCATAAAGGAGGTCAAAGAGTTGGAGACTTCTGACTCTGAAAAGGAGTCGGAAAACGAGTAGCTTCCGGCAAAAGACTCAGTCGGAAGCGTGTAGGCAAGTTGTTGAAGTTGAAAAGTTGGCGTTCACATAAGAATCTTGACACGAATGGTATGTACATTGATATTTTGATCAATTCAATTTTATCCACTCGTGCTTTATGCGACTTTGGATGCCAATGCTTCGCAACTGTGTCTGAGCAATTTGTTAAGAAAAACGGATTAGATTCTTCACCAATCAAACCAAGACCCCTCGAACAAGTTACAATCATAAAGAAGCAATCTATGATTCAACGCATAGCAACATTTAAAGTTGATATCAACGGTATAGAAGAAAGGATTGTTGCATATGTTATTCCCAAACAAATTGATGATGTCATCTTTGGAAAAGGCTGGATGGAGCGACATGACGCTAGCATTCGACCTACTAAAGATGAGGTTTGCATTCGGAAGCCTTTCAAGATGATCGTCAAGACTCGATCCATTATATCGGAACCAATTCGGGAAATACAGGCAACAACAATCCGGACTTTGCAAGCTAGCGATGAACCTGTACAGATTTTTACTGCTAGCTTGGTTGACATTCAGAAGGCGCTCCAACAGAAGGTGTACAAGGATCCTGCGCAACATGCTCCAGACTGGTTGATGCCGGTTATTGATGCCTTTGATCGGCAAGACGCGAAGTTGTTGCCGCCACACAGGAAAGGGGTCGATCACGAAATCAATCTTGTTGAAGGGAAGACCAACAACGACATCCCTGCAATGCCATTATACTAAATGTCCAAGGATCAGCTATTAGTACTATGCAAGACTCTTACGGAATTGTTGAACAACGGCTTCATTCGTGTAAGCAATTCGCCTGCAGCAGCCCCAGTGATATTTGTTAAGAAACTTGGTGGAGGATTACAATTTTGTGTTGATTATTGTCGATTGAACGAGATAAGTCGAAAGGACAACTATCCGATCCCGCGCATTGACGAGACATTGAGGACTATTGCTACAGCCAAGTACATCTCGAAGATTGATGTCATCGCTGCATTTCATCGAATACGAGTCAAAAAAGGTGATGAGTGAAAGACGGCGTTCAACACACGTTTTGGTCTATACAAATGGCTAGTCACGCCATTTGGGCTCACTGGTGCACCTGCAACATTTCAGCGATACATCAACTGGGTACTTCGAGATGAACTAGATGTATGTAGTTCTGCATATATAGATGACGTGGTCATTTATAGTGATACACAAAAAAAACACCGCGACGCTGTGCTTAGGATCATTCGTAAACTTGCTGACGTAGGGCTTCAACTTGATTTTGATAAAAGTGAGTTTGAAGCTAGTAGCATTAAGTATCTTGGATATCTGGTAGAAACTGGTAAGGGATTGCGGGTTGATCCGGAGAAACTTGAAGCCATTCGGAAATGGGAGCCGCCAAAGAAGGTGAAAGGAGTCCGTGGTTTTTTGGGCTTTTGCAATTATTATTGACAATTTATAGATGGATATGCGAATATTGCAAAACCACTTACTCGATTAACGCAAAAAGACCAACCTTTCAATTGGACATCGGATTGTCAACTTGCATTTGATCGGTTGAAAGAAGCTTTGGTAAATGCACCAGTATTAGCAAAATGGACCCCAGGATTGGAAACGGCAATTGAATGTGATTCCTCTGGATATGCAGTTGGTGGCACTTTGATGCAGAAGGTGGATGGACTTTGGCACGCGGTTGCTTATTTTTTGAAGAAACACAGTTCAGCCGAATCTAACTATCCAATTCATGACAAGGAGATGTTAGCAGTTGTTTGTTGCATTCGTGAATGGCGTACGGAGCTTGCTGGACAACATTTTGAGGTATGGTCGGACCATCGTAATTTGGCTTATTTCCGAAAGAAGCAACATTTGAGAGAGCGGCAAATGCGTTGGGCTTATGAGTTGAATGACTTTAGCTTTGAGATAGTGCATAAACCTGGAAGAGAGCAAACTCAATCAGACGCACTTTCCCGTCGCAAACAAGACACTCCCAACGATATGAATGATGATCGGATCATGAACCGACATCATCAACTATTAGAAGGAGATGGTAACGCTTTGAAAGTGGTTGCAAAATCCGCATGGATAAAAGATGGCGATGCGGATTTGGAAAAGGAAATCGCGGCTACGGAGTCAATGATGGCACCACGTCCCATATGTCCATTTGCAGACGCAGAGATGATTGCATTGTGGGGATGCAGGACTCAAAACGAATCATCAATATTGGAAGATGCGGAAGGCTGTTATGGATGGCGAACATCGACTACAAAAAGAATGGGGCCTACCGATCACAATTAATGAATGCTATGTAGATGGAGCCCATCGGCTACGTTAGCGTGGACGAATATGGATACCGGCGTACGAACCACTTCAAACGCGATTGATTCAGTATATTCATGACTCACCATTGGCTAGACATCCAGGTCGTGAAGGAACACGAGACTTGTTCGCATGCGAATATACGTGGCCTGGAATGACTCAAGACGTTCGAAGATTTGTACGAAATTGTAATGTCTGTGGAAAATCTAAGATTTGGCGTGAACAAAAGCAAGGTTTATTAAAACCTTTACCAATTCCCGCACGGATATGGACAGAACTTTCTATCAACTTTATTACCGGCTTGGCACCAAGTAACACTTATACAAATATCTTAGTTGTAACGGACTGTTTGTCCAAATTCATCATTGCTGTGCTAATGAAGGAAATTTGTGCTATTGATGTGGCTCAAAAACTCTTAGAGCAAGTTTTTCAACATCACGGACTATCGACCGCAATCGTTTCCGACCGCAGAAGTCAATTTGTGAGTATGATGTGGGGAGAAGTGTGCCGATTGCTGAGGATCACACGGAGATTGTCGACAGCCTTTCATCCAGAGACGGACGATGCAACGGAGCGTGCCAATCAAAAGTTTGAGACATACCTTCGCATCTTCACTGCATTTGAACAAGACAATTGGGCTCTTCAGTTGCCAATAGCAATGATGGCATTGAATAATCGGATGACGCAGTCTACAGGTATGTCAGCATTTTTTATGACTCACGGCTTTCATCAATCTCTCATGGATTTTATCATACCTGAGGAGCAAGGATCTTCCTTATCACCGGCGGAGAAGGGACGTAAGCTTGTTGAGCAATGGAGTCATAGTGCTGATATGGCAAAAACAACAATGGCGATTGCGCAAGAAAATCAAGAACGTCAATCTAACGTACGACGTTCCGTGGCCGAAGTCTTCTGTCCAGGTGACCGTGTCTAGTTGAAATTGAAGAACATCAATACAACACGGCCGATCAAGAAGCTCGATTGGATTGCCCTTCTTTATCGCGTGCTTGAATGTGTTGGTACACATGCGGTTCGTTTGAATACTCCTCTCAGTATTCATCATGTTTTCCATGTGAGTTTGGTTAAAAAGGCAGGAGCGGATCCTTTGCCTTCTCAATTGGCACATGATAATGAGCCTGGTATTGTTTTGCACAATCTACTAGATCCTTCAGATGCCCCAACTGATAATGACGGCGAGTACGCAGTTGAACGGGTATTGCGACATCGGCGCCAAAGACATAGTTGGCAATTACTTGTGAAATGGCTTGGCTGGCCCGAGCCCACTTGGGAACCATTACGTCATTTGCGAGATGCAGTGGCCTTGGATGATTATGAGTGCTCCTTGCGCAATGTAGGTTTAGTTGTTCCTTGGGCAGATCTTCTCCTCCATTTTTAGTTACGGAGGAGGAGGAGGAGGCATATGTCATGGGCTAAGCCCAGTTAGAAGCTCAGATGTACACTCGCTAGTCTAAGATAACTTCAGTTCAAAAATAGAGCTTAAAGTAAAAGAACTTTTATTTTTAAAGTAAAAGCTAGACAGAAATTAATATATAAGTAAACACTTATTCATTGTAACTTAATTTCTGGATCAGTATTATATTTTACTCAGTAGTATATGTTTGTTTTGACATCTATACTCTTACAGGTGGTGTAACTTGGAAGCCTTGGCGTTATTGTGGAAATGCTGGTGTTGAACTTTATTTGGATACATGTGCTAAAGATGTATTGTTTACCTTATTCTTTAGTGATACTGACCCTTAGACTTTCTCGTCTCCTTCTAAATGTTTACCTTATTCATTAGTGATACTGACCCTTAGACTTTCTCATCTCCTTCTAAATGTTTACCTTATTCATTAGTGATACTGACTCCTAGACTTTCTCATCTCCTTCTAAATCTTTGAGCTTTGGATCTCTTTTTGCAGATTCATGGAGCAATGCCACTTTTCTAAATGATTTGCCAAGATTTTGTCTACGATAGAGAGTTTATAAACTCTTATCTTTCTATGTTATTGTTTTGTTTTCATATATATATTTTTTAATCTATATACAAGTTTTTGTTGTAAACTTATATATTATTTGTACAAGGTATATTTAGGGGATTATTTTTCCTTCAAGAATTTGGTTAGCCTAATTCTAACTATAATATTTTTTTGCATTTCTTTGTGATTATCCTTCATGTATATTGCTTTTATCATGTACTTCATGACTTTGTAGCTCAAAATTACCTTTGGATTTTTGAAATATATTAATCATCACTCAATTAATAAATTCAAGTGGCAATGACTCTTATTCAATTCTCAAATCATACTATTAATTAGTTATTGCGTTTTGCCTTTGTAATACATGTAGTATCCAAAAATTCTTAGTATTTTCTTTCATTTTGACTACGTTTTTTCCACGGTTTTAGATCTCTTTCCACACGGTTTTGGGAATTATATATATAAAAAAATCTAGGCTCACGGCTCACAAAATAGCATTCCTCCATCTTGCATACCAAGTCTAATTAGGCTTTATATAAAAAAGCCAACCCTAAATATCATAAGATTTGCTAGTATACACTACAAATGAACCCCTAAAGCCTCAAGACATGAACGTCTTGCAATTAGAGCAATCCATGCTTGAAGAAAGATTTACCTTGACATTGTTGCCAAAAAATGCGTGCAATAGCTTTTGGCCTGTTTGCAAACTCCCCCTTAAAAACTTTGTGGGTCTCATGCGCTTCCCAAAAAAAGCGCACTTCCCTTACTCTTGGAATTGTCCAGCAACTTCTCTACATGTTTGCTACCTTGAGCATGGTTCTTCAAGTTTGCTTCCAAGTTTTTTTTGGGAGGACACAAACTATAAACGTCATTGCAAATTACACACCAAATTTTCCACCATAAGCTTTTCAACTCAATGGTAGATGGAAGTCCTCCAAGGAGTTGAAAGTTGAAACATCTCTCGGGAAGGGTCAAGGCCATTATTCACAGTTTTCAGAATTTCAACACCTTCCATCACTAATTGCCTATGGTCCTCCGCAATGGAAATCACAATTTTTTAACTTTTTGCAAGCAACTGCGGATGATTATGTCAATTTACCCCTTTTCTTGAGCATGAATTTCAGATGTGTTGATTACTCATAATGTGATTTTTTTTTAAATTAGAAAAAATGTTTGACACTTTTTTCATTTTTGTGGTGCCCATCAGCCTCTCCAGAGTCCTTTAAATACTCTAGGCCGTAAAAAATTACAATCTCTATTCCATCTCAATCTTATGACTTAAAGCCCTATTTGTAATCTTCTAATGAAATTATCTTTAGTGTAACCCACAAATTGTCTTCTCTACCTTTGTATTGTGCCATTACATCTGCATGCACAATTTTAGAGCAAAGCAAACTTTCATGGCTAGAAGCACTAACCCTAGAATATGAAAGACATCAGATCAATTGGAATTTCTTTGTTGCCACCACTTGCAAGGGGAAGAAAATCTAGCACAAGGCCCTCCATAATATTACTCTAGAAACTCTCAATGAAGTCTTGTTTTCCTTTGGTGCATCAATGTTTGCAAAGCAGATCTACAAGCTCATCATCTAATGCATAGATCATGAATACAACTTGTCAATGTCATTCAACAATTCAAGAGTGACTACAACTCGGCAGGACTTTCTTGAATTCCAATACTAGTAGGGGAACTTTATAACAAGCTTCTCTTTAAGCTGAATCCGTAAATCAACTAGAGTCTCTCCATCATTTGCCTTCATGGTCTCAATACACTTAGGTGATGATGTTTCATCACCCAAAGTATAAAGCTTAATCTTCTTTGTCCCTAGTAAATCTTGAATTCAAAGCAAAAATATTAAGAATATCACATACCAACTACAACTACAGTTCTAGCCGCATACCTCAAGACCTTTAAATTGTATCATATATTGATCATAATGCTCATGCCAAAACTATTTGAATGTGAATAATTAGCCTTGCACAAATTCAAAACGCAAGTTAATTGAATATAGATAAAGCCCTCATTTGAACAATTACATGCACACCACCATTGATATTTGTAAGGACAATTGAAATCTTATTATTATAAAATAAATTGCAATGCAAGTTGTTGTTATAATCATAGTACTCCAAACAAACATCCAAGCTTGGAAAAACGGCATGGAGCCTAAATGGCTCCATGCGCATAATCTTTATTTAAGATACATTCAAACTAACCCATAATACTTCAGACATACATCCAAGCTCAGAGGGCAATCAACTAGAGACACATAGAATGGTATCTATAACCTAAGTTTGTAGCCAAACTCCTTGAAGTCTTTTGGAACACCATAATTACCTCGTTAACGGCAAGAAGTTGTCTGTGACACTTTTTCATCTTTTGCAACTTCCTCAAAAAATACATAATTATCAAACATACAATTAGAATCTTAGCCACACATACAATCAGATGAATTATCTTTCATGCAAGATGTACAACTACATAACAACAAGGGATCTCAAATAATGAACCTCACCTACATTCTCATAGCAACAAGATGAGTCCGTAATTGTTTAAGTCTAAATAGAAATTGCATGCAACTTTTTTCTAAAACACTTTTCTCAAACAAGAAGCTTGAAAGCATACTTAAACTTAGATTTAGCATGCACTTTGTTTGTATTCTAGAACTTCATGCAATATTCCTTGAAGTTCTCATTGGCAAAGGTTGGCAGGGTTTGTCCAATCACCTGATACTAGTAAAATTGTTACACCAAAAGCAACACTACAATCAAAAACTACACCAACGTTGAATCAATGAGCGTCTTTCCTCAGATACACCTCTGCTGATGCTTCTATAACCAAAATTGTATTTCCTCTCTAAATGGATTGAAGCAGCGTATGTATGATCAAGTGCTTGTTCAAAGTCAACAAACCCTAGCTAGAGGTTCAATGGCATGCTTCCACAACACCCGGACTTCCTAAAAGAACACTCAAACGCCAAATCCTACTACAAAACAAACCAAAAAAGCAAAATTCAACCAATGTAATTGACCTCCTTGTCGATATGACTAGTGTAGAAGACTTGTTTACACTAAAAACATTATTTCTATCACTTTCTAAAGTAACAAACATGAAAGTTAAAAAACACTTAACTTAAAAGAGTTGTGAGCATTCAAATGCAATCAATTTTTTATCAAAGTATCGAAGTTCATCTTGATTAACTCACTCTAGTCCTGAATTTGCAAAAGGCATGTTTAAAAAAAACTCCTTCAAATCCTAGATTAACCTTAAACATGTACACAAACCAAGTTTGTTCTTACACCTTCTTTATGAAGGATAATTATGACTGACACTGCTTTGTTAAGTCAAGTTCTCTAAAAAATATACATATTTATTAAATCTAGTCCACAGAAAGGCAAGGAAAGAGGAAAGCACTCACTTTCAAGGTGACCTTGGAAAGGGTGGAGAGAGCATGTTGCATGGTGAGATCTTGGTCGTGTTGTTCTTGCACCTCATCTAGCAAACTATAGAAGGCGTCTTTGCTTGTGCTTTGAACGATGCGCGGCTGCTCGTGCGGCACCTAAAGAAGAGCGATGTGGAAGAGCCCCTGTTGTAAGGAGGAGGAATAGAGTAGGAAATGTAAAATTGCTAGAAAAAAAGAAGAAGGGGGAAGAGCAATGCGAGAAAGCTGTTGGGGAGCTATTGGCAATGGGTAAGTGTTTAGAAATAAATCCTAAGCTTATTTTGCTACTTGACAAACAAACCCTACATTGCAGCTTTCAACAGTCAAATCACGCACGCAAGACCATGAAATTTAGTGTTTCCATGCTCCTGCCCACCTGTCCAAGTAATTCTAAACAAATTTCCCTCTATTCTTTTCAAAACTTGAACAAAACATACTTTGTTTTTCATTCAAACTTGTCAAATAATACTAATCAAACTCATCATATTAAACAATTTCTAGATGATCCTATATTTCCTACCCTATTTTTTTCTACAAAATTCTAAAATGAAGGCATTATTCACCACCATATTTTACATATAATGAAGTAATAGACATATTTTTGTTGCTATGGTATTTCTAATAGAAATATGAAATTTACCTCTAATGAATTAAATCGACCCTTTTTTTTTATCTCACCTAGTTTTCTAAAATTTGATAGTCTCCCCTCCGAGTGTTGGGCAAAGCTCTCCTTTAACCCCTAAATCCCCAGGGCCTTTATTTTGTCAAAAGACACTCAAAACTGCCATTTCTATTGCAAAGAGTAAAAAAGTTTGAAAATTGGTCATTTTGCATATCTGATTGTAGGATCTTGTACTAGACTAGTATAAGAATGTGGAAACAAAAATTCAAAAACTTTGACTATAATGTTTGCAAGATATTTGCGTTAAAAGTGTAAAAAACAAACTTATTTGCACCTTGCATGATTAGATTATTTGACTTTGAACTTTTTTAACTTCAAATTTTTGTACCACAAAGTTTTGAAGTTTATTTTTCAATAGTGGAAAATTGAGTTTAGAATCTTTGGAGAACAATCAAAACAAAAGGTGCTTAATTTTCATTCTTAAAAAAAACATTAGGTAGAAGAAGGTATGAGATTGAACAAAAACTTAAATTGTTAATAACCCTACAATGGAATTGAAATGCAACAATCCTAATGGTGAGATTTTTTAGAAAGCAAACTTCATCCTTTCCAATAGTTTTGTTTGGAAAAATGTTGATATTGTATTCAAAAATGAAGTTTATAAGTTATTTTTTCAATAAAATGCTTGAACTGCCCAAAAAACAAGATTGTCCATAACTTTCTCATAACTAGTCCAAATGGAATGAATCAAAGCTTCAAATGTAGGAAAAACTATAATTATGAAAAGAGAGAAAAAAAAAATCTGAATTTTTTTTCCCAATCTCCATAAATTTGTGCTTATTTAGGCATAACTTTTGCTTTTGGGCATAGATTGGAATAAAAATTATATTTCCCAAAAGCTAATGTATTTTTCTATCTTCAAAACAAGTTTCAAAAATCAAGACAAAAATCCAAGCTATAGGTACTTGCCTGAAATTCTATTTGTCCCGTGAGGGGACACTTAGGGATTTGGGGGTTAATAAAAGTGGTAATAGCACTTCAATGCTTGAACTTTATTTTTAACTTTGTCTATTATTTTGTGTTTTATTGTGATTTTCATTTTGTCTTTTAATTTGTTTTTTAATTTGCCTTACACTTTGTCTTTTACTTTGATAAAGCTTTCGATTTTAATATAAATTGGTATCAACCTTTCTATTAAGTTATAGTTCTTGGAATTCTATTTTATATATTTCACACTCAATTTATTTTTTTCTCTTAAAATTAATGAAAATGTCTTGTTCTCTGAGTGATGTGCATTTTAATTCAGAATATCAACGGAAGGAACATGAATGGGGTAAAACCCATAGGCGTCAACTTCACATTGATCCAAAAGTTCATGAGGAGCATCAAAGTATGTCTATAAGTAATAACAGCAGTCTAGAAAACATACAAAAATTGAGAGCATTAGGTATGTCAATTCTTGAAGGTGTAAATGAAGTTATCCAATCTCATAAATTAAAAAATCCACCTTTTGAATTTGACCCATTAACTGCAATTATGTTATCTCAATCATGTTTGCTAATAGAAGAGGATAAAATATTAGCTATATACATAGATAAGTTTTTTCCCAGATCGTAAATGTGAAGAGTATTACAATAAATTAGAACTCATCTATGATCATGAAGGATTTGTTACAAGAGGTCAGCTAAAAGAAGGTGGAGGAATGGTAATGGTTGGTTGGAGGCATGATACCTTCAAGGACAAGTCTGCTATGTAAGTATATTTTGCTTAATTGATTATGTTATTGTGAGTTGTAATTACATTATTTATTTAAAATGTTTGTTTAATTTATTAATTTATTATACTAATTTAAAATCCTTATAATTCTCTAATATACATATGTGTTTTCAAATATGTTTACAGATATGCACAATCATATCGTTTGCTATATAGCATAAAACCAAGTGCCGAAGAAATTCACAAATTGGTAGAAGTTCTTACAAACGATGTGTACAAATTTTTGGAGCCTGCGTTTTCTTCTTGGATCCAAGAGTTGGAGAGTCTACATTCTAGAGCAATTCCTTATAATTGGGGAAGAATTGGTGATACACCATTTTCTCTGATGGATGTTACAAAGAACTATTGGACAGCACCACATTACGATACTGGCAATTCGCACATGGGATTTATCATGTGGTTTACTAAAGGTGAGATATTTACTTTTTTAGAATTTAAGGTTTTTAAAAATTGTGAATTTAGTATTAAAACATATTGATCAATTATTATTTTCTTAATTTTCTTTAATTTTAATAGTTACAAATGTATTTCTTAGAATATTATTGGCATTTCTTTTACTTATTATTGTCACATAAAGGCTTATGTTTTATATTCTAATTTGAAGTTTGATTTACAGAAGCAGAATCTGGAATACCAAGAAAAGGTGGAGAATTTTGGTTACAAGACTACGGCTTTTTCTTCAAACCGAAAGCTGAATCACTCTTGTTGTTAGATTCCAAAAACATAAAGCATGGAACTCTACCAAATATTGGATATTATCAACTTGGAGTTGCTCTTTTAACCAAAAAAACTACTTTGGACGCTTTTGATAGAATTTACAAAAGGGATGGAGGAGAGAGAAGATCTAGACACCATCAAATGTCAAAAATGTTGATGTGAAATTAAATTAAAGAAAATATGATTTTTTCCTATATATCAAATAAAAAATAGCATTGTAATGAGTGCATTTGGTGATGTTGTTTTTCTCCCTTCCATGATGAACCATGTATCTCTCTTCTATTACCATAATCCAAAAAAACCCTCAAAATGGAAGACTCATCTAATTTTTCCATAAGTTTGTTAATATCTAGCTTTGAGCTAGAAACCTTGTCCAATAGGTGATTTGAGTGCATGGAAACATCTGGTCCAACTAAATGAGGTTTATTGTCAATAGTACGTGGGAGATGGTGGTCTCTATCAAGATTCATTTTAGTGGCAAAAATTTGCCAGTTGCGAATGATTTCTCCCAATGCAAGTATTTCCCTCCAAATATCCTTCAATGACAAGGCAACAAGGACGCATTCATTTGCCACTAAAATGAACATTGGTCTGTATTGGTACATACATAAAGTGAAGAGCATGCATGAAGTGGATTTAATTGATGTTTTACTGTGAGTTAGGTTACCTTTAAAGGTCAGTGCATCAAAAAAGTGGATGCTCCTTGGTCAATTCTAATTGTAACTTTCAAAATATCAATTTTTGATACTTGGTTCAAACTAAAAAAATGAAGCTTGACAAGTTAACTTTCTTTTCTATTTTGTTTATTTTTTTGAAAAATGTCAAAAATCAAAAGAGTTATTGCCATTGAAAGCTCCAAGTGTTTGAATCCAAATAACGCAATACATTGTATTTTCCATTCAGGTTTTCTACTTTTTAAATGCATTTTATATTTAAACTACAAAACTATGTTTCTCATTTGACCATTTGTTTATGGTAGAAATTATAAACTTTTTAGATTCATATTATAATTAATATAATTTTATTTCCACATTTAGCTTTAAAAAATCATAGTAATTCCAGTTTTCCATCAACTTTATTGAAAAAAACAAAGTAAATAGAAAATGAATGTGTCTTTTTAGCAAAAAAATATAGAAATTTATAAATCAATTAAATACAAGGATAAGCTTGGTTTGATAGTCAAACTTGACTTTAAATTCTTTATTGTGGTTGTTTTGGGTGTAAATATTGAAATAACCAATTGAATTTTTTTGCACTAATCTTTAATGCTACTTGTACCTTTTGAAAACAATTCAAGTAATTTGGATTTTTCTTGCTAATTTAACCTTTTTATGTTCATTAAAAATAATGATGACAATTAAAAAAATTCATGAAACAAATTGAAATTTCTTGGAGTGATACATCATTCATAGTTTCAAGCAATGAAATATAAAATTGTTGTTTGAACACACTTCAAAAGGAAAAATTTAGCTTAGACATGAAGTTTGACCATTTCAAAATGGATCAAACCCTTTAGGGATTAATGGCATTTGTGAGTTAATCACACATTGACAATTTAAATTTTTAAATTGGACAAATTTTGCAATAAGATTGCTAGCGCAAAATTTGCTTATTGCAAGGATATTCCTATTGCCTTTGTATGCACAATAGGTATCTAAACTTGTAAAAAAAATAGTAGTTAATACAAAAAGCTTTTGCTTTTAGTTAACATTGATTTGTTGGAAATAGGTGATACGTTGTCATTGCTTTTCTTTACACGTAGCCAGAACTCAATATTTCAAAACATGTAGAAGCCAAAAATTAGCTTAGAAATTTTCAATTCTTGCCAACATACATGTAAGGTAGCAGCATCCATAAGCGATGTGTCCCCATGGGCGTCACCTGACAGTAGCAGGGGCTAATTAATAAAAAATCAAATGGTCGTGGGTGATTAAATGATGGTTATGGGTGATGAATGATGGTTATGGTGACTGGTATGACGGTTTTGAATACCCATCTCACTATTTAAGAACCAACAAGCCTTGTTTTTAGCATCTCTTACACATGATTCCTACAATTTCAATGATTTTGGACTTTGAAAAATCTTTGTGAACAAATGCTTGTAGTTGGAACCTTGAAATTGATGCCAATATTTTTGAGTTCCACTTCCTAACTTACAATTTTTTTTCAAAATTAGTTGATTGTTTTACCTACTTCAAAACCCTTAGTTCCACGCTTATGGGTGCGCCTACCTTACTGTTGAGATGGATATGTCGCCTCCCTGATTTCTTCATCAATTCCTATTCATAGCCATAATTCACTAATGTTTATTTGCTTAGCGCCATTTCTATCTCCCAAGGATACATAGAAGTAGCCACCTCATCGAAAGTTCAACTAATATTACCTCCACTACTTAGAAAAAGTTAAATCATCAATTCCTATTCATAGCCATAATTCACTAATGTTTATTTGCTTAGCGCCATTTCTATCTCCCAAGGATACATAGAAGTAGCCACCTCATCGAAAGTTCAACTAATATTACCTCCACTACTTAGAAAAAGTTAAATCATCAATTCCTATTCATAGCCATAATTCACTAATGTTTATTTGCTTAGCGCCATTTCTATCTCCCAAGGATACATAGAAGTAGCCACCTCATCGAAAGTTCAACTAATATTACCTCCACTACTTAGAAAAAGTTAAATCACTAAAAAAAAATACTGGTGAGAGAGCACAGTTTACTGCACATCGATGTGGGGCCAGAGTGGGAAAAGCTCGGGCTATTCTTCAAACAAGCGTAAGCTTAGTACTAACTTAACCCCTCAATGACCAAGGGTGTTTTTTGAAAAAAATCTCAGAAACTGCCAGCTTGTAGTGCATTGCCCAAAACTAAAAATAAAAAGTTTTTTTCTCAATTCCAACTGTACAAAAGTGTGTCAAATAGAGAAGTTAATGTGTGCAAAAAAAATTCAGCTGTGTGTAAAAAAATTCAGCCCATTTAACCGCGCGGATTGTAAGATTATAACGTTTGAAGTGAGAAAAATAGCTTTTTTCATTCCTGCAAAACAAGGTTAGTAGACTTTGAGCCTTCCTAAAGTAAAATTTTTGCACTACACAAATTTGAGCTTTTTAATCATTCACAAGTATATGATGTTAGGTTCACTCATGAAAATTTTCAGATGCAAAGATAGAATCTAGCTTATTCTAAATCACCATGCAGTGCAAGGAGGTTTACTAAATTGGCAATACATTAGTCATTATTTCATGTTTTTTTGTGCAATGAAGAAGCCTTTTCTTTGAAATCTAAACGGTAAAAAGTTAGAGACAATCATTTGGAAAATGTGAAAAAAAAATTCAAGAGTTTTGGATTTATAAATTGAAAGATAATTGACCCTGAAGTTAGAGGATTTTTTTTTTCTTGAAACTACATGAACATAGTTAACAAAGTTTGACTCCTAAATGTGATGTAAGAGTTCAATTTTTTTTTTTTTTTGAAAATTGTACATTATGTTTTTTTAGTTACATACTTGCCAAATTTCAAAAGTTGATGAGAGTTTCAGCATAAGATTCTCCAAAGATGCCCAAGCTGCCCAAGCTGCCCAAATTCTTTTGGGTAACATAACTTTTGAACCGGGCATCTGATTGGGGAAAATATCATCTTCACTCACAGGATACATGTTTACACCTTGTGTAACAATTTAGAGAACATCCAATAAAAAGTAACTTCACATGACCCTACCCAAATTCTCAAGTGGCCGTTGAACAGCCATTTGATCCTTTAGGGGTTAATAATTTGCCCCCTATGTTTCTGTTATTCATTTGTATCCTCGATTGTAATGTTATTCATTTGTATCCTCCAGGGTTTCTCGCTCCAACAGGATCTCTGAATCCAAATGCAAATCCGGAATTCCCATACTCAATTTCCAAATGGTAAATGTCTACCATCTCACATCTACTGGCTAGTAAAAGAAACAGTGTTTTTTCCAACCTGGCCCCAGATCGACGTGTGCAGTAAACAGAGGCTGGTGACATACTGACAATGCCCCAGATTAGATGATGCCCCAGATTAGATGTCGATAGCGCAACCTGCTTGGTTATGGGTGCATTCACCGTTTATGCAGGGTGATCCATGCATTGGAGTCGGATACTTTTTGAATGATTTTCGATGCCCTTGTGGCACCTTTGAAGACTTTCACTGACTATTTTTGCAGGCAGATATGCCAGTTTGTGGATACCAAGGTTCTGGTTTTTACAATCTTTTTTGATAGATTTTCGTACCCTTCCTCTTTGACCTAGGGTCTCTTTCCTGTAGTATTGGAAGAATTAAAGGCAGTAAGAGGCTTCATGATTCATGGTTTAAGCTCCCTTTGTCAACACCCATGGGTAAGAAACTATTTAACACTTTGAATAAATTGTATAAATAAATGGCCATGTAAGCAAGGTTTTTAACAAACCCAATATTTTTTATTTCCTTTTTCCTAACCTAAAAATATTAATTTCAACTATATTTCATAAACTTAGATATCCTAATTTGAAAGTTTCTTGGTTATGGGTGCTCCTACCTTATTTCTTGCTTTTTAATGTAAGTGTTTTCAAAGTGAAGAAGAAGGTCAAGCGTAGATTTGTAGTAGGAAATGGTGTATTTGTTGCTTTTAAATGTACATGTTTTCGAAGTGAAACTAAAGGTCAAGTGTCTAGAGTTAGCTGACGCTTCCTGATTTCTTTTGTTCCCTTTCATCACCTTTGACGCAGCCACATCTGCTGGAATCTAATATCAAGCGTGATCTGGAGCACTTCAAGTCCATATAAGGTAGAAATACCATAAACGGTTACTGCCGGATAAGGGTTTCGTAGAGTGTCCTTAAACCAACACGAGCTGGCTTTGAAAAAGGTTTCAAAAATATGCTCTTTCCTTGCATATGATTGGTTCAAATTTATTTTGGAACAAGGTACTAGAGGTAGCCATTTAAGGTACACCTATGAAACTGCAAACGGTCCAAACCCTAAATCCACATTTATATTGCATAAAACATTCATTTTTGATTTTTGATTTTTGATTTTTTTTGCAATCTTCCTTATCCTTGTTTCTCCACAGCTTGAACTTAATTTCTTAAGAAATTCCCCATATCTTCAAGCTAAAGTGCCTTATTTTAACCATTTATGGTATTTTGACCTTATCTTTGTTCTCATGGGCCGTGCTATGAGCCCAAGGGTAATGAAAATTCAACCTCGACATCTTCATCCTGTTTTGCTTGGCATTCTCTTATCAGTACTAAGGTAGTTTGCTCATAAATTGTACAGGCATTAAAACCGCCCACCTTCTCAAATATTCCCTTGTTGTTCATGTTTTTTTTTCATATGTTTTCAAAATGTATAAAAAGTGTACATTTGAGGAAGTGGGTGATTTTAGAGACCTATGGCCTTTCCATTTCAAATTTTCATACCTAATTCCACAAAGCTCCAAAAAATATGAAAAAAATTGGATTAGATGTCAATTCTTCTTGTCTTTCAAGGAGAATTTACTGAAAAATAGTTCAAAAAGTTTCAGTTCCCCAAAATTCAGTTTCAGCCCTTAGATGGACGGTTTATGAGCACACTACCTTACTACTGCTCCAGTCCTTATCATCAAGATCATCATCAATCGATCATCTCGTTTGTGGTCTTTTGAAAATCGCTATATCCTTGAGTGTTGTTACTGCTGGTTCGTGTCTGGACTGCGTCGTACTGAAAGAATCCTGGATCCATTGATGGTCATATTCGTGTGCTTGAAAACGCCAAAATTCTGACATTCAGCTCTAAAAACTAGGGTTAATATTCATCTGAGTGTTAGTTTCGTGAAATTTCGCCTTTTTTTTATGAAATGTTGACGCTGAATTGAGAAGGATGATGCTGAAAAGAAGACGACTGGCTTGGGAAGAGATTGAATCCTTAAAGTTGTTGAACTCTGGAAGAAAAATCGCCATGTTCCTTCTCGAGTAGGTAAATCAAGCCACTCTTGCTTACTATAATTCTTCACCTCGATTAATTAGTCTTTTAACCCCTAAAGGCCCAAGTCCATTTTTCTGAGAAAGTCATTGAAAACTATCACTTTTGGAGAAATGAGTAGAAAGGTAGAAAAAAAGGTTTTTTTCAAAGATCCAATTGTAAGATCTTGCCTTAGACTATGGTGGGTACTTGTGGAAAAAAAATTAGCTCATTCTAGATGTATAAGAGTGAGATATTTGCATCTGAAGTCAGAAAAAAAGTTTTTTTCCTTGCTGCCCAAAAAATTTAGAAGCCTTCGACCTCTTCTATATCAAAAAATTTGCTCTACGCAAAGTTGAAGTTTATTTTTCCCATGTAGAAGACCAAGTTAGGTAAGTGTGGGAGAATTTCCAAATGAATTGGAGGTGTGAATCATACTTTGTAAAATCTTGCAATGCCGGAAGGCTGTGAAATTTGCATATATACTAGGCAAAATTGGAGGATTTATGTAAAATTGAGAAATCTGAATTACTTTGATCCAAATGTTCAATACCAAGGAATCTTAGTCAACTACAATTTGGAAAAAAAGTCAAAAAAAAAACTAAAGGACCAAATTTTACAAGGGGCAAAAGAAATGGAGGTTTGGGAATCCCATACCTACCCAAAAACCAAAACTTCTCACTCATAAATCAAAATTGAATGATTCAAAGCCTCCCACATTTGTAAAAATTTAAAGAATCAATTTTAGATTTTTAATTCTAAAAAATGAAAATTTTAAAAAAGTTTTTTGGGCTGCCCGGACTGCCTACACTCCCTTGTTGTTCAGAAATTCATGCATAACTTCTTCAATAAATGTCAAAATGAAGAAAAAAATAGATGTACATGTACATCTTTGAATTCCCTACCATCCACAAAAATTTCAAAAAAATTATAAAATTTGGTTTAGTCACAAGTACATGCTTGAGGTCCATTTGTCCCCCAAGGGGACACTTGGGCCTTTAGGGGTTAAGAATTGATCTTGTAAGCATCTACATTTTTGATTAATACGTTGATACCAACATTTCTATGAAGGCATAGGTCAGCTCAGATGTGCAAAAGCATGGTACCGTACACATTCACAAATCTGTCATTCCTTTGCATACAGCCTTCTACATCTAGGGTGTATGAGCAAAGATATTTTACCTTTGATATTATATGGCCAATTCTCTTGAATTATGTTAGCAATCAAACTTAGAATGTTTCATCCTTCTATACTTTGGATTGGACCTTGTTGTTAAGGGACAGGTTTTACTATGTTCCATGTTCCAACTCTTCCTACAGGTTCTAATTCAACTCCTCTTCTCAATTTTGTTGGTTTGAAAAGAAGAAAAAAACAATATATACAAAAAAAAAGATTTAATTCTATATGAAAAAATTGTTGCCTTCTAGGTGCAAGTTCCATTTGAATTTGTAGCCATAAATTGCAATTCAAACCTCTCAACAAGTTAGATATTGTGGAACTTGGAATAAAAGACATAGTTTAGAGTGAAGGACATTGTGTAGAAGGACATAGTGTGGATTGTTCCTAACACTACTCTTAAGTTGTGCAAGAAATGATGTCTAAAATATTACAAATTGAGATTTTGGTACCAACACAAAGCCCTCAACAAGGCACATCTTTCATCCAACCACCGAATTGGACCATCGGTTGACCCTCAATCCAGATTGGAAACATTCAAATTTCCTGAAAAGAGCTTACATTTCAATCCAAGCTTTCTTAGCGCTACTAAAAAGAATTTTGCAAAACTTGTCATGTCAACTGAAATGGCCAGTGCAATGGATTTCTATTGAAAATAGCCAATGTAATGGATTTCTAATTGAAATGGCTAATGTAATGGGTCTCTATTGAAATGGCCAATGAAATGTATTTCTAATCAAAATGGCTAGTGTATAATGGATTTCTATTGAGATGGCCAGTTCAATGGATTTTTGTTGAAATGGCCAGTGCAATGGATTTCTATTGAAATGGCTAGTGTAATGGATTTCTAATTGAAATGGCAAGTGCAATGGATCTCTGTTGAAATGGCCAGCAAAATGAATCTCTATTGGAATGGCCACTGTAATGGATTTTTGTAGAAATGGCTAGTAAAATGTATTTCTAATTGAAATGGCTAGTGTAATGGGTCTCGGTTGAAATGGCCAGTGTAATGGATTTTTATTGAAATGACCAGTGCAATGGATTTCTATTGACTAAATGGCCAATGTAATGGACTTCTATTGAAATGAATGGCCAGTGCAATGGATTTCTATTGAAATGGCTAGTGTAGTGTTATGTCAATTGAAATGGCCAATGCAATGGATTTTTCTGTGTAGGCGGAGGACATGTCCAAGAGTACAAGGTTAGAGAATGACAATGACATGCAGTGGCATAGGGGTCTCCTATGGCGTGGCGGAGACACAACAAGTCTATTGCCATCTGGGACATCATCTTCTCCGGCTTTGGCAAAATGGCACAAGCAGTGCAAGACTTTGTCACCCACAGCTCTCCACAGTCCCACAGATTCAGCACCACCACCGAGGATCTGACTCCGAGTCCTTGGTTGTCGTCAGAAGAAGACAACATTCAAGATGAGACGCCATCCACCACCATGTCTTCCTTGCACATTGCGACAGATATGTTTCCATGCCTCACTGATCTTGCGCTGCACGGTCACTAGACAATGCCTCATGGACGGGTACGCCCAGGCTTGTTTTTTTTTTGTTTTTTGACCAATGGTTGTGTGGCATTCTTTGAAAATGGTTTGTAGCTTGTTGGCTCCATCCCCTATTTTTGGTTGGAGTTGAAGGTGGCCCCTATGCTTGGATTTTTGCAACATCATGGTTATTAATAAAGAAATTAACTCCTAAGCGCCCAAGAGACATTATATTGTCTCTCCAAAAGTTGGGTCAATGCAGTTGTAATCTCATTGCTCCTTGGATAAAACCACCTCCAATCAAGCCCATCACAAAGGAGATGCTTACTATTAACAATTTGTATGGTTCAATCTTGTAGATTGTAATTTATAATCCAAAAGGAGCACTTTGGTTGCAAGTAGGTCAGGTTTTGTTGGTTTTAAGTTTGGGCGCTTAGGGGTTATGGAGAAGCTGGCATAATCAACTCTTTTAACGGTGCTTTTGGATTAGTCTCAATTTGGTAAGATTTTTATGAAACTTAGGCTGCAATGCAATTATCATTATTGCAATTTGGCATCTTTTGAATTTGTTTCCCCCTATAATTTCTATAGGCTTGAAGCTTGCCTTTTCTTTTGAGGCAATTGGGCTTTTAATTGCCCAAAAAAAACCTTGGGTACGCCTGTTCTCTATTTCATTCACTTTTAGAGGCAGGCTTTGTATGTTTTGGAGGTCATATGACATTCTTTTACAGTTGTTAGAACTCACCATTATACTTAGCAATATAATAAAGGGAAAATTTCATGGATATCCTTGAAGTTTGCAGTATTTATATAAAAGTCGTCATTGTCTTATTTCTATAATAGGCCTAGTTCTATTATGGTATGTTCACACTTGGTGTTAAAAGTGGGAGTAGAAAAGGAATATTAGATGCATTTGGACACACCTTTAAACTCCATTCATATTGCTAACACTTCTCCTAACACCAACTATGAACATACCCTTAGTTGGGTAGTTGGGTGTTCCTCCAAGAAGATTAAATGGTGGTTATGTGGCGGTTATGGTTGTCCTTGGAGATGGAGTATACATGGGAATTGGGGGTGGCTGCTTGGAGAAGGAGGCAAAGCGTGTAGGTAGGCATAGTATATGTAAGCTCATTGTAACAGAAAGGAGAAGAAGCCTAAAGAAGGTGATTATGAGGAAGTATTAAGGCAAAAATTGGCCAAAAAATAAAGGAAAAATATCAAAAAATGCCCATGTTTCTTTCAAAATATCACATATACCCCTCTATTGTTTGAAATATCTCAAGTACCCCTTGTTTTGTGTAAGAACATCAAATATACCCCTAATTACTTTGAAAACATCTAATACCCTTAACCCTTAAATTTTTCATTAACCCAAATTGGGTCAATTGGTTTTTTGGAATGCCATTTATGACCTTAGAAATGCGAAGAGTCACTTGAACTTTGACTCATGTGAAAGATAAACAAGTTAGCTATGTAGGGGTGTTTTCAAATTTAGAAGAACAGTCATAATTGAATTTATAGAAATTTTCAAACCATGGGTGGTTTTGGAGTTGTAGTGTTAAATTTTGGCCCTCGATTTGTGAAAGTCTTCAATTTTACTCACAGTTTTTGAAATTTAAGGGTAAAGTGGTCACTATTGCAAGACCATTTTCTCACTCATTTTTTACCCTAAAAATACAAGACTTGTTTCTATGCGTGTGGAACTTGATTACCTTGAGAATGAGCATAAGATGCCAACTTTTTAAAATGTTATGTGTCCAAAAGAGCTAATCAAAGCACAACTTCAACTACTCCAAAACATTGGTTTCCTTGTAGTACCATTTACATTTTTGTTATAATCTTCCAATCAAACCCTTAGATTGAAACTGAACTTTGCAGAGATGATAAGGACTTAGATTTCTATAAGATCTTATGGTTACTTTGGTCTAAAAATGACTCATCATTCTTTAAGCTTCACCCTTTCATAACTTACAAAATTGAGGTCCAAAACACCTTCAAAATGGCTAAATTTTAAGGGTTAATTTTCTTGTACTTTAGTGAATTTTTTTGTGAATATTGGGATGACAACAAAAACTACAAAAACTAGATGCAAGTTGAATGTAAGTAAAATCTTGGAGGCAAGCTCATCAAGCTTTATATAGGGTTTTTGCATTTAAATTTACAATGGCTAGAGCCATTACATTGATTGAACAACACGCTTTTTTTGCCAATGTCTTTAATGCAAATGTGACTAACTTACAAAAACTACAATAAAGAGGCACAAGAAAACTAACTAAGAGTGCTGTATGTTTCAAAAGTAACTAGGGATATAATTGATATTCTCACACAAAACCAATGATATTTTTGATACTTCTAATAATATAGGGTATATTTGATATTTTGAAAGAATTAAGGGGAACTTTTGATATTTTCCCAAAAGTAAATAGTTGCTGGAAGGTCAATGTTTAATTTGTTGGCTAATTTTTGCCTAAATCTTATGTCTAAAGGTCACCAACTACCAATACACTGAGAAATTTGGGTAAAAAATCGAATGAAAGTGCCAGATCCTCCTTGAGCAAGAATCCAGTTTGCCAAGTTTTGGATGAAATTAGCTTATATTAGTACTTCTTAGGATGAACTTTTGCTTGTCATTCATTCTTTCCAATTTAGAAAAAATCTTCGTACCTGCTTGCACTATGAAGTGTGGGTTGCTCTACCATAGAGCGAATACAAAATTTAAACCCTTGTTGAGGGCCTTCCAAAATATATGGAAAAGATTGAACAAGCTTGGGCCCTAGACCAGTGGAGATTGGTGTTTAGAAATTTTTTTGGACTTCACTAGCTAAAAACCGGCATTTTTTGTATTTTACTAATTTTTTGCTAGACTAAAGGTGTGTTCCCACATGTATTTAGCTTTAGTGTGGCACCACTTTTTAGCGTTCTTAAAATGGCATGGGTTCACACAAGTAGGGGGTGCTAGAGCTCAATCCTAGCTGGCTCCTTTGGTAGACGTTTGTTTTAAGTGTTGTTTAGCAAGTTATCAAGATAAAATCCCAAGATTTTTGGATACAGTTACCAAATTTTTGGTAGTCAAATTCTACAGAAATCAAAGATTTGAGGAAGAATAGGAAGGGTTCCATCAATTTTTAGTAAATGTGCCCTTTGGGCTCAAGTAGGAAAGAGTGGTTTAGTTAATGCAACTGAACTTTACTCCCTTTTCTGCCATGTCAATTCGATTGACAGCGCTCCAGGCAAGCCCCAGAGCTGGCATACTTAAGGAGAAGGCTCCGGTTGCTGCTCACACAAATCACTCTTCCGTCAACGCATTTTGCAAAGTCAGTTCACTTCAAATCCCACTGATCCCCTTTAAAGTTGTTATTTTTTTTAATTTGATGTTTTTGTTTCTCCGTCTCTTCTGGTTGTTGAACCTTCCTTTTGATTCTCTCTTCCCCTAGGTGACAAATTACTTCCTAGGGTGTAGACTGTACATTCTCTAGAGCATGGTGCTACAATGTAGGAGTCTACTTTTGCAAAGTTTGAATGTTCAATTGAAGTGAGGGATATGTTGTACTTCATAATCTAGTACTAAGTGGTCGGTTTGTGTACTACAAAGTTTTGTTTCCTTCATATCATGGCATTACATGAACAGAGGGTCACTCCTCCCAAGCCGTGGAGGAGCTGATTTCTCCTTTGCTAATTCTAAACTCCACTATCTCCTAAGAAATTGGCTATATTAGCCAGAATTTGAACCTCAGTGGCATGCAGAACTTTATAAACATTTGAATACACCTCGTTCTTGTAATCTTTGTGTCTTTGACATAGAATGGCACCACTGCTAACAAATTAGTTTTTCCTCTACCACCATTCTTGCTGCTCATGTCACCATTGTTGCAATGGAACAGGGCAATGGAAAATCACTTAAGCTCCGGGTCCTACAATGTCCCCGCCCGCCCAATTGCAACCTTGCCTCAACCTGTAGGCATTTCTCTTAATGGTGAGTCCTTCTACTAAGCACAGAAGTTTTTGATTCATGAATTGGTCCTTCAGCACTTCTAAGATGAAGTTTCCACTGACTTGAAATGACATTGATCTCAGAAACTGAATAGTGGTTAGAGCTTCACCTTTGATTTTCTTGATGCTACCGCACATAGCTTAAGATCAACACCTGTATATGCTTGCCTCGTTAGAGCACCAAAGTCACTTGAATATGTACGTTCAGGATTCATTATTCTCAGTTCACAGTTGAATTACAAGTTGGCCCCCTCATCCTACTCCTCGCTGACTTGCACAACCCATGCAAACATTTTGACGGACAAATGAGTGCCATAGTGCATGAACAAGGACAAGTACTTTTGGAGGAGGGGGGGCACATACCTTTGGTGACACTAGATCAACTACATAGAATGACAACAACAGGTTCGTAGGCAGCAACCTCCCTAGTAGCATGTATTTCCTACCATACAATGAACTGCACAACCAACAAAAAGACTCCAATGCCCAAATGAGACTACATTCAAGTTATAAGTTTTTAGTAGAGGTTAGGGTTTAGAAACGTATCTTCAAGAATTCCACTTGCATTGTCTTCAACTTTTTTTGACTGATTTCCTCTCCTAAATGTGGCAAGGCTCACTAGTTTTGCAGTTCCCGGCTTCCAGACAAACAGGCCCCCTCCACGTTCCAAGGCACCCTTGACCAACATCCGACCAGCACCTTCATTGCCAAGACATGTGCAGGTGCCCACGGCTAACATCGGAAGCGGGAGTCGCATGCCAATAGGAAGCACCTCTAGTCACTCGCAAGGCAATCAGTCCGGCACTCCTGCAGCTGCGGTTGTGAGCCCAAGAAGTACCGACAACCACAGCAACAAAAGACAAAGGAAAGATCGCTTACCTAATTGGAGTCACGTGGAGGTATTGGCATTGGTTACCGCGAAGAGGGAGGCCTTTGTCAATGAGCTGGACGTCACTGACGGGTGAGACAACATGATCTTTGACACAACAAAGTGGACAAAATCTCACAAGACGTCATGACTATGAATGTCTCTCCCTGCGTACGAGACCCAGGAGCTTGTAAGGGCAAATGGCATCTAGTCCTAGTTGATTACAAGAAGATCTCAGATTATCACTACCAAACTGAACATAACACGCAAGACTACTGGACCCTCATGTTGTTGTAGCGAAAAGATGAGGGCTTACCTTGACTGTTTGGCCAAGACATTTTCTTGGCGATCAACAAGTGGTTCCACTTGAGACCTCATATCAACCCCCCGCATGAGAGGGACCTACTGTCACTGCATGATTCCAACTACAGAGGCAGTCAAGTAGCAAACAGAGGTTTTGATGATGATACCATGTACCCTAAAGCAGATGACCCCACACCCCTTGCAGGAAGTGGACCTAACACTATGCATGTGCAAGACAGCCCGCCAAGGTCACCTAGAAGCTTGACCACACCTCCCCTCAGCTACTCATCCACTCCAAGCAGCCAAGTAAGAACACCTCCTGAGCACTTCACACCTCCATCAGGAGAGTTTGGTGGTCTTCCTCCTAGAGTGACGGCACAGGTAATCAGTTCCTTAGGACACTCATCTTTCTCTAAAGGCAGAAAGGTGGGAAATACAAGGGTTAAACGCAAAAATGTTACAGGACATACCATTATAGCTGATGCTACCAAGGCGACAAGGGACAGCATGTCGAAACACATGCAAGACATTGCTCACGCCAATTGAGAATTGGAAAGGGCCAAGATCCAGGCTCAATTCACAATCTTTGAACAATAGATGCTATTCCAATGTGAGAAAGACCAAAGGTTGTATGCTAGCACATTGGAAGCAAATGCGATAGCCAGAATTTCGATAGAGAAGCAAACACAGATTGTCGGATGTTTATCTGATATTTCTTGCGTGCTGAGCCGGAGCTTTGGAAAAACCGGCAACACACGCAGGATGAGGGCGGAATTCTCAACCTCAAGACACACAAGCCATCAGCAATTCCCGCGAGAAGGTCAAAAAGTTGCAAGGGACGGTGAGACTGACGGGGCCCAGCACCTTCAAGAGAACCATGTCTGTGGAGGACCTCCAGCAAACAATGGTCCTGACGCAAGAGCGGGCCTGGACAAAGACGGGGCAAGAGAAGAAAAAGAAGACCACCCTAACACGACTCCAGACATGCAAGAGTGAGGAGCAGCCGCGCTGCTTGGTTGCCTTGACGGAGATTGTGCTAGTTGAGGAAGGACCTAAAGGACCAAGGTTCAGGTCAAACTCTATCTAGAAAGTCTCCTTCGATTCTTCAGGATTGTTGGCACACTTGTAGTTCAAAGGAATAGTCAGTGAGGGAGGCCTGCATGGCAGTTAAGCACAAATAGTGGAAGGATTGGGTTTTTTTTTTTTTTTTTTTTTGGGAACTATTGCTTGTAATCTGGTTGTGAAGAGAAGTGTACTTCTAGGGGGAGGTTTGTTTCTGTAAACTTCTTTGATTATCAATAAAGGCTACTGTTTTTTCCAAACAAAGACTTATTTTTTTTTCCCATACAACTCTTGTTTTTCCATCACATTGACATTAACGTTCTTTCATTCCAGAAGATGAAGTGCAACTGTAGAAATTGAACTACTTAATGGAATGGTTTGTACAAGAAGAGAGAATTTTACTTTTAGTTTTGGAGTTGTCAAGGTCTTTGAGAACTTAGGTGCAACCCAAGCTGTTTCCTTTTTTCCATCGCTGCAGCAGTCCTTGCGGTCTCCGGTATTGCCTCCCCAACATCTTCAACGTCTGCTACGTCAAAGTCTCTATTGTTCTTGTCAGCTGTTTCACCAGGTAGCCCTAGGATTTGTAGAACGATTAATAAATTCTTCACCTCCTCCTGCGTTTGCTCTAATAGCATGTTGTGAAGAATGGCACAGCATACAATAACATCCGGCAAAAAAAAACATCTAACTTAGACTTATTTAGCAACTTCCTAAATGATTGCTTCAAAATGTTGAAGGCGTTCTCCACCACACAACGTCCTTTTCGCAATTTCTTGTTGAAAAGTGACTGTGCTATAGACAAGATAGTGCTATAGCGATGGGCAACCATCAGCCATGGCAACAATGGATAACCTTGATCACCTAACAAGAAAGAGGAGGAACTTTGTAAACCTCTTTGGTTGCTGAAAAAATTCTGATGAGTTGCAAGTTTGTAGAGTGAAGAGTGTCAAAGAACCCGGGAGTCATTTGTCAAACCAGGCATGCCCAAGTAAAGATCTATAAATCTTTTCTCTGAATCTACAACAACTTGACAATTGAGGGAGTATCCACCAATTTTGAAGTAAAAATAATCAGCTGGGACATGCCTAGATTTTGATATTGAGACATGGGTATCGTCAATCGCACCAACAACAGAGGGAAGACTACACAAATTTGAAAGCTTTTGTTGCGTTACCCGAAGACTTTCACTCGTTGGCTAGGCAATGTTGTGTCTCAAAACGTTGTTGATGGCGTGGACTACGTCTCATAAAGCTTTCAATGTTGTATTTTTTCTGATGGCAAAACTCTCTGAGCAAATTACCAAAGAGATACCTTATATCAATTTGAACAAAGCACAACATATGCGGACAATGATGGGAATGGCTACGCGGTATCTTGTGTCTTTCCTGCGAATTTGGGGGGACAGCAATTCCGCCAAGGCCTCGACGGTCCTCTTCGGCATTTGGAACAATTCCAACCAGCGCGATCATTGTATTTGGTCATTAAAAACTATAAAAACCAGGCTGTTGATTGGGGCTTAATCCAAAAGTTGAGATCCTCGTCCACCGGTAACAAAGAGGTGCATAACCAATATGTGTTCAGAGCCATTTGCGCAATCAGAAAATGATCTTCCATCGGCTCAAAAAGTGTTTGCATGATACCCTCTAGAACAGATCTGTCATCTTCCACCTTAAGAGGGAGAGCGGGCAAATCAGATGTGACGAGGGAAAGCATCACTTGGATGAGCAACCACACCCCAAGAAGAAAAGAAGAATTTGGTTCAATGATGTTGTCCATTTCTTCCTAACCACCGTCAACAACAAATCCAAAGGAGAAGCCGTTAATGCTTCATTTAGCAGAGGAGGAAAACCGCAATGAAATCAATTGTGGTTACCATAAATCCGTTCTACTCTACACCGTGCAGTCTGTATTTCTTTTCTAAATCCATATGGAGTATTTCTCATATAGAGAAGGCAACCTTGTGATTGAAACCACCGACAATAGTAGCAATTGCAGACAGGTAAGACCATGCAAGAACCCCCCCTCCCCCTCCAAACATCAACCACTAACTACAAATTCAATGGAAATCACGAAGATTGGAAGGACGACTAAGAACAACAATCAAAACCCTAAATTGAAAATGTACCTTCCTCGAAAGAGGTCGCTCACACTCCAAAAATGAAGTCCAATTTTCAGTCAATGAATTCTACAACCACAATTCTTGTATCAGCAGAATCAGCACCACACAAAATTGCAAAATTGCAATGACAAAAAACCAGCAAAATACCAGGAACTACACTCTCAAGCACAAGAATGCTGCAGATATGGTAACAACAAACATCGCCAGCAAGAAAGGCGCAACTTTGGGAGGAGATGGCAGGTGCAACTGCAGGAGGAAGAGATGGTAGGCGCAACTACGGGAGGAGGAGATGGCAAGTGCAACTGCGCGAGGGGGAGAAGGCAACAACAACAAGCAGCTGAAACGGAAAAAAGAGACTGACGCAAAGTCCTACAAAAGGCAAGGGAATGTGGGAACCCCCCTCCCCGCCATGATCATTAAGTGCCACACTGGCAGGGTATAGGGGGAACAAAAAAAATAAAACCGCCCATATGTGAACCCCCCCCCTCCACTAAACCCTACACCCACTCTAGAAAAATAAACCGATTCCAAAGACAAACTTTTACTATACAAAAAATTGAACAGTAACCACTCTTTTCCTTTTAAAACCGCTCTTTCTTAGAGCCATGTGTGAACATACCATAAGCGGGCAATTTTTCTAAACTTATATATGAATATACTCATTTAGATTTTTTAGTAAAATTTATCCAATTCCTTTGCCGGCAATTTCAAAATACAACCAATTTTTTTCCAATTTCCACTAGCTAACTATGAACTAGCAGTTAGTTTTTCTCACACATTGGTGGAGATGCTCTTAAAAAAATACCACAATATTCCATTTTTTGGATCCTTTAACATTACAGCTCCTTAGAAGTAAAGGCTGGGATTTCATAGTCCAATATCTCACAAAAACAAGTCTTCTGTGTTCTGACAAGTTTATTATGGGCAAAATTTGACCACCTACAATAAAGCAAGAACATATTGGCTGTATATTATTAAAATATCTGCAGAGGGCACTAGGATTGCAGGAGTAGGACTGTAGAAGTTTTATTCAGGAGAATCCTAAATCCCTCGCTGGTCTTAATCCTTTAACCCTTTCACCCCTAAATGCCCAAGGCACTAGAATGTGGTGTCCAAAAAATTTCAGAAAATTTTGAAACCTTGTTGAAGGCAAAGATTTTATTTTTTTGTGGTTTTTTTGGGAAAGTTGCATGCTGAAGTTAGTTTCACCGTTCAAATTCAACTTCCTCCATATCTTATTCCATTTGTTTTTGGTGGAAGGTTAACTACAAGCATACATTTTCTATCATGAATAGTGTTGTGAATAGTGTCATAAATAGTATCACAGAGCCTATGAGAAGTTGCAACATTGAAAAGACGGGCCTCAAGTTGAGCAAAAGGTGAAGATTTCTCTTGGACACTCCCTTGGGCAATAAGGGCATTTTTTTTGAAATTTTGACATCTAACAAAATCTAAAAGTGCTTTTGGACTAATTTCACTTGGAATGTCTTTGTTATATTAATCAAAATCTATTCACCATTGAAAATTCTTTCATTCATAATAATTTTTGGTCAATAATTGAAGTTAAAAGTTTTCTTTGTGTTAGACAATTGTGTTTTGACAGTTGCATTGCAAGCTCATTTGTGAAATTGTGGTCATGGATTTGGAAGAGGGGCCATTGGTTTTGAAGTAACAACAATAAACACTAAAACATCCTAAGTGGTTATTTCCCAATTTTATATCCAAAAGTTGCCAATTTGCATTAGAAGTTTTGGGCAACTCCAAAAAAATCAAAAATTCCATACTCATCATCATTCAATCACAAATATCTTGAAATATATGTGGCCATTTTGGATTCTTTTTGGGTCGTGCCATCTAGAAACCTTGGAGTTCAAGAATCAACGATTACAATTTTGTTTTGATGTTTAATAATGATCTTACAAGGACAATTCAAAAACTTCAAAACTACCTTCTGAAAATGAGAAAAACACCCTTGGGCATTTAGGAGTTAAGGACCACGCGACCATATTTTGGTCACTAGGAGTGGTTTTTGGCCTGTAGGTTGAAATTGCTCAATAATTTGAAATTTGGTCTTAAAGTACACATGTGATCACAAGAATCTTGCATCCATCTAAAAAAATAACAATGCAATCAAGTATGTGAGTTGACAAATAATGGTGTTTATACGGCATGGTTTCAAAGTACGTATCCATTTTTTGTCAAAGATGGATCAAAACAACAACACAATACATCAAGTATGCAAGAAAAATGTCAAATTTCAATTGCACCATTCTAAAAAATTTCAAATTGCTTAAAAAATACGCTTGTATTGTTTTCATATAAGGTAGTAGTATACTTGTAATATTTGAAGATCTACTAAAATGTTGTTGTCATTTTGGCTTTAAAATTTTTCATCCAACATTTAAGGCCAATTCTTGATTATTTTCACCAATTGGATTTTCCAGAATAATTATCAAGTTTCTTGTAGAACCGTATCAGGGTAGCAAAGAAAGTGGGTTTTTTAACCCTTTTTGTCCACTTAGCTACACCTTGTGATTGTCTATTTTTGTCTATTTTGTGTGCAACCGGTCTTATTGTAAAGAGGGGAAACCCTACACTCTAGAAATGTAAGGCTCTTTTCAATCAAAGCTTGCATGAAGCGTTAACATTCAAAACCACACAAGCATGAAACACTATAGATTTTTTGCATACATCTCACTCAATCATTATAATGTTTCACCTTTAATGATAGATCTAGTTGAAATTTTGGAGCTTCATAGTAAACAAGGTGTACTTCCCATTTGTACGGTAGGATTATCGAAAATGAGTCCAAATTTGAGTCAATTCCAAATCTAAGCTTATAGTCCCTGTTTTCAGTGGATTCTGTGAAAATGGGTGTGGTCATTAAAGGGTTAATCCATGAGCACCTAGGCCATTTTCACAAAAATCAAAGTTTTTGGAGACCGACCACTTTGATGCATTGTGTCTTGGTTAATTGGATGATCTACAAAAAGTGACCATTGATAGTAGTGGAGCACCTACTTAGAAAATGGTTTGCAAATTTTGGGAACAATTTACCGCGGGAGATGGGAGATTATAACATTTGATCAAACAACATGTGATGACAAAACCTCATTTTTTGGTAGGTAGTTGCTATTTGATGATTTTTACAAAATTCTATAAGCCTCGGATTCATCTCAAATTTTGTGGATAGCAAGATTAAATATGAACGCACACACTTGTAAATTATTGAAGATTGCACTTCTTTTTATGTCAAGTTTTAGGGCTTCAAATCGCTATTACACGGAAAACAATGACCAGCACAGTTGGTGACGGTTGCCATAATATGGGTCTAGAACATGCTTGAACCCTTACCGACAACTCTCTCGCTACCAGAAAGCTTACACAAGGAAGCTTGCAAGGGATATTGACTAGTTGTAGCCTATAAAACTCTGCTTGGCAGCATGCTTTGTACAGTGCCGCCACTCCCTACATGATGTTTTCATCCAATCAAATTTCTTGTAGCACTTGTACAACATTTGGCTTTCCTTGCCATTACTCCATTGGCATGGACAACTTGAATGCCTCCATAATTGTAGTGTAAAGCAAGACCAAAAAGTTAGATCTAGTCTCTCAAAATAGGGACTGAAAATAGGAGGCGATATATGGGGCGCTGGAGCTCTTAGGGGTTAAGGACCATGTGATCAACATTTATGAATTTTGAGTTTGTATTTGATTTCTGAAGTATAAATGGAAGTGAAAATCATACTAGTTTTGAGTAGAATGTGAATGCATGGTCAATTGTCTTGTAAATAGACTCTAGGCTATGGACGGGTAGAAGTTAGGCGGTTAGGAAGTTATATATGAGAATGGGGAGAGTCATACCATAAAAGGCTATTGACATTCTCATTTTACTTAGAGCAAAAATTAGAATTTGACTTCCTTTGCAGTTTCTTTGTTTTCTTGTATTTGTTTTATGTTTTATAATATGTATGCTCCCAATCAGTAAAGATTGAAGAAGGCAATATTCTATGTATGTTCATTTGTATTTTGGCTTGCAGACTGAATAAGTAAGGCCAAGGTGTTTAATTGATCTGATCTAATTGTTTTTATTTGTATTCAAGGCAATAGCTGATTTAACTCAGTAAATGAGTATGCAAATTATAGACAATGAGTGTTGCTTGAGGAACTTGCAAGAGGTAAGCACGGCTATAATTTATTTATATACTTGTTCATAGAAGTAGAGACTACACAAGTAAAAAACAGGTCCACAATGACTAAATGACAATGACTGCAATGACTAAACAACAACTATAGAATGACTGTAAAATGATTGTATAGCCATGGTTTAGTCATTGTCACTTAGTTATTGTGGACCGTTTTTTTATCTGTGCTATAGTCCAAGTGAAAATGTCTTAGAGATTGAGAATTTAAGGCAATAGTCGATTTGTTAATTCATGAATGAATGCTTTGTAAGAGACAAGATGCAATACTGAACTAATTGAATTAAAAGCAATAGATAGAGAGAGAATTAATTTGAGAGAAGTTGTTCCAGATCATTGTCATGATTGTTAACAATGTCAGAAACGGACTCAGTGACAAGAACAAAGTAGAAGAAACGTAGAATCAAGACAAAAGCTTAGAAGTGTACTTAGAACCAAGGCACGTGTAGTATATTAAAAAGTAGCAATATAAGGCAAGGCTAAAGCTTAAAGGTCAGAGATTAAGGCGCTAATATGAGTTGTCAAGATTGAGGAACATCTCAATGTCGACTCTTTTATATACTAGAGATCGAAGCTTGTCCGTCAAGCTTGGAAGTTGTTTGAGAAGCTTCCCCTGATTTTGACGGCATTTGAGCTACCTCTACTAGGTAGAAAGCTTCTTGAGAAGCTTCCAACTTTCTAGAATTTTTTAAAAACTTTCTAGAACTAATCAATTGGTTCATGTCCGTAACATTACTTTCCCTTCTAGTTCTGAGATTCTTCGAAGAATTCATGCAGTCGTTGCTCTTGGTTTTGTTGGTTGCTGTTGATGAAATTTTTGAATCTTCAAAGAAGCGTTCAATAAATTTGAAATTAATTCTTATGTACGCTCGCTAATCGGGTAGTCATGCCAATAAACAAAGTATTCGACTTGTCCTCTTTAAATCCTTGAATCTAAAACTTTCTCAACATTATATTTTTTGATGTTATCTACTTCAATACAAGGAGCTGAAGGTTGAATTCTTCCAAGAAAGTTAGATTCTCTATAGGTTTCCAAGAATAAAATATAAAACATTAGATGTACCTTCATTGCTGTTGGTAGTTGTAGTCGATGTGCAATAACACTGATTTATTTTTTAATGCTAAATGGTCCAATCCCACAATATTCAAATTTATTGTTTGGACAAGTCGTCTTGATATTATGTTGTAGTAGCCATACTTTTTCACTCAATTGAAGTTGTGATTGTTATTTTCTTCTTATATTGGCAAACTCTTTGTATCGTACTTAAGCTTCTTATAAATGAGCTTTCATTGTTGTATGTAGCTCTTGTAAACGCATTATCAAATTCTCTGCTGTAGGACTTTCTCATCTCCAAGCTGGTAGCATATCAATTTTTGGATAATATTCATAATTCGCATAAAATAAAGTATCTTGAATTCATGCATATTTGCTGTTGTTATATGCAAACTCTGCAAGCGGTAGCAAAGACACCCAATCGTCTTGTTGATAATTTATAGTACACCCTCAATAGTGCTCCAATATTTGATTTACACGTTTGATCTGTCCATCTGTTTGAGGATGAAAAGCTGAAAAAAGCTTGATCTTCACTTGTAAGACTTCAAATAGTGATTGCCAGAATTCAAAAATGAACTGCGGGCCTCTGTCAGACATAGTATCTTTGGATAGTCCATGATATCAATAAATGCTATCAATAAAGAGCTTAGCTGTTTCTATCCTAGTGATTATCTTCTTGCATGAAACAAAATGCGCCATCTTTGAAAACCGATTGACTATCACATAAATAGAATAAAACTTATCATGAAGTGGTAAGTCTGTAACGAAGTCTATAGAAACAGATGACGATGGTTGTTTTGGCACTCATAAAGGTTGTAAAAATCCGTATGATCGATATCCCTGTAAGAGTATAGATGTCAAAACAAACATATACTACTGAGTAAAATATAATACTGATTCAGAAATTAAGTTACAATGAATAAGTGTTTACTTATATATTAATTTCTGTCTAGCTTTTACTTTAAAAATAAAAGTTCTTTTACTTTAAGCTCTATTTTTGAACTGAAGTTATCTTAGACTAGCGAGTGTACATCTGAGCTTCTAACTGGGCTTAGCCCATGACATATGCCTCCTCCTCCTCCTCCGTAACTAAAAATGGAGGAGAAGATCTGCCCAAGGAACAACTAAACCTACATTGCGCAAGGAGCACTCATAATCATCCAAGGCCACTGCATCTCGCAAATGACGTAATGGTTCCCAAGTGGGCTCGGGCCAGCCAAGCCATTTCACAAGTAATTGCCAACTATGTCTTTGGCGCCGATGTCGCAATACCCGTTCAACTGCGTACTCGCCGTCATTATCAGTTGGGGCATCTGAAGGATCTAGTGGATTGTGCAAAACAATACCAGGCTCATTATCATGTGCCAATTGAGAAGGCAAAGGATCCGCTCCTGCCTTTTTAACCAAACTCACATGGAAAACATGATGAATACTGAGAGGAGTATTCAAACGAACCGCATGTGTACCAACACATTCAAGCACGCGATAAAGAAGGGCAATCCAATCGAGCTTCTTGATCGGCCGTGTTGTATTGATGTTCTTCAATTTCAACTAGACACGGTCACCTGGACAGAAGACTTCGGCCACGGAACGTCGTACGTTAGATTGACGTTCTTGATTTTCTTGCGCAATCGCCATTGTTGTTTTTGCCATATCAGCACTATGACTCCATTGCTCAACAAGCTTACGTCCCTTCTCCGCCGGTGATAAGGAAGATCCTTGCTCCTCAGGTATGATAAAATCCATGAGAGATTGATGAAAGCCGTGAGTCATAAAAAATGCTGACATACCTGTAGACTGCGTCATCCGATTATTCAATGCCATCATTGCTATTGGCAACTGAAGAGCCCAATTGTCTTGTTCAAATGCAGTGAAGATGCGAAGGTATGTTTCAAACTTTTGATTGGCACGCTCCGTTGCATCGTCCGTCTCTGGATGAAAGGCTGTCGACAATCTCCGTGTGATCCTCAGCAATCGGCACACTTCTCCCCACATCATACTCACAAATTGACTTCTGCGGTCGGAAACGATTGCGGTCGATAGTCCGTGATGTTGAAAAACTTGCTCTAAGAGTTTTTGAGCCACATCAATAGCACAAATTTCCTTCATTAGCACAGCAATGATGAATTTGGACAAACAGTCCGTTACAACTAAGATATTTGTATAAGTGTTACTTGGTGCCAAGCCGGTAATAAAGTTGATAGAAAGTTCTGTCCATATCCGTGCGGGAATTGGTAAAGGTTTTAATAAACCTTGCTTTTGTTCACGCCAAATCTTAGATTTTCCACAGACATTACAATTTCGTACAAATCTTCGAACGTCTTGAGTCATTCCAGGCCACGTATATTCGCATGCGAACAAGTCTCGTGTTCCTTCACGACCTGGATGTCTAGCCAATGGTGAGTCATGAATATACTGAATCAATCGCGTTTGAAGTGGTTCGTACGCCGGTATCCATATTTGTCCACGCTAACGTAGCCGATGGGCTCCATCTACATAGCATTCATTAATTGTGATCGGTAGGCCCCATTCTTTTTGTAGTCGATGTTCGCCATCCATAACAGCCTTCCGCATCTTCCAATATTGATGATTCGTTTTGAGTCCTGCATCCCACAATGCAATCATCTCTGCGTCTGCAAATGGACATATGGGACGTGGTGCCATCATTGACTCCGTAGCCGCGATTTCCTTTTCCAAATCCGCATCGCCATCTTTTATCCATGCGGATTTTGCAACCACTTTCAAAGCGTTACCATCTCCTTCTAATAGTTGATGATGTCGGTTCATGATCCGATCATCATTCATATCGTTGGGAGTGTCTTGTTTGCGACGGGAAAGTGCGTCTGATTGAGTTTGCTCTCTTCCAGGTTTATGCACTATCTCAAAGCTAAAGTCATTCAACTCATAAGCCCAACGCATTTGCCGCTCTCTCAAATGTTGCTTCTTTCGGAAATAAGCCAAATTACGATGGTCCGACCATACCTCAAAATGTTGTCCAGCAAGCTCCGTACGCCATTCACGAATGCAACAAACAACTGCTAACATCTCCTTGTCATGAATTGGATAGTTAGATTCGGCTGAACTGTGTTTCTTCGAAAAATAAGCAACCGCGTGCCAAAGTCCATCCACCTTCTGCATCAAAGTGCCACCAACTGCATATCCAGAGGAATCACATTCAATTGCCGTTTCCAATCCTGGGGTCCATTTTGCTAATACTGGTGCATTTACCAAAGCTTCTTTCAACCGATCAAATGCAAGTTGACAATCCGATGTCCAATTGAAAGGTTGGTCTTTTTGCGTTAATCGAGTAAGTGGTTTTGCAATATTCGCATATCCATCTATAAATTGTCAATAATAATTGCAAAAGCCCAAAAAACCACGGACTCCTTTCACCTTCTTTGGCGGCTCCCATTTCCGAATGGCTTCAAGTTTCTCCGGATCAACCCGCAATCCCTTACCAGTTTCTACCAGATATCCAAGATACTTAATGCTACTAGCTTCAAACTCACTTTTATCAAAATCAAGTTGAAGCCCTACGTCAGCAAGTTTACGAATGATCCTAAGCACAGCGTCGCGGTGTTTTTTTTGTGTATCACTATAAATGACCACGTCATCTATATATGCAGAACTACATACATCTAGTTCATCTCGAAGTACCCAGTTGATGTATCGCTGAAATGTTGCAGGTGCACCAGTGAGCCCAAATGGCGTGACTAGCCATTTGTATAGACCAAAACGTGTGTTGAACGCCGTCTTTCACTCATCACCTTTTTTGACTCGTATTCGATGAAATGCAGCGATGACATCAATCTTCGAGATGTACTTGGCTGTAGCAATAGTCCTCAATGTCTCGTCAATGCGCGGGATCGGATAGTTGTCCTTTCGACTTATCTCGTTCAATCGACAATAATCAACACAAAATTGTAATCCTCCACCAAGTTTCTTAACAAATATCACTGGGGCTGCTGCAGGCGAATTGCTTACACGAATGAAGCCGTTGTTCAACAATTCCGTAAGAGTCTTGCATAGTACTAATAGCTGATCCTTGGACATTTAGTATAATGGCATTGCAGGGATGTCGTTGTTGGTCTTCCCTTCAACAAGATTGATTTCGTGATCGACCCCTTTCCTGTGTGGCGGCAACAACTTCGCGTCTTGCCGATCAAAGGCATCAATAACCGGCATCAACCAGTCTGGAGCATGTTGCGCAGGATCCTTGTACACCTTCTGTTGGAGCGCCTTCTGAATGTCAACCAAGCTAGCAGTAAAAATCTGTACAGGTTCATCGCTAGCTTGCAAAGTCCGGATTGTTGTTGCCTGTATTTCCCGAATTGGTTCCGATATAATGGATCGAGTCTTGACGATCATCTTGAAAGGCTTCCGAATGCAAACCTCATCTTTAGTAGGTCGAATGCTAGCGTCATGTCGCTCCATCCAGCCTTTTCCAAAGATGACATCATCAATTTGTTTGGGAATAACATATGCAACAATCCTTTCTTCTATACCGTTGATATCAACTTTAAATGTTGCTATGCGTTGAATCATAGATTGCTTCTTTATGATTGTAACTTGTTCGAGGGGTCTTGGTTTGATTGGTGAAGAATCTAATCCGTTTTTCTTAACAAATTGCTCAGACACAGTTGCGAAGCATTGGCATCCAAAGTCGCATAAAGCACGAGTGGATAAAATTGAATTGATCAAAATATCAATGTACATACCATTCGTGTCAAGATTCTTATGTGAACGCCAACTTTTCAACTTCAACAACTTGCCTACACGCTTCCGACTGAGTCTTTTGCCGGAAGCTACTCGTTTTCCGACTCCTTTTCAGAGTCAGAAGTCTCCAACTCTTTGACCTCCTTTATGACAACACTACTCTTCTTTTTGACTGCGCGCACCTTCGTGGTCTTCTCCACGTCTTCTTTTTTAATCTTTTCTTCGGCATCACCCTTCTTTGACAAACAATCGTTTGCGCGGTGGCCACGCTTCAAACATAAAAAACATCGACCTTCCTGTTGGCACTTTTCTTGTTCATCCGGCGTCAGGCGTCTTTGAAGCTTTCCTACTTGAATGGTAGGCGTCCAATCCATCTCATCTCCACCGGGCCACACGTGATTTGTTGTTGCCATCGGGGATGCACGGCCTTTTTGATATTGAAGGCAATCGAGTTGAGAACCAACTACCAACAAAGCCTGCACAAAAGTGCCGTAATGAACATACGTGACGAGCTCGATCATCGCGCGTTGCATCTCCACGTTGAGAGCACCTCGAAGATATCCAATTTTCACCATGTCAGGAACCATGGTAAGCTGACCTTCACCAAGCTCTTTCTCAAACTTGGGCAAAAACGTTGCAAACAATTCTCTGCCTTGCTTCATTGCCTAAAGCCTATTCAACGCCCGCGCCGCTGCATTTGGGTCGATAAAAACGCTGTCAAGATGCTGAACAAAAGTTCTTGCATCACAGCCCGGTTGGTTTTGGTAGAATGATACTACCATTAACTGCGCTTTTGCCTCCATCCTAGTGAACAAATACGCCGCTTGGTCTTGGGGTGTCCCAAGTACTGCCCCATCAATTCGAAGCTTGTTATCAACTTTGACCTTCCACATTGGATAGCTCTTCCGACTACCATCGAACTTCGAGATGTCCGGCAATCGTTTACGCAACACAGGAGCAGTAACTTCATACTGCTGTTGTTGCAAAGATTGCGGCATCATCTGTGACGAAGATGGACCTCCCAATTGCTTTTCAGCTTGTTGTGAAGCAGCAAGTTCTGAACGCAACCTCATAATCTATCGTCGATAGTCCTCCTCCGTATATTCTTTTTGCTGCTGCTACTGCAAGATCTCCTCGTTGGAAAGCGCGTTGTCTCCCATCTCTAAAAAGTAGACACGCCTCAATTAACGTCTTCAAATTTCGCAAAGCTTTCCTTTGCGTCCCAGTTCTGTAGTCGTCTCCTATCATTACTACGAGGGTGGATAAAGTCCTCAATTAACTCGTCCAAGTTTTGCCGTTTGAAAAGCAAGGGTGGATTAAGTCCCTTCAAAGAGCGAATTTCTGGATTATGTAAGAGTATAGATGTCAAAACAAACATATACTACTAAATAAAATATAATATTGATCCAGAAATTAAGTTTACAATGAATAAGTGTTTACTTATATATTAATCTCTGTCTAGCTTTTATTTTAACTAACTAAAAGTAAAAGTTTTTTTATTTTAAGTTCTATCTTTGAACTGAAGTTATCTTAGACTAGCGAGTGTACATCTGAGCTTCTAACTGGGCTTAGCTTATGACAGTCGTAGATTTTTAGAGCGAGAACATGTGTCACAAAATAGAACAAATTTTTTGATAGTCTTCCACATTTGCGGCTACCAAAAATCTCGAGAAATGAGTTCCAATGTCTTGTTAAAACCAAAATGTTCAACGGCTGGAAAGTTGTAACGTGTTTGCATGATTTGAAGACATCATAGTCCATCTAGAATGTATAAACGTACTTCAAAGTATAAAAGCTAATCTACAATCTTGAATTTAGTAGAATCTTATGTAAAGTTGTTAGAAGGTTGCTTGATATCAAGCACCAAGGCGTCTATAGTTAATGTGGTTTGGATTTCGTCTAGATAACTGGAATCAGTTGGAAACAAGAGTTGAGCTATTAGTAAATGGATGTATTTAAGATTCAAGAGCGTCATCCATTGTTGATCATATGCTGCTTCCCCTTCCTTAGGCATAAGGTTGGATCTTCTAGATAAGGTATCAAATAATTCTTGTTGCTTTTCAGGTTGATGTTTGATGTCAAAGTCAAATCTAAATAGAAATATATTCCAACGGGCTTGATGACAGTTCAAGACACGAATAGACATAAAATATTCAAGATTTTTGTGATTATTATATATTATCACCTGGTATACAGCGTTTTTTAAAAGATGAGGCCACTCTTGAAAAGAATTCACAATTGCAAGCAGCTCTTTACAGTAGATTTCATAAGTGATTTTTGCTGCGCTGAACTTTTTTGAGTAGAAAGCAATTGGATGGAATTTTCCGTCTTTTTCTTGTTGCAATAATATCACATCCAATGCAAAATCTGAAGCATCTATCTTCAAAAAGAACAAGTTGGAAAAATCTGGATGTATCAAGATTGGAGTTATATTAAAAGTTTTTTTCAGTGTTCAAAAAGTTTTATCTGCTTTTTTACTTCAATCCAATTTATCTTTGCATGTAAGTCACGTAAGTGGAGTGGCAATCTGGGAATAGTTCTTGATGAAGATTCAGTAGAAATTTGCAAAACCAAAAAAACATTGGATATCGCATATTATCTTTAAAATTGTCCAATCTAATACGGCTTAAATTTTCTTGGAATCCATTGAAATACCGTCAATCAAAATGATATAGCCAAAAAACTTAACTTGAGTAGTATAAAAATTATACTTTTTAAGCTTGGCATATACTTTAATATTGCAAAGTTATTCAAGTATTAGTTTTACATGTTTTTTATGTTGAATTGAATCTTTAGAGTATATCAAAATGTCGTCTAGATAGCAAACAACAAAGTTGTTTTAATAGCAGACAACAAAGTCGATTGAAAACTTTCAGAATACATTATTCATAAGGTGTTGAAAGATTGTCGATGCATTTGCAAGCCCAAAAAGTATGACGTTATATTTGAAGTGGCCATACCTTGTCCGAAAAGCTGTCTTCCGTTCGTCACTTTCTTTTATTTGCACAAGATTGTATGCTTCCCTAAAATCAATCTTGGTATAAATCTTTGCTTGTCTGATTTGGTCTAGTTGTCCGTTGATTAGAGATAATGGATATGATTTTTGTTTGTAATTTTGTTGAGACCTTAGCAATCCATGCACACTCGTAAAGATACTTCTTTCTTCTTTACAAATAGGATAGATGCACCAATTAGAGACTTGAAATGTTGAATAAAATTTTTGGTCAAGTTTTCATCAAGATATTCTCTCAATGTGGAGAGCTTGTTTTGCAATAGATTATAAATGGGTCTAAAAGATGATTCTACATTTTGTTCAAGATCGGTGGCGCAGTCATATAATCGATGCTTGGGCAAAATATCTGCATTTTTCTTCTCAAAAATATCTTGATACTGTTTATACTCTTTTAGAAGCATGATTGTCTTGGTAGTTTGTTCAGATATTGGAATAGCATATGCCACAAATATATCATTATCTTTGGCAGCTTGCATAAATGCTTAAGCTCCAAAAAATAAAAGTTTAGACATTTTCTAAAAGGAAGGTTTTATAAATTTAATTAATGATTTATCCGTAAAAGATTTTTTAGGAAGAAATATAATACTATAGTTTGCTCAATCAAATTAAGGATTATACTTTTCAAGCTAAAAAAGTCCAAAAATCACATGACTAGAAAGAGAATAGATAACATTGTAAATTACATGGCTATTATAGTTTTCTGTTACTGTCTGTAAGAGAGTCGTTTTGTAGGTAACATCGCTAGAGATAGCAGTCGTCTGTCAATAATTTCAACGTGAACGGCTTTTGACTTTTGAACTATGAGAATTGTGTGCAGTTTTATAAACGACTCATCTATAAAATATGCTAAGGCTCCGGAATCTATCAAAGCATAGACTTTAATATTTTTAGGACCTAAAAAAATTGATACAATAAAACAAAGAGCGAAATTTGCAAATAATACAAGACCTGAAGTTGTCGACGATGTTATAGGATCCAATTGTACGGTCCTTATTGTAACTGGACTTTATTGTTTTCTTGTTGAATGTTGGTACTCCAAAGTTGTGAAGTGCGTTGTTGCTTCTCAGAACAATTGCTAACTTTAAATCGTTCTTTTCCATAGTAAAGACATAATCCTCCTTTGCATTGGCGTTTTTTCTCTTGTTTTATAAAGGGTTTACATTGAATTGTATCAATTTGCATATTTTCAGTTTCGGATTGTTTTCCTGAACTTGAAGTTGAAGAAGTGGCGGAATAGTCAGTGTAAGGCCGTGGCATGCTCCATGCTTGTTTATTTTGTTGCCGCTCAAATAGCATATTGTCACACTTGACAGCTTGACTAATAGCTTCGTTTAATGTTGCAGGGTCTAGTAACAAAAATAATAAGTCTTTTATTTCGTCACGTAAGCCATAATCAAATTCACTTATCAATGCTTGCTCGCCTCAGTTGATGCCACATGCGAGCTGGTAAAAATCTGAAGCATAGACTGATGCTGAGTGTCTTTTTTGTCGTAAACTATAGATCTTTGTTATCGTAGAGCGTATTTTGTCATGCTCACTAAATGCTTCTCCAAAAGCGTCTAAAATATTTCAAAACTGTTGAATATCAGAGAATTACTCTCAAAAAACGGTGCAAACCAAAAAAATGCTTGTCCAGATAATAACATTCTCACCAATCTAATGCAAGCTGTAGCTATTGAATATCGTTGAGGTTAAAAGAGCGTAATGAGTCAAACTTGATTGACGAAACTACAAAATTTGGAATGTATACCGTCAAATTTCTCCGGAAGGTTGACTCTATATTCTTTATTCTCGCTAGAACTTAAAGCATGCAGCACGGAACTTAAAATAGTGTCGGCTTAAATAGTTGATGCAGGTGTTGTAACATGTTCCCGCTCCATAGATTGTTGCATCTTTGCTTCGAGGCCATAAAAATCTTGAGTTGAGTTTTTTGATTTGCTTAAATATCTGTTGTTGCTCTAGATTTATGATTGTAGTTGCAAATATGATAGCATTGAACTTTAAATCGTTCATAACAACTTCGTTCCTTTCCGTCATGAATATTCTAGTAATACATGTTAATAAAAACAACAAAATCACAAACGGTTAGAAAAATAAACGGAGTAGGCTGTGGTAGTAACGCTTTGAAGCTAGGTTGACCAAACTCTCGTACAATTTTCTCTCTAAGTTCCTGTTTGGATCTGTTAATAATAAAGAATTCAAAATTGGAATTGAATTCATGGATATGAGGTCTATTCAGGTCTATAAACTTCTACGGTAGAGAAAATTTATAGTAAAAACAGATAACACCATCAATTTAAAAGTGAATAATCCGCAATTTCTAAAACATTTTGTAGTTTTTAAATAAAGGGGTAATCTACGCTCTACTTAAAACCAGAAAGTTTTGATGATGTTGAAACAGTCTTGACAAATTGTCAGAGACGAATTCAGTGACAAAAACGAAGTAGAGGAAACGTAGAATCAAGACAAAAGCTTAAAAGTGTACTTAGAACCAAGGCAAAAGTAGTATATTAGAAAGTAGCATTACATAGCAAAGCTAAAGCTTGAAGGCCAAAAATTAAGGTGGCAAGATGAATTGTCAAGACTAAGAAACATTTCAATCTTGACTCTTTTATATACTAAAGATCAAAGCTTGTCCGTTAAGCTTGGAAGTTGTCTGAGAAGCTTCCTCCGACTTGTCCGTCAAGCTTGAAAATTGTTTGAGAAACTTCCTCTGATTTGGACGGCACTCGAGCTACTTCTACTAGGTAGAAAGCTTCTTAAGAAGCTTCCAACTATTTAGAATCTTCTAAGAACTTTCTAGAACTAGTCAATTGGTTAATGTCCGTGACAAGCAGTATCATGCGAGTGTTTTCAGAGAGTGAAATGCTTAAGGCAATTGACAAAATTATAATTGCAAAACTCAATGCATGAATTCATTTAAAAAAGTGAAATGATTCTAAGAGATTTAGTGTTGATTATATTAGAATGGTTGTTGATTATAATTGAAACTTGTGAAGATATAGCCGAGTGATGAAACTAGAAGAAAAAGCTATAATCTGATAATGATGATGAAGATGAATTAATGTGATGCTTGAGTAAAAAAAAATGATGGCCATGATCAGAGAGTGATTCTCTACGTGTGCCTTTTATAATTAAATGTTGAGACAAGGAGAAAAGCTATAGCCTAGAGCTTGGAGCATGAGCAAGAGATTATAAATTTATAACCAAGTACCAGTTCTCACAGAAATTATAATACACTGCAAGTGAAAGCAAATGGCTATTGAATAATAAATTATTTATCTTTGTAGTGATTACAAGATAGTTTATGTGATAGAAACCAAGGCAATAGAACATAGATTCAATATTCTATGATAGAATTGAATTAGCTATTGACAGATTGCAATGTCTATTGACTAAGATAGAAACAGAATGGAGATAGTCTATAGAATCAATATGATAGAACAGATGGAACAACATGTGTAATGGAAATTAAAAACTACAAACAAGTGAAGAGAAGAATATTGAATTGATTATCTCTTTACCTAAATCCCTTCTAAGTAGGCCATAGACATGCCAATACAAATTATGGTTTGGTATAGAACATAATCAGATTGATTATATGTAATTACTCAATGATGCAATTGAATTACTAACGCATGGTTTATGACAGACAATCAGTGCCAGACTATTGCCACATTGTGATGTTAATAACACACAATAACCAGAGTATAGCCTCGGACTATAAGGCTACTGATTGCGTCCATTGCCAAAGATTATTGCCTGTATTTGTTTCATGAATGTTACTTCCCCTAATCCCATTTTCAATTCTTGATAGTATTACAACATTTGCATGGAATTGCTTTCATATTTAATGGACTAATTATTAGTTACTGAAATCCACTTATAGAAGATATGAACAAGTCTATTTATCCAATTCTTAAAATTGATAAACCTTTGTCATAACCTTTTCATCATATTTCCTAAATTAAGTATTTTTTACCTTACATTTGACCTTAGATCCTATAACTTTAACTATTTTGGACTTTCCTTGAACAAATTTGGTGTTAACTTGTCCTTGTGTTATGTGAAGCTAGTCATCTAATTATTACTACAGACCACGTGACCATACTTTGGTCGCTAGGAGTGGTTTTTGGCCTGTAGGTTGAAATTGCTCAATAATTTGAAATTTGGTCTTAAAGTACACATGTGATCACAAGAATCTTGCATCCATCTAAAAAAATAACAATGCAATCAAGTATGTGAGTTGACAAATAATGGTGTTTATACGGCATGGTTTCAAAGTACGTATCCATTTTTTGTCAAAGATGGATCAAAACAACAACACAATACATCAAGTATGCAAGAAAAATGTCAAATTTCAATTGCACCATTCTAAAAAATTTCAAATTGCTTAAAAAATACGCTTGTATTGTTTTCATATAAGGTAGTAGTATACTTGTAGTATTTGAAGATCTACTAAAATGTTGTTGTCATTTTGGCTTTAAAATTTTTCATCCAACATTTAAGGCCAATTCTTGATTATTTTCACCAATTGGATTTTCCAGAATAATTATCAAATTTCTTGTAGAACCGTATTAGGGTAGCAAAGAAAGTGGGTTTTTTGACCCTTTTTGTCCACTTAGCTACACCTTGTGATTGTCTATTTTTGTCTATTTTGTGTGCAACCGGTCTTATTGTAAAGAGGGGAAACCCTACACTCTAGAAATGTAAGGCTCTTTTCAATCAAAGCTTGCATGAAGCGTTAACATTCAAAACCACACAAGCATGAAACACTATAGATTTTTTGCATACATCTCACTCAATCATTATAATGTTTCACCTTTAATGATAGATCTAGTTGAAATTTTGGAGCTTCATAGTAAACAAGGTGTACTTCCCATTCATATGGTTGGATTATTGAAAATGGGTCCAAATCTGAGTCAATTGCACATCTAAACTTACAGCCCCTATTTTTAGTGGATTCTGTGAAAATAGGTGTGGTCCTTAATCCCTAAAGGATCAAGCTCTTTTTTTGGTGAAAATCACTAAAAACTGCCACTTTTGGGAGAATGAGTAAAAAGGTAGCAAAAAGGTTTTTTTTTTAAAATCCAACCATAAGATCTTGCCCTAGACTATGGGAGGTACTTGTGGGAAAATTTCCAGCTCATTCTAGAAGTGTAAGAGTGAGATATTGACATTTGAAGTGGAAAAAAAGTTTTTCCCTACTGCCCAAGAATTTCAAAAGCCTTTGACCGCTCTTATATCAAAAAAATTGCTCTACACAAAGTTGAGGTTTATTTTTTCCATGTAGAAGACCAAGTTAGATAAGTGTGGAAGAATTCTCAAATGAATTGGAGGTGTGGATCATACTTTGTAAAATCTTGCAATGTAAGGCCATGAAATCTCATATACACTAGGCAAAATTGGAGGATTTATGTAAAATTCAAAAATCTAAATTAATTTGATCCAAATGGCAGAAACCAAGGAATCTTGGTCTACTACAACTTGGAAAAAAAAAGGTCAAAAAATTAATATACAAAGAGCTCAAAAAAGGAAAGCAACAAATTTAACAAGAGGCAAAAAGAATGGAGGTTTGGGAGTCTCATACCTACCTGCAAACTGAAACTTCTCATAAGTTTCATCTCATCAATCAAAATTGAATGATTCAAAGATTTCCACATATATATAAAAATCTAAAAGAACCAATTTAAGATTTTTTTTTTGAAAAAATTCAATTTTGATTTTTTTTAGCTGCCCGCCCTCGCCCTTTTTCAAAAATTAATGCATAACTTCTTCAATAAATGTCGGAATAAAGAGAAATTTAGACTCCCACGTAGATCTTTGAATTCCCCACCTTCAATAAAAGTTTCAAAAAATCACAAAAAGTAGATTGGCTATAGGTACATGCCCAAAACCCATTTGTCCCCCGAGGAGGCAGTTGGTCCTTTAGGGGTTAAAGGATTAATTGCTCTAATGGTTTTTTTGTGGGACCACGGTGGTGAAAAAGCTTTGCATTTTCACACGCCAGCACAATGTAAGAGTTTAGAGATTTACCATTGGAAGATTAAACTTGGGAATTTTGAGTTCACATTTGGTTTCAAGGACCCCAATTTAGCCTACAATAGAAATTGCATTTAGGTTGCCTCACCCTAATTTCTTGACATTTTACACTACATAAGTATTTACCAATACTACAATAATTTTCATCAATAATTATTGCAATAAACAAAGTGTAACAACAATAAGGACTTAGTAACAACAACAATGTTGTAAAAAAAAATTGATGTTGTTCAAGTTGTGAACCATGTGAAACCTTGGTATCTAAAGAGTTGCATGCGCCTCCAAGTGGCCAAGCAATGAGGCTTGAGATAGCTTTTCAAGGTAAGGCAACCTCATTGTTGAAGCAACCTAAATACATTATTCAGGGCCTCTTTCCATGTGAGGGAGTGGGGGGTGGTTTTGAAAAAGCAAGAGTGGTTATGGGTGGAAGTTCCTTAAGTTAGAGCTATTGATTATTATTTATGGTGTTTCCATGTAGAAGGGGTATTGCAAATAGCCCTTACCAATGATTGGCAAAACAAGAGAGAAACAAACTAAAACTCAGAAATGACTAATACATTGGTGAAAGTCACCAAAAGTATTTGTTGCTATAGCTACCTCCCTAAACACCAATTGGGCACATTGCAAACTATAATTGTCTAACGCTCCTTTCTATCACCAATGCAACGTGGAAGGACACATTTAGATGACACCTCCACTGGCCCTCTAGGTGAATTCATCTAGGGAAATGCCATGCTTCTTGTTTTCCATGTTGGTCTTTCATTCATCTTCACAACTTGTGCAACTAGATAGAACAATGTTCAACTAATAACAAGCTTTCTTGTTTGAAGAACATACAAGTAGACACACCCATTTCCAATGTTGGGTAGAGAGGAGCGCATTTTGGAAACACTTGGGGTGTCTGGCTGCGGCTGTCTCAAAGAATCAAGCAAAAAACAGGATGTACACAATCACTATTAAAATAACTCTCCAAGATTATCAAAACATAAGAGAACCAAATCAATTAAAATATAAATCAAGGTATAGGAAAATATAATATGGTTTCAACAAATACAAATATATATCAAATAATAATTGGTTTCTAAGAACAATGGTCTTAGAATACAAGACATATATGGAATAATAAAAATTGGTCTCAAAATATGATAAGACAAGACAAGACATATGGAATAATAAATTGGTCTAAAAAGATAAGAAACCTTCTTCCAAATAAGGTTTCATTTATATATACTAAAGAGAGAAGATATAAAGTAAAAGTCCTTCTCTACTATTGGTTCTTGAATTATTTCTCTAAAATAAACTTTAGTGACTTTAGTTAACTAACACTTCTAAACGGTTGTTGCTTCATCAAAACCTTATCCGGGAAACCCTTGTTAATCAAGGGTAAAACCGCTGGTATAGGGAAAGTAGTACAACACCTCACACAAACTATGATCTAATTAAATTTTACATATTTACTATATGCCGTGATTTACATCACGACACCGAGCAGCTTCCAATTTTGCTCCCTAGATTTGAGGGTTTCACCATACACTATTGAACCCAAAGTGGACCATTGAACGCTACTTGCACAAGCAAATCTTGCTACCTATCAGCTTAGGAGCTAGTTTGAGGGGGTTGGAATTCTAACAGTCAAGTACAAGCATAGGAACACATCCACATAGTTTCAAGGTTAGTTTAGAGTTGCTAATAGGGACCTTATGAGCTGCAACTTTGCACTTTAATATAAAATAATCTACAATAATTTTTTCCACAAAAATTATGTTCCATGATAGGTTTTTGAAAGGGTAACTCAATGGATTTTTTTTCCTAAATTTTTCCGAGACCTTGTGGTATCCCAAACCCTTAAACGCTTGGATATGGATTTGTCTACTTTAGATTCTCTATCATTGCTTACTTAACCTATTAATTGATAAAAAAAAGGTAGGTTTTAGAGGAATTATTGAGCATTGTAAAAATATAAACTTTGTAGTGCAAGTGAAAATATTTTGGTGGGTCCAAACATGAATTGCTCCCTTTTCATCTAAAAGTGTCCCCAACATAATGTTTTGCAAGACAAGTATAGTGGAGATGCTCTTAGTGTAAGGTGGAAGCATCCATTTCCACCAATGCTCCATACCCAACAAGTAGGGTGTGCTATTTCCACCTTGAGCAAGGATAAGTGCTTTGGAATACATTTTTTTGTCCTTTTCAAGGTTAGAGCCACTTAAATCATGCCACATGTCCCAAAGTGAGAGAGGAAGTAATGAGCTAAAAGTAGGAGCTTGGAGCCCTATTGGTGAAATTGCATAAGGCAGGTGCACCCATAAGCATGGAAATAAGGTTTTTGGAGTAGGCAAAACAATTGACTAACTTTGAAAAAAATATTGTATGTTAGGAAGTGGAAACCAAAAATATTGGCATTAATTTCAAGGTTGCAATTGCAAGCATTTGTTCACAAAGATTTTTCAAAGTCCAAAATAACTGAACTTATAAGAACCATGTGTAAGAGACGCTAAAAACAAGGCTTGTTGGTTCTTAACTCTAGACCGCCCACAGACGTTCTCCAGTATCTTAGAATGTGCTCTTGGAGGAATAGAATGGCAATGGCAACATTTTGATAAGTCACATCATTTCTTTATAAACTATAACCATACAAATTCAAACTAGATATGTTAGAGATCACATAGGAAAAGAAAACACAACAATATCACTTATGGATTGAAAAATTAAAACATTTGATGAAGAGGGTGTTAAAACTGTGAAAGTGATTTGAAGTCTTTCAATCCTCTTTTCACATCTCAAATTTAAAATTGAGTATGTCAAAAAATATATGAGTATGTAAAGTACAACATGTGTACCCCTAATCAATTTACGACTTCTTAAAATCTACTCTACAACTTTTTAAATTAAATTTCTAATGTGATTGTTTCTCCAAGTTCTAGTGTACTTGAGGCTCATCTCCAAGAGCTCTCAACACTAGAAAGTGAAGATTTGCAATGGACACCCTTGCACAAAATCTTGAATAGACAAATCATAGTCATTCATTTTCAAAATCAGATTTTTGATACTAAAACTAGACTTCAATAAGAATAATTTAAAAAAATAACCACTTAAATTAATCTTCAATAAAAATCAAAAAAATTCAAATTAAAATGCACAGCGGCCACATCCGTCCCCTTGGGCAGTCTAGGGTTAAATAGTGAGATGGGTACTCAAGACTGTCATGCAAGTCACACATAACCATGACTTTGTCACTCATAACTATCACTTTATTACCCATAACCATTTGATTGTAATTTGTTAGTCCCTAACAATGTCAGGTAACGCCCATGGAGACATGATGGGCATGGGTGCACCTACATTACATCTAGACATTGGCCATGGGCCTGAAACACTTTCTGACTCCCACAATTCACAATATTTTCAATTTTGCAAATAAAATTATGAAAAACTTGCAATCTCAATATTTCTTATCTCCCTACTTGAGAAAAATATTTGTTGCCTCAAACTCTTTGTAGTTTGTTGCAGAATTGCTTAAGTTATTAGATATGGGTGCTTCCACCTTAGAAGCGTAGAGGAGGATAAAAGTGACCAACTTCAAAATATAGGGCACATTGTTATTACTCCCTCTGTCCCTCTAATAACTTCCAAAATGCTTCCTTGCAAAGGATTAACTATGTTTTTACTTTTTGTGCTAGTGACACATGTATTCTAGAGTTAATTTATCATCTACCAAGTGTATGCAAAATCTCTAGATTTGATGTCGCTGTTTAGGCACCCAAATTCCATGCAAAGAGTACCATATTTGTGCATGCTACCAGCTCCCCATTATTGATGATTTAAAGATTAGTATCAACATTAGTGCTTCATATGGGCAAGGCCAAGCTTGCTAGGAGAGGAATAGTCTGTGATTGCTTAACCCTTAAACGTCGGATGGGTGGCCTTGCTTGCCTTCTAAGGTGGTTTCTACAATGGTGTGGTAGGTGCCCACCCATTAATATTTTGTTTCTCAAAGTTGCGAAAGTCAACAGTGCATGGTGCCCTCATGAAAAGTACAAGATGGGTAGCATGGAACCTAACATCGTATCTCTGAATCTTCTCACAATTTGGGTTATTGAAAAATATAAGTACATTTACTAAGATCGTTTTTTGCCTTTCATGATGCACCATGTGTCTATGATCACTTCTACGGAAACATTAGTTGAAAAACAACTTTTATTTGTAACTCAACTTATTTCTGGCTGCCAAAGAACAATTTTTGTCCTCACCAACTTTTAACCCCTAAACGTCAGCACAAACAAAAAACGTCCTTTGCCTCTAAAAAAGACTTTGTATCCCAAAAAAAGAGTGATTTTGATCTATTTTTTTTTAGAAGTGATTATAAATGCGTAGTGCATCATGGAAGCCAAAAAATTACCTCTTGAGATACATTCATTTTATTTTGTAACCCAATTGTGATACATGATGTTAGCTCCCAAGCTGCCCTTCTTGCAATTTTCAGGAGGGCACCATGCACTGTTGACTTTCCCAACTTTTTGAAGCAATACTATTGGTGCCTATGTGCAAAACATTGCAGAATGTTGCAAGCAGGGCAAGCCACAATGATCCATCTGTCCTTTAAGGGTTAACCCCTAAAGGCCCAAGCCCATTTTTTTGTGAAAGTCACTCAAAACTGCCACTTTTGGGGGAAAGAGTAGAAAGGTAGGAAAACATGTTCTTTTGGAAAATCCAATCTTAGAATCTTGCCCTTGACTATGGCGGGTACTTGTGGAAAAAAAATCAGCTCATTCTAAATGTAAATGAGTGAGATATTCACATCTAAAGTAAGAAAGAAAGTTTTTTCCCTGCTATCTAAAAAATTCAGAAGCCTTCGACCTCTCCAATATCAAAAAATTTGCTCTACGCAAAATTGAAGTTTATTTTTCCCATGTAGAAGACCAAGTTAGGTAAGTGTGGAAGAATTTCCAAATGAATTGGAGGTGTGAATCATACTTTGTAAAATCTTGCAATGCCGGAAGGCTGTGAAATTTGCATATATAGTAGGCAAACTTGGAGGATTTATGTAAAATTGAGAAATCTGAATTACTTTGATTCAAATGGCAAAAACCAAGGAATCTTAGTCTAATACAACTTGGAAAAGAAAAAGTGAAAAAAAAGTCAAGGACCAAATTTTACAAGGGGCAAAAGAAATGGAGGTTTGGGAATCCCTTACCTACCCGAAAACCAAAACTTCTCACTCATAAATCAAAATTGAATGATTCAAAGCTTCCCACATTTGTAAAAATCTAAAGAATCAATTTCAGATTTTTAATTTTGAAAAATGAAATTTTTAAAAAAGTTTTTTGGGCTGCCCGGACTGCCTACACTCCCTTGGTGTTCAGAAATTCATGCATAACTTCTTCAATAAATATCAAAATGAAGAAAAAAAAATATGTACACGTACATCTTTGAATTCCCTACCATGCACAAAAATTTCAAAAATATTATAAAATTTGGTTTAATCACATGTACATGCCCGAGGTCCATTTGTCCCCGGGGACACTTGGGCCTTTAGGGGTTAAGGGTTAACTTTAAGGGTTAACTTGCCCCATGAGATCATTGAACCTTACAAACGCTTTCAATCAGGAAAAGGGAGCTTTTTGTTAATGGTAGAAGAAACGTGTCTGATTAGGACGTTTTTAGAGGGACAGATGGAGTGATTTTACCGTTGTTCATGGAAAAAAAGCTGAGAGTTTCCACCCTGGCCCCACAAACACGTGCGGTACACCGAGCCATTCGAAACAAGGAAAGATTCTGGCAAGCCTCTGGCAAGACTCTGCCGAGATTCTTCGAGAATCTTGCTGCTGCTCCGGAGCATCTGCGACGCGAATGCAAACTGCAAAGGTGCGGATTAAGCGTTCCAGAATGTCATGCATTCTACAAGGAAAGCAAAGCCTTGCAGGTGGCGTTAGGGGGGGTGGCAAGAGACGTGTGAGTGTCAGAGTTGGCACATTCAAAGCACACGAGATTCCAATTTCCAAAGCTTTCACTTGCGAGACAGTCACCGGATCAGCACTTTATTTTTCGTTTGCAAGGCATGACCAAACACCAAGCCCACGGATCTTGTCAATTCCTACACTGCAGACTTTGTACGTAACTGTGGATCATCAACGTTGCTCGCTCCCACCCAATTGCGCCATGGCCACAACAAGAATCAGATCCTAGTGGCTTTTGTTATAAACCTGCTCTGATCAGCGTCGGTCTTATCCTGCATTCATTCAGTCATTCATTCACAGGGCTCAGTTGTTGTGAAGTTTTGAGAGATGGCGTTTGTCGAGTGGCTTGACAAGATGAAGGTGCATGCGGCGATGGTGCTGGTGGCCGCTGGCTATGGTGGCTACTTTGTGCTCACCAAAGCTTCCTTGTCTGGTGGCGTGGATCCGTTTATCTTCTCCACTTACCGCGACAGCCTTGGCTGCCTCACCCTCTTTCTCTATGCGTCCTTCCTTGAAAGGTTTCCACCTACTTGCCTTGCTCAATTCCACTGGTCAATTAGTTTCATTATGTATTTTTTCCTTCATCTGTTGTTGGCAATTGACAGAGTATTCCAGCGCACTAAACAACTTGTTATTTGGATACTGAACGTGAAAGTTACAAAGATTCAAAGTTTTCTTTGTAGTGACCTAATTGATCAGTTGAGGTGGTCAATATCCTCTTAACCAGTATGTAGCTATTTTTCTTAGGGAAAATTTGATGGTTACCCCTGAAGTTTGTTTGCAATGTTTGCACCCAATATATTCAGAAATTGCACTATTACTTTTGACATTTCAAAGGAGCATCACAAGGTAGTTTTGCAAGTACTGCTTTTAGTTCTTTTGTTTCATCTGTGTGTGTTCTTATGCTTTGAACATGAAGACTGTCATTGCAGAATTGAGAATCAATGATTTTGAAGATGCAAAATAACTTTGCAATATTTGTATAAATGTCCCTGGTTTTTCAGAAATTACACAAATACCATTGACAAACTTCAAGGGCATCAATCAAATTTTCCCTTGATTTTCATGGTTTATGGAGGTTTAAGAGCTTGGATTATTGAAAAACTTCATGTATTCTTGCAGTGAATCGTACTGGTTTTTAGGGTTAGTCTATGGTGCTGTGGATGGCAGGGAACATTGGCCGAAGATGACGCTTGAAGTTGCAGGGTTTATTGTAGCCATGGCAGTCATTGGGTATGTCAAACATCACCCATTTTCTTCACATCTCAGTTAGACTAGCACCGAGTTCATATTTGTTGGTATAGGTGAATGACGTAATCCACGGCTTTGCGCTTGGAAAGCATTTGGTATTATCGATTTTGATGCTTTAGTTTGGATATTTATGCCTTAACCTTCATTTTCACAAGTGCGGGGCTTACTTGCAGCAAACGTTATTCCTATTTGGATTGCAACACACGAACGTGATATTTTCTTCGATCGTGATGAATGGCATCCCCGGCTGGGCTTTCCTCATAGCAGTAATTTTGCGGTGAGTTCTAGAACTTTGTACATCACAAGCTGACCTACAGAATTGCAAGTGTTTGAGAATTGCTCTGCAAAACGTTGTGTGCTTCAAGTACATGGGGTTGAAGAGTAAGGTGTAAACTTGCATTTGAATAACTAGAAAATCAGCTTGTATCTAAGAATCTGCATGTGATGCTGTCAGGGTTGAAGAAGTTTCTATAAAGAGGAGAGATGGACAATCCAAAGTGCTAGGCATCTTATTCTGTGTGGCTGGAGCAATGATTCTGACGCTTTACAAGGGTTTTATCATCTTCGGAGATTCTACACCCATGTCTCCTCCTACTTCTGGAGTTTCTGTTGGCACGTTGTTCTCAGCTTCGCAAGGGTGGGAAATTGATTCATGGACATTCGGTGCACTCTGCCTGCTTGCCAGTAGCATATGTATCGGCACGCTCCTCAATTTACAGGTTTCCCCTCAGCCCTTGCCACTCTGAAATCCTAGGCATCTGCTCATGTTCATCCAGTCTAGATTCCAGCTTGGATTATTGTTTTCTGAACATGTTTTTTTCATTAGTTAGAGGAGTGTTGACGATATGAGCCAGGTTTTCTCGTCGTAACGCGCTGTTAATGATTAATTTGGGGAGAGTTTTGCAGACTCCAGCGCTGAAAAGATTTCCTGCTCCGTTCACGTTGATGGGCTTGACAAGTCTGCTGGGGGCTTTCATGTTTGGAACCACAGCATTTTTCAGGGTGGAGGCATCGGAGTGGATTCTATCCCCTGGACCAATTCTCATTGCAGCCATATATGCAGTAAGTCCGTACTGTATTATACTTTTTGAGGTTTCCCTTCACTTTGAATAACTTTTTTGCTGTAGAAGTAAATACCGCACATATCCTCTGGCAGCTTACTCATGTTAAAATTACTGCACTTCTGTCTCGGCCAATTAGTACCTGCACTAAATACTGCGTTTAGGTTGCCTTAACAACAATTCGATTGCCTTACCTTGGAAAGTCACCTCATGACTCATCACTTGGCATCACTTCGCCACTTGGACGCGTTCACATCTTCGGATATTTGAATTTCACATGGTTTATGACTTGGATGCCGCTAGTTTGTTTTTCTGCAGCTTTGTTGTTGCTAGGCCTTTAAAAGTAATTTGTTGCAGTGATTATCGATGGAAATAAATGTAGTATTTGTAAGTATTTATGTAGTGTAAATTGTCAAGAAGTTAGTGTGGGACAACCTAAATGCAATATTGAGTGTACTTAAAACATCTGAAGCATGTTTCCACTCTTCAAGACATTCTTGTGCAGGTGTTACTTTGAGAATGAAAAAAATCATTGCATTGAGCAAAGATTGGATGGTTTCCTAAACTTGGGTTTTTTTTTGCACTTACATGCATCTTAGATTGGCTCTTTTTAACTTTTATAAAGCGCCAGCAAGAGCCTTTAAAAGAGAAATGTTGTAATGTGTGTATGCAATTGTGAGCTGCAGGGAGTAGTGGCATCAGGGATGTGCCTCTTTTTGACAGCCTGGGTCAACCACAAAAGCGGTCCCGTTGTAGTTGCGGCCTACTCTCCGACATCGTCCCTTTTTTCCACATTGTTTGGTACTATCTTCCTCAACAGTACAATGTATTATGGAAGGTATGATTTGGAGGGTATATCGTATTGTTTTTCATGATTGTGATGCCAGACTTTTTAGCCCTTTTTTTATTACTGGCGAGGTGTACTTCTTGGTCCTCATTTCTATCTACACTATCTACACTAGACAGCGGAAATTTTCTGTGGGGGAAAACTATGTCTATCATTGGTTAGTTTCTTCTTCTAGCTTTAACCCTTAAACGTTTGAACAGCCCGTACTTTAACCCTTAAACGTTTGAACAGCCCGTAGTTAACAGTACAATACGATGTGTTTTTCTTATATTTGGAATGTATGCACACCTTCACTACATTGAGATTAACAAAAAAGTTAGAATATAGATCAATTCTGTTCTAGTGAGGTAGTAAAGATCCCAAATTAAAACTTTTTGTTGATACCAAATGCCAGTTATACAGCAGCGTACATACCATGTACTATGATTGCTTGGTCATTTAAGGGTTAAGTTCTGTGTTAGTTAATGGCCAAAATCAAAGAAAAGCGCAATAGTATCACGCCATGTATGATTTAATCATAATCACACTGAAACTTCTAGTTGTTGTAGAATACATGATGCAAAGTCTAAAGTGGTCTACAGTAATTGCACCTTCTGGTGCACCTTGTGATTGTTGCCAGCTTCTTAAAGTAATGGAACGCAATTGCGTCAATCAGTGATTTGTTTGAGCTCATGCTCGTTGAAGGCTATGACAGAGACTAACACATGGTGTTGGTTGCAGTTTAATTGGAGCAATGGTGTTTCTGATTGGTTTGTTTCTCGTGATTTGGGGAACAAGAGAAAGTTTACGTCTAAAAGGTCTTTCACTTCAAATCCCGACGCATGTGAAACAACGATTTGCAGAGACCGAAAAGCTAGCTTCACTCCTAGTGGAGCCTTTATTATCGTAAGAGAACTTTCTTGACTAGTTTAATATGCCAAGCCATGAGAGCAGTTTTGTATATTTAGTAGGCAATTTTGATGTGCAAAATAAGTAGGTGCCCCCTTTATACATAATTTTATCCTTGCGGTTTAGAAATATGAAGAGGAATAGATGTTGTAATGTTGCAAAAGGCTTCTGCAATGAGTCATGAGGTGTATTATTTGTAGATTTTTAGTAGAAGAGGAAACATTTTCTTCATACTAAGGAGGCTTTGATCTGTTCACAATGGTTTTTGTAGAACATCACGAGGTTTATCCTTTCATTGTGTTTTGGTGAAAACACTCAAAAACTTATAACTCTTTGCAGCTTGAATATCTGTCCTGCAAGTGTCATTCCAAATGCTTGACTTGTATATCCTAGAGGTTTGATTGCTGCAGTCTTTGGGTTTATTCAAAGACATTACATGTTTGATTGAGATGTTTTGGATGAAATATTGGTTGCTCAAAGAATCTTGATTAGCCATTTTTGGAGTGGTTTATGAGAGAACATGTTCAATGTTGAATGCTTCCAACATTGGAATGGGAGGATCAATTTGAAACGTTAAAAATATTTAGTACTTAAAATTGAAATTCTAACTTGAAGAAGATGACTTTTCAATGTTGGAATTATGAAAATGAATTTTCTATTGTTGCACAAGATAGGGCGATTGGTCCCTTGCTGTTGAAAACCATTATCCTTATTTGGATAATGATATAGGTGAGTTCCTACTTTGGGCTTTAAATCAAGTTATAACATACATATTTATGTGAGATTCAAATAAAATATAATTTCTTGCATTGGGGTCTTTTGTATACAAAGAATCCACGGTAGAACTAGACTGTCTATAGCCCTCCATTTTGTTCATGAAGTGTAAAGTAGTAAAGGCTCCCTTACTGAATGTATATAAGTTGTTCTCTAGGCTGCTATCATGTCACCTTAGAGTTTGACATCAGAGTTCACAAAACTCACAAAAACTTTTTAATTTGTTTAGAAATGTTTTGAGATTTTTTTCAGCTTAACCCATCAACACCCAAGGGGCTTAAACCGCGTCTCTTTGAATTTACTTAACCCCCAAATGACCATTGTCCCTTCGGGGGACAATTGGGATTTTGGGCATGTACCTATGGCTAAACTACTTTGCATGATTTTCTGAAATTATCAAAGATGAGAAATTATAAGATCTGCGTGGGAATCTAATTTTTCCTTCATTTTGACAATTAATGAAGAAATTATGCATGAATAACTGAAAAATAGGGGAGAATCATGCAGCAAAAAAAAATTGCAATTTTTTTAAATAAAATTTCAAAATTGGTTCTTTAATTTTTTATGTATTTGGGAAGCTTTGAATCATTCAATTCTGATAGATGAGATGAAAGTTATGAGAAGTTTTAGTTTGCGGGTAGGTATGGGACTCCCAAACCTCCATTCCTTTTTCCCCCTTGTAAAACTTGTTGCTTTACTTTTGGAGCTCTTTGTGTATTTTTTTTTTGACCTTTTTTTTGTGAGTTGTAGTAGACTAAGATTCCGTGGTTTTCACCATTTGGATCAAAGTAATTCACGTTTTTGAATTTTGCATAAATCCTCCAATTTTGCCTAGTGTATATGCAAATTTCATGACCTTACGGCATTGCAGGATTTTACAAAGTATGATCCACACCTCCATTTCATTTGAAAATTCTCCCACACATACCTAACTTGGTCTTCTATATGGGAAAAATAAAGCTCAACTTTGAGTAGAGCAATTTTTTGGTATAGAAGCCGTCAAATGCTTCTGAAATTTTTGGGCAGCAGGGAAAAAAACTTTTGTTTTCACTTTAGGTATCGATATTCTCACTACTCCACAACTAGAATGAGCTGATTTTTTTCCCACTAGTACCTCCCATAGTCTAGGGCAAGATCTTATGGTTGGATTTCCAAAAAGAACTTTATTTCTTACATTTCTATTCATTCCCCCCAAAAGTGGCAGTTTTGAGTGATTTTCATAGAAAAAAAGGCTTGGTCCTTTAGGGGTTAAGAGATGTCCAAATTTATTTAAGATTTTTTAGTGGTTCTAATTATTGTTAGATTCTTATTGTGAAGTTTTCTTTTAGAATTAGCAATCTGATTTTGAAAACAAACTAACATGCTTTGTCTATTCAAGACTTTGTGCAAGGGTGTCCATTGCAAATCTTCACTTTCTAGTGTTGAAGGCACATGAAAATGAGCCTCAAGTACACTAGAACTTTGAGAAAAAATCACAGTAAAAATTCAATTAAAATCATTGTAGAATAGATTTTGAGAAGCCAAAAATTGATCTGGGTTATGCATATTATATTTTGCATACTTGTATTTTTTGGTACCCCTCATTTTTAGGTTTGAGATGCAAAAAGAGGATTAAAAGACTTCAAATAACTTTCATAGTTTTAACACCCTTGTGATCAAATATTATAATCTTTTGATCCATAAGTGATATTGTTGTGATTTCTTTTTCTATGTGATCTATAACATGTGTACCTTGAAGTTGTACGAGTACGCTTCAAAGAAAATTGATAAGATTGATCAACATTAGGAAAAATATGGGGCCCCAATAAGGCCCTAAGTTTGGAGGGGTCCCTAGCCATGGGAACCTGGTTCCCAATAAAATCATGTGTAGGCTGACGTGGCACTATTGGTGCCACATCAACTTTTTTAAATTTTTTTAAATTTTTATTAATTCTTTTTTAAATCAAAAAAGTTTCTTATTTTTTTCTAAGACTTTTTTTTTCAGATTTTTTTAATTGATTTTTTCTGACCATCTGAAGGGGCTGGTTCCCCACATTGGGAACAAAACATATGGAGGACTGGATTTATAAAGGCCTTATTGAGGCCCCGTATTTTTCCTAATGAATGCCAACATTTTGTTCACTTTCAAGCAAATTTTGAGATACTCAAAAATACCACAGGCGTTGAGGAGTTAATGCACGTGGTACTGCTTTTTAAGGATACAAATCGGGTCTCTCCATTGCCAGCAATGGTACACAATGTTAGTGGATATTAAGTTGGTAAATTATGACCAGGAGGCCAAAAGTTCACCTTTTTGAGTGGCACCTTGCCCCCTTGTACTGAAAGGGTCACAACTCACAAGCAATCAAACTTATGTTTTGAAGTTTTTTCCTGCTCTACTATTTTGAAACATGCATTAAAAAGAGGAATTGTACACACCCGGGGTTTGTTATATAGACACGGGGAGATACATTATATATATATTTACCATCAACAAATTGAATTTGGGAAATTTTATTTCGGATTTGGGTTTAGAGATTTTAATTTAGTCTAAAATCACATAGAAGGTTACAATTGAACAATGTTTGATGGAAAATCTTAGCTTTTTTGCAAACAAGGTTAAAAGTAATTAAAATGTCCCCTAGCTAAGCTTTTTCACTAGGTGTTGTTCAATTGTACCCTCCTTTGTGGTTCAAAACAAAATCAATATCTCTAAATTCAAATTTGAATTCAAATTTTCTAAATTTAACTTGTTGATAATAAATATCTAAAATTTATCCCCCCCCGTGCCTATATAACAAACACTGTGTGTGCCTATATCAATTTCCTAAGAGAACTTCCACCTGTGACTCAAACATGCTCAAAGTAGATCAAAAGTGTTGCAAGGCCTCTCAAAACCCTCTCAAGATAGTGTATCCTATTTTTTCTAGCAAGGGCCCCTCAAGACACTATCCATCATTAATCACCCAAGTATAGTGAACTTTATCCTTTACTTTTGTTGATGAGTGGTCAAATTATTATTTATGGGGCATGTTGAAGTGCAAAGCCACATTTTGAAGAGCATGGGTGGACCCAATGGAAATCAAGGAGCTTGAGGGTAGTGTTTTTTTTTTTTGGTCAAGGTAGAGAGACTTGCACTCCAAAATGCACACATGTAATGAAAAATTGGCTAAATTGGAGAGAATGAACAATATGTGCATATTCATCTAATATGTTTATTAGTATAAACTACATTCATCCATCATCCAAAATCCAGCAAACCAAGTGTTTGCATAAGGAGGGAGGTGGCGATTTCATCCATATATGCACCCAAATTTCCTAGTGTAATGGGTGTCAATGTCATTTTGAGTCCATATTGCGGGAAAATTTAGCCAAAAAATAAATCGTTGCTTGACGGCCTTCCAAAGTAGATGGAAAACATTGAACGAGACCGGGCCCTGGACCGGTGGAGATGCTCTCAAAAAAATACAACAATATTCCATATTGTGGGTCCCTTCGCTTTACAGCTCCTCAGAAGTAAAGGCCGGGATTTCATAGTCCAACATCTCGCAAGAACAAGTCTTCCGCGTTCCGACAAGTTTATTATGGGCAAAATTTGACCATCTAGGATAAAGCAAGAACTTATTGGCTGGATATTATTAAGATATCAGTAGGTACTGTATGTGAGTAGGAGACTAGGACTATTTTTCAGGAGATTCCTAAATCCCTCGCTGGTCTTACATAACATTGTTAACCCTTAACCCCTAAAGGATCAAGGGTGTTTTTGAGAAAAAATCTCAGAAACTGCCAACTTTTAGTGCATTGCTCAAAATTGAAATTAAAAATCTTTTTTTTCAATTTCAAGCGTACAAAAGTGTGCAAAACAAATAAAATAATATGCGCAAAAAAATTCAGCCCATTTGAACCAGTGGATTGTAAGATTATAATGTTTGAAGTGAGAAAAACTACTTTTTTCTATTCCTGCAAAACAAGGTCAGCAGACTTTGACCTTTCTGAGAGTAAAATTTTTGCTCTACACAAATTTGAGCTTTTTGACCATTCACAAGTATATGATGTTAGGTTCACGCACAAAAAATTTCAGATGCAAAAGTACAATCTAGCTTGTTCTAAATCAACCTCCAATGCAAAGAGGCTAAGCAAATTGGCAATACATTAGTCATTCATTCATGATTTCTTGTGCAATGAGGAAGTCTTTTATTTGAAATCTGAATGGTGAAAAGTTAGAGACAAACATTTGGAACATATGAAAAAAAGTTCCAAGAGCTTTGGATTTGTAAATTGAAAGATAACAAGGCTTGAAGTTAGAGGATTCTTTTTTTCTTGAAACTGCCCGAACATAGTTAACAAAGTTTGACTCCCTTCAAAATGAGATGTGAGAGCTCAAGTTTTTTTTTTTTTTGACAACTGTACATTATGTTTTTTTAGTAACATACTTGCCAAATTTCAAAAGTGGAGGAAAATTTTAGCATAAGATTCTCAAAAGATTCCCAAATTGCCCAAGTTGCCCAATTTCTTTTAGCCAACATAACTTTTGAACCACGCATCCGATTGGGGAAAAAATTAAATTTCCACTTAGGAAATACTTATCTAGACCTTGTGTAACAATTTTGAGAAAATCAAATAAAAATTAACTCCATATGATCCTACTCGAGTTCTCAAGTGGCTGTTGAACAACCACTTGGTCTTTTAGGGGTTAAAGGACAGATGGATCACCATGGCTTGCCTTGCCTATAGCATTCTACAGTGTTTTGCACATGGGCACCAATAGTATTGCTTCAAAAAGTTGGAAAAGTCAACAGTGCATGGTGCCCTCATGAAAATTGCAAGAAGGGCAGCTCGGGAGATAACACCATGTATCACAATTTGGGTTACAAAATAAAATGAATGTATCTCAAGAGGAAATTTTTTTGCCTTCTATGATGCACTACACTTTTATGATCACTTTTGAAAAAAAATCAGATCAACATCAGTCTTTTTCTGGGATGCAGAGCTTTTTTTCGGAGGCAACAGACGTTTTTTGTCCGTGCTGACGTTTAGGGGTTAACCTTCACTAGAGAGTCCCTCTTGCTCCCCAAATATGAGGATCCCCAGCAAATGCCATTTGCCAGATCTAAACCAAAAACCAATCAACATTGAGAATTCTATAACTAAACCCTCCCCCAAGTATATAAGGAGGGATATATCTCCACGGCTAGGGGAGGAATAAACCCTAGTGAACAATGTTATGTAGTTGCTCTAACAGTTTTTTTGTGGGACCAAGGTGGTGAAAAGCTCTGCATTTTCACATGCCTACAAGAGTTTAGATATTTACCATCGGAGGATTAAACTTGGGAATTTTGAGTTCACATTTGGTTTCAGAGACCCTGATTTAGCCTACAATAAAATTGCATTTAGGTTGCCCCACCCTAATTTCTTGACATTTTACACTACATAAGTATTTACCAATACTCCAATAATTTTCATCAATAACTATTGTAATAAACAAAGTGTAACAATAAGGACTTGGTAACAACAATGTTGTAAAAAAAAACTGATGTTATTCAAGTTGTTAACCATGTGAAATCTTGGTATCTAGAGAGTTGCATGCGCCTCCAAGTGGCCAAGCAATTAGGCATGGGGTAGCTTTTCAAGCTAAGGTAACCTCATTGTTGAAGCAACCTAAATACGCTAACTAGGGCCTCCTTCCATGTGAGGGAATGGGGGAGGTTTTGAAAAAGCAAGAGTGGTTATGGGTGGAAGTTCCCTCAGTCCGAGCCATGGAATATTATTTATGGTGTTTCCATGTGGAAGGGATATTGCAAATAGCCCTTACCAATGATTGGCAAAACAAGAAACAAACAAACAAAAACTCAAAATGACTAGTACGTTGGTGAAAAGTCACCAAACATACTTGATGCTAAAGGTGCTCCCATGAGCATCAATCGGGCAAGATGCAAACCATGATTGCCTAATGCTCCTCCCAATCACCAATGCAGCATGGAAGAATATCCTTAGAGCACCTCCATCAGACCTCTAGGAATTCATCAAGAGAAACGCCCATGCATGCTTCTTGTTTCTTGTATTGATCTTCATTATCCCCTACCTGTGCAACTAGGTAGAATAGTGTTCAACCTATAACAAGCTTCTTTGTTTGAAAAAGCATATAAAGTAGACACATCCATTCCCAAGGAGCTCTCATTTTCACCCTAGGTTTGAGGGTTTCACCATACATTACTGAACCCAAAGTGGAGCATTGAACGCTACTTGCACAAGCAAATCCTGCCGTATGTAAGCTTAGGAGCTAGTTTGAGAGGGCTGGGATTGGGACAGTCAAGTTAATGTATAGGAACACATCCAAGCAGTTTCAAGTTTAGTCTAGAGTTGCTAATAGGGACTCTATGAGCTGCAATTTTGTTTTCAATAGAAAAAAATCTACAATTCTTTTTTCCACAAAAATTACATTCCATGATAGCTTTTTGAAAGGGTATCTCTATGGATTGTTTTTCCTAAAATTTTATGAGACCTTACAGTACCCCAAACCCGTAAACACTTGGGTATGGGTCTCTCTACTTTAGATTCTTTATCATTGCTTAGTCAAACTATTAATTGATAAAAAAAATGTAGGTTTTAGAGGAATTACCGAGCATTGTAAAAATATAAACTTTGTAGTGCAAGTGAAAATATTTTGGTGGGTCCAAACATGAATTGCTCCCTTTTCATCTAAAAGTGTCCCCAACATAATGTTTTGCAAGACAAGTATAGTGGAGATGCTCTTAGTGTAAGGTGGAAGCATCCATTTCCACCAATGCTCCATACCCAACTAGCAAGGTGTGCTATTTCCACCTTGAGCAAGGATAAATGCTTTGGAATACGTTTTTTTGTCGTTTTCAAGGTTGGGGCCACTTAAATCATGCCACATGTCCCAAAGTGAGGTAGGAAGTAATGAGCTAAAAGTAGTTTGGCTAATGGTGGAACTGCATACATCTAGACATTAGCCATGGGCTCGGAACACTTGTTGACTTGCACAATTCACAATTCTTATAGTTTTGCAAGTAAAAGTATGAAAAACTTGCAATCTCAATATTTCTTATCTTCCTATTTGAGGAAAATATTTGTTGCCTCAAACTCTTTGCCATGGAGTTGCTTAAGTTATCAAATATGGGTGCTTCCACCTAATGTGCGGGAACAACTAGTAGCCATTCATTGTTAGCTTGTGAATTTGGGAAAAAAATTAGATGCATTTTGAAATTATTGGCAAAAAAACCGGTTAGATTTCACTAAAAAGTCTAAATATAGCATATCACAATATTACAATGTAAATTTAGAAAAATATTTGGTGCACTTTGGCAAAAAATAACCAGTTGTATATGGAAATTGCCGGATTTTAGCTGGTGAAGTCCAACAAATTTCCCTAACACTGCTTCCACCTTAGAAGTGTGGAGGAGGATAAAAGTGACCAACTTCAAAGTACAAGGCAGATTGTTATGAATTTTTACCAATAGTTCATAGAAAAAAAGGAAAAATATCAAAAATGCCCCTGGATTCTTTCAAAATATCAAATGCACCCCTATATTAATTGAAATATCAGAAATACCCTTGGTTTTGTGTATGAATTTCAATTATACCCCTATATGGAAACTACAAAAAATTAAATGCAAGTTGAGCGTAAGTCAAAACTTTCAGTAAAGAGGCACAAAAAAATTAAAGGTATTAGATATTTTGAAAGACAACTAGGGGTATAATTGATACTCTTACACAAAACCAACCAAGGGGTATATTTGATATTTCAAATAATATAGAGATGTATTTTTTATTTTGAAAGAACTAAGGGGTATATATATAATAGAACTAGGTGTCTGCCGGTCAAGCATGATTTTCCTACGTGGCATGGGGGGCAAGCCATGCACTCCCATAATAATATTGCACATGCCATGGGGGCATGCATGGGGCCATGGGAGGTGATAAAAATAATCATAAAAAGTTCTCGGATTGATATCTCACTTGTCACACATTAAAAAAATGATTAAAATAAGCCTCATCTCTCACACACATTAAAAAATGATTAAAACAAGCCTCACCTGTCACACATAAAAAAAAAAAATTAAAAAAGGAAATTGATATGTGCACATTGGAGGTTGATATTTGCACACCCCCTTGGGAGGTAAATTGTAGATTTCTACCATCAAAAATCTGAATTTGAGAATTTTGAATTCAAATATGAACTTAGAGACCATGGTTTACTTTGGAACCATATAAAAGTTTGCAATTGAACAACACCCAATGAAAAAGCTCATCTTTTTTTACAAACAAAAGTAAAAATAACGTTTTTTCCCTATCTAAGCTTTTTCACTGAATGTTGTTAAATTGCAACTTTTTTTGTGGTTCTAGAGTAAACCATGGTCTCTATGTCCAAATTTGAATTCAAAATTCTCAAATTCAACTTTTTGATGGTAGAAATCTACAATTTACCTCTCAAGGAGTATGCAAATATCAACCCTTGATGTGCACATATCAATTCCTTTAAAATCACAATTAACCTCACCTGTCACAAAAATCATTAAAATAAGCAAAAAAATGATTAAAATAAGCAACAACATGACGTGATTAAGCAAGCAAGAAACAATTAAAATAAACAAAATGATAAGCATGATTTGAATAAATGATTAAAATAAACAACAAAAAAATCATGAGCCTTCACCCTTAACTTATGTGTTTGAAGTGGGCCCGAAGGGTGCACGGGTCCACTACTTTTGGATATTTACCCTGGTGAAAAAAGCTGAGAGTTTCCACCCTGGCCCCACAAACGCGTGCCGGTACACCGAGCCATTCGAAACAAGGAAAGATTCTGACAAGACTCTGGCAAGACTCTACCGAGATTCTTCGAGAATCTTGCCGCTGCTCGAGAGCATCTGCGACGCGAATGCAAACTGCAAAGGTGCCGATTGTGCGTTCCAGAATGTCAGGCACTCTACAGGGAAAGCAAAGCCTTGCAGGCGGCGTTGGGGGGGGGGGGGGGGGCAAGAGAATTGTGAGTGTCAGAGTTGGCACATTCAAAGCACATAAGATTCCAAAGCTTAACTTGCGACACAGTCAGTCACTGGAGCGGCACTGTGGTTGTCGTTTGCAAGGCATGACCAATTGCCAAGCCTACGGATCTTGTCAATTCCTACCCTACAGACTTTGTATGTAACCGTGGATCTTGCTCGGTCCTACCGAATTGCGCCTTGGCCATAACAAGAATCCGATCCCAGTGGCTTTTGTTATAAACCTGCTCTGATAAGCGTCGGTCTTTGTCTTGCATTCATTTTCATTCATTCTTTCACAGGGCTCAGTTCTTGTGAAGCTTTGAGAGATGGCGTTCGTCGAGTGGCTCGACAAGATGAAGGTCCATGCAGCGATGCTGCTCGTGGCCGCTGGCTATGGTGGTTACTTCGTGCTCACCAAAGTTTCCTTGTCTGGTGGCGTGGACCCGTTTCTGTTCTCCACTTACCGCGATAGCATTGGCTGCCTTACCCTCTTTCTCTATGCGTCCTTCCTTGAAAGGTTTCCACCACTTACCTTGCTCAGTTCCACTGGTCAACTAGTTTCATTATGTATTTTTTCTTTCATCTCTTTGCTGGCTATTGGAAGAGGATTCTAATGCACCAAAGAACTTGATATTTGGATACTGAACGTGAAAGTTACAAAGATCCATAGTTTTCTTTGTAGTGACCTAATTAGTAAGTCGTTGAGGTGGTCAGTATCCTCTTAATCAGTATGTAGCTGTTTTGTTCCGGGGAAATTTGATGGATACTTCAGAAGTTTGCAATGTTTGTACAGATACCCCTAGTTTAATAGAAATTGCACATTTCAAAGGAGCATCTCAAGGTAGTTGCAAGTACTGTTTTAGTTGTTTTGTTCCATATGTGTGTGTTCGTATGCTTTGAATATTAAAGCATTCATTGCAAAATTGAGAAACAATGATTTTGAAGAAGCTAAATAACTATGTCAAGGGTGTTTGTGCAATTTCTGATTTACCAGGGGCATTTGTACAAGTATTGTAAACGCCAGGGGTATCCATCAAAATTTCCCTTTATTTTATGGTTGGCAATTTTAGAGCTGGGGCTATTGAAAAGCTTCATGTATTCTATCAGTAAATTGTAATGGTTTTTAGGGCTAAGCTATGGTGCTGTGGATGGCAGGGAACATTGGCCGAAGATGACGCTTGAAGTTGCAGGGTTTATCGTAGCCATGGCAGTCATTGGGTATGTCAAATGCACCCATTTTCTTCACATCCTAGCTATACTAGCACTGAGTTGGCATAGGTGAATGACATAATCCACGTCAGTATTATTGATTTTGATGCTTTGGTTTGGATATTTACATGTCTTAACATTCATTTTCACAAGTGCAGGGTTTACTTGCAGCAGACGTTATTCCTAATTGGATTGCAACACACGAACGTGATATTTGCTTCAATCGTGATGAATGGCATCCCAGGCTGGGCTTCCCTTATAGCAGTGATTTTCCGGTGAGTTCAACTGTATACATCACGAGCTTCTTTTGCTGACCTGCAGAATTGTCAGTATTTAGGATTACCCTGCAGAACGTTCTGTGCTACAAGTACCTGGGGTTGAAGAATGAGGTGTACACTTGCATTTGAATAACTAGAAAATCAGCTTGTATCTAAGAATCTGCATGTGATGCTGTCAGGGTTGAAGAAGTTTCTATAAAGAGGAGAGATGGACAATCCAAAGTGCTAGGCATCTTGTTCTGTGTGGCTGGAGCAATGATCTTGACGCTTTACAAGGGTTTTATCATCTTCGGAGATTCTATACCCATGTCTCCTCCTTCTTTTGGAGTATCTCTTGGCACGTTGTTCTCAGCTTCGCAAGGGTGGGAAATTGATTCATGGACCTTCGGTGCACTTTGCCTACTTGCCTGTAGCGTTTGTGTCAGCCTGTTCATCAATTTACAGGTTTCCCCTCAGCCCTTGCCACTGTCAAATCCTAGGCGTTTGCTCATGTTCATCCAGTCTAGATTCCAGCTTGGATTATTGTTTTCTGAACATGTTTTTTTCATTAGTTAGAGGAGTGTTGACGATATGAGTCAGGTTTTCTTGTCATAACGCGCTGTTAATGATTAATTTGGGGAGAGTTTTGCAGACTCCAGCGCTGAAAAGATTTCCTGCTCCGTTCACGTTGATGGGCTTGACAAGTCTGCTGGGGGCTTTCATGTTTGGAGCCACGGCGTTTTTCAGGGTGGAGGCCTCAGAGTGGATTCTACAACCTGGACCAATTCTCATTGCAGCCATATATGCAGTAAGTCCGTACTGTATTATACTTTTGAGGTTTCCCTTCACTTTGAATAACTTTTTTGCTGTAGAAGTAAATACCGCACATATCCTCTGGCAGCTTACTCAAGTTAAAATACTGCAATTCTGACTTGGTAAGTTAGTAACTAGTTAAAACATCCGAAGCATGCTTCCACTCTTCATGAAATTCTTTTGCATCCGTTACTTTGAGAATCAAAATCAGCATCGCATTGAGCAAAAACTGACTCGCTTCTCAAACTTGAATTTTCTGCAGTTTTGTACATATTTTGTTGGCTGTTTGTTATGTTGTTTGAGTATAAGGAGACTTTAAGAGAGAATGTCGTGATATATGTATGCAATTGTGAGCTGCAGGGAGTAGTGGCATCAGGGATGTGCCTCTTTTTGACAGCCTGGGTCAACCACAAAAGCGGTCCCATTGTAGTTGCGGCCTACTCTCCGACATCAACCCTTTGTTCCACATTGTTTGGTGCCATCTTCCTCAACAGTACACTTTATTTTGGAAGGTATGATTTGGAGGGTATACCGTATCGTTTTTCATGATTGTGATGCCAGACTTTTTAGCCCTTTTCTGATTACTGGCAAGGTGCACTTCTTGGTCCTCATTTCAATCTACACTAAACCGTGGAAATTTTCTGTGGGTGAAACTATGTCTATCCTTGTTAAATTTCTTCTTCTAGTCTTAAGTTTTGTGTCATTTAATGGCCAAAAGCAAAGAAAAGTGCATTAGTACAACACCATGTATGATTTAATCCTCGTCTCACTGGAACTTATAGTTGTTGTAGAATACATGATGCAAAGTCCAAAGTGGTCTACAATAATTGCACCTTCTGGTGCACCTTGTGACTGTTGCAAGCTTCTTAAAGTAATGGAACTCGTGTCAACCAGTGATTTGTTTGAGCTCATGCGAGGTGCAAGCTGTGACATAGACTAACACATGGTGTTGGTTGCAGTTTAGTTGGAGCAATGGCAGTTCTGATTGGTTTATTTCTTGTGATTTGGGGAACAAGAGAAAGTTTACGTCTAAAAGGTCTTTCACTTCAAATCCCGACGCATGTGAAACAACGACCTTCAGAGACCGCAAAGCCAGCTTCACTCCTGGTTGAGCCTTTGTTATCGTAAGAGAACGCTCTCGACTGTATAAAAATGTTAAGATATGAAAACAGTTTTGTATATTTAGTAGGCAATTTTAATGTGCAGATTAAGTAGGTGCTCGCTTTATACATAATTTTATCCTTGTGGTTGAGAAAGGAGAGGAATAGATGTTGTAATGTTGCAAAAGGCTTCTGCAGTGAGTCCTTAGCTGTATAATTTGTAGATTTTTAGCAGAAGAGGAACCTTTTTTGTCATACTGAGAAGGCTTTGATCTTTACACCAGCGTTTCTGTAGAACCTTACAAGGATATTTCTTTGAATGTTTTATGGTGAAAACACTCAAACCCTTATAAACCTCTGCACCTCAAATATCTGTTCTGCAAGTGTCATTCCAAACATATGACTTGTATGTCCTAGATGCTTGCTGGAGATGTCTTGTGGATGAAGTATTTGTTGCTCAAAGAGTTTAGATTAGTGGGTTTTGGAGTAGTTTATGAGAGAACTTGTTCAATGTTGAGTGCTTCCAACATTGTAATGGGAGGATCAATTTGAAACTTTAAAAATATTTAGTACTTGAAATTGAAATTCTAACTTAAAGAAGATGAATTTTCAATATTGGAATCATGAAAATGAATTTTTCATTATTGCATAAGATAGGGAGATTGGTCCCTTGTTGTTGAAAACCATTATCGTTATTAGGATAATAGTATAGGTGAGTTCCTACTTTGGACTTTATATCAAATTATAACTTATTCATGTGAGATCCAAATAATATGTAATTTCTTGCATTTGAGTCCTTTGTGTACAAAGAACCCAATATAGAACTAGATTCTATATAGCTCTCCATTTTGTTCATAAAGTGAAAAGTAGTAAAGGCTCCTTTAAGGTAGCCCTACCCATGGGCGTGACGTCCCCATGGGCATCACTGACAAAGTCAAGGTGGTTATGGGTACTTAAATGATAGTTATGGGTGACAAAGTGATGGTTGTGGGTTTTGAGTACCCATCTCACTATTTAAGAACCAACAAGCCTTGTTTTTAGCATCTCTTACACATGGTTCCTACAATTTCAGTGATTTTGGACTTTGAAAAATCTTTGTGAACAAATGCTTGCAGTTGGAACCTTGAAATTGATGCCAATATTTTTGGTTTCCATTTCGTAACTTACAGTATTTTCTCAAAGTTAGTCAATTGTTTTACCTACCCAAAACTCTTATTTCCAGGCTTATGGGTGCGCCTACGTTACTGTCATCCTAGAGTTTGACATCAGAATTCACAAAACTTACAAATTTTTTAAAATTTTCTTAGAAATGTTTTGAGATTTTTTTCAGCTGAACAATTCCCACTGTAAATCTCAAAAACAATTTCAAGCCACGTCTAACTAGTTTCATTTTTTTTAATTCATTTAGTTGTAGGTTCATTCATATGCTTCGAGAGCAAGGTTTTACTGTATACGTGTAGTAAACATAAAACTTGTCTGTCATGCCAAATCATAAATATATTAACTTGTACAGATACATCAGTAGCAAGAAACAAGACAGTAATGTAAAAGTCTTCGCTGAGATCCTTATCATGATAAAATCTACTACTCATAACTCAACTATAAAGTCAGCACATCTACTCAGCATTTACAATACATATTACACCCAGTTGCTCGGCTCAAGCACCCTTCAGTTCATAGGGTACATAGGGAGGAATGTTGCTCATACAAAGATAAAAATAAAAGATGTACATGGAAAAAAGCTTGAAAATGCAGTAAAGCTCTCCAAAGTTCCGAATATAAACTAAAGAATCTACTCATACGGTGCACTATTGCTCGTATCCACCAAAACAAAACTTGTCTGAAAAAGCATCGAAGCTTTGCAGGAATGATCCTAACTGCACTGATTTCAAAATTAGGCTTGCGATAGTGTAACAAAAATTTACTTGTACAAAGGCTGGCACCCCGGTTGCTGTGAATTGGGCTTTGTATCAAGGGTTTGGGAATTGAAGCAACCGGTATTCAGGAGGGGTGGTGCTGTAGAGCCGTTTGATGTTGGGGCAGAGACCACGAATAGGGGTCAAATCAGCAGCGGTAATCTGCAATTTCAACTGATGAGTATCATGGAGAGCTCTACAGTTATAAGAGAAAACTGCAGACACCTAACAAGTAAGTTGAACCTCAATAAAACATGCTAACCAGAACACCAGTAACTTCAAAATCCAAGACATGAAATCCCTTTGCTCATTAACCATGCACTGCAGTAAGATTGTGTCAAAAAACTGATCAAGTAACCATTAGAAAATTGGAGAGGTTAACGAAACAGCAGCTGAGAACTTTGTCATACCTTGGTACAGTTCCGAAGATCTAGAGTCTCTAGCATAGTACAGCCCTGCAGGGCAACTTCGAGTATCTGAGACTCAATTCCACACGCCTGTAGACACACCGCCAGCCCAACAATTAGACTATCAGTAGATAAACCAGCAATATAGAAAGAGTCAACATCAATTTGACTTGACTTGCTTCGAACTCTCCAAACTAAAAGCTAAGTAAATAAAAGGCCAGATTTTGTGACCTGTCACTACACTGCAATAATATTGTAAGGTCCAAAAGAGACAAAAAGTATAACCAACTTACGTGTAGAGAGAGACTCGTGAGGCGAGGGCAGTCCAGTTGGAGCACACAGAGAGAAGCACAGTTACTGAAAAGCCCACAAAACAAGTTCTAATCAATAGAAGCAAAATCGGGTTCTTAGTTGCTAGGTCAGGAGTCCAGGTCGACATACAATATACTCCCTCTCTCCCTCTGAAAACTTCCAAATCCGTCCGAATCAGACACATTTCTTGTACCACTAAAAAGCTCCCTTTTGCTGAGAAAGGGTTTCCTATGTTCAATGATGTCATGGGGCAAGTTGAGCAATTAGAGAGCATTCCTCTCGTAGCAAGCTTGGCCTTGCCCGTATGAGGTACCATTGTCGCCACTAATCTTTAAATTATCAAATAATGAGGAGCTAGCAACATGTACAAATATGGTACTTTTTGCATGGAATTTGGGTACCCAAATGGCACCATCAAAGCTGGAGATTTTGCATACATGTGGTAGATGGTACATTGATTCTAGAGTGCATGTGTCACTAGAACAAAGACTAAAATAATGAGGAGCTGGAAGCATTAACAAACTATGCACAAATATGGTACTTTTTGCATGGAATTTGGGTACCCAAATGGCACCATCAAAGCTGGAGATTTTGCATACATTTGGTAGATGGTATATTGATTCTAGAATGCATGTGTCACTAGCACAGAGACTAAAAACATAGTTAATCCTTTGCAAGGAAGTGTTTTGGACGCTTTTAGAGGGACAGAGGGAGTACATTTCTTCTCTAATTCTAATGTTTACAGGAGTAGGACGTGAAAGGTTTTGGTAAAACAACGTTTCAAACAAATTAGATAGCATAAAGGAAGAAATACCGGAGTGGACACATGAGGTTTTACCTTAAATTGAGTGACACAAGGTTCTGGCACGCAAGATAAATTTCCCGGATGTTGTTGGAGAGTGACAAGTTGATAGTAGAGAGATGAGGACAAGTCTCCGCCATGATACGAACAGAGCGAACATTTTGGCAACCAACACAATTCAAAGTCTGTAGTGCTCGGTCAGACTCGTTGAGATTGATGGGAGGATGACTCTGCTCCAGAACTTCAGTTTGAGCGTCCGTTATATCCATGGATTCCAGCGCTTCAGTATGGTATGAAAGACGGGGCCATAAGTGATCGGTCACATTTGCACAGCCATTGAGGCTTATGTGAGCCAGGTGTGGGCAATGAGCAAGAACACCTTCAATGGCCTTCCGACCTAAGCTCCCATATGAAATATCTAGCTCTTGAAGTTCGGGAAGCTTGTTGCCATCATGCAAAGCATCCAGAGCTGTTTCCTCAAGATACTTGCACGCAGATAGTCTCAACACCTGCAAGTAAAACCCCCAAAAGACCCTTACAATCAGCTTCAGTTCAAACTCATTTAAGCCCTGGAAGAGTGTATAGGGTGTGCATGTCCTTTTTGCACCTTTCCTATGCAATTTTTCCAAACAGAGCACGACCAATTGTGCTCTACTTCAGCTAATTCCAACACAAAAAGTAGAGACTGAAAATATACCTTCAATCTGGGACAGGCTTCGAAGATTGGTGATAGGTCCGTAAGAAAAGTGTAGGAGAGGTCCAGCATGGTCAAATCAACCAGCTTCTTCAAACCTAAGAGCCCTACAGGGCCGACTAAGTAGCATGCAGCCAAGACGAGATGTTGTATGGCTGGGCAAGCAGAGGTTGTGGAAGTCAAGCATTCGTCACCCAATTGACTGTCAAACCATGAGACGAAACCAATTAGCTAAACGTCAAAAATCATCACATATAAACTGCAAGAAGTTATAAAGGATGAAAATATTGATACAACGTTGAGTGAAGGAAAGTTTTGGATACCTGCAATACGAGGCGTCTAAAGACCATAGATTGGGACAATTGATGGACGCTTTGGAGAGAAGGCCACAACCCCGCAAATCCAAGACTGTCATCTGGTCAGCCTTGATGACCAGGTTTGTCAAATGGGGGCAAATGCCGAGGTTCAGCGTCTGTAAACCTACTGGAGCAAAGGAGGCATCTATGAGACGGTCGCAACCGTCGAGGTGAAGGTGCTGAAGTCCAGGGCATGATAGCTCCAGTGTTGTAACTTTCTTGCAACCGATTAGAGAGAGCTTTCCCAGAGACGAGGTGCACAACTTCACTCTCACCAAGCTCTGCACGGCCATTATCTTTGTTACAAAATCATATAGTGCATGACACTTATAACCAACAACTATTGGCACAACAAGAAATACTAAAGCACAACACATACACCCATTAGCTCAAAAGTAATTCCACCACCAAGCGGGACAAACCCTAAGCTTCATCTTGGTGGACTCAAATTTTTGATAACCTTTTTTTTCTGACAAAGCCTTAGGCTAACCACTTGAATTGGGAGTTGTTGGTTATAAGTGTCATGCACCGTAGAGGAATATTGTATATATGTGTGTATACTTATGAGTGCTTCAAAGAGAAAAACACAGGAGAAAATTGACCAGGACAATGACCAGAGTGTGGGAGGATCTTTACATCGCAGTTGTCAAGAATCAGAGTATGGAGCTTGGGGCAGCCACCACCTTCGCTGAAGACGTTGCAAACGAGGTCTGTCAGGGTTTCACATTCAGAGAGGTCTATGATTTGCAACCGAGGGCAGTGCAAAGCCATACTCGATAAACCTGATTGCTGTTTCAGGTCTAGCTTCTGTCAAAACGCAATAACAACATCACACGTTAACATTGGTGACTTCAACATACATAAGCCTGAGATCCGTGTAATCAGAAAAAAAAGGTCAGAAACCAACTTTCAGTTCTAAATTCAAGCCTTGATTCTCAAAAGTTACCGTAACCAAGTGTATTCATATGCAACAACATTAGCCAGAAAGAATAAACATAGTCACTAATGCAGAGCACCAACCGAAGGATGTGATACAATTTAAAATAAATAATAAATTCATACTTCCTTCTGCGCGAGGACCATGCTTATTCAATAACTACCACAGGCTTCTCCACTTCATAAGATTTACTGGACACAACTAAATGCTATAAAATTATCTCTCCATTTGATGTCTTAACTCCATACAAAAAATTCGTTTATGAAGCTCATAGAGCTGATGAGAAAGCAAGCGATCAGTTTTACCGGCAGACTGCTGGAAGTGAGGTCGATGCGGTTGAGGACGGGGCAATTTTTGAGGTTGAGTGAGACAAGGAAAGGGCTTCGCAGTACGAGCTCCGTCAACCTGAAATTCGACAATCAATGGGTCTATGACTAGAGGATAAAGGAAATTCAAGAATTAAGCACAAAGATTTAACTGAAGTCAAGTAAGAGAATTTTTCCAAAACTATCTGGATCTTTAGCATTCCGTAATGCACCACTTATTAATTTGGGACTTCTAGGTCACAATGTTTTGGGAAGTGAAAAATTGTCATAGGTTTTCACTCTCCTGGTAAGCAAAGAATACAAAGTGGTAGAATAGTACTTTTTATTGCTAGACAAGCTGATGGATCGCAAATGAGGCAGGTCCAGATTCACCGATGTAAGCAGCCAACAGCAGTCCATAGCCAACACCTGTGCTTCCAGTAACGTGTTAGAATCATTTCAAAGTTTTCAATAGAAGATACAAGTATTTTACACCTATACTTCATATGCCTTCCAGTACTTTCAGACTGCATAAACTGCATATCAAGTGCCAGAGACCATTCGAAAAAGCAGTTCTATTCCAACAGGTTGCGGACCCAGATTTTCAGAAACCTACAAGTATCGAAAAGAGAAACAAAACCAACCTACTTGGCAAAATAGAATCAGCCTATTTCATACCTCAAGCATGATACAATGTGACAGAGCAGCCATTGAGGATGAATTGATGCCTTCACAGCTTTCCAGCCTCAACTCTGTTAACATGGGCATTCGCACTCCCTGCCAAATCATATAAAAATGCCAGATAGAAAATCAGCACAGCCTTCTTCCTCTTCCTAAATTCCAAGTACCCAAACTCAAAATAATAGAAAGTCCTCTTACAGGAAACTAATAGTGGATTATGATAACATTCAAAGCATATTTTTATCGTTCAAAAAAATAGGATACCATGTCCTCTTTCTTTTCATACACTTTGTAACTAATCTCGAGGCTTCCTAAGTCATGGAAACTTTGCAATGACAAAAGAATTACCTCAAGCGAAATGTTTGGGCAGTATGAAGCATCAAGTGTTTGAAGTCGTGTGCACAAATTCGAAATCTCACGGAGAGTGTCATCCGTGACATACGCACAGTTTGACATATTCAAAGATACAAGACGTGGGCAAGCTGTTGCTGCGGTTCGCACTCCAGCATCTGAAAGCTTGTGGCATGATGAAATGTCCAAGATTGTGAGACGTGGACAGTGCAGCGTCACCGATGCGGTCGCAGTTCGCATTAGTGACAGTTCCTCCAGTAATGGGCACCTGTTATGAATAAAAAATTCCACAATTTCTCATCACGAACATTACAAAATAGTCGTACTTACACCAATTGCTAATAAGCCCTATAAGTTACACAAATAAAAGAGTTGCTGTTGATGATAGGCCTAATGGTTCAACTATCCTCAACCTTAACCCTGTCTCTTAACATTAAACTGACGATGAAAATTAGAAATCTCTAATCCACAACTATATAATAAAGGTATGATTTAGATGTAAGCCATCTACAAAAAGATGGTAGGAGCGGTTGTAATGAAAATAGAAAAAGAATAACCTGATGGCAATTCGGAGGACCCGGCACTTGTTGATCTGCAATGATCGTAGGCCTTCATGTCGAAGCTGCACTTCTGGAGCACCTCCGCTTCCCAAGCTTGCATCCGTGATACTCAGCTTGCGCAAGGATGCACAGTCACAAAGAGCATGGAAAAACAAGTCCGAATAGACGCTTCGACCCAAAGTTAGCATCTCCAGGCTCCTGAAACACACACGTATTAGACAACAAGCTCAGAGTTTGTACCGGTTTTCTGCATTATCACTCTGAGAGTGTCAGTAGCTGATAACTAAGCAATCAATGTCATTCGGAGAGAATGCTCTTTATAATCAGCACTCCGAAGTTTTTCATAAAAGTCCATAAGAGAGGCCCTTGACAAATATGACTCTAACATTGAAACCATAGAAGCAATTTTGCTTACATGCATGCCATTCTAGGACCGTAAACCTGTGCAGACGCCTTAAAAGGACGATCCTGATCTTTGATTCTAAGAGAATCATAAGCCACATGAGTAAAGTGGAAAGTAGTGTAAAAAGTGCTTGAAGTTGTTTCTCAACGAGAAACACAAAACACACCTGAGAGAACGCATAGCATCACGGATCCGTCCTTCATCAATATTGGCTGTATTCTTCAGATGGAACTCTGTTGCCCTTGGATAACGACTGCACAACTCCGCAACTGCACAAATTCATAGAAAAGAATTTAACTGGGATCAGTTTTCTTCACTATTTTGGCATAAGATCCCACGTAGTTGGAAAAGACTTGTAATACAGTGACTAAAACTAGTACAGTAGGAAGTTAGCTTAAACACTTGGGATATCCACAATGGATTATTGTGTACTGCATTAAATACAGTACCTTGAGCATTTGTTACTTGACGGTTCTCAAAATTTAACGATTTCCAGAAATCCTCGTGAACACTTGCTGCACGCCACTGTCGACATACCAGGGCCGCGTGACAGAGAGTGACATGATCCAGAACTGAAAACACCTGGGAGAGCATGGACAATCAATACAAGTCTGTGTCAAGACAGATGAGTACAAAGGCAAATCGTTTACAAATTCTTAAAAATCTGCAACATGTACACCAATCACAAAGACACTCTGAAGCCCCATTAGATTCAAGGGAAAATTTCATGGATACCCATGAAGTTTGCAATATTTTCATGGATACTCCTGCTATTTCAGAAATTTCACAAATACCCTTGGACCAAAAATTTCAAGTGTTTGTTTTGTTGTGTATGCCATTTCCCTTCTTCCTTTGTGCGCACTCATAACAAGAAAGAAGTAGTGTGCGCACAAAGGGAGAAAGTAGTGACACACACAACAAAATAAACGCTTGAAATTTTTGGTCCAAGGGTAATTGTGAAATTTCTGAAAAAGCAGGGGTATCCATGAAAATATTGCAAACTTCAGGGGTATCCATGAAATTTTCGCTAAATTCAATTTCTAGCAATGTAGCCGCACCTTGTGGAGCAAATCGTCGGTCAGATCAAAGCGTGGTTCAGTGTCTTTTTCTTCATCGGTGTTCTTTTCCTTGTCGTCGTCTCCGTCATTGTCAGTTTCCATGTTGCTCTCACTTCCACCCGGCAGCTGTGATGACGGATTGGAAGGGGGTCCTAGAGACAAACCTTCTTTGGCCCAGCTTCCGAACTGCAACGATTGACGGCTAGATGAACCTGAATGGCCAGTTGATGATCCACCTGCCATGGTACTTGGAGTTTGCTTCCTGGACACACAAACGATGACATTCCTGCATAAGTACTGCACTTACCAAACTGATTTTGTATCCACAAACTTAAGAAGATCCAGACATGAAACAGACGTAACAGCATTTTAAACCAAAACCGGAATAAACGACCAAAAAACATGGAACGTGCATCCTCCGACTGAACATCTTCGGATCTATTTGGATAAAACTGGAACTATTTATGTACTGAAATTCATTCTACATGCAACAGAAGCGTCAGAGGGTGCACGAGACCTGCTCTACGAAGTGGATGGTAAAGTGATAATCACATCGACATCCTAGCTCATGCTTTGAAAAAAAAGCATAAAGAGCAGAGGAAAAAATCGTCAAAGAATTAAACCGCACCGACGGAGATCCTATCAGCTGTTGAGCACGACAGACACTTACGAGAGGGGAAGAAAAAACTTGGCACGCTTTCGTTGGAGATGGCTCTTCAGAGGAGTGGTTGGATAGTGGATGAATGACCGTGCTAAAAGATAAGGTCTTGAAAATCGAATGTCTTTTGAATGAGATGCCTCGAATCTTTGAAGGGGAGTTCCCTGCACAGGTGCAATCTCATGAACATTCCCAGCTTCAAGTGCGCCCTGCAGAACACACACAATAGCATCATCTTTAGTTTACACTCTTGCACGGCCTTGCTGCAGTTCTAACGCTCTACAACTGTGGTGTTAACACAGTTTGGTGCTTAGACTTACAAGGCAAATGTCAAAATCCTGATTTAACCACTACCAAACCACACGACCGTTAGATCAGGATACAACCGAGACAAAACAGAATACAAACATGTTCACAAAGTGGTTGAGGATCCTTGGACCGTAACATAAAAAACCAAATTACACAAAATATGATTTGAAGAAACCTACCGTTGAAGACTCTAGCGTACAATTAGGTTCCATCGATTGAACGCTGTCATCCTCATCAGCTATCAATCTGTCTTTCAGCGTCTGAAGAGGAATGTAATCAATAGGAATGTCAGAAGAAGCCCGTGCTTCAGGTTCAAGCTCTGGTCTTTTGAATTCACTTGCAAAGCTGACGTGAGCGGAGTCGGCAGCCGGAGCCTGTTCGTCTGTCAAACGAGGGCTATGGGGCAGCGAAAGTGACAACAGTGCCGAAGCGCTTTCACCTTCGTGCCAGAAGCTACAATTTCTGTCCGAGTCATCAAGCACTGGCTGATCAGAACCCCCCAATCCAGTGACTATGGCTGGACCGCTTGTCAGCCTACCAGCAGGTAAGGCCAGGTCCCTGAGTTCCTTCTCGACGCCATCAGCGTCAAACAGAACCTGCTCTCCACCACCTGCAACGTAGCATGTGGACACACATAAATTAAGCACAGTTTACGCATAAACGTAACACAGCCCTTTTCTAACGACACTAAGGTAGAAGGCTCATAAACCGACCATCTACGGGCTGAAACTGAATTTTGGGGAGGTGAAACTTCTTGAAATATATTTTCAGTAAATTTTCCTTGTAAGACAAGAGGAATTGGCATCTAACCGAAGTTGTTTCATATTTTTTGGAGCTTTGTGGACTTAGTTATAAAATTTTGAAGTTGCAGTGGCATAGGGCTCTAAAACCGTCCACCTCCTCAAATGTACTCTGCTTGTACGTTGTTGAAACCTATGATAAACAGCATGTACAAATTGAGCACATTTGAGAAGGTGGACGGTTTTAGAGCCTGAGCGGAATTTGAGCCTCCTACCTTACCGACAAATGCCCTCTCACATGGGCTCACAACTTGCCACGTGGAAGTTGTGTCTAATCGCAAGTGTAAACAGCGTGAAAGTTTCTAAAGATAATATGCAGTTACAGAGTGCATCACTAAAGAGAGTCTGGACAAAATTACAAAATGTAGAATTACGGCGTCCCAGTACTAACAAGCATGTCATTTATTATTCAGAGGTGCTGCAAACGCATCAGGAACTACTACAGAGCTAGGCATGAATACAGAAACCAATCAATGCAAATTCAAGTAGTATTTTTTATGTCTGAACTCGGTAGAAGAATCAACAACAATGCGCTGGACTGCCCCAACTGTTCCTCATGATACTGACATTCGGTAACGAAGACTACTACAGAAAATACCACAAAAGATCTGTGACCAAAACGAAACCCTCACATTGGTGTCAACGAAGTAAGTAATGTTAACTATATATAACAAACGAAGTAGTTTGATTATAGGGAAAATTTCATGGATACCCCTGAAGTTTGCAATATTTACATAGATACCCCCTGCTTTTTCAGAAATTGCACAAATACCCTTGGACCAAAAAATTTAGGCATTTATTTGTTGTTGCTTGTACTGCCTTCATGACCAATGTTGAAGAAGGGAATGTAATGAAACAAAGAAGAAGCAACGTGCGCACAAAGGAAGAAGGGAAGTGGCATGTACACAACAAAACAAACGTCTGGGAATTTTGGTTCAAGGATATTTGTGCAATTTCTGAAAAAGCAGGGGTATCCTATGTAAACATTGCAAACTTCAGGGGTATCCATGAAATTTTCCCTTCGATCATATATAGGTCATGGGCTCACCTTCTGAGGTTGGGGGTCCAATTTGTAGCCCATCAGCCAGCCAACTTATGCAGCCGCGATTGTTGTCGGCGGCCATTCAACGTAGAATTTTGTCAAAACGGTTTTCAATCCCACAGATGAACAAATGCAGCGAAGACGCCGTCTTGGTTATAAAAGATGTGTATTTCTGGACTGTCACAAGATAACCCAAGTAGCAACTGTCAGTGGCTCGAAAGCCCAAAAACAACAGCATCGCTACAGATAAAAAACGAGGCTAACTAAGATTGTTCACAGTTGCAGCCTAACTCAATACGAGGTCATCAATTGAAGATAGACCTAAAAATGCTAGATATGATCTAACAAACCCCACCAATTTGAAGGTCTTTACCCAACAGTTAGGGTACACCAAGAACAACGTCTATCGGTAACATACTCACCACCCAAATAAGAAGAAGAAAAAAAAGCCCATACCCAACTGAATCGCTTTACGAACCACAGATTCTTTCGGCTCTTGACAGAAAACCCAAGACCAAAAAACAAGACCACTGCATACCCACAAAAAACAAAACAAACCCAAAAATCGTTCAATTGAGAGCGCAAGAACCCACGTCTCTCTCTAAGCCATTGCTTCTTCTAAAGAGACAAATGCTTTGCAGAAGTACAGAGCAGAAGTATAACCCCACCTAAATCGGCCTAGACTACATAATAGTATGTGGGTCTTCCACAACATATTCTTCGCTCCAACATGAGTACAAGCGCAACAGTTGCGCAAGAAAAACGAGAGAAAGAGAGCGAGAGAGAGAGCGCAAGTTGCAAGAACAAAGTGCTCTACAATTACTGTACCCTAATGTTTGTCCAACACTTTGTTGTCGGGACTTGTCAATGCGCTTTTCGGGCCTTCTTAAAAAAAATCACCACCACAACCTCCTCTTCGGTGACAACTGACAAGTAAGGCGAAACCCCAAACGAAAAAGTAAAGGCACCAAAACTGACCAAAGGCCACACTAAGTTAGAGCTCTGTCGCTTTTTGGGTTCCGGATGCCTGACACACGACACAACAGGTGTGTTTCGAAACTTGCCCCCCCTTCACGAGACGAGTAAAATCCGATGGGCATTTCTGGGGTTAAGTTACAGTTGTTTATATATGATTCTCTCTCCCCCGACTCCCACGAATGGCGATCGATCGATCTGTAAACTTAGTCCTGGTGGGTTTTCCGTCAAAGTTTTGAAACTGCAGTTGGTGATGCGGAGGCACGGTTGGGCTTTCTTGTCGATTTAGGGCTCACGAGCATGTCCCACGCGTCGCTTTTGTTCTTCAGCACGCTAATCTCCGTATTCCACTCTATTTATAGCCTTGCACTACACAGTTACTTTTTACTTTTATCCTAAAGTAGCTCAAATCTATATCTATAAAAGAATCCCAAGACCCCATTTTGGATGAAAAGTAAAGAGTTTGAGTGTAACTATGAGTTGCATTCCATGCATGTAAGTTGCACCTTTTATATTTTCTATTGTTGCAGCTTTTACATTTTCTTTTAGCCAATAAAAACGAATAACTCCATGTTTTATGTTGAACAATTTGTTTATTGCAAAGATATTTTTGTTGCCGCCGTTGGTACAACGGGTACGTAAACTAATATATATATAAAGTATAGAATAGAGTAGTTGCCCACAAAGCAATGTTTTTCTCAAGGGATGCTTTTCTTAACCCTTTATTAGAGACCATGCCATCATATTTTGGTTGTAGAGTGTGGTTTTTGGCTTATAAAATAAAATTGCTTAATAATTTGGAATTTGGTCTTGAAGAATGTATGTGATCACAAGAATTTTTACATTTAATTAAAAAAATGACAATGTAAATGGGTATGTGAGTTGACAAATAATGGTGTTTGTAAAGTATGACCCTAAAATACTTCTTCATTTTTTGTTAAAGATGGATCAAGGCAACAAAACTATACATCAAATTTTATTAAAAAATCATTATCAAACTTTTTAAGGGAATTGATATGTGTACCAAACCCTTTCAACTACTATACCACACTCCTGGGGTAAATTTTAGATTACTACCATCGAAAAGCTGAATTTGAGAATTTGGAATTCAAATTGGGACTAAGAGACCATGAGTTAGTCTAGAACCATAAAAAAGTTGCAATTCAACAATACCCAATGAAAAAGTTTAGTTAGGGAGAAAAGTGTTACTTTCACTTTAGTTTGTAAAAAAAGATAACCTTTTTCATTGGGTGTTGTTGAATTGCAACTTTTTGGGTGGTTCTAGATCAAATCATGGTCTCTAAGTCCAAATCTGAATTTCAAATTCTCAAATTTAGCTTTTTGATGGTAGAAATCTAAAATTTACCCCAAGGGTGTGATACAGTAGTTGAAAAGGTGTGGTACACATATCAATTCCCATTTTTTAATTACATAAAAATGAATAAAACAATAATAATAGGGGAACTTACAAATAGGGGCACAAAAACAACAAATATCACAAATAGAGGCATAATTTCAAAATAATTACAAATATGGGCACAATCTCAAGATCCCTTTATTAAATTCCCTTATTGAGGCTTGGTTTGGAGAGGCCTCTTTATTTTTTGGAAGTTAGCTAACAGTTAGTGTGATATATCTAAATTAGCCAATGTCCAAACCAAAATTTGCAAATCATTTTTTAAAAATTGTGCCCCTATTTGTCATTATTGAAGTATGCCTCTATTTGGAATATTTTTTGTTTTTGTGCCCCTATTTGTAATTTTCCCATAACAATAATAATAACTAATGGTAATAATAATAACATTTGAAACCCTATATTTTTTGAATGGTAAATTATTATTTTATTTACTTTTTAAGTAGTGATGGAAAAACACCTCAACGTTAGAGTTTTATTGCTGTGAGCAGAGTATTTATTATTGTGAATATAATTTTTACTATTGAAGTATTATTTTCTTACAATAACTGCATTTTATTTGTGATAATTTTAGTTTTACTGATGTAATTAAAATTTATTGAAGTGCTTATTGTAACAGGTGAATTTCATTTAGTATCATTTTTTCACGCATCTAATTCTATTGTAAAAGCATACACAAATAATCTCATTATAAAAACACATCTAAACATGGTCATTTACTTTGTATTTTTCACTATGTATTATTGACTAAAGTTATCATAGTAAAATTTTGTAGTCTTTTTGGGTTGCAAGTTTTCTCCTTTATTTCTTGACATTCAAATTTTTGAAACTTTATTTAGAGATGAAAAGAAAAGAGAGAGTAGAAATAAAAAAGAGAAAACAAGGTAAAGAGTATAATAAATTATCAAATCTTCAAGGGATTGGTTTAAGTTCACTTTACACTATTGGAGGTGACCAATGGATGAGAACATTGGTTCTTTATCACTACTATAATCTTGACCAAGAGCCATGATGACCAACAAATAAACATGGACTAGCTCTTGGTCACTAGTGTAAAGAGGCCCTCAACATACTCTAACCATTTTGTAACAATGGCATGGAATATAAAATTAAATTTTGATGAAAAAAATTAGATATAAGTTATTATGCAAGTGTCTTTGTCCTTTCATTTGCCATTCTTGGATATCATTGATATAAATATCTAGTTCTATACAAGCAACAAATCCTAATCAAAACTTAACTTATATCAACTAATGCAAGACTTTGAATAGTGCAAGACCTCACATTGATTTGGAATTTTTTTGCCTAATTGATGCAAAGGTGTGACATGCATCTTGCCCTTGTTGGCCAATTAGGGATTTGACCACAACCTTTTGCAGCCACTCAAGTAGCAACTTGGTGGCACATTTGTAGTAATTGCAACATCCTTCACGCGCTCTTTAATTAAGTTATGTGTTAATAAAATCTTCTTAAATTTTTTTGGCCACTTGAGTTATGTTGTTTAAGATAGTACTTGAATACTACAATTCAAAGAAAATTGAACTAACCTAAACTACTATGAGCTACTTTGTTGCGCCTTGCAAATTCACTTGTTTCATAAATTAGTGCAAGTTAAAGTTATGAGTAAAGGACGCATTAATTTAGATTATTTGTGTAGGTTCTCAAAAATCTTTGAGTTTCAAATGTAATTGTGAATATTACATGAAAATCACCATATAATGTGGATTACAATATTGATTATTAATATTTTTTGTTCTTTTCTTTTGCAATTTACTAATTAAGTAATTCAAATGCACATACAAGCTTATGAGTTATGATAGGCACAAGCAAGCTTTAGGGCTTTGGACTTGCTTATCATTATGGTTTGTAACAATAATCATTCATTTACAATAAATCTCCCCCAATAAATGGTAATTTTGGTGACAACAACAATTTATTTAACATGTCTAGTTTGGTAGTAAACTTTTAAATTAATCGTAAAAATGATGCTCTAAGCTTAATCCAATCTAAATAAGCAACCAAATTAAAAGAAATTCTATTTTCAATTAACCCCTAAATACCAAAGGCACTCAATTTGGGTGTTTACAAAACTTTGAAGATGAATAAAACCTTCTCAAATCTTTATTTTTATTTTTTCAATATAAGTTTGTTATGAAATCTATTTTTAACATGGAAACTTGATTTGAAAATGAATATTGATGATTTTTTTACTCAATATTTTGTTCAAAGGTGTCCACTCCAATCTTGAGTTTACTAGTGTTGAAAAATCTTCAAAATGAGCCTCAAATATACTATATATAGCTTGGAGAAAAATCCACGTTAGCAATTCATTTCAAAAAAATGTAGGAGTAGGTTTTGAAAGCCATAAATTGAGTAAAGTTAGACATGTAATGACCTTAGCCCCTAAATCCCTAATTGTCCCCTCCGGGGACAAATGGGATTTGGAGCAAGTACCTACGGCCTTAATTTTTGTCTTGATTTTTTTAAACTTTTTTTGTAGATAGAAAAACACATTAGCATTTGGGGAATATAAGTTTTATTCCAATCTATGACTAACAGCAAAAGTTATGCCTAGATAAGCAAAAATTTATGGAGATCGGGCAGAATTTTTTTTTTACAATTATTATTATTATTATTATTATTATTATTATTATTATTATTTCTTCTCATAGGTTATAGATTTTCCTACATCTGAAGCTTTGATTCATTCCATTTAAACTAGTTATGAGAGAGTTATGGACAATCTTGTTTTTTGGGCACCTTTAGCATCTTCTTGAAAAAATAACTTATAAACTTCATTTTTGAATGAAATTTTAACATCTTTTCAAAAAAAGTTGTTGGAAAAGGTGAAGTTTGCTTTATAGAACATTCTCACCATTGGGATTATTGCATTTCAATTCCATTGCAAGGTTATTAACAATTTAAGTTTTTGTTCAATCTCATACCTTCTTCTACCTAATGTTTTTTTAAAGAATGAAAATTAAGTATTTTTTGTTTTGATTTTTTTCCAAAGATTCTCAACTCAATTTTTCACCATTGAAAAATAAAATACAAAACTTTGTGGTGCAAAAATTTGAAGTTAAAAAAGATCAAAGTCAAATAATCTAGTCATTCAAGGTGCAAAAAAGTTTATTTTTGACATTTCAAACACAAATATCTTGCAATCTATGCGGTTAGAGTTTTTGAATTTTTGTTTACACATTCTTATACTAGTCTAGTACAAGATCCTACGGTTAGATGTGCAAAAAGACCAATTTTCAAACTTTTTTACTCTTTGCAATAGAAGTGGCAGTTTTGAGTGTCTTTTGACAAAATAAAGGCCTCAAGGATTTAGGGGTTAAACCATTTTTTTTTGGTGCCCAACTTTTTAGATTTGACATGTGAAATGAGGATTGAAAGACTTCAAGTCACTTTTGCAGTCTTAACACCCTCATGTTCAAACATAATAATCTTTCAAACTATAAGTGAATTTTTGTGTTTTCTTTTTCCATGTAATCTTGAACATGTTAATTTTAAATTTGTACGGTAACAATTTTAAAAAAATTGATGAAATTTATTAAGAGGTTAGTTAATTGTTCAATATCATGAAAATTCCAAGAAACTCAAAATGGCCTTGGGCAATTAGGGATTAAGGTATTTACTCAAATTTTCTCAAGGTAGCTCCTCTCAATGCAAAGGCTCCTCACCTCCAAAATACAAAGCCAATAATTGTTGACAAGAAAACCATCTTCCATCAAAAAAATTGTTTATAAGATGGAAGAGACGAACATTTAGACAAAAAAAAGGACTTCTCTTGTAAACAAACCCACTTTATTGCAAGTCTGCATACCAACACAAGTGCAGTAGCTCATCAAAACAGAGCTCCAACTACCTTGTTGCCTATAAAAGCAACCTAAAATCGAACATCTAAAACTTCCAATTATAAATTGTCATTACAAGGCACTCAAATACTTATACAGTCTGCACAAGGCAGTACGCAACAAGGACAACATTCTGGTGAAGCAAAATGCATGACGAACAACTTGCAAGAGCATTTGTTCCGCATCCAATTGCTACAACCTTGGAGGTTTGAAACTTTAATCTGGCACAGAAGTCCTGTAAGCCAGAGCATTGCTTTGTCAGCTCAAAGCAAGGTGTTTACATAGAATGGCAACTGTTCAACCCAACAACTCATTGCTTTATTGAAAATTATGTAATTAAAACAAGGGAAAATTTTATGGATGCCCTTGAAGTTTGCCATATTTGTGTAGATATCCCTGATTTTTCAGGTGTTGCACAAATAATCGAGGACAATAGTTTTGAGACGTTTATTTTGTTATGTATGCTACTTCTTTCATGACCAATTTTAAAGCAAGAAGTGCAATAGAACAGAAAAAAAGCAACATGTGCACAAAGGAGAAAGACATGGCATACATAATAGAATAAACGCCTAAGGGTATTTGTGCAATTTCTGAAAACTAGGAATATCTATACAAATATGACAAACTTTAGGAGTATCCAAACAAGATGAACTCCACAGAAACAACCACACTTGGAAAAACCCAGACAAAGTATAGTGGTGTACAAAAAGCTGATTTAAAATAAGGAAGCCAAGCCAACAATTAGCGGAACATGCTCTAGTTGATCTAGCTCTCCCTCAGAAGCCGGATCCATTCTGATTTTCCAGTATCTCCCTCTCGCAAACAGTTAAGCAAAAGATTCTGGTGGGCTCCCATTGAAAAGTTGAGTGATGTGAAAAATCATACTGCCAAAAGCACAAGCACTTCTATAATATCACATCCCGACTTCTATAATGTAATATCACATCTTGACCTCAGTAAGGGCCCATGCTCACTTGGACTTATGTTTTGTGAAAAACCGGTAAGATTGCTTCTTTCGCCACGCCTGTTCCCACCAAGCTCCGCTCTTAGCCTCCGAGCCTAGGTGGCGGTTTAGGTGGCAGACTTAAAACATGAGTGGTTTTTTGTAAGCACCCAAGAATTTTGCAATAACTTGAGGAACATACGCAGGTTTTTCGCAATTGTGTTTCTCCTCAACATGGAGATTCCAGAAAATCGCAAGGTCTTATCAGTGGTGTTTAGTAAACATCCCTCTCAACCTCATTTACAAAAGAGCGGTGTGGAAATAGCAGCTTAACCCCTAAATCCGTTTTTTTTTTTTTTTTTTTTTTTCCATTTTATGTGGGTAGACTGACCCGCACCCTACACTGCAAGCACGTAAAAATGGAGAGAACTAAATAGACTCGTTGACATGTGGACTCTCATCCACAAAATATGTTACTATTAGTAAACCTCATCCAAAATTTGGCAAATCGGAATATCGGATGTAGGCTTGGGGAAGGATTTGGCAATGTCATCCATTTTTCCATAGTATTTTTTTAGTGTTACAGTAGTCAATGATCATATGAGGTAAGATTTAGACAAATTTTTGTTAGTGAAAAAGACTTTGTCCTAAATGTGAGAGACATCAAATTCTAGTGTTGACAATATTTTGAAGGAAATTAAACATAAATAAATTGCTACTTTTAGTTGTTTTTATTTTTAATTCCAATTTTAGCATCAAAAACCCAATTTTGAAAATTATCAATTATGATTTTTCTATTCAAGAGTTTGAGCTAGGGTCTTGACTTTCCATAGTGTTGAGAGCTCCTAGAAATGAGCCTCAAATACACTAAATCTTGGAAAAAAAAGTTACACTAAAAACTCATTCAAAAAAATTGAAGCATAGATTTTGAAAAGTCATAAATTGATTGAAGTTATGTATGTTATGCCCTTTAACCTCATATTTTTTTGGTGACACTTTTTAGATTTGACGTGTGAAAGGAGGATTGAAAGACTTCAAGTTGTGTTCACAATTTTGACACCCTTGTGATTAAACATTATAATCTTTCAATCCATAAGTGATATTGTTGTGTTCTCTTATCCCGTGTGATTGCTAACACACCTAATTTGAATTTGTACAATTACAACTCAAGATAAACTGAATGATACAACTACTCTAAATGTTGGCTTTTTGTTCAATTTAGAGAAAATTCTTAAAGGCTAAAAAAAGCCCTCAAGCATTTAGGGGTTAAGGTAGGAATGCCCATAAGCATTAGTGTCATAACAGTCACCTCTAAAATCTTGGAAAATTTGTTGAAGTGAATAGATGTAATTACAAGGATGTACAACATGTGAATATGAAACCTTAGTGTTGGTTATGGGTACAATAGCAGTTTGTTCTTTAAAAATTCAAAACTTGTTCTCACAATATCCAAATAATACATTCAAAATTGCAAACTCATTATTTTTTGTTGCTAATAGGATCCTATAATTTGCTAGATGTTTATTAATACTAATCCTATTCAAAACCCTTAAACTCACGCTTATAGGTGTTCCTACCTTAAGTGAGACGGAATCTCAAGTGAGGCACAACAGCCCAAAAGGGGACAAAAGCAAAAAAACTCATTTACTAACTTAGGTGATGCAAACCAGGTTTTTTTTTTCTAACAAAAATTTGCCTAAAACTTACCTCATATGGTCACCGACTACGTAACACTTAAAAATACAGTGAACATATGGATGAAGTTGCCAAATCCTTTCCTAAGTGAACACCAGATTTGCCATATTTTGGATGAAATTCACTTATATTAGCACAAATTATGGATGTGAATCCACATGTCAACAATTCTATTCAGATCTGTCCAATTTTTCCTTACCTACTTGCATTGGTGGGTGCCTGTTGGTCTACCCTTGTAAAATGATAAAATAAATCCTAATGCGAACCCTCGCTAGTAGCCATCACTGTATTTGTCTCGCTGGCACTTAGCAAAAGTTCAAAAGTCCTAAATGAAACACGAAGTGTGAATGCCCAGCACTTATAGTGGATCATGATATTACCAGATCCTAGAATTTGTAAAGCTATTATGCCGACCCACACCATTCCTTACTACAGGGATTAGTTTTATTTATTCAAAGCGCTCTTTCAAAATGCCAAGTGAGAATGGACCTTAATGTTATATTGCTGGTCTCTGGTACATTATCGCATAAATATAATTTGAAGACTTACTAAAAAAATGTTGCGTATTTTATCTAACATTCAAAAATCCTATTTAAAATTCTGATGGTGAATGCGTGACATAGCAAGCGCCGACCGCTAGTATTATATAAGATGGAGAAGCAAACGAGGGAACAAATCGCAAAACCCTTCAATACAGACCCCACAGCTTTCCTCATAGGAGGAGAGAGGGGAGGAGGTAGAGGTGTAGCCTATATCTGTGGCTGGGGTCAAATCAACCAAACCATATAATTTCAGTGAAACAATTTTCATTATAGAAAAAATCAGGTGAAAAAACATCGAGTCTTTTTTATTAAGATATGAGACAACAACGACACCCCATGTAAAAGATCCCCCCCTGGAATCCAAGCAAGTTTGACAACTGTAGCTGAGGAATGTTCTAGAATCATCTCTCGTTGAAATATGAATGATACCTCTGAAAAATGACGAAAGTAGTGTACAGATGTACAAGTAAACCTTTAATCTTTTAGCACCGTCTGTCTAGTTGGGTTTCAACGCCAAATCATGTGATTTCACTGAAACAATTTTCATTACAGAGAAAATCAGGTGAAAAAAGACCTAGTCTTTTTTATTAAGATGGGAGACAACAACAACGACACCCCATGTAAAAGATCTCCCCTGGAATCCAAGCAAGTCTGACAACTGTAGCTGAGGAATGTTCTAGAATCATTTCATTGAAATATGAATGATATACCTTTGAAAATTGACGAAAGTAGTGTACAAATATACAAGTACTGTAAGTCTTGAGTCTTTGGCACCGTCTGTCTAGTTGGGTTTCAACGTCAGCAACGATGGAATCTTGGAGAACTCGAATCGCAGCTTGGCCTTCACGTCCAACTCGCCACTCGCATCCTCCTCCTCCACATCCGCACTCGCCTTGGCAGCAGGACGAAGCTTTGCCACTCCGGTGTTGCCATCCGGCACTGGCTTGCTCACATACGAATTCCCCAAAAACTCCAAAGGAAACAACACCAACAAATCCATTGGGGATTCAACACAACTCACTGCCCTAGCTATGACATGCGTTTCAAACCCGTCCAACTTTCAAAACCAAATACTGTACCTTCAACAGCAACACAAAACCCTGCAAATCAACCCCAAGTTGGATAACTGGAAGCTCTCCAGATATACAAGGGCAGCTCGGTCTGCAAAGTCCTGATACTAATCAAAAGCTAGCCGAGGTAGAAGGCAAATGGCAAAAGGGGAGAAGTTCAATAATGATGTCCATGTGGTGCTGGAAGAAAGATCTGAGGCATAAACTAAGTTAACCCTTTTTGTTCACAGCACGAGAATTATCATGCTCTCTGCTTCTCGCTTTTGGTGGCTACGCTATGGCTATGGCTATGGCTATGGCTATGGCAGTCAAACATGACTTCGGTACTGCGCGCGTTCTAGACAAACGTAGCGTGGACCGTAAGGGATGGTAGACCAGTTGAGAAAGAGAGAATTGGAGGGAGGTGCATAGGCTTGTGAAGCAAGCGAGCGTGGGGTGGAGACCGTGGCGCCCTCCGATGAGGGAGAGTTTATCTGTACAGCTCGGAGCCGCTGGTTGCAAAAAGTGCAGCAGGATGCTCGGGTGACAAGCCGCGATGGTGGATTTGCTAGTAGGGGTGTCCCTACTCCGGGGAGGTTTCTTACGAAACTCGGTGAACTTCCTCTTCTTTTCGAGGTCACTTGATTTAAAATAAGAATCGGTCACGTCCTAGACATGTGTTTCTTGGTCGGTCAATAAGTTCTGAATTTTTTTTCATCGGTTGAATTCCCAGGCTTGAAAAATCAGTTCGGTGGAAATTCAAATTTTGATGTATTATAGTACTGGATTTTATTTTGATACTTTTCAGGGGTTTATTGTTGGTCGAAGAGCATCATCAATCCGTACACGGGGTTTGGGATTGGGAAGTGGCTACTCTTGCATCACTCCTCGTCTCTTAATTTTGCAGTCTTGTTTGCTAAATAGATCTTCTCACTCTTGTTGTGATTTTTGTTGCAGATTCAGGCATAGAAGATAGTCACTTGCGAGCACTTACAAAGAATTTGCAAGTTATTGCAAGCAATGTGTCAATTTAGCAGTAAAACAAAGTGGAAGTCCCAAGGCATTAGGAAACGAGCAAATCTGCCGTTCAAGGAGGTTGTTTTGACAAGACCATCTCCTTGTTATGCGTTGTGGTGGTTGCGTTAGAGCCCTAATATAGGTACCTCATTTTTTCACACAATTGGACCCCACCAACAGATATGAAGCTACAATCCCATTCCCTGTCTTGGGTTGATGATGCTCTAATACTTAAAGATCTTTGGCTGGTTTTGAACTAAGTCAAGTCCTAGTAACTTGGCATAAGGATTTAGCCTTCAAAAAATGTTAAGATTCCCGCATCAAAAATCCACTCTCCGAGAAGGAAAACATGTCCTAAACGGCTGGTTCACACCAATTACAAATATCCTAAACAAATGTAATCAAGTCATTATATAGTTGTTTTTAGGATTTTGCAATAGTTGTGAATTAGTTGTTTGGGACACTTTTTTTTCTAGTGCTCATTTGTTTTTTGTTTTTTCATTTTTCATTTATCTTTTTTTAGCTCTTGTTTCCTTCAAACGCAATACGCCAATTTCAACACTACAAGGAAAATTGTCCAAAATGACAAAAATATGTCCAAATCAACATGGCTAAATTTACAGAAATTGTCCAATTTGACAACCTTTTTGTCATTTTGGACACATTTAGTCAATTTGGACATGTCAATTAAGACACAATTTCTTGTAGTGCAAGCTTATGGTTGGTACATCACTGAGTCACAAACTCAACGATTTTCATTGAGAGTTTGGGGCACTCTTCAAAACTTCCACAAGTTACTCACATGTTTATCAAGGGTCCAAAATGGATGAAATCACAAATCTAGCATGCCAGCTTTCATTTCAAAGCGAAGTGCTCATAGTAGAGGCCTCTCAAACACAAGTATGCTGCTCAACTTGTTTAGCACTTTAGCAGCATAGTGCCCCTGTTGCATCTTGGGAAGTCAAACCATTCTCCTCCCGTGTTCACTAAAATCCTTGTTTAGGATCACTTGGAAAATTTCCTTGCCACAAAAAATTTCATTGGTTGATTTCCAACATTTTCTAATTTCATTTAGCTCATGTCCTCCTCTCCAAGTACAAATTTGGTTAGGTATTTGCAAGTTTAGATACTGAGTTGGCTGATTTTTTCAAACAATGCTTTTACGGTTGAAAGTGCATCCGCCAAGTTTCATTTCATTTAGGCAATCACCAAAAAAGATCAGCTAGCATGTAATTAAAGGTTGGTTCTCCCCGTACATTAGTAGGGACCAGAGAAGGATGATGGTCCTTCAAGGCTTCACCTTATTTCCTCACCAAGTAGATTTTTGTGCACTCTGCAATTTATAAACTTCATCTTGGTTCTCTGTATTGAGGGCAAACTTCCTTCCACAATGCATTAGTATTTAGCATGGTGATCAGGATTTTTCAACTTTTGGAAAACACAAGTTTTAAAAACATCTATGTTTCTTGCAATATACTTGTTAAATCACCAATTCCAATTTCCCATTATGATAGTTTTTCAACACACTTTCATGTGTGGTTTGGTAACTCCTTTATCGTTTCTGCACTTCTAATGCAGCATGAATTTTTTCCCTAAGAAGATTGAGTACAAAGAGTTGGATATTGAAACTTTCTAGCCTGCATTCGGAGGTTTTGAAGTAGGGGTAAAGGACGAGATTTGATACCTCAAAGTAGTAAAGCCAAAGTACACCATGGAAGTTGAATCAGTTCTGCTACTCTCACGATCTTCACACCGTAAATGTAAGTTAGCAAACATTGCAAACACTGGAAGTTGAAAGAAAGAAAAAAGCCCTGCAGTGCTGTACTGGATTCCAGGGCAGCTTAGCTGCTCAGCACCAATCACTGAAGTTGCTGTGTCATTTTCTTCTACTTTTGACTCTGCAGTTTCTATCGCCTCCACTATTTAAATGTCCATCCCTGCAACTGTACAGTACAGTATCCAAAAGAAAGAGTACATAAGTCCCTCTCATGGCATCCATAAAATTTGGTATAACAAATAATATAATTGGCATTTTGTCCTCAGATTTTTTGTATGTGGACCTTGTGCAACCATGATCAAGCATATCAAAAGCATACCAAATTTCAGTTACTAAAAACCAAAATCCTATTTTTGGTAAATGGTTGTGTCAAAATCATGGGTTTACAAGAAAATAGATTAAAAACATTGGTGAGGAATTTTTGAGATTAAGTTGCATGGATATGTAGGAGACATCCATATGCACATCTTTGTTTCAAACAAACATTTCCAAAAAAAGTCAATTTTTTTTCTATAGAGATTTTAATGTTAGGGTGATTATGACCAAATTTAGTAAAATACATATTTCTTTATGGAAATTAGTTTTTGTTATTTGACTCATACATTGTCATTAAGTTTGTACCTTTAAACATGATAATATGTTTATTTTGCAAAAAAAAACTAATTAATTTATAGTACAAACTTCTTTGCATCCTATAGGAGGGACTTTTGTATTGTTTCTTTAGGGTATTGTACAATACCCAAAAGAAAGAGTACATAACACCCTTTTATGGCATCCAAAGAAGTATGTATAACTATGTATAACAAAGAATATAACTCACATTTCATTCTCACATTTTTAATATGCAATCCTCATGCAATCTTGATCAAGCATATCAAATTTCAGTTACTAAAACCCAAAATTCTATTTTTGGTAAATGGTTTAGTGTCAAAATCATGGTTTTACAAGAAAGTTGATTAACCCTAAAATTCTTTTGTGTTTAGAGGCCCAAAAATGCTTCAAAATACTAGTCCCCAAACCAGGGTCAAAATCTTCATGAATACTTACTTTTTGACAAATCCAACTACAGGATCCTTTGGTTGACTTGCACAAGTACATTGTCCCAAAATTCCAAAATGAACATCCCCACCAATTGCAAGATCAATGTGCCTAAACTTCAAAATGTAGGTTTTTCTTGTCCTTCTAGAAGGTGAAGTTTTATTTTTCAAACTTTTTAGAGAAAAACATGTATATTGTATTTCTTGTGCTTGCAATAAGTTGGAAAATGGGTTGAAGCATATATAAAAAATTTAACCAAAAAAAACTTTGGATTCATTTTTACAAAAATTGTAAAGTGAAAGGCATTGATGAATGAATGATATAACTAATATGCTAATAAGTTTTGGAAGAATTTGAAAATTGTTAATCCCAATGGTGAGAATGCTCTAATAGACAATCAATTTCTTTAATTTTTATTTTCATTTGAAAATTTTCAAAATTGAGAGTAAAAGATAACTTTATATGTTTTTTCTACCCTCTTCCTACCTTCATTGTCTGCAAAATAAAACTCCTTTTATCTCTTACCTCATTATTTGGAATTGAGTTATTCAATTTTTTTTGAGTAGGTATCATTCTCTATAATTATATAAAAATAAAAATAAAAATTTTAGGATATATTTTTTGCTGCCTAGTTTGACATTGAAATTGAAAAAACCTTATAACTTTTGCATTACTTATCAAAATGACATGAAATAAAGCTTCACATGTAGATTATGATGAGTAGCATCCACCCTAAAAATTTCATGAAATTTTTTCCAAATTATGAAGCCAATAGAGCCTGCCTGAGTTCTCATAAAGCTCAAAGTGGGCTCCTTGGTCCTTTAGGGGTTAATAAATAGTGGTGTTGAATCTTTGAGAAATGATTGCATGGATATGTAGGAGACATCCATATGCACATCTTCTTTTCAAACAAACATTTCTAAAAAAATTCAATAAAGATTTTAATGTCAAAGTGATTATGACCAAATTTAGTGAAATACATATTTCTTCATGGGAATTAGTTTTTGTTATTTGACTCATACATTGTGATTAAGTTTGTACCTTTAAACATGATGATATGTTTTTTTTGCCAAAAACTAATTTCCATGAAGAAATATGTATTTCACTAAATTTGGTCATAGACATTAAAATCTCTACAAAAGGAATATTGATTTTTTTTGCAAATGTTTGTTTGAAAAGAAGATGTGCATATGGATGTCTCCTACATATCCATGCAATCAAATCTCAAAGATTCATCACCACTATTTATTAATCAACTTTCTTGTAAAACCATGATTTTGACACTAAACCATTTACCAAAAATAGAATTTTGGGTTTTAGTAACTGAAATTTGATATGCTTGATCAAGATTACATGAGGATCGCATATTAAAAATGTGAGAATGAAATGTGAGTTATATTCTTTGTTATACAAAATTATACATACTTCTTTGGATACCATAAAAAGGTGTTATATACTCTTTCTTTTGGGTACTGTACGGTACTCTTTCATCACAAATAAACTATTGCCAAAAATTCCTGTGCAACCTGCAAGGCCTAAAATACCATTATTGACATTGGAGTTGAATCAAGTGCCGTGTGAAAGACGTGACAAGAAGGGACACAATATATGCACATATGAACAATATTGTTGGTGAGGAATTCTTTTAGGAGTACTAGAGCTTTTTGAACTATTACCACGTGAGCAAATGGCAACAATAATAGTGTGGGTGTGCCCCTATTTGTCATTATTTTTTGGGAAAGTTTGATGACTATCATTGAATTTTGCAATATCTATACAAACGTCTTGGGTTTCTCAGAAATTGCACAAATATCCTTGGATCATAATTTTCAAACATTTGTTATGATGTGCACGTCACTTCCTTCTCCTTTTGCATACATGCTAATATGGGAAAAGGAGCAACATGTGCACAAAGGGAGAAGGAAGTGACATGCACAACAAAAAAAAAATTTGAAAATTATAGTCCAAGAATATTTGTGCAATTTCTGAAAAACTAGGGACATCCGTACAAAATACAAATAACTCAAAATCCTAGGGTATATATAAAAAATTCCCTTACTTTTTACTCTCTTATGCGATTATGGGCCTTGTTTGTTAGCTCCACTTATAAACATGAGGTGGTCACATGTACTGTAAAGTATAGTGGTTATTTTTATCATTGAAATGATGCTAATGTTGATGTTGATAAATATTTGGAGAAGTGGTCGGCCATGCTTGGAGTGTGTATCCACCTCAGAGCATCTTCACCCTTCCTCGCCACACGGAGCATGCCAAGAACAGGTGCAAGGGTGCGATGTTTCACTTGAAGGCAACGTCTGCGTTCTGGAGAGCTAGCATTCCTCATCAATTATGTACTTGGTTCAGCAAAGCACCTTTATCTTGCAAATCTGACAAAGACCAGTGTCCTGCAAGACCCCTCCAAACCCTTAAGTTGTCAAACTGCACCTCCTCCTCTGACCGTTCCACGTCTCCTTCAATAGCTCCGCAATCTGACCCCTCCACGTTGCAACAATACTGACAAAGTGAATCAAATTACAAAAAAAGTGACGATTGAGAGTGCTAAAATTTGCAAAAGTACTAGAGTTTGGTTTCCCGAAGGGAGTCAGAGCTTGGCAAGGCTTGCAAAAAAAAATCCATTTGACAAGGCAACATTGGACTTGGATGGCTAAGCCAAGGCCCAATACTTTCCCATTTGAAAAGTATGAGTGGAGATGCTCTCAACATGTCTTTGCCTGCAGCTGCAATTTGGCACTTGACTTGATTACAAATCTCACCAGCACAGGCCAGAGGTCGTAAAGTAGACATACCCAATCTATTGTCTTTGTAACAGAAAATAAGCTACATATGATTTGCCTAGATTTGAGATCTGAAATGTACAATTGGTGTACATATGCACCACATTAGATTCACGCTCCAGATTGGATATGTTTACCTTAATTACACAAAATCTTCTCTTGCACAACCAAAGTAGCCCTAGAGAGCTTTGCCGTGAGAGAGAGAGTGATGGAGAGGAGGCAAGTGGGGCTGCATAAGCTTGATGCCACAAAATCTGCTGCTTCTAAATTAGGCTTGGTTTAAACTAGTGCCCGGTCAAAGCAACAAAATTGGCACCCTTGTCGATGGTGCGGCCATCGGAAACTTCTTCATGTCATTGCGTGTCATCCAAGAGTGCTTCTACCGGACAAGTTTGGTACCACCCTTGGAGCAAGCCCCAAAACTTCACTATCTTAATTGCTAACAAGGCTATATTGGTTAGTGAACATGGATGTTAAAGTACTTGACAAACCCTCATTCTGAACTCTAAACCATGCTGCAGACAAAAGCAAAATTTCAACCAATCACATCTGAGAAATTATCAGTCGGTTGCTAGTCTAAACTGGGCCTTACTAGTGCATGCAAGTGCTTTCCACTGTCTTCTCTGCACTAAATCGGCATAGTGATGCTCCTCCGCTGCGTTATGTCAGGGTGCTTTCAATTAGTTGCCAATTGAATTGGGCTGTCTATGATATATTGTTGGACAAAATGTCGCCTGCTTAACCCTTAAAGGATAGATGGATCACCGTGGCTTGCCCTGCCTGTAGTAGTCTATACTGTTTTGCACATGGACATCAGTAATATTGCTTCAAAAAGTTGGAAAAGTCAATAGTGCATGGTGCCCTCATGAAAATTGCAAGAAGGGCAGCTTGAGAGCTAACATCATGTTTCTAAATATTATCACAATTTGGGTTACAAAAAAATTGAATGCATCTCAAGAGGTAATTTTTTGTCTTCCATGATGGACAATGGGTTTATGGTCACTTCTAAAAAAAATTAGATGAAATATGACTTTTTTCTGAATCACATAATCTTTTTTTAGAGCCAGAGGACGTTTTTTTTTTTTGTCTTCCTCGACATTTAGGGGTTAAGATAAAATTAGTATTAAGGTTACTAGACTATCTAATGACTTCTTCCAAAAATACAGAGATAAAGGCGGCTCGGTGTACTGCAAAATACGTCTTTGTGGGGGCTCGGGGGAAAATCTCAGCTTTTTCACTTGGCGATTTCGGAATTCATCACGGGGATACTGAGGATGCAAATTTCAAATTCATATTTGGATTTTGAGACTGTGCTTCGTGCAGAATTGTAGAAGGGGATGAAATTGAGCAACTACAAAATGAGGGTGGGTCATACCTTTGCCCTTGCTTGTAAAATATAAGTAAGCTTCTCCACCCTGGCCCCACAAACACCTGTGTGCAGTTTACAAAATCTCAAATGTGAGACTTTTTTGCAAATCTTACTTTTGCTTTTAGCACTCTAAGAGCATCCTCAATTCAGTAGATATATTGACTTTGTAACGATACTCTCTCACAATGGGTCTTAGCTTGAGAATTGCAAACCTAATCCAATGCATTTTGTAAATGGGGCTTGATCTTAGAGGGGACAGCAAACGTAGCACACACCCGATAGTTTTAGCAACTCTCAGGAGTTTTCCAAAATGCTCTATACATTGCTGTTAGAGAAATGATGACTACTTTGCCGAGCAAAAAATAGAGATCTCGTTAGAAAAGCTTGACAAAAGCCTAACAAATTACATCTCTCACTACATGTGTGCATTGGGTCAAAGGAGCTAGTGTGCCACCCACGTCGATTGAGGCGACACTACAAAGCTCAATAATAGCTGTTAGCCAAGCCCAATGCATGCTTTGGAGTCTCGATTGAGGATGCCCTAAGGACATCTCTACCAGTGGCTCAAACATGCTCAAAGTGGATGAAAAGTGCTGAGGCCCCTCCAAAATCCTCTCAAGACACTTTGTCCTACCGTGTTTAGCAAGGGCCCTTCAAGACACTATTCACCTTAATTTTAGTGAGTTTTATCCTTATCATTCCTTAGTAAGTGGGCAACTGAAAATTTATGGGGCGTGTTGGAATGCAAGGCCACCTTTTTGAAGAGCATGGGTGGAGATCAAGGAGCTTAAGGCCCGCCCAAAACATATGAAAAACCTTGAAAGAGCCAAGGTCGGTCTAGAATGATGCTCTTAGGGCATCTCCATCGGTCCGGTGAGACCGGGACGCTCAAAGAGATATTGAGAGGGGACAGTTTGTTTGTTTTTGCACAGTCAGGGTTCTGAACTCCATCGGTACACTAGAATTAAGAACTCGCCAACAAGAAGGAAGGAAAAGGATACCTCGTGTTTAGCTGAGAATTTTCCACGTTTGCAAGTTTCAACATTTGGGACAGGTCTCGATCAGGGTCCGGGAAATATTTGAAATTTTTCGGTAAATTTCCTTCAATTCCTGTATTGAACCGATTTATTAAAGAGCTCTATTGGTTATCTTCTCTATTTCATACTATAAGTAATTTTTTTAAAGATTTTAAACCAGTTTTTAGCTGAAGTTTATAAATTGCAATTAATTTTTTCTCATTTTGATTGGCTAACATTGAATTAGCAATTGGTTCTTCCCAGACCTTAGTCACAATCACGATGGGATTGGGTGCTCCAATGCTCCATCGCCTTGCCCTTGCCAATTTTACTCAAACCCCTTGACATTGCGTCCCTGCAATCTAGGAATCTCAAAATAGACATGAACGTTTGGAATTTTAGCTTGCTCAACTTACTTGAAACTGCAGGAGCTGAGTGTCCCTAGAGGTCTTTTGAGCATGGTTGGTGCAACTATTTTTTATAGCGAGTCACCGGTGGAGATTTGGAACAGAAGAAATAGCAACCAAGCACGCTTTGTGGCAATTTTTTGTCAACCGGTGGAGATGCCCTAAGGAATGTGAAAAAAGGGGGGACTAGGTGGTTTTTCTGTTGATTTGCACTGTTATGGGCATCAGGGTTTGGGGAGAACTGGCAGTTATTGTAGTGGCAGCCAATTGAAATTGCAAAAAACCTAATTGAAACTTGAAACCATTGGTTAAAAAACCAATCCATTTTCCAAAAAAGTTTAAATATAATACTTTTACAATAAAAAATTAGAAGTTTTCCAGGAAATAACCAATCCATGTTAGGGAAAATCTGGTTGAAACTGGACACTGCCGGATTTCAACCGGCGAAGCTAAAATTTCTCCCCGAACCCTGATGGGCGTTGTTCGTGAAGTGCTCACGTTGACCAACATTAAGCGGTAATGCCACACTTTTCACGCAGAATTTTCAAAAACTGCAAATTCCTGCTTCAGTGAAAGCGGTCTGCCGCCCTGCCCTCCCGCGCTTCTCTAAAAAGCTAGTTGGGCTTTTATGTTCTACCTGCCAATTTTTTCACTTTCGAGAGGAGCAGCTAAGCACGTTTAGCAATTCCTAATTTGCAAAGACAAGCTCGCCAAAACCAGGCATAATCATACCTTTATCAATGGGTTTAGAATTCTTTCTGAAGCAATTATTTTGGTTTGTGAAAGTGTAACACAAAGAGCACTGACAGAGGGCTGAGGAATTTGCATTTGGCGTGTAATTTATTGAGTACACAACTATATAAAGGACATCCGCACCAGATACAGCAAAGTTAAAGTTAATCACTGTGAAACATAGCATTTGTTGTTTCCATTGTTGACCACTAGTTCCCCCTTCCTACCCATCCAACTAGGTGCATTAACTTTCAGCCAGTGGCAAGACTCCTTGTTTTCAAAAGCAAGTAAACTTTTTCACCGTTGATTGTTCAAGGCTTGTTCTTGTAGAAGAAAAAGGCAATATTTTAAAGAGTTGTTTTGCACATGGAAAATGCAAATTTTGCTATGTCAAGGAAAATATCTTAGATAGATTCAGGCATTAGTTGCTCCCTTTTCATCCAAAAATCTCCCTAACTTTGTTTTCTAGTATGGGTGGAGGTGTTGTAAGCATTGCATTGGTACATATTTTTGGAATTCATGCCAAAAACAAGAAGAGGCTATGATCATTAAGCAACATTTTTCTCACTAAAACATAATATTTTTAGAAAATGTTTATAAGATCAATAATTTTCTTGTTTGACATCTATTACCATTTTTGCCTTATCGATTTCCATTATATCATGTCTTTAAAGTTGTCATTTTTGATCGTTTGGAAGATATTGGGGGGTTATGGGACTTAGTGCACCATGACAAGCCCAAGTGCATAAGATCAAACTTGATATTTCAATAATCCACTAGCGGTTGATGCTTGCTATGCTAGAAATTCACCATTAGAATTTTATTAAAATTTTCATATGTTATATAGAATACAAAATAAACGTTTCAGTAAGTCTTCAAATTGTATCTATCACAGAGAGTGAACATGTGATATTACAGAGATCTATATGTGATATAACAGAGGTCCATGTGATTTAATAGTATGATTTGTGGCTGGCCATTTGCCTTGGAATCCCACAAACATTTGCTGAGCTATCTAGAAAATGCGCGGTCGTTTTGGTTATTTGGTACAATCATAAGCAAATAGCTAAGTTACAAGAGTCTTTGTTCTTATAGCAGTTTATCATCAATCATAATTACAAAATCACGTGCAAAATCACCGTCCTTGCACCAAGTATTAGTGAACACGTGCTTAACCTTAGCAAACATTTACGAGCTCTTTTCTTTATCACATTCCAAATACGTTTCCATTTTGCTTTGTTATAGTCTACAATCCATATCCAAATCCTTTGGCGGCTTGTTGTGAGACCACCAAATATTATTAAAAGCAATATCACAATGACTATTTTTTTAAGTAAGAAAACTACGCAAACCTCTTTTGGGTGACTTTTGTTCATTTTTCAGGGAACACCAGCATACAGTGTATTGTCAATGGGTTGAAATTGCAAAAGGCCACATGAATTTGAAATCATTGGCCAAAGTACCAGTCAAATTTTAACAAAAAGAGGCTAATTATACTATATTACAGAATAAGCATAGAAAATTTCCTGTGCAATCTAGTAAAGAACCGATTGAAAATGAAAAATGCCAGTGTTTCAGCTGGTGAAGTAAAAATTTCACCCCAAACGCTGCTTGTGTTAATCCTTGAAGGGCCCTTGGGCTCCGGAGATATGGTACCAAATATGGTTGCAACCAATATTCAAAAGTTTGAATTAACTGGAAATTAAGTGTTACAACCATACATATTGAAAGGTTGTACAATAGTGCCTCTTTAAGATGAACCTTTATAAGAAAAAACGCTTAGTTAAGATGAAGGAAATGACTGTCCTTGACAATTGGGGAGCTACAAAAGGTGTGCTTGGTTACAATGAATGCTTTCCTTACATGAAATGAATATGCTGTCCGGATACCTTCATCTTATCGAGGCACCACTGTATGATGGTGGATGCATAATTTTTTTTGGAAAGCCCTTAGAGTAGCTCAAATATGTCTGTACATACGGTCATACATATGGCCACAAAGGGCTTTTGTGACTTTCAGAGGTTAATGCAAAATTTCCTCCCTTACAACCTAAGGTAGGTATACCCATTCCTGACCCTTCCCAATTTTGCCCCTTCCCAATTCCGACCCCTATGTATCTAGGGTGTTCATTATAGAATTGAAATGAACACCCTAGGTACATAGGGGTCAAAATTAGGAAGGGTTGGGAATGGGTATGTCTACCTTAGGGTTTTTTTTTGTTTTTTTGTTGGTAGAGCAACTCGCACCCAACAATGCAAGTAGGTAAGGAAAAAATGGCCATAATTAGATAGAATCATCAACATCTACACATACATCCACAAACTATGCTAATATTAATAAGTTTCTTCCAAAATCTAGAAATTTTGGTGTTTGTTTGAGAAGAGATTTGGCATTTTCATATATTATTCCACCAAATTTTTGGTGTTACAGTAGCCAATGACAAATTGAGATTAGATTTAGGCAAAAAGATTCCAAAAAGAAAACCTTGCTGCTACCCAAAGACAATAAGGGCCTCATTATACGAGGATGCAAAGCTAGTGACCAAGCCAGTCTAAATGATATGATTGGAGGAAGAAATCCAGCTGGTTGAAGTTTGCTTTACACTAGCTCAAAAAAAGGGAAGTGACCATGAGCAAAAATGGATGAGAAAATGACATGGAATCCTACATGTCACAAAGTGGATAATGTGTCATGGTCACCCACAATTATAGTTGAGACACTCTCACAAGGTTCTCTGGCCGGATTTTTAGGGTGGCCAAGCCATTCCAAAATATTGATTGGTTTACTTTTGTCAGGCTTTAATGCAAATTACTATTGAGAATGTTATTTTAGAATGATTTTACTCATTTGAGCATAGTTTTTACTGCTCTGAACACAAATTTTTCTGCTAATTTTTTTTCATTACATGAAATGCATTTCAGTTGTGGTAGTTTCAATTTAACCACAATATTTGAAATTCATTGAAATGTTTATTGTAAAAAGTGATTTATATTTAATATCCTGTTTTCTTACATCTAATTTCATTGTAAAAAGCACACCAAATCAAGTCCAATGTAAAAACACATCTAATCAATTGCATGGTCATTTACTTTGTATTTTCCATTATGTATTGTTGACTAAAGTCTTAATAGTAAAATTTTGCCTTTTTGGTTATAAGTATCTTTTTTTATTTCTTGACATCCAAATTCTTTGAAGTTTTATCAAGAGAGGAGAGAGTAAAAAGAGAAACAAGGGAAAAAGTAGAAGAAATGGTCAATTTTCCAAGGGACCAATCTAAGTTCACTTTACACTATTAGAGGTAACTAATGGATGAAAAAATTGATTCTTGGTCACTAGTCTTGGTCAAGAACCATGACCAATAGATAAACTTGAATTGGCTCTTGGTCACTAATGTAAAGAGGCCCTAAGTTTGAAAATTTGAACACTGACTAAGTCCAATTGCAGTTTCACGGTGGAAGGCATACAAGAAAATAAGAAAAAAAAACAACAAACAAGGGAAAATTTAGCAAATAGGAAAAAAACCTGCAAATAAGAAGAAACTAAAACACCAAATAAGAAGAAACTAAAGCAACAAATAAGAAAACGATAGCGAGAACATCACAGAAATCCTGCATTGTCCCCAGGAAACGTGAGCAATAGTTAGTGTTTGTGCCACCTGGGACTCAAACGTGCACCAGAAATTTAGAATCATTTGTGCAATTGGTCGATTGTTCTAAGGTATGCACACCCATAAGCGTCGGACTAAGGGTCGGACTAAGGGTTTTGAACATGATGAGTATTAATAAACAGCTAGCAAATTGTAGGATTCTAGGATTTTATTAGGAACAAAAATGATAATGATTTTGCACTTTCAAATGTATCATTTGGATATTGTGAAAATAAATTGTGAATTTTTAAAGAGCAGACTGCCATTGCACCCATACCCACTTTCAAGATTTCATGTTCACATGTTATACATCCTTGTCATTATAGTTATTCATTTTCACATATTTTTCAAGCTTTCAGAGGTGACAATTATGGGGATAGTGATGCTTATGGGTGTACATACCTTATTGATTATTTTTGTTAACATGTTTTCCAAATTGTTTGTATATATAGCCAAACTACTTCCAACTTCTTTATAAATAGCTACATAAAATGTGAAAATGCACAACTTTAAATTTGAACATTTAACACATTTGGTAGTCTTAACCCCTGAGTGCCCAAAGTTATTTTAGAATTTAGGAGAAAATGGGGGGTTTAATGGCCACCACAGCTTGGGAAATTACATCTAGAAAAAGTGATTGCAAGATTTGAAAAAGGACTACCTTCTTTGCTGATGAGGACCAGCCATGACTGTTTTCACCGTACAAATTAAGAGAAAAAGTGAGATAAATCTGTGGGCCCCAACAACAAGATCCTATTGTTAAGTCGCTTAAGGGTTAAGGGTATGTCCACTCTTGATGTTAAGAGTGGTAGTAGCAAAAGAAAATTAGATACATTTGGACACATTTTTAGATTACATTCATATTGCTAATACCCCTCGTAACACCAAATGTGAACATACCTTTGACAATGTTTTTGATTTCATAGTCTATTAGTTTAGTTCAATTGTTACATTTTTTATCTTTACTATCAAAGCTATTCCCAAATAGTAACAAGTCAACAACCATGAATAGGACCGTGGCCACCCAATTCATTCAAGATACGTCACTCTGACCAGCCAATTCACCCAATCAGGAGTCGTTCAAATGGTAAGCTGTCACCAGACAAACGAACTACCAAAGTCAACTCCAATTAATCTGCTGTTCGAGGCAACCCACAAATGGTTAATTTCTTGGCGAAATTCCCCCAAAACCCTACCCCAAAAACCTGATGGCGATGGTTACACTAAGAAATCCGTGTTAAAATATCGATGAAATCACCAAATCCTTACCAGACAAAATCTCAATTCGCTAAATTTTGGATGAAAGTGGCTTTTATTAGCATGCTTTTGGATGAATTATCATATAATATACATTTGTATAAATTTTAGACAAATTTTCCTTACTTGCCTGCATTCTGAGGTGCAAGTCGCTCTACCCCAACAAAATCAAAAATTAAACCTTGGCCCACAATCCCCCACCCCCACCACCGAAGTCCCAAGTCTAGCTCGGCCACCTTGCAATTGTACTAAAAATTGGGACCTTGTTAGGGCCACGACCTTGTTAGGGCAGCCTTACACTAGGAGTTGAGGTCATGAAAACTTGAAGCCATTTCAACCAAAGTTTGAGCTCAAATGGCCTCAAGAATTGTCTCAAGTGCTCATTATGATATGATTGTAGTGGAAGTTAACTCTTTTATATGTAAAGACTTTGAGGCCAAAAAGCTGAGGCCATTAGAGAAAAAATTGAAAATTTCAAGAGAAAAGGGATTAAAAGGATAGGTTTAGGAAAGTTGTTGATATTTTTACCCCATCTTACAGTGTTGAGTATCTCAAAAGATTTTTTTAAATTCAAATACTCATGTTTTTAATAAAATATGACAATGACCCTACGGCCAAGAATTGACTTTACATTTTTGGAAGACCCAAATTTTTAGGTTGAGACCTCGTCAAATCTTGTCTTTGAAATATTAAAATATGTTTTGAAAAATCAACCTTAACCCCTAATGTAAAGACCTTGAGGTTGTTTTCAAAATATTAACCAATCAAGCATCAACATTCCGAGAGTCAGAGACTTGAAACCAACCTCAACTCATAATGTAACGCGGTCCTTATTCCTTAGACTTTTTGTTAAGAATGTAAATTTGATGAATTTTCAATGCCAAGACACGTAAATTGATTCGGGAATTGTGGAATTTATTTTTTACTTTTTACTTGACTATCCATGTCGTCTAATTACCATGTCTAACATTAGTTTCATGAAGTTGGAACTCAGCAAAGATGCTACACTTAATAAGATATAATAACTATCTTCAAAAGCTTCAAACATGTAGGGATAAAAAACCACACCATGTGTATATGAAGATAAAGTTTGATATCTGATTTTTTTTCATGAGTTACAAGACGTCAAGCCCATTAGTAGTTAAGTTGGATTTCTACCTTGATTTTAAATCAGTGTTGTAGAATTTAATGTTTTGCAATGAGTATTTATATGTGTTAACCCCTAAAGGCCCAAGTGTCCATTCAATAACCACTAGATCTTAGGTAGGGTTATATGGAGTCAGTTTTATTGGATGTTCTCAAAATTGTTACTCAAGGTGTAAATATGTATCCCCCAAGTGGAAATATGAATTTTCCCCAATTAGATACTCAGTTCAAAAGTTATGCTACCTAAATTCTCTTAGGTAGTTTGGGCATCTTTGGAGAATCTTATGCTAAAACTCTCATCAATTTTTGAAATTTGGCAAGTATGTAACTAAAAAGACATGGTGTACGAATGTCAAAAAAAAAAACAAATTGAGGTCTCACATCACATTTTGAAGGGAGTCAAACTTTGTTAACTACGTTTGGGCAGTTTCTAGAAAAAAATATTTTCCTCCAACTTCAAGGACTATTATCTTTCAATCTATAAACCCAAAGCTCTTGAAAAAAATTCAAACATTCCAAATGTTTGTCTCTAACTTTTCACCATTCAAATTTCAAATAAAAGATGTCCTCATTGCACAAGAAATCATGAAAGAATGACTAATGTATTGCCAGTTCACTTAACCTCCTTATATTGCAAGGTAATTTAGAGTAAGCTAGATTCATAATTTGCTCTTGAAACTTTTTATGAATGTACCTAACAAGATTTAAATATCAATGGGAAAAAACTTTATTTCATGCCGACCAAAAATTTGACTCCAAAGAGGCCCAAAGTCTATTGACCCATTTGGGTAGGGACAAAAAAAGGTTCTTTATAAATTTTGAATGCTATAAGCTTTCAATCCATGTGGTCAAATGGGCTGAATTTTTTTGCACTCAATACTAAAATATTTTACTATAATTCTGTATGGTTAAAGTTTCAAAAATAGTTTTCAAATTAAAATTCACATCAGCACATTGAAAAAACACAAATTTTGGTAGTTTCTGGTGAAAACATCCTTTGGGCCCTTAAGGGTTAACCCTTGAGCGCCCATGAAACAAGATACTGTCGTTGGAAATTGAAGAAAGAATCTTATTCACACAACTGTACCGAATGTACTATAACAGGCTTTGAATAGTACAAGGGTGGCAAGGGAGTAGGGTACATTTAATAATTGAATGGATCCATAATTGCAAGAGGGAGCAATATCATCCAAATGGCACATTGATTTGATTGCTGGGAGATCCGCATTGGATGGATTTTGAGTTGGGCGCTCAGGGTTAACCCTTAAAGGACCATAAGGCATAGTATATACGCTGCCGTATAATTGGTATTTGCTACCAATAAGACGTTTAATTTGAGATCTCAAGTAGCTCACTAGAACGGTTTTGATCTATTCTCCAACTTTTTTGTTGACCTCAAATGTAGTAGAGATATAGATCCATTCCAAATACAAAAAAAATACCCCGTATTGTACTGGTCGCAACGGCACACGCAGTCCGTTAGGGGTTAAGACATGTTTTTGGATACATGTGCATTTTTGTGTTGTTTTACCTCAAACCTCAGTATTTGGTACAAATTGTGCATATTAATCGAGACACTAGATAAATCCACTCACTTCATGTGTTGCAATGATTAATTGTTCATACCACACTATTCCATTGCCACTCTTAAAATCTGCATAAGTTCTTAAGCCTTTGCTTAACCCCTGAGCACCCAAGCCATTTTCACCAAAATCAGGGTTTTTGGAGATCAACCACTTTGATGCATTGTATCTCGGTCAGTCAGATGATCCACAAAATGTGACCAGTAGTGGAGCACCTACTTAGAAAATGGCTTGCAAATTTTGAGAACAATCCACCGTGGAATATGGGAAATTATAACGTTTGATCAAACAACATGTGATGACAAAATCTCATTTTTTGGTAGGTAGCTGCTATTTGATGATTTTTACAAAATTCAATAAGTTCCAGATTCATCTCAAATTTTGTGAGTAGCAAGATTAGATGTGAAAGCACACACTTGTAAATTATTGAAGATTGCACTTCTTTTTGTGTCAAGTTTTAGGGCTTCAAATAGCTATTGCACAATAAAAATGACCGGCAGAGTCGGTGACGGTTGCCATAATAAGGATCTAGAACATGCTTGAACCCTTGCCAACAACTTTCCCACTACCACAAAGCTTACACAAGGAAGCTTGCAAGGGATATTGACCGGTTGTAGCCTGTAACACGCTGCTTGCCAACACGCCCTGTACGGTGCCACCACTCCCTATATGGTGTTTTCACCCAATCAAATCTCTTGTAGCACTTGTACAACATTTGGCTTTCCTTGCCATTACTCCATTGGCATGAACAATTTGAATGCCTTCATAATTGTAGTGTATAGTAAGACCAAAAAGTTAAATCTAGTCCCTCAAAACATGGCTTGAAAATCATAGGAGGTGATATTTGGGGCGCCGGGGCGCTGGGGCGCTCAGGGGTTAAGTTCAAAAGAAACTTATATGGAAAACCAAAATATGTTTTTTTTTGTCGTTTAACCATATAAACTTCAAAAATTGCTTGATAATACGTCAATCTACTTTTTTCAATAAATGAAATATGTTAACCCCTAAAGGACCAAGCCCTTTTTTTTTGCCAAAACCACTGAAAATTGCCACTTCTAGGAAATGAGTAAGAAGGTCGATTTGTTTTTTTTTGGAAATCCAATTGTAGGACCTTGCCTTAAATTAGAAGAGGTACCTATGGAAAAAAATCAGCTCATTTTAGATGGAGAGGAGGGAGATATTGACATCTAAAGTGAAGGGGAAAGGTTTTTTTTCCTTGCTACCAAGAAATTTTAGAAGCCTTTGACCACTCTTACATGAAGAAATTGCTCTAACCAAAGTTGTGCTTTTATTTTTCTGTATAGGCGATCAAGTTAGGTATGTGTGGGAGAATTTTCAAATCAATTGAAACTATACAAGACATGGGAAAATATAGAAAGTAAAAAGAAGTAGAGAATGAGTCAAAACACTAAATTGTTAAGAATTTAATTATTGAAATGAAAAATGCATATCCCAATAGTGATAATGTTGTGATAAACAATCTACTTCCTTTGGTTTATTTAATTTTTCCAAAATATTGAAAATTGAGTAAAATAAAGGACTTCACAATTTATTCTTGAATAGAGAATTCATAACTGCCAGCACACAAAAACTCCTCATAACTTTCATGTCATTGATTGAAATCAAATGATTCAAAGCTTCGCATGTATAAAAAATTCTAAAGAACCAATTCTATATTTTTATTTTGAAAAAATGCAAACTAAAAAATAGATGGGCCCAAATTGCCCCTCTTCCCCTAGTTTTGATAAATTCTTGCTTAGCTTCTTGGCCAAATTTCAAAATGAAGAGAAAATTGAATGCCCACGTAAATATTTGAATTTTCCGTCGTCCATAAAAGTTTCAAAAAATCGTACAAAGTAGGTTATCCAAAGGTACATGCTCAAAACCCCGTTTGTCCCCCAAAGGAACAATGGTTTTTTAGGGGTCAAAAAGCAAAATTGTATCATTCACTATTATTTTTAAAAACATTATCTAGAAATTACTAACTATAGCAAATTATAACTATAATTTTTTGTGAATTGACCTTATATGCGTAACCATAAGAGCATCCTCACCCACACACGCTCAACAACCTCGCAAGAGCACTTGGCGCGGCAGCTTTATTTGACTTGCCTCAATGCTAAAGCACTAACTCACTATACAAAATAGTACTTGCTCAATTGTAACTCAAACATTGAAACGTTCAAGGGTTGATAAATCATTAGCGAGCCCAAATTGAGGATAATTTAGACTTGTTGATTGGTCAACACAAGAGGCTCATGATTAAAGCTTGACACATATCTTCCGTGATGGCTTGATTGTACTTGCTTAAGGGCAAGGATGGGGCATCAAAGATTTGAACAAGCTTGTGGTTGTGGATGCACCCTAAACACATGCTTTTGAAAGCTCTAGGTCACAAGCAAGGGTGCTAATGCTCTAAGTCAATAGTAGATTAGAGCATCACTTGCCACCCGCCAAATTAAGTTCTTGGAAATTAGGTTTGGAGGTGGACAGAAGTAGCAAGTAGTGCAACAAGCATGAAGTTCCCTTGCAATTCGGAGGGTTTCAGGCCCTACACTTGCGTTACAACAAATTGCACCTGTACATTTGGCTACAAAGTGACATTGCAACATGAATAATGTGTGAACAGTTTTTGGCAAGAACCGTGAAGGGGGCTTAGAGAAAACTCAAATTTGAAATGGCTAAGCCTAAAAAGTCCCGCTCCTACACATTGACAAGTACAATGTTGTTGGAGAGCGGTTGAATACAAAAGGTTCATTTTGCAGGTGGCAAGAGATGCTCCTACGCACTCTTGGCCGTCTTCGGCACTCCCCATTATCAAAATAAATAGATAGGTGCGCTAATCATATGGATTGGCCAATCAAATGACGCCACGTGGCAAATTTTTAAATGTTACGACGAATCAGCTGCAGGGTCTGCTAATACGAGAAAATTAGTTTGGCGCCACAATACACTATATTTGCAAGGTGCAGTGAGGATTTCTATTAATTCCGAGGAATAGTAAAAATGAAAATAGCGCCTTAAGTGGACCATATATTTTTAAGAAGGTTAAAAATAAGAAAAGAAGCTTCAGTGTAGCTGCAGCTTGCAATGGAATTCTCAAGGTCTCCGCTTCAAACGCTGCCACCTTCTGCATGCGCGCTGCGTCGTCTCTCTCCTAGTGCCTTTGCATCTCGTCATCTCGCTCTTCGCAAATTCTACATCGTCACTACCAATTCCTGTGTGAGCCGTCTCTAATCTTCCTTGGCTTGAACGTTACTGCCACACATTCACTGCTGTGGCAACAAGCTTGAGTTTTGTATTGTATTCTACCGCTTTCAATTCTAGACAAACTTAGGAACGCAGCGTTTGTGTATCTAGATCGGCCCCACCTGCATATTTCTGAATGCGAGCACGACCCGGAGCTTGAGGTGTAATGAGAATGCTGCTGCTTCGACCAAAGTCTAGATGATGATGGCTGGGATTTGTCTTGTGTGTTGGATGAGCTTTCCAGGTGAGCTTGCCGGGTTCTGGTTGGTGAGTGGAGTTAGGGTTGTTGCAGATGGGTAGGGTGGCATTGTGGTCGATTGTTGGAGAGATTGTTGGGATGTTCACGTTGTTGCATTTGGGAGAGGTTACTGAATGGATTCATAGATAACGAGACTTTTGAGTATTTTATGTGAAGTGAAGGATTGTGCGAGTATTGTGAGGACCTTTTCTTGGCTGTAGCCACTAGTTTTGTTAAAGTAGAGAGCTACAATCTGTCTTGGATTTAACTCCTAGTTGTAGCTTATTTTAGATCTGGGACCGTCTCTACTAATCTAAGAAAAATGCTACTTTTAGTCGTGTTTGTCTTGAAACCTGCGCCACCAAAGAATTTGAAGCCAATTTGTGCACATTCTCATTGAAAGGTCAAGTTATGTCTGTTTCATTGCTGAGCTATTTACGTGAGGATTTGCACAAAGTCATGTGTCGTAGTTGTTCATTAAGAATCAATATTAGCAAGGAGCGCAAGTGAGAGCACAGAATTTGTCACTACCAACCTGGGTTTTGGAGCTTAGCCTTAGTTGGATTTGGTTGCAGGAGTCTGATCCCTGTCTTGTTGAAATGTACATTGAATTTATGGCATTATGGTGCGGTTAGGTTGTCTCAGCCGCCGTTGTGATTTCTTGGTCAAATTTCTGGATATGGTTGTTGCAAGTAGTTGCTCACAGACTTCCTTACAGGAAATGCTATAAAATCTAGTGAATTAGTACACATACGTACCTGCATTGTTATCTTTCACATCTGCTTTTCTAAAGAAACGCTTCTTCTGACCCTTTAATCATACAAAGTTCTGTACTCCGAGGATGCCATGATTATGCGGTTTTGCTTTTGTTTTGGTAGTCAGTTGAAATTAGGGTTTCAACCTGTGCGTAGCTCTGCTCAACTACGTTATAGTTTCTTCTTTCCTACCAAGCCTTGTGTGATCTATTGACTAGAAAATTGCTCACAATGTGATGCTTCTTATGTGCAGAAGTGACAACGACTCACAGAATTAACCGCAACAAGCATTACTGAGAGTGAACTCATAGCATTCAGATGGTCCTTGTGGGAGATGATGGAACAGGAAGCGTAACAGGAGCTTCACTACCATACCCATGTTGCAACAGTTCGCCCATAATTTCCCAAGCAATTTTTTTCGTGTGGTTATTATTGTTGGGGTTTTTATCAAGACCCCAGAGCAATAGTGAGCCGTGCAAGGACATTAAACTTTTTGGTGTAGTTGTTAAAAAAATCGGCCAAGCAATTTTTTTAGTGGGGTTATTACAGTTGGGGATCTTATCAAGACCCCAGAGCAATAGTGCGCCGTGCAAGGACATTAAACCTTTGTTGGTGTAGTTGTTAAAAAAATCGGTCAAGCTGGCGCCCATAGGGATGGTCCGAGTGCAACTGGACTGCGCTGCCAATGGCACAGAACTGGAAGATGGGTTGGACGACCGGATGAGCGCAGCCATGTGGCCGAATTCTACCGAGGCCAACCGGGACGTAACGCATGTGCTCACGAGTTCCCGGGTGGACCCCCCCTTCCACCCCATGAGCAGGAGGTCGCTCTCCCAGAAGCGCATGTTCGAGCCACCGCCATATCTGCTGTTCAAGCTCTTCAAAGGGCAACAACGTCCAGGCCAGGAGCCTGGTGACTACCAGGATGCTAATCAAGTCAATTCTCAACCTATTGGGGATGTCTTGAAAGCCCACCGTCGCAGCAACTCGGTTCATGAGTATTCTTATGTGAATTCTAGGTTTGCTGATCCCGGTGGGCAGTACACTTCCAGTTCTGCGAAGAAGAACTGGCGGTGGTACTCAGCTTTCTACGTGTTTACTCTCTTCGTTGTCTGTTTTCTCTTCCTCAAGGTTTCGCTCTTCGGCTGGTATTCTGCTCACGAGAACGCTTCAAATCACATTCAGGTGCTTTTTCAGATTTTTTTTTTTGTTTTTCAACTTTTTCCTGTCTGCTCACGAGAAAGCTTCAGATCGCATTCAAGTGCTTTCAGAAATATTTTTACTTGTTTTTCATCTTTTTCCTGTCGTTTCTCCGGTTCTAGAATGGCTAAATTTGTTGAGTCGGTGTGGTTAGGAGCACCGAAATTGTGGTGTCCAAGTGCTTCTGCCCTAAAAATTAAGTCCCAGTGTCAATCTAAGCTTGCAGACAGGCACCAGTTCTCTTGAAAATTCGTTATTTTCACGAGAGCATATTTTTTACCGACACATTAGTGAATTCGAGCCTAACATTTCGCATTTATAGTATTTGTGAGATTTCCGGCCACGGTAATTATGAACAATCTGCTTTTTAGTACACTCAAACCCCTTTATATAAATCGTACTGCCGGGGGATTCAACATTTTCCACTATGAATGTCTGATAAGTGTGCTACATTTAAATAAGAGCATTGTCAAATGAGCATAGCATTCTATAGTCTCATTGTAGAAAAGGTCATAACAAAGAGTCTTGAGTGTACGAGAGCATCTGGTCACCGACAGTTTTTGAAAGTCAAGGAGAAGGTGCTGAAACTACAGCTGCTTCGATGTTGGGGCCATGATAGTCCTTAACTTTTGGGTTATTTTGACCACCTGTGTCCCCAATTTTACTACTCTTGGCAATGGCGTAGTTTGTTTAAGTGATAGTTGTGGCTAAGTTGTGCAAGTTGTCAACTTGGAGAACTCAAAGGCTTTTAAAATGGTTTTGAGTATGGTTAAGAGTCCACGGAGGATGCCGGTTGTTTTGGATTGGACTAGTTGCTCATGTAAAGCTGATTGAGTGCTGCAGTTTCACGGAGAGAAGACTTTATTGAGTCCTTTGCCTATGCAAGCAAAGAATGTAGTGGTTGAGAATCACGAAGGCGAAATCTCGGCAACTGATGATCCATGGCTTATAAGGAACCCGCACAGGAGCCACTGGGATCATCGCAAGGTGAATATTCTCCTCCACCTTGACTCTCACCAACACACGTGCTTATTTGACTTTGAACCCTCTTCTTCAGCAAGAGCAGAAGAGTTGCTTAAGATGCATCACTCCATGATTTGAAAAGAGAGTAGAATCTTTGATCACAGAACTATAACTTCGCTAGTGCATGTACGGTATCATTATCGTTGGAAACCCGTTGTATGTGAAGGCTGTAAGTGTGATATTGTTCTTATAATATCTCTATGTGGCAGACACAGTCTTTTTGGCCTGATGAGCTGTGGTCGAAGTCAACTATTGGTCAGAAGTATGAGCGGTGTATCGACCGTGCCAAGGATGCAAAAAGTGAGTTTATGATTTTGATGTTCGGTTCCTTGAGATCACTTTGTGAGATGTACTTTGGAATTCTATGCACTTAATTTTGTTGAAAACATAATATATATACTAGCAAGACTCTCAAAGATAGCTTCGCTGAAAATTTGTATTAGTTGTTATAAAGGATCTGAGGATTCTGGGACTGGTATATATGAAAAAAAGATCTTTGTTTGTATGTCACTGACCTGAACGTTTTGTTGGTTTGTAGAGCCTGGAGCTAAGACAAATGGCTACATTCTTGTAAAGGCAAACGGCGGTTTGAATCAGATGCGTGCAGGAGTGAGTATAGGATCTTACTAAAACTCTCCTGTTTAGAAAATGTAATATCCTACGCCTTAGTTGCTTCCACTATTGTTACAGTGCTTCCCTTTTTGGGGTATTTTCAACCCTAAATTATCCCTCACCACGATCAGCATTGGTGTTCTGCAGATTTGTGACATGGTGGCCATTGCAAAGCTGATGAACGCCACGCTCGTCGTCCCCAAACTCGACCACAGTTCCTTCTGGGATGATCCAAGGTTAGTTTTTGTTTTATACTCCCTCTGTCCCTCTAAAAACATCCAAAAAGCTTCCTTGCAAAGGATTAACTGTTTTTTTAGTCTTGGTGCTAGTAACACATGCATTCTAGAATCAACATACCATCTACCAAATGTATGCAAAATCTCCATTTTTGGTGTTGCCATTTGGGCACCCAAATTCCATGCAAAAAGTCACATATTTGTGCATGCTGCCAGCTCCTCATTATTGATGATTTAAAGATTAGTAGCAACAATAGTACGTCATATGGGCAAGGCCAAGCTTGCTAGGAGAGGAATGCTCTCTAATTGCTTAACTTGCCCCCATGAGATCATTGAACATGGCATACGCTTTCTCAGTGTTTGAAAGCGTTTGAAATTATCAAAAGGGAGCTTTTTAGTGGTACAAGAAATGTGTCCAACTTGGAGCTTTTTAGAGGGACAGAGGGAGTATTAATTTGCTGGTATAATATTGTAGATATCGACACACTGCTGAGAAAGTTCGCCTTTTTTCATGGTGCGCAACATAAATGAACATCTCTGACCTGGCGTGTGCAGTGAATTCAAGGACATTTTCGACTTGAAAACCTTCATTGAATCACTTAAAGAAGATGTGAATATTGTGGAAGCTTTACCACCTCACCTCGCCAAGATTAAGCGTGCCACCAAAGCTCCCATCTCTTGGTCAAAGGTAACACAAACCTCTTAATACCATATTAGGTAAATTGGGAAAAACAGTACATTCTGGGACTTTTCACTTTTTTGCCATTATGTACACTATATAGCATATTACAAAAAACAAGCGTGCACTTTCTTGTACAATAGTGAGGTCTCAATGAATGCCTCCAAGAACTTCAGATAATTACAACTTTGAGCTTTAATTATGCCTACATTTACTGTATGTGGGATTAAGGTGGAGTACAAAATGGTCCCTCCATTTTTCCCAATTTACCTAATATAAAAGTATAGACTACTTTTCTGTCATTGCTTTGTGGCACCTTTGTGTCGTGTCCTGGTTTTTTTGTGGTAATATGATGTCTGTCTCTGACAAAAGCCTGATGATTCTGCAGGCTCCGTACTATGAGAAGCAAATGACGTCCTTATTGAAGGCGAGCAAGGTGTTGTATTTTACGCACGCTGATTCAAGGTTGGCAAACAACGGTTTGCCGGACGACATCCAGCAGCTCCGGTGCCGAGTGAATTACCGAGCTCTCAAGTATGCCGAGCCCATTCGACAGTTGGCGGACACGCTCACCAACCGCATGCGTGAAGACAGTCCTTACTTAGCTTTGCATCTGAGGTGCGTGCCTTCAGTTGCATATACCTGGCCTCTTCTTGCATATTTTCGCTTATTACTTTGCACACACATAATATTTACATCAATATACACATAGTAGAATTCGTTCGAAAACTCAAGATTCAACTTTTATGTTCATGAGAAGTTATTCGGACTGAACATCAGTTTGAAGCACTCTGCTCATCATTCAATCAGTGGACTTTTGAAGTGCTTAGGGATCCAGTTTATTGAAAAATGAGGGTACCGACCTATCGCTGTTGAAAATCCAGAGGTCAAATCTTAATGCGTAACGCCATGAGTAGAGCAGGATTAGACCTTTTTTGGGGGCTTTAACCAGAAAGTCAAGTTGGAGTTAAAATCAAAGGTAATTCTGTAGGTAGCTGGGGTACTGTACAGTGTACACTGAATATTGCGTTTAGGTTGCCCACTAATTTCTTGACATTTTACACTATTCAAATATTTACTGCTGCTACAGTAATCTTCATCAATAATTACTGCCATAAACAGATTTTAAAAGGTTTAACAACAATAATGAAGCTCCATAGCAACAAACTAGTGGTTTCCAAGTTGTAAATCATGTGAAATTCAAAGAAAGTTGCATGCGCCTCCAAGTGGCCAAGTGATGAGTCATGGGGTAATTTTCTAGGGTAAGGCAACCTAATTGTCAAGGCAACCTAAATGCAATATTTAGTGTAGGCAACCGATGGAAGGAAACCTGACACACGAAAAGCCCTTTTTTTTTTTACCTCCAATTGTAGTGTTCTGAAGACTCGGTTTTAGGGTTCATTCTCTGGAGACTCTTGTGCTTCACAATTGCAAGTAGAGCCATTTCTTAAATGACTATCCAGCTACTTTAGAGGTACACAATAGACTCGATGTTAACTAAGAGAATGCTGACACCGGATGAATGCTGCTCATTTTAGTGAGGTTTTTTTAAATAGAAGTGTATGGTTGGGATGATGGTGCCGTGCAGGTATGAGAAAGACATGTTGGCCTTCACAGGCTGTTCACACGGCCTGTCAAACGAGGAAGTGGAGGAGCTGAGGCAGATGCGGAACGAGGTGAAGCACTGGAAGGAGAAGGACATTGATGGCGAGGAGAAGCGCAGGCAAGGTGGCTGCCCTCTCACTCCCCACGAGACAGGCTTGCTGTTGAAAGCAATGGGCTATCCGTCGTCGACGCAGATCTACATCGTGGCCGGGGAGATCTTCGGCAAGGGCACCATGGACAGCCTTTACAACGAGTTCCCACACGTGTACAGTCACGATTCCCTGGCCACCGAGGAGGAGCTGGCTCCCTTGAAGCCATTCCAGAACCAGTTGGCTGGGTTGGACTACATGGTGGCCTTGGAGAGCGATGTGTTCGTGTACACCTACGACGGCAACATGGCCAAGGCCGTCATGGGGCATCGCCAATTCGAAGGCTACCGAAAAACCATCAGCCCAGACAGGTGAAGTGAAATTCTCACATGGAGTTTAGGGTTTCCGGCAATGCAGTGACTTATTTACTATGTTGTACACCTCCAATTCATTTGAAAATTCTCCCACATATACCTAACTTGGTCTTCTACACAGAGCAATTAAACCTCATCTTTGTGTAGAGGAATTTTTTTGGCTATAAGAGTGGTCAAAGGCTTCTGAAATTTTTGAGCACAAAGGGCAGAAAAAACATTTTTTTCACTTTGAGATGTGAATATCTCACTCCTCTCTATCTGAAATGAACTGATTTTTTTTCCCACAAGTACCTCCAACTTTTTTCTTCACTTTCAGATGTGAATATCTTACTCCTCTCCATTTGTAATGAGCTGATTTTTTTTTCTCACAAGTACCTCATGTAGTCTAGGACAAGATCCTATGGTTGGATTCTCAAAAAAAGCTTTTTTTCCCTACCCTTCTACTCATTCCCCTAAAAGTGGCAGTTTTCAGTGACCTTTTACAGGAAAAAGGGCATGGGCCTTTAGGGTTTAGGGTTTATATGTTGTTGTGGGTTTTGTGGCTTATCACGTGGTCCTCGTTGTGTGTTGTGTGCAGGCAATTGTTAGTGAAGCTGATTGACGAATATGAAGCAAGAATGATCACATGGAAAGACTTTGAAGATCAAGTTCGCAAGATCCACCATAAGCGAACAGGAGTGCCACACTGGAGGCAGGTGGGAGAGTATCCCAAATATGAAGAGAATTTTTATTCGAACCCTTACCCAGGGTGCATATGTAAGAAGGAAGCAGAGGCAGAGGCTGGACGGGTACTCAAGAGACTTTCAATGAATCATCAGTCATCATCATTATCATCAAGTTTGTAACTTTCAAGCAAAGTGCAATCTCGTTGAGTTTTTTTTTGTTGTAGTCTACCTTTTGCCGAAAGTGCGAATTGTGGTGCTAGCGAGTGGGTAGTCAATTTCTTCTCCTTGGTAAATCACTGAAGGGGTTTCTAGCTACATTCTGCCAGCGGGGTTAGCAGTTTTTAGCTACTAGTGCCTTCTAGCCATTATTATTTTTTATTCTGTTCCATGAGATCTTGGCTTGCTGTTTTAGAAACTGCTGTGACCATCAGCAAAAGCCGCGACGAAGTTCTTAGGTTTCCACTTAATTGAGTGCTGACCCATCCCAACAAAATTGTTACTTTTTCACCATCATCAAGTGTACATTGAATAATAAAACATTGAATTTTGAAGTAGCTTTCTGCGCATTTGGCTTCTTTCGCAGGTCAGTTTACTGAAGAGGGCCGTACTGTTGTGGGGGTAAGGTAGGAGGCTCGAAAACCGTCCAGGCTCTAAAACCGCTCACCCTCTGAAATGTACCCATTCTGTACACGTTTTTTTCCATAGATTTCATAGATGTACAGGCGAGGTACATTTGAGGAGGTGAGTGGTTTTAGAGCCCTATGTCACTTCAGCTTCAAAATTTTATAACTAATTCCACAAAATTCCAAAAAGTATGAAACAACTTGAATTAGATGTCAATTCTTTTAGTCTTTCAAGAAAAAGATACTGAAAAATATTTCAAGAAGTTCCACTTCCCCAAAATTCAGTTTCAGCCCTTAGATGGTCGGTTAATTAGCCTCCTACCTTAATAGCCTAGCCTGGGGAAGTTCCCAAACCTGTACTCAAGTCTTTTCTGCAGTTCTTGGTGTGAAAGTTGTGCCGATCTAGGTCGGAGAATGTCTTTCAGCTGCGAGAGTTGGTTCTGGTTTTGAGTTTCTTTGTGTTATTTGTGTGCGTAGGAAGGTAAGATAAGTTACCTTGAAAGAAAGCTGATAACTATAGCACAACATGAAGATATACTGAATAGAAACAGTACAAAAGAAACTTTACTGGAACCGGAGTCTCCATTTACTTCAAGGGAAAATTTATGGATACCCCTGAAGTTGTGATGTTTGTACAGATGCCCCTGCTTTTTCAGAAATTGCACAGAAACCCTTGAATGACCATAATTTTCAGGTGTTTGTTTTCTTATGCAAGTTACTTCTTTCATTTTCATGACCAATGTTAAAGCAAAGAGTGCAATTGAACGGAAAAGAAGCAACTTGCACACAAGGGAGAATGAAGTAACATGCACAATAGAATAAACGTCTGAAAGGTCCAAGGATATTTATGCAATTTCTGAAAAAGCAGGGGTATTTATACAAATATGACAAACTTCAGGAGTATCCATAAAATTTTCCCTAAAAGTTACTAGCAAGTTAGAGACCTATCAAGAAGAAACCAAACCGTGAGATACTGCTTCGGGAGGACCTTAGGGAAATTAAGGAGGATTAAAGATTGATACTTAAATTCTGTGTATCACAAGACAGAATACGAAGGAACTAAAAAAGAGTAAGTAAAACTAGAGATAGTAGTTTGAGAAATCTAAACTTTCTTAAGATGCTTAGTAAGCCAGTAAGGTAGGTACACCCAATGGCGTGGGTGTACCCAATGCCACTGAAATGTTAGGCATGTAGGTATTTCTGATAGAAAATGTAACTCATTTAACCCCTAAAGGATCATTGTCCCTTTGGGGGATAAATGGGATTTTGGGCAGGTATCTACGCCTTCAATTTTTGTCTTAATTTTTTGAAACTTTTTTTGAAGATAGAAAAACACATTAGCTTTTGGGGAATATAATTTTTATTCCAATTGATGCCAAGGAGCCAAAGTCATGCCCAAATAAGCACAAATTTGGGGACTAGGGGCAGCAAAAAAAATTCTTATAAAAACTTGAAAAAAAAAAACTATATTCTTTTCTTATAGATTATATCTTTGTCTACATCTGAAGCTTTGATTCATTCCATTTGGACTAGTTATGAGAAAGTTATGGACAATCTTGTTTTTTGGGCAACGCAAGCATCTTCTTGAAAAAATAACTTGTAAACTTCATTTTTGAATGCAGGTCTAACATTTTTTCAAAAAAACTATTGGAGAGGGTGAAGTTTGCTTTCTAGAACAATCTCACCATTGGGATTATTGCATTTCAATTCCAGTCTAGGGTTGTTATCAATTTAAGTTTTTGTTCAATCTCATACCTTCTTCTGCCTAATGTTTTTTTTAAAGAATGAAAATTAAGTTTTTCTTTTAAAATTTTTTTCCCAAGATTCCCAACTCAACTTCCCACCATGAAAAAATAGAATTCCAAACTCTATGGTGCAAAAATTTTAAGTTAAAAATGTTCAAAAATAAAAAATCTAGTCAAGCAAGGTGCAAAAAAAGTTCATTTTTACACTTTAAATGCACATATCTTCCAATCTGTGTGGTTAAATTTATTGAGTTTTGTACAACACATTCTTATAGTAGTCTAGTACAAGATCCTATGGTCAGATATGCAAAATGCCTGATTTTCAAACTTTTTACTCTTTGCCATAGAGGTGGCAGTTTTGAGTGTCTTTTGACAGAATAAAGGCCATGGTCCTTTAGGGGTTAAAGATGGTCTATCTTCTGAGTTTCAAAAGGTAAGCTATCTTTAAATGGCTTACATTTTCTGTCAAAAATGACTACATGCCTAACATTTCAGTGGCATTGGGTACACCCATGCCATTGGGTGTACCTACCTTATATCAAACGCAACTCACAAATTGGTGCAGTCCATTCAGCCTTTAACCCTTAACCCTTAAAGGACCACTCTACGTATTACATAGTAAATATGCTACCATATGATTGGCCAATAAAAAGTTTTAATTTGGGATCTTGACTAGCTCACTAGAACTGCATTGATCTATAGTCTAACTTCTTTGTTGATCTCAAATGTAGTAAAGGTGTGGATGCATTCCAAATACAAGAAAATACCAAATATTGTATTGGCCGCAAAGGGCTCTTTGGTCCTTTAAGGGTTAAAGGACCAAGGAGCCCTTTGCGGCCAATACAATATTTGGTATTTTCTTGTATTTGGAATGCATCCACACCTTTACTACATTTGAGATCAACAAAGAAGTTAGACTATAGATCAATACAGTTCTAGTGAGGTAGTCAAGATCCCAAATTGAAACTTTTTGATGGTAGCAAATGCCAGTTATAAAGCAACATACATACTATGTATTATAGTAGCTTGGTCCTTTAAGGGTTAAATTTTTGTTTTTTCATTGGTCGCGCGACACACACCCAAAAATGTAAGCAGAAGTAAAAGGTGGATATAAATAAATAGTATAAATAACATGTGCATGTACTTCCATAAATACTACTAATGTTAACAAGTTTCATCCAAATTTTGGCATTTGCTTAGGGAGAGATTTGACAATTTCATCCATTTTTTTTTTCACCTAAGTATTTTAGTGTTATGATAGCCAGTCACAAGTTGAGGTTAGATTGTGGCTAAAATGTACCACCCCTTTTTTACTATTCTACCACAGCTACTACATATGGTCAATGTTTACAATGTTAAAGTAGGTATGGACCACGGGAAAACATCAATAATTTGAAAATACAACTTGACATAGAAGTTGCAACTTTAATTGTTCATAGTATCAATTAAAAAAATCCAAATTAAACTAACTACATATTATATTTTTTTAATTGATACTATGAGCAAGATCTAGAGCTAAGAAAACAAAATCAAAGTAGCAACTTCTATGTCAAGTTGAATCAATAGCAAAATCTTAGACCCTAAAGACTCTCCTTAACCCTTGAGCGCCTAGCACAAATTCACTCAAATCCAAACCATTTGGAACTCATTCCAATCAAACTATCACCTAAAAGAGATCCACAAAAATTGACCGTACCGATTGGTAGTGAACAAAGGCCTGAAGTTCCAAGGAAAAGGACATGTCCTTTCATTGCATCATTGAAAAGATTATAATGGTAAAACAAGGAAATTTTTCAAAACCTAGAGGCCATATTTTGACCCCTTGGGCGCTTAGGGGTTAAGAAGGCTCAAAAAGGATCCCAAGATATGTACTTATTGCAACAAACAAATCACTAATCCCCTATTTCCACCCACCCTTTGAGTTTAATGCAATCATGAATATTATGTTGATGTAACATCTCAATAGGACAAAGATGTGGGTATAATGGAACTATAAACTATATTTACTCTATTTGTATATATGAATGAAGTACTTGGATAGTGAAGACTGTAAATGTCCTAAATGACTCAATTTTATTGTAATTGAGTCATTGTATAGTCGTTTAGGACATTTGCAATCGTTGTGAACAAGTCGTTTAGGACATGTTTTTCTTCTAGTGTAACCTCCTCTCACTATTAAATCTTAAATTCTAATTTAAGTAATCTTATGGTATTAAAGAGGTTAGGTTGTGATATTAAAGAGTTAGGATGTGATGTTAAAGAGGTAGGATGTGATATTAAAGAGGGTATGGTGTGATATTAATGAGGTAGGACGTGATATTAAAGAGGTCAAATGTGATATTACAAAGGTCATTGTGATTGTATTTATAATATCACAGAGAATGAAGATGTGATGTTAAAGAGGTTAGGATGTGATACTACATAAGTAATTAAGATTTTAGTAGTATGATTAGTAGTAATACTAACCTCTTTAATATCATAGCCTATGTTTTTAATATCACACTTTACCTCTTTAATATCACATCATCACCTCTTTAATATCACATCATCACCTCTTTAATATCACATCCTTGCCTCTTTAATGTCACACCCTACCTCTTTAATATCACATCTCCAATCTCTGTGATATTATGGATACAATCATAGTGACCTTTGTAATATCACTTCTTGACCTCAGTAATATCACATATGTCCCTTTATAATATCACACATCAATCTTTGTGACACTGTCCCATACATACATTATGAAGACTTCATGAAATTTTTATAAAGTAATTTGTGAAGCTTTGCAAGGGTGATAACTTTGCAGATTATGGTTCAACCACCACCCAATAACTTTCAAAAAAATTCCAGATAAAGTTATCCCAAAGCCATAAAAAGTCAAAGGTTTGACACCCACTAATGCCTAGTTGTATTGTTTTAGATTGTGCATGTGAATAAGGCCCTTCATACAAGGACTAAATTACCATTTTACATACATGATTTTTGTGATATACAATAGGAAAGTCATACGAGGTTGAGACACTTCACACACTTTCTAATGCACATAGCGTAGGCTCAATCAATGTTAAGAGTGTCAATATTAAGGGCCTTGTGAAGGGTTCATAATTTTGCTAATGTTTCAAATTAGAGATGTTTCTCCCATGATCCACTCCTACTTTAACATTGTAAACATTGACCATGTGTAGTAGTTGTGGTAGAATAGTCGAAAAGGTGATACATATATCAATTCCCGGCTAAAATTTGCCAGAAAATTAAACGCTAAGTCCGATACTCAGTAAAGATTGCCAATTCATGTTTCTACAAGCAGTAGAAAGATTTAGACTTTGTAACATATTACCAGAGAATAATAGCTAAATAAATGCTACAATTTGTTTGAAAGAATTATTTCTACTAGGAGTAGCTGACGGTATCATTGCAAAGAAACTAGCGCAACGGTCTTGCACATGCAATGCAACTGTAATCTGAGTTCATAACGGCTTGGTGCACTGCAAATACGTGTTTGTGGGACCAGGGTGGAAGAGTGCAGATTTCTCTGTAAAGAGGGTGAAAATAAAAATCAGTCACTTATTTTTTTTGTAGGTACATATAGTGCATGACACTTATAACCAACAACTATTGGCCAAACAAGAAATAGTAAGGCACAACACATATACTCAACAGTTCAAAATTAATTCCAGGACAAACCCTAGGCTTCATCTTGGTAGACTCAAATTTTTGATAACTTATTTTTTGACAAAGCCTTGGGCTAACCCCTTGAATTGGGAGAATTGGGAGTTGTTGGTTAGAAGTGTCATGCACTATGTTATCTCTTTCTGCGGTTCTGCGCAAAATCAGAATCTCTGAACAAATATGAATTAACTTCTCAAATTCAGTGTGTCAACACTAGATTTTACATTTTCTGCCAGGTGAAAAATCTGAGCTTTTCCACCCTGGCCCCCCCAATCACATATATGCAGAATACCAACCCATCCATAACCTAAAGGAGTTCGACAAATGATAGAGCAACAGGTTAACAAATACTGAGCAAAAAAACAATACACAAGCAGATTTCACTAAAATAAGAGTTCTGTCACTGAAGTTGATACGAGGTACCATGTAAAGTAGTCCAGGTGTCACTGAATCCACATGTCCAACAGCAAAGCAAACAATGAATAAACGCAGTACTCAAATAAGCATCATCTACAGGCGACACGTACACCATGCAATAAGGAAATCAGCCCTACCTTTCCAGGTACAATCGTAGCAACCAACTTCTAGTACATGATTCAAATCATTAAGATGGACAGCACGGGTAACAACTGCGATCGTTCGTAACAAAGCAAACACTCCTTGACAACGTCAACCATCAGATCCAACGCCATTCTCGAATGGCTGGCTCATCTGGACTGAACGCTGGCTAAACTATAGCTCATAATCCTCGATGCCAGCACTAAAAATATACAGAAACAAGATCCCAATAGAGTAAAAAAGGACTGAGAGTAGTAAGACCATGAATTACACTGAGAAAGAGACTCTCGTGCCTTGTAGAGATCATGCAGGAGGTTGAACAATGAGAGCATTGCTTCTCGACGTCTTGCCCTTGTACTTGGCAGCCACTCGTTCAGCCTTTTTCCTGTACGTAACAACATCTTTCCCTACCAAAACCTGCTTTTGCTGCAAACACGCCGTGTAAATCTTGATCTCAAAGCTCCAATCCAGTCGCCCATGCAGCGCTTTCACGACGTCAGCAGGCACTTCCCACGTGGCCTCATTCACATCCTCCAAGTCCTTGAAGCGGACAACTTCGGGGTTCCTGAATGGCAGCTCAGGAAGGACGTCCGAGGAGCAGTTGGGATTGCTGTCATCGAATGGCTGACCGTCTTCCCACGTGGTCATCTTCCACGTCCACTCCACCGCCTTCTGGGAACTTTTGGGATCATAGTAAGCAGGGAACCATCTGTGCTTGACAACTGATGGTTCTTCAGCCACTAGCTGGTCGTCCTCACCAATTTCTTCGTTTAGGTCAGGTAGTGAAAGCCTTGAGATCCGCTCTGTGACTCCGAGAGTGGCATGTCTCTGCAAGTTGTACGTATCAGTCGGCTTTGCAGTCGTTCGGCCGCAATGACGAGCCCATTTTTCGGAAGGGAAAGCCTTGATCTCAATGCTGTATACAAAATGTCCCCGTGTGTTGAGATTGTTGAAGCCTTGGGACACCCCAAATTGGACTTCTTCCACCATCAAGTGCAGCTCCAAGAGAGGAGATCCCACTCGCCTGTACAACAAACAGCATGCAAAGATATTCTTTAGTCATTTCGCCCCTGCGGTACTATCTGACCAAAAAGATATTGCAGGTAGTCATTTCATAATCCTAGTACTTGATAGCTTATGTTTTAGCAGCCATAAACTCGCCACAAACGCTGCTTGTTCACCGCTTCCACGGCGTTCAATCTCTAGTTCTTAACCCCTACATGCCTGAGGCACCAAATTCCAGTGTATAAACCACCAGAATTTGGTGCCTCAAGCATTTAGGGGCTAAACTAGTGCATGAGAGTAATGGTGACGCTTGTACCTCGTATATGCCGCTCGGAAACGAACATCAGCATAAACCTCCTGTTCCACACTCTCGTGGGTAACCAAATCCTCCGTAGTCCTCAGGAACTCAGGCTCAGAAGGACTCTGCATTATGATTTGCTGTGGAGCAGCAACCCGAGCTGCATATCCATCCAAATTCCCCTGTTCAGAAATCAAACCCGGAACAGCGAGCCAAAGTCTGACAAATTTTTACATCGAATCAATGGAGTGGTTGAGCTCAGAAAGCGCATTTGACAAACCCACGCCATCCATTTCAATTAAGATTTGTCCCTCTACCACACGAGCAATTCAACCTGTAAAATTCCCTTCTCCTTTTCCCATTCTGACGTCGGTGGGTTTACTGCTAATAGGAAAATCTGCGAGAAATCTTACCCATATTTGACCATTTCTTCAAAATTCTCAGCACTACATTTGCAACATTTCTGTAAAATAACAACAGCTGAAAGCATTTGCGAGAGTTTGAAAGAGTGAATGAAGGAGACCAGGTTTCGCAAGTTCATCTGGAAATGGATGGGGTCTTGTCGACGCCTTGGGACTATACGGTGAATATGCATCCACCACCAGGCTTTGCAGTCTCAGCAAGTCAGACTCCGGTGGCTCGCACTCAGCTTTATGAAGCACAATGCTTCGCCCTTTCCCGTCCCCCTCGGACACCATGAACCCTCGTTTCTTGAGCTCATCGGCAATCCTGGGGTTGTCCACAACTAAAACCCCACAGTCCGTGACGAGATCCACTACCTCCTCTATGGAGACTTGTTGCAACTCCTAAACAAATCCACACATCAAGTTAGCACACACGAAAGCCATTAAACCCTGATTCCACATCCTATCGACTGACCCTTATTACCAATACACTTTATTAGCCGTCAATTTAACATGAGCATAAGCATGACCTATCACTCCTAAACTTTGAATATAATAAAGTTGTTTACTTTCTCTTCAACAATGATCTACAACCTCCCACTTTAACTGATTGCACAAGAAACTAGGTCATACTACTCAAACTTCGATCTCTTTTACCCTAAGAGCTCTAGAGCGATCATCGAATCTTCAACCCTAAAGTGATCGAAAAAGCATGTAAAACTGACTCTGAGCAACCACACGAACCTCACCAGAGCGTTGACATTCGAAACGAGAGAAACACATGCAATAGTAAATCGAACCGATGAGAGAAGAATGTCAAGTACCTCGTTAGGGTTTTCGGATTGACGAGAAGTACGATCGTCCACTGTCGTCATCTTCCCGCTTATGGAACAACAAGAGCTAAGCACAGTCTAATCTCCACTGAAGTCTAGAGCTGGGTCATACATTTACAAAGGATATGTGCTTACTGATCGATCGAAACTGTTACAGAATACAACAAAACGAAGTAAAGCAATCACAATGAAAGCAAGGGGAAGAAGAAGAGAACTGTTGAGGGGTGAGTGATGCTTACGAGTGAGTGAGTGAGTGCGTAGGTTAATGCAGGAGCTGAGGAAACTGGATTGGTGAGATATTTGGTGTGAGGGTAGTAGGGTAGCTGATCAGAAGCGTTCAGGAGAGGAGAGCACGATGGGAGTGATGACCGAATGGGTGTGTTTTGAATCCAGTTGGGGACGCGCGGCAGCAGCAGCAGGAAGCGAGGAGGCTGAGGTGGTGATGTAGTTTCGTTGAGGACTCTTTTCAGCTGCCAGCTGAGTCCGGCTGGTTTTAAGGGCGGCGAGTGCTGCGACGTGCCATGTGTCCGGATGCGTCGGTGCATACCCGGGTGGTGGTATCCGTCGTGTGCGTCCGGGTATGTGTCCGTTCATGTCCATCATGTGCAGGAGTTTTATGGGTGTTTCCCAATATGACTAAGGTAGGAACATCCATAAGCGTCACTGTTCCCATAACTGTCACCTTTGAAATTTTGGAAATTTTGTGAAAATGAATAGATGTAATTACAAGGATGTACAACATGTGGACATGAAATCTTGAAAGTGGTTATGGGTGTAATGCCAATTTGTTCTTTAAAAATTCACAACTTATTCTCATAGTATCCAAATAATACATTCAAAAGTGCAAACTCAATATTTTTCTGTTCCTAATAGGATCCTATACTTTGCTAGCTGTTTATTGATACTTATCATGTTGAAAACGCCTAGTTTGATGCTTATGGGTGCTCTTACCTTATCAGGGTTCTTTTTTTTAATTTTTAAGAAGTGCCAAAGTGACAATTTAAAATGTTATAATGGTGCTCCATATTTCAACATTCATCCACATATTGGATAAAATTTATCACATTAGCACATGTTACATGTCTATAATTTGGTTTTCATCCACAATTTGGCAATTTCATCCAAGTTTTATTTAAAGTTCAAAATTTTTTGGCAATTTTATCCGAATAATCATGTTTTTTTTATAAACTTGGTGCCAGTCAAAAAAATTGGTGCATATTTGCCCTAAATCACCAAAAAAAGAAACCATGATGACTATGTTCCATTTCCCATGTCCCCCAGAGATGGTTCCACTTCCCATATCCCCCTGAGATCTGAGAATCTGATTGGTGTAAAGGTACCCACACCTGTAATCGTGAAAATGAGGGTTTTAGAATAGGTAAAACAATTGACTAACTTTGAAAAATACTGTAAGTTAGTCATAGGAAACTAAAAATAAAATTATTGGCATCAATTTCAAGGTTCCAATTGCAAGCATTTGTTCACAAAGATTTTTTCAAAGTCCAAAATCACTGAAAATGTAAAGCCATGTGTAGGAGATGCTAAAAACAAGGCTTATTGGTTCTTAACCCCTAAATGCCCAAGGGTGTATATCTTGTTTTAGGAATGCATTTTTGAAGTTTTTGAATTGTCCTTGTAAGATCATTACAAAACATCAAAACAAAATTGTAACCATTGAATCTTGAACGTCAAGGCTTCTATATGACGCTACTTAAAAATAACCCAAAATGGCCATGCAAATTTTCAGATATTTGTGACTGAATGATGATGAGTATAGAATTTTTTGCTTTTTTTGGAGCCGCCCGAAACTTCTAATGCAAATTAGCAACTTTTAGATACAAAAATTGGGAAGTAGCCACTTAGGATGCTTTAGTGTTTATTGTTGTTACTTCAAAACAAATGGCCTCCCTTCCAAATCCATGACCATAGTTTCACAAATGAGTCTGCAACGCAACTATCAAAGTGCAAACACCTAATACAAAGAAATTTTTTAGCTTCAATTATTGACCAAAAATCAATTTGAATGAAGTAAAATTCAACGGTGAATGGATTCTAATTTATATAACAAAGATATTCCAATTAAAATTAGTCCAAAAGCTTTTTAAGATTTTGTTGGATGTCAAAATTTCAATGAAAAGGGCCCTTATTGCCCAAGGGAGTGCCCAAAGGAAATCTTCACCTTTTGCTCAACTTGATGCCCATCTTTTCAATGTGGCAACTTCTCATAGGCTCTGTGACACTATTCACGACACTATTCACAACACTATTCATGACACTATTCACAAACCAAAATATATGCTTGCAATTAACCTTCCACCAAAAAAAATTGGAATAAGATATGGAGGAAGTTGAATTTGAACAGTAAAGCTAACTTTAGCACACAACTTTTCCAAAAAGAAAAACTTAAAAACAATAAAATCCGTGCCTTCAACAAGGTTTCAAAGTTTCTTGAAGTTTTTTGGACACCCAAATTAGGTGCCTTGGGCATTTAGGGGTTAAATAGTGAGATGGGGTACTCAAAACCGTCATGTCAGTCATTCATAACCATCACTTTGTCACCCACAATCATCATTTAGATATCCATAATCAATTTTTTTAATATTTGGTAGTCCTAACAATGTGACAGAGGTGTAGGTCACGAGCATGGAGACCCTCACAAGGATGGGTGCGGCTACCTTAGAGCCAAAAGTTGGGATTGGATGTTTCACACTAAAGTAGGAACACAACCATAAGCATGAAACTAAGGATTTTGGAGTAGGAAAACTAGTTGGTGAACTTTGAAAAAAAATTGTTAAGTAAAGACAAGGAAATCAAAAACATTGGCATCAATTTGAAAGTTCCCATTGCAAGCATTTGTTCACAATGATTTTTCAAAGTCCTAAATCAATGAAAATGTATAGTTGTGTGTGGGAGATGTCTTTAGTGTGCTCATATGCGCATAATACTAACTTGAAGAGTTCTTAAATAGTGAAATGGGGCACTAAAAACCATCACTTTGTCACCCAAAATCATCACTTTGTCACCCAAAATCATCACTTTGTCACCCAAAATCATCACTTTGTCACTAGTAACCATCACTTTGTCATCCATAACCAATTTTTTTTTAATTGTCAGTGATACAAGTAGGCATCGGGGATGTGGACACTAGTGATGAGGGGTGCACCTACCTTATGTTCTACTTCCCATGTCCCCCTAAGATTTGATAATCTAATTAGTGTAGAGCCAGAAATTTGGGACTCGGTGTTCCACACTATGTTTCATGTTGTGGTTCACAACATTTTATCTAAGGGAAAATATCATGGATACCCCTAAAGTTTGCAATATTTACACAGATATCCTTGCTTTTTTAGAAAGTACACAAATATCCTTGAACCAAAATTTTCAAGCGTTTGTTTTGTTGTGCAAGTCACTTCTCTTCTTCCTTTGTGTGCATGTTTCTTCTTTTATGATTTATTACATGCCCTTCTTCAAAATTGGTCATGCAAGAAGTACAAGCACAACATATAAATACCTAAAAATTATGCTCCAAGGGCATTTGTGCAATTTTTGAAAAAGTATGGGTATCTATGTAAATATTGCAAACTTCAAAAGTATCCATGAAATTTCTCCATTTTTTAATTGTCAGGATTATTTTCAAAATATGGCCAATTGTCAAGTCTATTTTCAATATTTTCCCTTTTCAGAATAGTGAAATATAGAAAAATCCAAAGCAAATTTAAGACTATGGATTTTAAAGTCTTAGTTTTCAACATTACTTGTTACAATAATCCCTTTGACCCCTAAACGACATACCCAACCTTAAGGGCATGTTGTTCACAAAATTTTCTATAGAATCTTTGAAAATCTTTCTACCATGTAGTTGTGGTAACCTTAGGCAAGGGTCCTTCGATTCAGTTTAATGCTGGTTATTTGTTGTACTTATTTGCAACATGAAGTTTTTTCATGCTTGTTTGAAAATGTTCTAATGTGCACATAAAATGTTTGAAGGATCAATTGATTATTGCCCAAGTTTTGAATTGATTTCACATATGGTTGTTTCTTTATTGAGATTGGTTCTACACACATGCTTGACTCTATATTTGCTTCTTGTACTTTTTTGTGATTCATGAGGTTGTTCATGGCATTTACTTGTTAACCCCCATTGCCTAAGCGGCCACAATTCAACCCATTTTTGCATATTTTGAGAATTGCCAACAATGAGGGGTTAAAACATGCAAACCAAATTAGTCTAGAGTGTACCAAATCCATCTCCTTTCCACTATAAACTGACCATGACCACTTAATGAATCAAGAAATCTTAGTGCACTTTGGTCAGTTTGTACTCAGTAGTTGTCAAAATTGGAGTAAGGAGCCAATCTGAGTTGTTCTCTGGTCCTTTTCAGCTTTTTGCCCTAAGCTGGTCTTTTGTGTTGCCTCTCTCTAGGCTGTTTTTGACTAGAGCTCTTGCGTTTTTTTATTGCAACAAAATTCCTTTCGTTTGTGTCTAAAAAGAGAAATATTACTTGATGCGTTTCATTATTAAGGATATGCATGGTTTCCAAAAGCTGAACCTCATCCAAGTTCAGATACATTGGTCAGACAGAACTGACATGTATGTGCACACATATTAGTTTACTTTCATCAAGTAGTATTTCAATAAAATATTTGTAATTGCAAGATCAATTTGAACGCCATATTCATTAAATTGGAAAAATCAGATTCTTAAGTTGTACTCACCTTACACCTATAGCTTGGTTTAAGGTGGTCACCTTAAAGTCCCAAAATCAGAATTTCTTGCCAAATGAACAAATATGGCATTTCTGGCTACTTGAAGCAACAGTCTTTTGCAGACATAGAGCATCATTAATGGGAAGGAATTAAGGTAAGGCCTAGCAACAGCAAGTACGTAGGTGGTAGCAGTGTGTGGGGAGGTTTAGAGCTTCCCCTGCAAAAAAATCCTTCGTTCCTCTTTTTTCAACCGATTTTTTTACTACATGCACCGAATATTGCCTATATACCTACACTATACAAAAGTTCTAAGTTTACTTGGTTTTGAGAGGGTTGATTTAGATTTCAACTGGTTTTTTTTGCAATTCATTTGGCTGACTTTCTATTGTTTTTCGGCTCACCCCATAAGCATACATTGGGTGGAAGTGGAACTCCTGAAGTAGTCCTTTGTCATAATCCATTGCACAACGGGTGTTATGACTGTCATTGTAAGGTACTACAGATCCCTTCCCCACATGCCACAATTTTCAATTGTGTTGTATCTTTAAAGGTTCAAACAGAGAGCCTTTATCAACCAATGCACAGTGGCCAGCCGCATTGCATGCGCGATGTTATATTGTGCCCGCGAAAGTGGGCCGAGCCTACGTGGAGCTTGGGGCAAGACAAGGGCACGACTGCCCAAAAACAACCCTGTTCCGTGTCAGGTCCCGTTAGGCCCCTCTATCCTGCGCAATACGGCCCTTGTCAAACCCCTGTCAGACCCTTGCGTCCTGCACAGTACACTCTGTCAGCTCTATTGACAAAACAACTTGTAAGGGAGTGGGGATTTATCCCACATTGTTTGGCGTTGTGGGTGAGGTACTTTGGGTACAAGAAGGACCGCTTGAAAAAGAGAAAACACACATTCAATTGCATTTCTCTCTAAGCAAAAATCTACACCAAGAGCAAGAATTACCAAGCACCACAATCTACAAAGTTTTCACCCTTGCAAAGCTTCACAAACTACTTGATAAAAATTTCAACAAGTCTTCAAATTGTATGTATGTGATAATGTCACAAAAAGTGGAGATGTGATATTATAGAGGTCAAGATGTGATATTACAAAGGTCACTATGAATATATTTACAATATCACACTTAGTGAAGATGTGATATTAAAAAGGTTACTCTATGATACTATAGTGATATTAAAGAGGTTAGGATGTGATATTAATGAGGCTAGGCTGTGATATTAAAGAGACTTGTTATGACTGTGTCATAACTTTTGGACACTCGAGGGCAAAGCAAGTAACAAGCTAGATAAGGTAGGAGGCTCATAAATGGAGCATCTAAGGTCCGAAACTGAATTTTGGGTAGGTGAAACTCCTTCAAACAATTTTTAGTAAGCTTTCCTTGAAAGACAAGAAGAATTGACATCTAACTCAAGTTGTTTCATGTTTTTTGGAGCTTTGTGGAATTAGTTATGATTATTTGAAGTGGAAAGGCCATAGGGCTCTATAATGGAACACCTCCTCAAATGTACTTGCATTGTACATTATTGAAGGGCTATAAAAAACAACATATACAAAATGAGTACATTTGAGGAGGTGCTCGATTTTAGAACGTGCTCCAAATTTGAGCAGCCTACTTTAACAATAGTAGCAAATCAAGGAAACTTACCATAGCAGAACAACTTGAGCAGGACAAGAAACTTACCGTAGCAAGACATGGAAACTTATCATAGCAGGACAAGGAAACTTAGCATAACAAAACCTAGAAACTTAGGGTTCAAATGCCTAGCATATAACCTAGCTTAGGTAACAATGTTCCTAAGCAATCTCTTGTTAATATGAAGTTGTCAAGGTTCCTTGTCATTTTTTATTCATTCCACTCCTCTCATGTTTCTTGCTAGTTGTATCTGTATTTATTTGTTACAGTACTATAGGGATTGTTGACTGCTCCAAAGAGGGAGAGAATTAACTAGTCAAGCTTATTTAGGAACTAAAAGCCGTTACAAGACTAGGCTGTGATATTAAAGAGACTAGGCTATGATGCTACAGAAATCATTGAGATTTGAGTAGTATCCTTAGTGGCAACACTATTCTCTTTAACCCCTAAAGGATGAGGCAACCCTTTGCGGCAAATACAATATGATATATTTTTCTTGTATTTGGAGTGCATCCACACCTTTATTACATTTGAGATCAACAAAGAAGTTAGAATATAGATCAATGATATTCTAGTGAGGTAGTCAAGATCCCAAATTTTTTAAAAATTGTTGGTAACAAATGCTAGTTATACACCATCATACATAGTATGTATAATAGTAGCCCCAACCTTTAAGGGTTAATATCACAGCCTAGCCTTGTTACTACCACATCCTAACCTCTTTAATATCACTATAGTATCATAGCGTAACTTCTTTAATATCACTACAGTATCATAGCGTAACCTCTTTAATATCACTATAGTATCATAGAGTAACCTC